>JAJHZJ010000455.1:2870006-3470006 GCA_023548195.1 Bettongia penicillata ogilbyi | reverse complement strand
GATGATATGACATGCAAGTGAAGCACATTTAAGTGAGGGAGGGTTGTGCAAAGTCACCAGCCTCACTTTGTCCTCCAGAGCCATTTGGGTCCAGTAGCAAGATATAGATTAGGTCACTGAGGGGGAGAACCTTCAGCCTTCAGGCCATATGTGGCCCTCTAGGTCTTCAAGTGCGGCCCTTGGACTGAATCCAAACTTCACACAACAAATCCCCTTAATAAAAGGATTTGTTCTATAAAATTTGGACTCAAATCAAAAAGCCACACCCAAAGACCTAGAAGGCCACATATGGCCTTGAGGATGCAGGTGGATTAGGACAACTGGAGGTGGCTTTGGATCCAGTGGGAAACCTTGGTCTTTTTTCTTTAGTATACTAAGTTATTCAGCAAACTGATTATTCACTTAGTTATGAGCTAGCTAGGATTTCAGCTTCTGTTCTAGCTCTCAGTTTTTCTTGTCTCATCTCCTTAGGATTTCTGCTAGACGGTAGGACTGGACAGAGGAAAGAAACGTAAATACAAACCAGACAAGCTGAGTCTTTATTAGCAACTCTTAGAGAAGGTTTGGTGAGAGAACAAATTCTAATTATTGGATAAAATGAAGCTCTGGGACTATTTAGGAATCAGTCACTGTTATTGACGTACTCCAATTGCTATGGATAACTGAGAGATGACCGTAGTTGAAATTTTATTGTCAGTACTAATATACTATAAAGGAAGCTGTGAATTAGTCTAGTGGTTCTAGAAATGAATTTGAATTGTATGAGAATTATGTAAGGGCAGCTAAGTGGTGCAGTAGAGAGAGTGCCGGGACTGAAGTCAGGAAAACCTGAGTTTAAATCTGGCCTCAGATGTTTACCAGCTGTGTGACCTTGGGCAAGTCTCTTCACCCTCTTTGCCTCCGTTTCCTCACCTGTAAAATGAGCTGGAGAAGGAAATGGGAAACCATTCTAGTATCTTTGCCAAGAAAACCCCAAATGGGTTCATGATGAGTTGGATACAACCAAAACAACTGGCCAACAGAATGGGAGTTTGATAGGGACTTGAAGGAAGGCAGGGAAACCAGGAGACAAGAGAGGAGAATGAAGAACATTCCAGGCATGAGGGGCAGGCAGAGAAAACCCCTTAGAGATGGAGTGTCTTGTTCAAGGAATGACGAGTACTTGGTGGGGAGTAATGTGTAAGAAGACTGTGAAAGGTACAGAAGGGGAGAGGCAGAAGCAGTTATCAAGAGGTAAGTAGGGTATCAAGGGCTCTGAGTGCCAGAGGGTTTTGTATTTGATCCTGGAGGCAATGGGGAACCATCGAAGTTTATTGAATAAGGGGGTGACATGGTCAGACCTACATTCAGTCTAGTCAGTAAACATTTATTAAGCACGCATATAGTAGGTACTTAGTGCCATGGACACAAACAAAGGCAAAGGATTTGAATTCAGGAAGATGAGTCTTTCCTGACTTCAGGCCTGGCACTGTGCCACCTAGCCAATCCCCCAAATTCCATTTCTACAGGAAGTCTTTCCCAGTCTTTCTTACTTCTAGTACCCTCCCTCTTTTAAGTCTTTCCTATTTGTCTTATATATAGCTTGATTGCACATATTTGCTTGCTTGTTTTTCCCCCCACAAGATGGTGAACTCCTGTCTTTTTGTATCCCCAGGGCTTGGCACAGTATCTGGGACTTAAGTAGGTGCTTAATAAAAATACTAAACATGTGCCTGAAGGAAGTTAAAGACAGATGTAAACATCTCATATATACAGCATTTCCATGGATATATGTAAGTATTACTGTTCTACAAGCAATGATGAATATGAAGAATTCAGAGAAATCTGGGAATACTTTATGTGACTTGATAAGTGAAGGTAGAATTCTAAAGAACCATGTGCAAAATAACCATATTAATGGAAAGGGGAAAAACAACCCTGAAAGATGTCAAAATTCAGATTAATGGGAGTAATCTTGACTCCAGAAGGTCAATAGTGAAACATAATTTTCCTGCAGCAAAGTGCCATTCAAAGGGTAATGAATCTGGAGTCACAGGAGCTGGGTTCAAAACCTGACTGTGTTATTCACTACCTTGGTGATACAGATCATAAAACAGAGATCACAGAGCAAAAAACTGTGAGCTGGAAAGGACCTTAGAAACCTTCTATCTCGCACCATCCTCTCATTTAACAGATGAGGAAACTCAGACCCAGAGAAATTAAGGGATTTGCTTAAGCTCTCACAGGTGGTTAGTTACACAGCTGGCCCTCTGACTCCAGGTCGACACTTTTCCCACTGTAGTTTCCTTCTGTGTAAGATGAGGAGGTTGAGCTAGATTCTCTATAGCTCTAAATCTATCATGCCATAAAGTACTGGTGCAGAGTTCTGCATCTGCCAGGCAGGGTCAATGTTTCACCTGTTTTTTTTCCCCCTGACTTGGCAGGCGGAACAGCTAGGTGGCACCACAGTGCACAGAGAGCTAGACCTGAAGTAAGGAAGACCCGAGTTCAAATTTGATACTCTGATACTTGCTAGCTGTGTGATCCTGGATAAGTCATTTAACCTCTCTGCCTTGACTGTAAATTGAGTGTTGTGGTAGCACCTACTTCCAGGATTCAATGAGATAACATTTATAAAGTGCTTAGCACAGTGCCTGGCATGTAGTAGATGGCATATAAAAGCCTATTTCCTTCCTTTCCCTTCTCCAACAAGAGAGGATTACTTGGGGTGGAAAGGGTGACCAGCCAACACATAATAAGGAATCAAAAAACCAAATGGCATTAATCGCATTTTTAAGAATCGAGGTTATATCTGCAGCCACCTCCAGGAGAGAATGAAGGAAAATGTGTATTTACTGTCTCTTCTACCAGTAGTAGCAGTGGCTTCCAGCATTTGAGAGTAACTAGGAGAGAGTGGGGGCAGTTAGGTGGCACAGCAGATAGAGTGAGGGGCTTAAAGTCAGGAAAACCTGAGTTCAAATCAGGCCTTACACACGTACTACCTGTGTGACCCTGGGTAAGTCACTTAACCCCATTTGCCTCAGTTTTCTCCTGAGAAAATGGCAAACCATTCTAGTATCTTTGCAAGAAAACCCCAAATGGAGTTAGATACCGCTGAACAACCACAAAAAAAGGGTAGAGGGGAATAAAGGTGAAGTAGAAGATGGGATTATTGTATACCCTTTCCAGTAAAGTAAGTTAACACAATAAGGTGACTATTTCCTTAGAGAAAACCAGTCCTAAGAGCAAGGGATTTATGTTGATCGAGCCCAGGGGGTAAATGGAGAAGTGTTTGGGACAATTTATTTATTTCCCCTGGATCAGGCAGGACAGTAAACGGAGAGGTGTTTTTAGAACAATTATCACTGTTTTCTTGTGAGGCCCGTATTAATTGGGCATTAATATCCCTTCCACCCAATCTTACAGTCCCAGGGGGTGGTCGGCTTTACTTCCCTGAACTATTTATATGTAATCAGAGAGAAGGGGAAGTGAGCTTACTTGGGTCACGAGGGCCCCGCGGTTTTGAAACCACTCCCAAGGTGATTGGGTGTTTATCTCTCTCTCTGTCTCTGTCTCTGTCTCTGTCTCTCTCTCTCTCTCTCTCTGTCTCTCTTTCTCTAGCTCTCTCTCTCAGGAAGGTAGAAAACAAAAAGAAACACCTTGAATGAGAAAGGCTAAGCTTAGCACCCCTTCTCCTCTTTTTTTTTTTTTTGTATCTTAAGGCAACACTTAGCAACCTCCCAAATATCTCTCCAAAACTTGTTAATTGAAAAAAATGTTTAAAAAAAGAAATGAAGGTACATTGGATATAAAGAGACTATGCCCTATAGTTCCCTCTGCTCCTCCAGAGTAGCATGGCAATAGTAGGAAGTACTGGACAAAGCCAAGAAGACCCGTGTTCAAAACCTACCTGACACTAGCTATGTGACTTAGAGTAAGTCACTTAACCTCTCTGAGTTAATCAATCAGTGAACATTAATTAAGCACTTAATGCTAATAAATAAAATCGCTAAGCTGATGGGGACACAAAAAGGAGCAAAAACCAGTCTCTGCCCACAAAGAACTTACACTCTAATGGGGGAGAAAACACCCAGATATATACAAAGGAGGCTATATACATCTAGGATAAATGGGAAACAGTTAACAGAGGGAAGGAAGGAGAATTGAGAAGGGTTGGGAAAGCCTGTAAAAGATGACCAAAGGCAGGTTTAGTAGGGACTTAAAAGAACCAGGGAGGCTGGTAGGCAGGGATGAGGAGGGAGAGTGTTCTAGGCATGAGGGAGAGCCAGAGAAAATGCTGGGAGACAGAGTGCCTTGTTTGGGGAACAGTCAGGCCAGTGTCACTGGATCAACAAGTATTGGAGAGTAAGGTGGAAGAAGAGTAGGAAGGGAGCTAGATTATGAAGGACTTTGAATTTGGAGCATCGTGTATTTGATCCAGGAGACAATAGGGAGCCACCAGAGTGTACTTAGCGTGCGCGCGCGCGTCTGTGTGTGTCTGTGTGTGTGTGTGTGTGTGTGACATGATTACACCTTTATTTTAGGAAAGTCACTTCAATGGTTCAGAGGGATTGGAGGAGGAAGAGGCGTGAGTCAGGCATTCACTTTCCCTATCTATAAAATATAAAAAGAGAACCTCATGAGAACTGTTGAAACTCAAGTAAGACAATGCATATATGGTGTTCTGCAAACCTTAAAGCACCCTATAAATGTAAATAATTATTCTCTAATAGGGAAGGGGATGCTTGTATGAATAGCTCCCCTTCCTCTGCCCTCCCAGGAGGCAGTCTGGTTCTGGTCCAGGCCAAGTAGTAATTCCCAGCCGAGAGAGATGATCTCATTGGGAATGGTTCTGGCATCTCTCCTAGTTCAAGTTTGTGTTAGGGATAGTACCCAAAAAACCATGTCAAGTCTACCCCAAAGCAGGTAATAAATTTTAAGTGGGCCCCAGACTGAATAAGGCTTCTCACGGATCTGTTAGATTAAGTATGACTCCAGATGGGGTCATTGCCATGGTCCAGATCTATTGTTTTTTGTCATTCATTCTCGAAGAGGACCGTGACATCAGGACTGTGATGCCTTGACTTGCAGGTGAACTGGATTTAAGTGAGGCAGGGCTGTGCAAGGTCACCAGCCTCACCTTTTTTCCTCCAGAGCCATCAGTGGAAACCTGCACTTTCACCATGAATCTAGATCTGGTCTGAATTCTAAGGGACTGGAGATGATGCAACATATGCCCTGGTATTTGGAAAATCAGAATTAGAATGGGTTTTGGAGGCCATTTAGTCTCACCTCCCATCCAATGAAGAAATCCTTTCCTTTAAATCCATGATTCCGCTTCTACTAAAATACTTTCAGTGATGGAGAGTTCATTCTGCAATAAGGCAGCTAGCTTATCATACTGTAGAAACATTCTTGGTTGTTATAAAATTATTTTTCTTTATTTTGAGGGAAAATATCCTTCTGACTTCCAGCCACTAGTTCTAGGCCTATTCTCCCAAACAGGTTAACTCCTTCATCTGTGTGGGCCCTTCAAGTAATGAAGATAAAAATGATGCCCCTCCATAATTACCTCTTCTGTAGACTTGAATCTCACATGGTAGAGCTTCTAAGTCCCTTACTATTCCAGCCCTTTTCTTTGGGACCTAGTCAAGGTTTGTGGCTTCCTAAGACTTTAAGAGAACAGATGTTTCATTAACGTGGATGCTTTTCCCACATAAATGGGAACTGCAACCACTCTGTATGCCTGTGGATGGTTTTTAATAATAATTTAATAACAATGCTATGGTACCCAAGACAAATATAAAGGACTTTTGAAGGAAAATGCTCTCCATACCCAGATAAAATCTGAATACCTATTGAAGCCTACTTTTCATTTATTTTATTCTTTCTCACATTTTCCCCTTTCCTTTTGATCTGATGATTATGACTATTTGATGATTATGACTAATATAGAAATGTTTACATGATAGCACATGCATAAACTATATCAAACTGCCGACCATCTTCTGAAGAAGGGAGGGGGAGGGAGAGAGGGAGAAAAATTTGAAACTCAAAATCTTGTAAAACTGAATGCTAAAAATTTTTTTGACATATAGTTGGGAAAAAAATAAAATCCTATTAAGCTTAAACACACACACACACACACACACAGATGCTACAAAGAAGTCGTCACCTAGTGGGCTAACCTTTCAGGAATAAGCCTTGAATTCTGAATAAATAGGCTAGTCCTTACGTGACAGTCATTATCAAAAGGCCTGCATTTGAAGGTTTTCCAGGAGCTGCTTGGACTTGTGTTTCACTGACATGGCCCATAAGAACCTAGAGTCACCTCAAAATGTTGAGAGCTATCCCTAAGCATGGTACTCGAGGTAGGTGTCATATAAACAGTACTGGGTTTGGAGGAAGAGATGATATACCAATGTGGTATCTATGGGAACATGGGAAAACCACTGAGCCTTGGTGTCCTCATCTGTAAAGTGAAAGGCTTGGACCAGATGGCCTAAATCTATGGGCTAGAGCTGAAAGTGAGGCCACCCCCCTCACTTCACAGATGAGGAAACAGAGGTTTAGTGACCTGCCCAAGGTCACACAGGTAATAAATAGCATAGTTAGAATTCAATCCCAGATTGCCCATGAGAATAAAATGGGACTGTTCATTTCCAAGCACAGCTGGGTGGCACAGTGGATACAGTGCTTGGCATGGAGTCAGGAAGACTCATTTTCCTGAGTTCAAATTCTGCCATAGACACTTGCTAGCTGTGTGATCCTGGGCAAGTCACTTACCCCTGTTTGCTTCAGTTTCCTCAACTGTGAAATGAGTTAATGGCAAACCACTCTAGTATCTTTGCCAAGAAAATCCCAAATGGGATCACAAAGAATTAGACATAACTAAAAAACAACTGAACAAGAATTAATTCCCATAATCTGAAGACTATATTTCAGTCAGTACTTATGTGGGCTAAGATTGTGTACCTAAGTACATTCATTTCTGTCAGGATTCTTTTTCGTCTAGGTTCTCTTAAATCTCAGTTACCTGCGACACAGTTATAATTCCTACCATGAAATGAGGATTTGGCAGACCAGGGCAAC
Organism: Bettongia penicillata ogilbyi; assembly: GCA_023548195.1. NCBI lineage: Eukaryota > Metazoa > Chordata > Mammalia > Diprotodontia > Potoroidae > Bettongia > Bettongia penicillata. The sequence continues at coordinate 3,462,935 of JAJHZJ010000455.1, read as the reverse complement.
TCTAGAACGTTTGTTTGCTATGGACCAGCAGCCTGGTCCGGCGCTTCTCTTACAAGATCTGGAATGAGAAGCCCTCCTTCGGAATCCTGCCTCGGTGGGACCATAGGTCAGTCATTTAAGCTGTCAGGCTGTTACCCAGAGGTAAAAAAGGTGAACATAACACAGAATAACACTGGTACCTTTCCCCTCTTATGACCTGAGGTACGTGTTGTGCAAACCTTAAGGGGTTAATCATTAGCCTATCAATCTTATTCCAGCTCAGGAAAAAAGAGAACTTTGGATTCTTGCTTGCAAAACAAGTAAGAATCACAAAACATCACTCAAAGGGAGGCAGATAAATAGTGCTCTGCCCTAGAGTAATGGCTTTGGGTGGTGAATTGTGCGCCTGGGACCTGCAGGAAACTTTTATCTCCTTGAGAAACTCACTCACTCTTCATGTTTAGGTGTTAAAAGTTAAAGGAAACATCCCTTGATTTTTTTTTTCCAGATTTCTCCCTTGCCCTAGAACTGCAAGTGATCTCAAAGATCATCTACTCCAACTTTCTCATTCTACAGACTGAAAAAAACAGACTCGGAGAGAGGTTAGGTCTAGTTACTGTCCAAGGGTCAAAGAAAAGAACTGCTTTTTGTAGGACAGTTTTTAGGGAATAGATGGCAAATTCTGTCCCAGGGTTAATACTACGTTAGATTTGTCTGGAAGTCTAGTTTCAGTTTTCCAATGGTTTTTGCATGTACCTGGTACAGGCACGCCGTAAACGTTAACTTCTTGGACAAAGTCAACCAGCCCCAGGATATCTGCGACTTCCGTGGTTGCCACATTTTCCCCTTTCCACCTGGATTTGGGAAAGAAAGAGGGCAGGTTAATTTCTGCCTAATTTGCAGTAATGCATTTGTCAATTTCCATTATGGATCTGTGGGCTCTGGCTTGGATTGATCTTATTTCATATCATTCTTGGAAACTCCCAGACCAGAGGTGGGGAACTTGTGGCTTCAAGGCCACATGTGGTCTTCTAGGTCCTTGGGTGCAGCTTTTTGACTGAGTCTAAGTTTTATACAACAAATCTTTTCATTAAGGGGATTTGTTCTGTGAAGTTTGGATTCAGTCAAAGGGTCACACTTGAGGTTCTAGAGGGCCACATATGGCCTGAGGCCACAGGTTCCCTCCCAGTTCCAGACTCTACTATACATTACTTTCCTTCATGGCTTCACTCTATGGTACAGCCAAACTGACCTTCCTGAAGTTTCATACAGGATACTTTATCTCCCCTCTCTATGTCCTTGTCTCCCGTGCTTGGAAAGCACATTCACCTCCTTCCCTCAATCTCTTAGAACTCCAGGGTCCTTCAAAGCTCACCTTCGCCATGAAGAACCTTTCCAGTCCCACCAGCTGCTAGCGCCATCCCTTCAAGAAACTGCCATAGACTGACTTTGGCCATAGTTTACATATACACCTATATCAGTGTGTTTTCTCCCCAAACAGAAAGTCAACTTCTTAAGGACAGGAACTGTTACTTCTGCCTTTGTATCTCCAGTCCCCAGCACAGTACCTACCACAAAGGAAGTGCTTAACAAATGTTTGTTGACTATGATTGTTTGGCTTATTAACAGATGAACTGAGTTGCAATGAACATTGCTGTCACTGTTGAATGATACCTACTCATTCCTGAAACTTTTTTGGCAAAGGCACAGGCTTGGGGTGAAAGCTGCTGTTGTTAAGTTCTCTTTTTCAGGCATGTTAGACTCTTTGTGATTCCTTTTTGGGGTTTCTTGGCAAGGATACTAGAGTGGTTTGTCATTTCCTTCTCCAGCTCATTTTATAGATGAGGAAACTGAGACAAACAAGGTTAAGTGACTTGCCCAGGGTCACACAGCTAGTAAGTGTCTAAGGCCAGATTTGAACTCAGGAAGATGAGTCTTCCTGACTCCAGGGCCAGCACTCTATCCACTCTGCCACCGAGATGTTGGGTGAAAGTTATCTATCAGAAACATAGCATGGAGTAATGGCAGTTCCATTTTAAAAATATAGTCTTGATCTACGGGAGATGCTCAGGACCATAAATCTTCCTATTTCACTCACATAACTAACATTTAATTTTCATGAAATTTTAGTTTTTATTTCACTCAACTAATGAATTTCAGAATTATATTTAGTAACCACTCCAGAATCCTTGCCAAGAAAATCCCAAGTGAGGTCACAGAGAATCGGACAAGACTGAAATGACTGATGAGCAGTAACACAGACATAGCTATTAAGACTGGGTGCCAGGATTTGAACTTGTCTCCTGACTTTCTGGGCAGCGTTCTTTCCACTATACTATTCTGCTTCAATTTCTTGCCTCTGATCCTCTCTCTAGTGACATGATCAGATTCCTTTGACACATCAAATTTATACAAGCAACTTTTCCAGTATGTGTTACCAGACTAAAAAGCACAACATAGCTGGTGTACAAGTCAGGAAAACTTGGCCTCTGACACATACTAGCTTTGTGACTCTGGACAAGTTGTCACCTGTAAGGTATCTTCTCTATGGCAACTCTCTATTACTAAAAAACGTTGCAGCGCTAACCTGCATTGATGAATGGAATTCCCCACTTAAGTGTTCCCTACACCAACGAAAGTATACTTCCAGACCCTTTCCCTGCAACTAAATAGCATTGTGGGTTAAAGATTACAATTCTAATTTTGTAGGTTTTTTTTTTTTTAGTTTATTCCAATTTCTAACTTCATAGGGTTTTATTTTTTTAGTTTGTTTTGTCTTAATAAACAGAAACCAACCTGAATGTATCTCCAATTCTGTCATGGAAATAGATGAAGTTTTCACGATCAATTAATAAGAGGTCACCGCTGTTAAAATAGACATCTCCTTTCTTAAAGACATCTCTTAGCTTTTTCTTCTCTGTTTGAGTCTTTGCTCCAGCATAGCCGCTGAATGGTGTAAGTTCTGTGATTTTGCAAATTAATAATCCTACTTCACCTAAGATAATAGAAAAAGGAGAAAAGCAGGTATTTTCACCATCACCAAGTTTCGCCATCAACTGGCCATTTACTAAGGTCAGCTTGACTCTATAACAGTCTTAACAGTGACTGACATTCTTATTGTGTTTTAAGGTTTGCAAAGCACCTTACTGATGGTATGGTATTGATCCTCCCAAAATTCTGAGAGCTCAGTGTTATTACAGCAAGGTCTTGTTTACTGCAAATAATGAATCTCCAGAAGTGGGCACTCATATTTTTGAATTCATACTATTTGAAGTTATAATTATATAAAATACGGAAACTGGTTCTAGCCCAATGGAAATAATGCAGTGCAAATTTGAGTCATATCACCACTTGAAGGGATTTGCTATTTGCCCTAACAGTGACCTGGTTGTCTACACCTATTCTCACAGATAAGGTAAAAAGCTTAAAAGTTAAGTGACTTGTCCATGGTCACATAGAAGCAGAGGGGCAGGCATAGCTAGACTAGCATCCACGTATAATTTTACTAATTTTTCTCTTATTGTAAAAATATCAGTTTGTAGACATTTATTGATAATATAAGACAGTTTGAGGTTAAAAGTTAAAGACATCAATAAACTCGTATTTTCTCAGCTTGTCACATTTATAAACATTCATTAAATGGTAGGGGCAGCTAGGTGGCCCTGGACCCAGAAGGACCTGAGTTCAAATCCATCCTCAGACACTTGACACTTACTGGTTCTGTGACCTTGGGCAAGTCACTTAACCTCAATTACCTTGCCTTCCTCCCTCCAAAAAAGATTATAAATGTGTATATATATACACATATATATGCACACACACATATACTTGGAAGCTTTTGGCTTTTCATTTATGGTTCCTTACAACTTAAATGAAACCCTTATTTCCAAAGTGATGTAGCTTATGCTATGTTTATTCTTCCCTGATGCTCCTTAAAAGGTATTCTGACAGAAAAGAGAACTAAGGATTACTTACTTATATAATTATTTATTTAGGTAACTTTCAATAACTTTCAGTAACAATAATCTTCTAGGAGGCCAACTGGCACATAAAGCAGTTTCAAAGACTATCATTTAGTCATTTCACATTACTCTGAATGGTTCAGACAAACCCTAGCACACGTCTGCTAGTAAAAGGGCTAGGATGGGCCCATCCCTTTGATGGAAACTGTTTTCTTTTCAAGAGTAATGGTGTAATTGCTGGAGGATTCCTCCTCTAATGCTGTTTAGCTTAGACCTGATGGGATTTTTAGATCCCTCTTACCCAGCATTTAGCTTAGTGCCTGGAACATGGTAGCCTCTTAGTAAATATTTTTTGACACGTCTCATAGTTTACATCCAAACCTGTTGTTGAGTTATTTCAGTTATATCTGCCTCTTAGTGACCCCATCTGGGGTTTTCTTGGCAAAGATACTGGATCAGTTTGTCATTTCCTTCTCCAGATCTTTTGACAGGTAAGGAAACTGAGGCAAACAGAGTTAAGTGACTTGCCCAGGCAGATTACTTAATTTAATAAAAGTCAGCGGTACCTTTGGGAACTTTTATGCAGTATCCATTTCCATCTCGGACAGGTTCATCTTTTTCTACATCATATTTAATCAACTCATACGCAACAGCTTTCTAGCAAAAATAGAATTAATCATAATTTTGAGCATGATTTCTTTCACAGGTAGATTTTTTTGAATTCTGAACAGATCTATGTTGACATTCGGCCACCCAGAGTCTGGCACTGTGAGGAATAAGTCTCCCTTCCCCTACAATGAGCATCATATAATTTCCTACAACTTCCCCTCATGAGTTGGATAATCTTGTCAGTCAATTACTCACTGTCCTCCCACCCCCTCCCCATGCCATACTTCCTCATTTTTGTTCCTATGCTCATACCACAATCTCTCCCTTCCCCTAAGTTGACCAAGTCCCACCTATCTTTTGATGGGCCATATATGGCCCTCTAAGTCCTCAAGTGCAGGCGGCCCTTTGAATGCAAACTTCACAGAACAAATGTGGCCACAAGTTCCCCACACCTGACCTAAGTTCTTTAACTCCTAGGGCAGGAGTTAGAGAGAGGGGTGGGGGAGATGGCATAGTACAACATGCTAAGCAATGGCACTGGAGTCAGAAGACCTAGATTCAGATCCTGCTTTGACACTTACTACTTGTGTTACCTGGAACAGCTACATCTGTTTGTAAAGTAAGGATGCAGGACGGTATGACCTCTGAGATCTCTTCTGATGCTAGATCAACAATCCTAGTACAAAACAACTTAGGGAAAGGAAGGTTTGATATTAAAGAGTAGTCAGTCTGACAAAGACCGGAGCATTTCAGTCTGAGGAAACGGTAACTTAAGGGGGTGTGATGTCCAATTCCAGACTACAGACTTAATGGCTCAATATTGCTCTCCAAATCTTAGGAAATCAGAACTAGGAATAAAGTCATTTTGAAGACTGAAAGAGATACATTTAAGATCAGTAAGTATTACTTAATAAAGTAATGAACCGATAGGATTTTTTTACCTTAAGACATGAGTTTTTGGTTTTGTTTTTTTGGTCTGGACCTGTAATTTATTGGTATAGGGAATTCCTGGTAGGGAAAAAATCCAGCCACCAGTGTGAACTGGCAACTCTTCTCCATCTTTGGAAAGCTACTTCAGTGTATCAGACAAGATACATGAATTGATCCTGGTTACACAGCCTGAAGCTATCAGAGGAAGGATTTCAATCTTGGCCTTTATGACTCTCTCTACCACATCATACCCCCTCTCAGGAGGTACCAAGCAATGTTACAGTCCAGAAATACAAATAGTAATTTAGTAATATTTTAGATAAATTGATGGATGACAGATCCATTGTTAGTTATAAAAGGAAATTCAGATGGGAGCACACCATGGGAAAGGAGTCTATCCTTAACTTTACAAGGCTGGCATGATAGAAAACATCTAGGACCTTTTATAATATATCTCTTGATGCCACTTTCAGAGACAGACAGACTGCTGGCCTGGGTTTGATCCAGCATGGCAACTGTCATGTTCTGAGGATAAAATGCTTCTGAAATAGTTCCTGAGAACTATCTGACAGTTAGCTTTAATCACAGAAGTTTGAAATAATTTTTTCACTTTTTGTAATGTTTCAGAAAGTATCATGGTACAAGACCACTTTCACTGTTTTCCAGGTGCCCCTTTTCTCGATCTTCCATCCTCCCTTCCTCCCTTCGTTTTTCTTCAGACTGAGTCTTCCTATGCTTCACAGACTGGAAGCATTGCAGCCACTCACAGGCTTCAATTTCACTACTGACCAGAAAGAGAACTTCTGACCTGGACTTTCAACCTGGACTGGCTTCGTAGGTGGTCTGGCAGCCCTTTGCTGATGGAGGCTCCCCATATGGATGCCACTTTACTGCATACGCTCAAATGGCTATCACCCTATGGAGCTCACATCATCTGACCTCAAGTGATCCATCGGCTTCCGCCTCCTCATAAGCAGAGATGACAAGTGTGTGTCACCACACCTGGCCTCAATATATATTGCGTTATGATTGTCTAGTTCTATTAAGAAGCTCTTTAATATTTTTCTTAGTATCACATTAAAAGTAAATTAAATTGGGGAGAAATTGTCATTTTTATATTAAGTTGGCCCATACATGAACATCAGTTGTCCAGTTACTTGGGTCTTCTTTTATTCTGGACATTTAAAGTTTTCAAATTGTCTTTAAAGAGGCATATCCCTAAATAAGTCTTTACTAAACCCATTTATTGTCCTCATTATTTTTTCTTCTTACCTTCTGCAAAATGTTTTGTCTCCCCACAGCACCAATCCTTCTTGGGTAATTAAAAAATCCTATATTTCCTTCAGTGGAGGCATAGAATTCATAAATATGAATGTCTCCAAATCGTCGGATGAATTCCCTCCAAATATCTCCTCGCAAGCCATTACCTAGTGCAAGTCTCACTCTGTGATCACGATCATTGGGTTTCTGCGGGGAGAAGAGTTAAGGGTCATGAAATAAAGACCTTGCTGGGGACAGAGACAAATGTCAGTATTCACTTTTATGTTTTATATTAGCGATGACCTCAATCTGCTGTGCCATCCTTTGATGCAGAGGTAGAGCGGGCTGAAATGAGAGATGAAGGACTTTAAATCCAGACAGGAGAAAGTCACCTGAATGCCTATTGTAAGAGCAGAGCCAACTGTTGAGGTGGGAACCCAAAGTAAGAAGCACAAAGCTTTTTCGGATCCTATCTCACATCATTCCTCCGCATCCACTCTACGCCTCAGTCAAAAAGGACAAGTTTCCTGAGCTCATCTTTTCTTTTTCTCCCTTTCAAACAACCCACAAGTCTTTATTAAATGCTAGCAAATTCAAAACTGAGACAGTCTTTGCCCTCAGTGAACACACCATTCTATCTACTGAGGAGATACAGCCTAAGTAGGTAAGTAAATAACAGAATAGATAAACAATAACAGAATATCATTAAGTATTATTAATAAGAAAATAACAGAATATATACAGATAAATAAATAACAGAAGAGATACAAAACCACACAGTGATTGGGGAGGGGCCCACTAACAACTGAGGAATTCGGGAGAGACCTCTTACAGGAAGTGGTCCCTGAGCTGACTGATCCCCACAGGAGCGTGGTATTCCAAGACAGAGGTGAAGAGGGAGAACATTTTAGGGTCGAGGCGCAGCCTGTGCAAAACCAGTCTCAGGAGATAGAATGTCATGTATAGAAAACAAATGGTGTTACAGTGTGGAGTGTGTGAGGGAGAGTAGCAAGGCAGACTGGAGTCAGGCGGTGAAGGGTTTTAAAGGCTCAGCAGGAGCGCTTCTGCTTTATCTTAAAAGCAATGGGATGGCATGGTCTGACATATACTTTAGGAATAGAGTTTGACAACCAGGTGGATTAAATGGATTTTGTTCAGTCATGTCCCACTCTTTGTGATGCATTTGGGATGTTCTTGGTAAAGATATTGGAGTGGTTTGCCATTTTCTTCTCCAACTCATTTTATACATGAGCAATTGAGGCAAACTGGGTTAAGTGACTTGCCTAGGGTCACACAGTGGCTCAAAGGGTGGGTGGGTGGGGATGGCTGGAGAGAGGGAGAAAATTCAGAACTCAAAATAAAAAAAAGCTAAAAATAAATAATATATTGAAATTAAGAAAAAAAAAGAAATACATGCAACCCTTTGAATACACCCACAGCTCCTTGGGGGCAGAGCCTGGGTTGCACTTCCAGCTTCATATTCCTAATACCTGGCACAGTTTCTAACACATAGTAGGTACTTAATAAATATTTTTGGAATTAAATTGAAGGGCAATCCATAATATAGATTTCTGTGAAATCATCTTTTTCCAAAGGGTGTAATCTAACCCTGCTGTACTTTTAAGTTGCACAACAATTACCAGTAGGGCTTGTTTGTACAATGAGTTCCTCTTGGTTTGGACAAACCAAAGTAGCTACTTTGATAGTGGTCAGTCAATTAACATTTGTTAAACACTATGTCCCAGGCACTATGCTAAGTGATAGGGACACAAAAAAAAGACAAAAAGTTTATAATCTCACGGAGGTGACTACCCTTAAGGAGTTTACAGTCAAACAAATACATACAAAGCAAGCTACATGCAGGATAAATGCTGTTGAGTCACGTCTCTGTGACCCCATTTAGGGTTTTCTTGGCAAAGATACTGTGTTTGTTTGCTATGTCCTTCTCCAGCTCATTTTACAGATGAGGAAACTGAGGCAAACAGCGTTAAGTGATTTTTGCAAAGTCACACAACTAGTGTCTGAGGCCAGGCACTCTACCCACTGTGCCATCAAGTGCCTCATGCATGATAAAGAAGAACTAATCAACAGAGGGAAGGCATTAGAATTAAGAGCACCTACTATGTGTCAGGGGCTCTGCTAAGTGCCGGATAGCCAAGAGGAAAACTGCAGACTAGAACCCTATGGGAGAAGTATTTAACTAGCCTCGAGTTAACTAAAAATAGAATCACAGACTATTAAAGCTAGGAAAGACCTTAGAGATCAGTTAGCCTAACCGTTTCACTTTATGGAGAGGTTAAGTGACTTAAACCAAGGTCATCTTGCTCATTAGAGGCAAAACCAGGACTCTAATACTGCCCCAATGGAATAGGATGGGAAGAATGAGAGGAAGCAATCTCCCAGTTGCCTCGGGTGGCCTAGGAGGAATATGCTTTGCTATAAATATGCACTAGGAAGATGTCTTAAAATGCTACAGGCTGAAAGGTGTGTTTATATTAACAAGGGTTTGTGTATGGGGGGGCAGGTTGTAAAGTGGGAAAGTTTGTTTTCATTCTTTCTCTTGACATCAGTCAGTCAACAGCATTGATCAAGTTTACTATGTGCCAGGTACTTCGGAAAGTTTGGGGTGTGCACAGAAGGGTAAAAATACATGGTCCATGCTCTCAAGGAGCTCGTATTTTAATGGAGGAGATAACGTGCAAACAGCTGTGTACTGCATTGTAGATTTGCAGTTTCATATGCAATCATCTTTATAAAAAAATTATATTGTTATCAAAATACTTGTTTTATTCCATAAATAAAAATAACTGTACTTTAAAACTTTAATAACTATACTTTAGAGGGTAGAGACTAGCAGAATGTGCCCTTATTTATCCATTTAATTAAGCATTTAAGTGACTGCTATGTACTAGGCACTGTGTTAGATGCTGAAGATAGAGAGCTCAAAACAAAATAGCCCTGCCCTCAGGGTGCTTATATTTTATTAGTGGAAAAACAAGTACACAGATAAGGAAATAAGAAATTTATCCAAGATTACAGGTACTGTCCCATCATAGGACCTGCTATACTTCAGTCTATATTTAAGTCATGTACCTACATTTGAATGCTATCTCTTTAATTGTGACACAAAAGACATGATTTTTGATTAGAGGAGAAGGGGCGGTGGGAATGAGGGGGGTGGAGGGGAGTGGGAGGAGATCATTGTGGGCAGGGGGAGTTATGATAGTCTGAACAACATCAGGAAGTCCTATTCAGAGGAAGGAGAGACTCTCACCATAGAGCCGGAGGAAAAGGAAATGAAAACGAATAGAACTTCCTGATGGAGAACAACCAACCGACCAACCATTCAGTCAATAAACGTTTACTTGTTTGGAGTAGCATGAGGAATGAAGAAAATCAGATCCTGGCAAGTGTAGGCTTAGGTGGGAACCAGGCATGGGAGAAGGACACAGGCTCCCCATAACGGTGCATCTGTACATATTTTCCGCCTAAATTCTTAATCCTGTGTAAGCACGTAAAATGATCCCTGTGTTACATGATGAAAATTGAGCCTGTGGTATTGTGACTGTAAGCTCTTGCTCCCTCGTAACCACAAGTAAGCTTTGCACCTGTGGGACACTACCTGCTTCCCACGCACAGAGCACCTGTTACATGCATTGCATCTTCTCACTTCTGTCTCTTGGTGGAACTCCATTCGTGCAGATTTCCCAGTTGGGGCAATGACACTGCTAGGTCAGGAAGGATGTTACCTTGGTTTCTTTTCCTTTATTTGAAGGATTTTTTTTTGGTGGCGACTCTGTGTGTGTGTGTGTGTGTGTGTTAAGCACGTCTTCTGTATCTGTTATTATGCCTTCAGCATATTTTCTGAGAGGGAAATTCGATTTACTTAGACAACCTTGGGAAAGCAGCGAGGAGTAGTGGATAGAAAGTCAAAGAAGATTGAGGAGTTAAAAGATTGGAAGAGAGAAAAGGAACGAGGAGGAAAAGATAGAATGAGATGGAAAAGGAGATGATATATAAAAAGAAAAATAGAAAAGAAAAGGGGAGGCAGTTTCAGTGAGGAAGAATTTGGGTTCCGACATACATTGGTTGTGTGACCCTGGTATCTCGCTGACAACAGGTAACTTTCTAAGTTTGTAGAGCAATTGTTGCGCTCCATTGGTAGAGGGAATTTCCTTACCAGAAGTTCTCTATATCAATGAAATGAAAAATCTAGTCTAACTCCATCCTCCCTGCAATAAACAGACAAAAAAAATCAACCGACAAACTTGGTATCACTATGTACCAAGAACTCTTGGTAGCTCTAATGGAAGTATTTGGTAACATAAGCACTAGTCCGTTCCACATGGGAACAGGTCAGATTACCTATGGCTGCCTTCTTTTTCCTATGTTTCTTAAGGACTGTTGGAATCCAGAAAACTCAGCTGCAGAGAAGGCATTCAGGGAAGATGGCAAAGTTAGGTCAGAAATTTCCAGGCTCCCCATTTCCTCCTCAGACAGAACATCGCCACAAAATGAACATAGAGCAACAAATATGAAAGGGTAAAGCAGTTGTCCTCCTAACACAACTTGAGAGGTCCTCAGGAAAGACAGGCCCTCCTCTAGAGCTGAGGTTTGGCCAGAGGGAAGTGTAAACACCTAATGACCATATTTAGGAGGGTTCCAAGCCTCTAGTTCTTCTGATTGCTTCTATTATGTCTCTTTTCTCACCAAAGTTATGACCAAAGAACCATTCCAGTAGTAATCTCAGGCTCCCACAAAGATAGAATTAGAAGGGACTTTATAAGTCATCTAATCCACAGTTTAAAAAGTGTTGAATCTAATCCCCCTCATTTTAGAGATAAGAAAACTGAGACTCAGAGAGTTTAAGTGATTTATCCAAGGTCACAAAAGCAGTAAAGTAAGCTTAGATTTGAATGTAGGTCCTGCAGTTCCAAATCCACTTCGTATGTTCTACTTAAGCGTAATCATAGATGGCATTTATAAAGTTCTTTAAGATTTGCAAAGCACTTTATCATTTAATGATGAATTGATCCCTCATTTAATCCTTTCAACAGCTCCATGAGATGAGTGCTGCAGGCATCATTTCCCCTGTTTTACAGATGAAGACACTGAAACTTACAGGAGTGAAGTCACATGCCTAAGATCACATGAATAGTAACTGTCAGAACTGGGATTTGAACTCATGGCTTTTGACTTCAAATTCTGACCTCAGTATACTAATACAGAGTCACAGAGCAAGTCTGATGGAGAGGTAGGATTCAAACACAGGGTTGGTTTTTTTCTTTTCTTTCTGATTTCCACTCTTTTGGCAGCAGGGAAATGAAACTGTTTTGACAACCAAATGGTTGACAACAACATTTGGACATTTTCCTATTTCCTTAGTTTATTAGAATGCAAGGCCCTTGAAGGTGGAGAGTCACCTTTTGCATCTGTATTTTCAGCACCTTGCAAAGTGCTTGGCCCATAATAGGTGCTTCATAAATGTTTGCTGAGTGGATAATCGCCTGGTTGTGAAGCCAACCTGATTGTGAAGTTGTTTTATTTCCATGTCTTTAAGAGGTCCTCATTTTCACTTACAGCAGCTGCTTAATTTTCCTCTTGGAATAAGTTCTTCAAAAAAGGAATCTATTGCTTAGCTAATTTGTGCTGTGGAGAAACCTGGAGGAAAACAGCCTGCTAACAGACAAAAAGACTGTTCAGAAGGTGTCAGGTTATGTCTTGCCCTTTGTCACTGCAGTGTTTCCTCATTCTCCCTCCCCCCACGTACCCAATCAGTTGCCAAGTCTCCCCAAAATCTTTTGCATCTGACAGCTACTGCCTTCATTATTGAAATGGTCCATAGTGCATTGGATAGAGTGCTGGCCCTGATGTCAGGAAGATCTGCATTCTAATCCAACTTCAGAAACTTACTGGCTGTGTGATCCTGGGCAAGTCACTTAACCTCTGCTTTAGTTTCCTCATCTGTAAAACGATACGCAGTGAGCGCTATGCAATGTTAGCTATCCTCCTCTTCTTCTTCATCCTTATCCTGATTGGTTGCATGGCTTTCTTTCTCCATTTTACTCCATCCAGAACACTGCTGCTAAAGTCATTTTTCTTAAGCATAGATTTAATCCTGTGACTCTCCTACTCAGTCAATTCCATTGATTTCCTATTTCTTCTATGACCAAATGTAAATGCCTATGTCTTCTGAAGCCCTTTGTAGGAGTATCCAGGTGGCACAGTGGATAGAGAGTACTGACCCTGGAGTCAGGAGGACCTGAGTTCAAATTCAGCCTCAGACGCTTACTAGCTGTGTGACAAGTCACTTAACCCCCAATTGCTTCAACCCCAAAATAAAAGCAAAGCCCTTTGTTGCCTGGCTCCAACCTATTTCTCCAGTCTTATTGGACATATTCTTCCTCTTGCACCTAGAAATCCAGTCAAACTGGCCTTCTCTCACACATTCTTATATTCCTTATGTGGGGCATTCTATCTCCTGGTCATCCCATATGCCTGGAATGCACTCCCTCCTGGCCTCTACTTCATGGTTCCTTTCTTTCTTTTTAGATGTAGCTAAAGCAACATTTTCTATGAGACTTTTCTTGCTCACCTCATCCATTACAGTCCTCTCTCTTTCTCCCAAACTAATATGTATTTGGCTATGTTGTGTTCATTGACTCTATATGAATAGACATACATACACACATACATGTATTTGTCTTCTTCCACATTAGAATGTAATTTCTTTGAGGGGAGGGATTTTTTGCTTGTGTCCCTAGCTCTAGCATCATGCCTGGCACATAGCAGGGCACTTAAAAATGCTTGCTGATTGACTGGGCACCATGGCTTTCTTTGCTTACCAACTTTTCTGTTTTCTACTAAAGGGTGATATTAGAGAGGAGGCAGATACTCAGAATGAAGTAAACTGATCTCAAAGCAACTTTCATTTCTATGGTGTTGCCTCTATTTTATTTCCCTTTTCAAATTTAACAAAGCTGCTTGAGTCTATAGGGCTCATCCCTTGGAACAGAGGTATCAAACTTGCAGAGTGTAGCCAAAACTAGATTAAAATGAATTGGGAAACACTGAAGAAAACAAAAATACAGTACCACATAGATAATGTTAATTTGTGGTTTTCTAAGTCGACATGAAGCCTGCAGGGATCCATTTCTATTTGAATTTGATGTCAGTGCCAATGTAGGTAGATATTCTTGGTCTACTGAGTAGGACTTCTGGAAGTGGCTTCTGACTGTGAGAGAGGTTCATGATTTATAAAGGGTTCATAATTTGAAGGAATGGAAAGCTGGCTACTGAGCCATTAGAAGAGCTGATGACTAAGTGGATCACTTAAAAGGGAAGATAACTTCTGGCTATGGCTCTCCTGGCAGCATCATATGAAGGGTTGGGATGGATCCTTCTCTACTCTGGTGTTATTTATGGTAACTTCACTGCTGCTGCCAATGGAGACAGAATGTGGATTTAATTAGGCAAATTTTCATGGGTGGTGGTAGGAGTTTCTGTCCAGGACTGATGGACACCAGTAACTTTTGGATTCCAAAAATTTCAGAGGACCTGGGAGGCCTTTGAGGTAGAGGCTACAATGTCCCTGAAATGGGCAGGAGAAACTTTAAAACTGGAGAAATCCATAAGAAAGAATGAGTCAAGAGTGGGAGTCTCTTACACTTGTGACCCATAAAGCTTACTATAATTACCCTACTGAGAGGAGAGGACAGGGTCAAAGGGGCAACCTCTTGGATCAGAAGGTCAAAGGTACAGGTAGAAGGGGTTGACTTTGGCAAAGAGACTGGAGCAAAGGCACAGAGCATAGGGGGTGATGGAGCAGGGTTTTCAGGTTAGAATAGAGGAGGCAGGAGGAAGGGAAAGTTAGGTGGTGCAGCGGATGGAGCGCAGGGCCGAGGATCAGGAAGACTCCTCTTCCTGAGTTCAAGTTTGCCAGCTGCGTAACCCTGTGCAAGTCACTTAACCCCATTTGCCTCAGTTTCCTCATCTGTAAAATGAGTCAAAGAAGGAAATTGCAAACTACTCCATTATCTTTGCCAAGAAAACCGCAAGAAGGGTCATGTAGAGGCAGACAAGATTGAAACGAGTGAAAGCTACCAAGTGTTAGAGTGAGATCATGTTGGAGATTTTGGAAAGGTAATCTTGCCCTGGGTAGGAGGCTTGACTAGGTCAAAGACCTCACACTCAAAAAAACATTTTTTTGAATTAATCTAATCACTGCCATCTACACATTTCTTCCTTTCACAAAGACTTGTCATCTAAGCAAAGTCATAAAGGACTGCGTGTTATTATCTGCAGGGAAAGGAGTGGTGTTAAACAGAGGTCAGGGTTTGACTTCCTTGAACGAGATAACCTTCAGGTGTTTTTCCACTCTAAAAGGGAGGTTTCCTATTTGAAGGAGAATTACGATCTAGTGGCTGTCCAGTTTTTAAAAGTATTCTTCTGTGATTTTGATCAGAGCCCATGATATTTGAAACTTCTTTGTGAGAAGGTAAAGACCATACACAAAAACCAGGAAAAGGCAAGGAAAATCTCTTCTCAGGTTAGTATTCTCTCCTTTCTCTGCATCTGGGTAGATGGACGAATTGACAGAGAGAGAAGACAGAGCATTTATTAAGGCTTATTATGTTTAAGCACTGCAGATACACTCACAAGCAAGTAAGATGATTTCTTCTTTAAAATTTTACATTCTAATGCATGAAGACAGCTCATGTCTATTTCAGGGGCAGTGGATGTCAAAGGGTTTGACCACTAGATCAGTGAAATTGTTCTAAAGATGTAAACTACCAATCACTTTGCCCTAATTTTTAGCAGTTTGAGATGCGACACTAATAAGGTTTGTGCAGTGCCTGGAGAGAGCGAAGCATAAACAAGTTTATTATCCTGAAGTACAGAGGGAGTTTCCATTAGAACAAATAAGAACAACACAGACTCTCCCATGAGACTGGTAGCTGACAGGCTGGTGCATTATGGGTAGCGATGAAAAGATCAACAGATGGCGACCATATGGACTGTAGTATTTTAATCAAGAAAAATATGACCTTGTAGGCCAAGTGGGATACTAATGTAAAAGAGAATCAATCATAAATTAGCGGACACTGAGAGGTTAGAGTCTTTTTCGCCAAGAATGCCGTCCTGGGCACTACTGAAATGACGCCTGGCAAACCTGCTGAACAAGCAGGATGAAATAACTGGTATTTTACACCTTTATGACCTTCATTGAGTTGATGGCCTGACTGCCAGGACATCACTTCTCTTCTGAAAGGATCTAACCTACCACCTGATTCTTGTTCACAGGATCACAGATAGGTGGTGCAGTGGATAGAATGCCTGGCTTGGAGTCAGGAAGACTTGAGTTTGAATCCAGCCTCAGACAGACCCTTACTAGCCTGGTTTACCAGACTTCAGAGTCAGGAAGACCTGAGTTCAAATCTGACCTCAGACATTTATTAGCTGGGTGACCCTGAGCAAATCACTTACGCTTCCATTTCCTCATCTGTAAGGCAGGGACGATGATAACACCTATCTCCCAGGGTTGTTGTAAGGATCGGATGAGGTAATAATTGTAAAGCACTTAGCACAGTGCTGGGCACATAGTAATCACTGTGCTTATAAATATAAATTTATTAATGATATAATATTATATGATATTATATGATATTATATATAATATAATTATATATATTATATAATTATATAAGTGCTATAAATGTTAGCTGTTATGATGATGACGATGATTGCCTAGTCTAACCCCCTCATTTTACTGGTATGGAAATGGACTCATGGAGGAGCAAAGTCTGGGTGCAGAATCACAGGACCTGGATGGGAATCCTGATCCTGTCACAACTCCCTGTAGGAGCCTGAGTAAATCACTTGATCTCCCTGGACCTCAGTTTTCTGTAAAATATTTTCATCAGGAATTCCTAAGGTCCATTCCAGAAATCTATAATCCTACAGTTTTTTGCTTGGTGACAAATGTAATAAATCAAGCCTTGAACTGACCACAAATCACAACCAGAGCGGAAATGTCTATGTTCATGAACCCAGGAAGGGTTAGGCTTTTCCAAATCTTGAAATTTCACTTTGGATCAAACAGTTCATCTGCATTCAAGAGGGCTCAATAATGCTTCTTGGGAAAAGTGATGCATTTAGGAGAATGCTGTTTTTCCCCCATACTCTTTCTTTCCTTCTCTTTCCACATCAATCAATCAACATTTATTAAGCACCTATATCCTCTTGATGTATTTTTATTACACTCTTTGTCAGTTAAAAGTGGCCATCATAAAGTTACTAAATCTACCCAAAGTGCAGCTTTAACATCAGATACAGCCTTCATGAAAAACCAGTTCTTGTGTTTAACTGTCCCCTGGTGAGTTAGTCAACTTTACTATTAGCTATGACAACGGCTCTTAATCTTTTATTTTTCTATTGTATATCTCTGGTGAAACCTAGGGACCACTTCTCAGGGAAAACAAAGATATATATTTTTCTCTTATCCTCACTTACGGACCCTTTGAAATCTATTCAGGTTAAGAACTCATAGATTATGAAGACCTCAAGTCTAGGTTGGGTAGAACGTAAAGATGCCAGTGGCCTTCTTGGAATCTAGGCATTTAATAGATTTGAACTCAATTTGCTTCAATAGTGTGATATTGCAGTGAAAAAAAACCCCTCAAAAACACCAAAACCAGTGTCAATTTAGGTTGCATTAATGGAATCACAGTGTTTGAGATTAGGGAGGTGATGGTCTCCCTGTAATCTTCTCTCATCATAACCCACTTGGAGTTTTGTGTTTAGCTCTTGGGGCCACTTTTTAGGAAGGATGTTAATAAACTACGGAATATCCTAAAGAGGGCAACTAGAATGGTGAAAGACCTTGAGACCACGCCATGTTAGATTCTGCTGAACAAATTGAGCCTGTTTAGAGTTTGGAGAAAAAAAGACATAGCAAAATGTATAATCTCCTGTGATAAGGAAAAGGGAATAAATTGTTCAACTTGACCCTAGCGGGAAACAGAAGCAAAGGGTAAAAGTTACAGGGAGGCAAATTAAATCTTGATGTAAGGCTAAACTTCTAGCGATTAGAGTTAGCCCAATGTAGAGTGGGCTGCTTTGGGAGCCAGGAGGTTTCCCTTCAATAGAGATCTCAAGTGAATGCTGAATGATCAATGCTGAATGAACGAGAGAATTCTTCTTCAGGTACAGGCAGGATAAGACTGGCACTGATAACCCTTTCAGCTACGAGATTCTGACTCTATGATTAGACCTGTAGGGTTATTTGCTATTTATCACTAGTCATGGAGCAGCTAGGTGGCGAAATGGATAGAGGGCTGGGCTAGGAGTCAGGAAGGCTCATCTGAGCTGAGCTCAAACACTTACTGCTTGTATGACCCTGGGCAAGTCACTTAACCTTGTTTGTCTCCGTTAATCATCTGTAAAATGATCTAGAAAAGGAATGGCAAACCACTCTAGGATCTTTGCCAAGAAAACTTCAAATGGGGTCACGAAGAATCAGGCACTATTGAAACGACCGACCTACAAGAACACTCACCGAACACATACCATCTTGTAGTGTTACTATTCCAAATCTATGGATTATATCTCCATTAAAGAGTAAGCTGCTTAATGGTAGGCATTCTGTATTACGTGTCCCTAATATATCCACAGTACTTAGTACAATGCCATGTTCATAGAGGATAATAAATATAGGTTGTTTTATGTGGTCCTTTATCTCTACCAATAACGACTTCACAAGTTCACTGGTGTCGTTTGTCCTTCGTTCTCAAAAAAGACCAGTGACGTCATGAGGCTGATATCTTGATTTGCTTGTGGATTGGATTTAAGGGAGGCAGAGCTTGGCAAAGTCATCAGCCTCCCTCTCTCCTCCAGAGTCACTGGAGCCCAGTGACAAAACATAGGTCAGGACGATGGCTCAGGATGCAATGGATAACCTTCACCTTTCTAAATGAAGGTCTTTCCCAGGTCTCTCTTTGTCTGAGACCATGCCCATTCAATGATTAAGGGCTAAATAAGAATTGAAACAAAAGATGGGCCAATGGCACTGCAATAAATTAGAGTGGTACAAAGTGTTACAGAAATTCATGGGAGAGAGAGCTCAATTCTTGCTCCAACGATTAGAGAAGGCTTCATGAAAGAAATAAAGCTGGATCTAAAGGATGGAAGAAATTTTGTAGGCACTGATGGCAAGGATGGCTTTTCAGGTGGAGAGTGACATGAATATTCAGATGTAGGAAAGGGAAAGAGGCATGTAGGGAGGACTGAATGACGAGCAGCTGAAGGGAAAATCATCTTGAGCAAAGCATTCCAGGATTCCTCAATCTAACCCACTCTGATATGCCCCCTGGCATTAATAGGTCTGGAGTGAGCAACTTATACATGTTCATTTTTGCCCTGTTCCAATTGTGGCTCCTACCCTGATGGCCCCCCAGCTGATGAACATCAGTCGGTAAATTGGAAGTTCTGTTGGTTTGGCTATAAAAAAAAAAAGATCGTGTAGATGAAGAAGGGTGATGCTAATTTTAGCTCCAGTTACCAACATGCACAACAATCTTCTGCCATGCAGCAGTATACCATACCAAGGCACATCAACATTTTCGGCACGTATGGGTTTACCTCGGGCATGTTGCACAAATACCGCAGCAGCTCGCCGATGTACTGTATGACCGTCACTTTGTATTTCCTACAGTCTTCCCAAAAGTGGCTGGCTGAAAATTTGGTACGTATAGCCATGGTAGCACCTACAACCACAAAGATGAAGTATTGTCATATGAGAGGACAGTAAAAGAACCCAAAGGTGTTTTAGTGCATTCTTTCCAATTAAATTTTTCATTTTTCTTTCATAAGTGAAAAATCAAATATTAGCATCTTCCTATATCTATTTGTCATGGGACAATTGGAATCTTAGAGAACAAGAGAAAGATGATGCTTAGAAATGCATTTTTGTTTATCGTTCGATCTTTATCCTCCTGATACATAAAAGCCCAAAGCTTAAAGAGAGGGTCTTCATAGGAAGACCTTACTAAAATTCTACTATGGAATCTTGTGATGGTTGGGAGGTGACCCTGGGTTCTCAGAGGCGTTGCCAGTCGGGCATCAGCTTTGGCAGGTCCTTCATCAAGCTGGAAAGACTCGAAGTCTGGGTCTAGCAATGCACTCTTTGTCAGCTGAGATTCAATTCAACGAATTTCTGGGAGGTTCCATGCTAGCTGGAAGGTTGGCCATCAGGTAATGAACATCTGACTAGTGTTCGGCAACTCAAGCAGGCTATGTACTAAGAAGTCTACAAGGATGAACCTCTTAACTGACAGCATTAAATTTAGAAATCAAACCAAAACCAATGCTCTTTTTTCTCCACGTAGCCTGTATGTAGTAAGAGGAGGCTCAGCATAGCAATTTCAATTGTCCTTACTAACTCCTACGCTAACTAGGTTATTTCAATGAAGCAAAGAACCTTGGGCAAATCACATAACCCCTCAGCGTCTGCTTCCTCATCTGTCAAGTGACAGAGCTGAATTTGGGGATCTTGAAAGTCCCTTCTGGGTCTAGCGTTCTGTGGCTCTGACACACGACTAGGGCTGGCTGTAATATAAGCAAGAAGAAAATGTTACCCTTGAGTTTACAGGAGGCTTACAAGGACACTTGACCCTCTAACAGCTCTCATCAGAAACTGCATACATATTCTGAGGGCTGAGGGTTGGCCCAGCTGCCAAGGTATGTAATTTGCAACTGTTCTCCATGTGCTTCTCTGAATTCTAGTTTTATGACTTATTTATGAAAAAGATTGAAAAGTCATGTTCCGGGTGAATCTAGAAATCTCTATAAGAATGACAAGCAGTCTTAATCATATCTATAGACAGAAAATAGGATTTCTGTACCAGGCTTGGAAAATACTACTTATGTGAATGGACTAAAATATTAAAAACAAATACATTCTTGTTCATTTTTTGATTTGTATCTTCCCAGATACATAAAATTCCAAGTCCTGAATATAGATCGTTACAAAGAGATCTCCATTAACTATGGCCAAAGGGCTACAGAATCATGTGTCCCCTTTGACCTAGCAATACCACTACTAGGTCTGTATTCCAAAAAAGATAAAAAACAAGAAGGGAAAGGATTTATATGTACAAAAATATGTATAGCAGCTCTTTTCTGAGGGTAAAGAATTGGAAATTGAGGGAATACCCATCAGTTGGGGAACGACTGAACAAGTTGTGGCATATAATGATGATGGTATACTATTGTAGTATAAGAAATGACGAACAGGATGCTCTCAGAAAAACCAGAAAAGACTTGCATGGGTTGATACAAAGTGAAACGTCCTGGGCACAAAGTAACAGCAACATTGTGAGATGATCAGCTGTGAGTGACTTAGTTATTCTAAGCAATAGAACAATCCATGATAACTCTGAAGGAATTATGATCCCCAGAGAAAGAACTGATGGTGTCTGAATACAGAATGAAGCATACTTTTTAAAAATTTCTTTATTTCTTTATAGTTTGTTTTTATCTATGTTTTCTTTTACAACATGACTATGATGGATAGGTTTTGCATGACTACACGTATATACAACCTATATGGAATTGCTTGCCTTCTCACTGAGGAGGGTTGGGGAGGGAGGAAGGGAGAGAATTTGGAACTCAAAGTTTTAAAAACAAATGTAAAAAAAGTTTTTGTATGTAACTGGGAAAAATGAAATACTAAATGAATAAAAAATATTAAAAATAACCCCAAAAGATCTCCATAAAGTTCCCCTATCGAGCCTCTCATGGTACAGAGGATGGGCTTAGCTTCTCAGGGGAGACTGGGTTCCAAGTGAAACCCTTTTTCCCCCTGATTACAAACCTTCACTCAATTTAGTGTAACCATTTGAAAAGGACTTGTAACAATGAAAGAACCATGGCACCTCAATGAGATAATAGATGTAAAGTGCTTTGCAATCTTTTAAGCTCTCTCTCAAGACCAGCTATTATTTGCAGAAGATAGCAACAATGGATGAAATAGCCCTTTCAGGTTTGCTACGTTAGAGTCTCACAATAACCCAGGGAGGAAAATATGGCAAGTATTATTATCCCTGTTTTACAAATGAGGAAACTGAGGTGTAGAGGGAGTTGGGGATTTGCCCCTAGTTACTCAGCTGGTTAGTCTAAGACGTAGAATCTGGATGGGTCTTCCTGATTCCAAGTCCAGCACTCTATCCAAATATAATGCCTCATCAGAAGACAAGATGACCACCCTCAATGAGATGAGCATCTAACAGCAGGCAGGGAATAAGAATTCTATTCTCCAGAGTCATCTCGGACCACAGCTTTCTTGATGATGGGGGCCCTTAAAGCATGGTACGCTCTGAGAAAGGCCAACCTTGATAAGTTAGCAAAATGTGCACGAAACCAGATTGTGAACTCATTGAGGGAAGGGACTGTCGTTTGCCTCCTTTTGTGCTTAGCAGAGCCTGGCACCCAGCAGGTCCTTGATTGATATAAATGTAACATGAGTTTTGAAAGTCAAAGAAAGTAGTGCTGGTTTATTTTTATTTTTTTGGAGGAGATGGGGGGGAAGGTATTCTCTGACTTCTCTGCCATGACCCAGAAATCTTATTCTTGGGTAAGATCTCATCCCCCTCTCTGGCTTTCTGACTGGAGGGTGGGGACACAAACTCCAAACTTTTATTTCATTAGAGAGCTCATCTCAGACATCTCATTTCTCACCTGGTGACAGTACTTTGGGACTTCTTTGACTGACTTTTCCATCAAACCCTCCAGGTACAGTCTCAGTTAGGTAAAGGAAGAAAGAGTGATGGTTTTCACATTAAGGGACATGGCAAAAGCTTGGTACCACCTTGTCAATTTACATTATCCTTATGTATCTAGGGGAGAGGCAGGACGGCATAAAGGGCAGAATGTCAGCCTCCAAGTCAACAACCTGGGTCCTCTCTGAGGCATCCTGACCATGTGACCCTGGGCTTCCAGCAGACTTTCTTAAGACTAAGATGAGACCATACCATCTGTTGATTTGCGTTGGCACAGGGAATTTCCTCACTGGGACTCTCCTCTTCCAATAAAACGAGAAATGACCTAGGGTACAAGCTTCGTACTTTAGGAGACTATCAGCAACTCGAGGACACTTTTCACTGTGCCCCCAGCATAAAATGGTCCTATTAGATTGTGACAACTTCAATAGCAGGGACTATCTTCTATGTTTCTTGGTATCTCAAGAGCACAGGGCCTGACACAAAATAGATGCTTAATAAATACTGAATGATTGACTGACCTAGTATATACTCAGTACAAGCTTGTTGAACTGTACTGCACTTAACTGGATAGTGGCCTTGGAAAAGGAAACAGGACCAGAGGTGATCAGGGCATCTTCACTACATTTGGGAGTTCTTTAGGAAAGCTGTAGCAGGCATCCTATTGTCATAAAGTAGAAAGGGATGCAAAGAGGGAGAAATCCGATTCTGATGTCAGCAGGGAACAATTAAAGTCTTCTGGAAATGGTTAGATAATAGGCTCTGGAGTTTATAAATTATTTTTAAACATGGAGAGGGCCCGAAAGCATTTCAGAGCATCCTCCACTTTAATACATGACAATTTTCTAAAGATGTTCTAAGGAGCTGGATATTAAAACCAGGGCAGCTAGGTATCAAGGCGGATAGAGAGCTGACCATGGAGTCAGGATAACCTGAGTTATAGCCTCAGACACTTACTGGCAAGTCATTTAACCTTTTTTGCCTCAGTTTCCTCATCTGTAAAATGAACTAGAGAAGGAAATGGCAAACCACTCCAGTATCTCTGCCAAGAAAATCCCCAAATGGGGTTACAGAGAGAATGTCTTAACAACAATATTAGAAACAGAAGGCTAGGAAAAATTGAGAACATTTTGTTTTTGTTTCAGAGTGTACAGAAGACACGATTGGCTATTTTCTCCTGTCAGAGTAATGGGGGACAAGGCCAATACCAGGAGTTTAAGGTTTATGGAGAATGTTAGAGCTTACAATGCTCTTTCCCCTCAATGACCCAAAGATGCAGGCATGTACCATTGGGGCAACTAGGTGGTACAGCAGATAGAACACTGGACCTGGAGTTAGGGCAACCTGAGTTTAAATTCAGCCAAAGACACTCACCAGCTGTGTGAACCCTATTTGCCTCAGTTTCCACATCTGTAAAATGAGCTGGAAATGGCAAACCATGCCAATATCTTGTGGGGCAGCTAGGTGGTGCAGTGGATAGAGCACCAATGCAGGAGTCAGGAGGACTTGAATTCAAATCTCACTTTACACACTTGACACTAACTAGCTGTGTGTGACCTTGGGAAAATCATTTAACCCCACTTGCCTCATCCTGGGTCATCCCCAGTCATCTTGATGACTATCTGCTCATTGGATTCAGACGGCTCTGGAAGAGAAGTGAGGCTCGTGACCTGCATAGCCCTCCCTCACTTAAAGTCAAGTGCAAGTCATGTCATCATTTCTCTGATGGCATAGTCTTCTTCGACAATGAAGGATGAACACACACACATATACCACTGTCCCCAATTTACAGATTTGTAAACTGAGTCTTAAAAAGGTAAAGGGACTTGCCATAAGGTCACATACCTAATAAGCAGCAGAACTGGGGCTCAGATCAAGAACATTAAACTGGAAATCATCTGTTTAACAACACTAGTCAAATTTCTATGCCTTGGTTTCTTCCTTTGTAAAATGGGGAGGTAAGATTATATAATTTTTATCATCCCTTCCAATTCTAAATCTTTATGATGATGGTTTTCAAATTTCCTTTTGCCCTCAACACAGTATTTTCTGCCATGAGGAATTCCAGCATGTTGAATCTTTAAACTGACACAATTAAGAGTTTCTGGGAAGTAAGGTCTCCACGCCCCTCACTTGCCTAGTCCTTGGGATTCCTCCATCTTTCCTTGCCTGTCTTACACTGTCACTCTTTTTACTTCCCTACAACTTGAATCAGAGAACGTAGCTTTGCAGCTATGTGGTGACCACTTCAACACCAATCCAGGGGAAGAAATGGCTGCCAAACTGCAGTTGGAGATGTAGACTGGGGAATGTGGAATTCTTGGTGTGTAGGATGGATTTTCCCAGGCACACTTAAGTGAAACTCACAGCACACTCTCTGAGAATAACTTTTTTATGATTTGTGATCTGACCCTTGACTCGGTAATCTTTCCATTAAGCCATAAACCCTTTTAGGTTAGTCCTTTTGAGGTGTAAGTGTTGGCTGAACTTGATGAAAAGGACAAGCTTACCTTTTACAATACATCCGTGTAATCCAATCAAGAGGGCTGCACTGTGATACAAGGGCAGAGAAGTGTAGATCACATCCTCTGAAGTGATGTTGCTTGCATAGACAATGCCAGTGGCATACCATATGCGCCGATGATTGATCACTGCAGCTTTGGGGAGACCTTTGCAAAGACAAAGCAGAAAGACTGAACAGGCTGAGGGAACCCATCTGCAAACATACCATCATAACTCACATATAGAGGGCTTTCAGATTTGCAAAGCACTTTCCTCATCACAATCCTGTCAGGAGGCAGATGCATGCAATAACAGATGATATTTATACAGCATTTTAATGATTGCAAAGTACATTCTATACTGCATCTCATTTGATCATTATTGTGCATTGAAGACAGCTCAGTGGATAGGGCACTGGACCTCAGCACAAGAAAATCAGAAAAGAGAAAGGGACCAGATTATAAAGAGCTTTCAAGGCCAAAGAGAAGTTTGTATTTGATCCTGGAGGTAATGGGGGAGTAGGAGGAAGCAAACACAATAAGATCTATACTTTAGAAGTCTTGACAAACATCCCCCAGTCTCCCCATTCTTCAAAAACCTCCATCAGACTATCCCTGCTACTAATGCCCAATCTGATGGTCTTCTCTAATTTCTTATCTGCCTCAATTTTGTTTTTCTTGTTGTCGAGTTGTTTTAATCATGTCTGATTCTCCATAGACCCATTGGGGGTTTTCTCGTCAAAGATAATGGAATGGTTTTCCATTTCCTTTTCCAGCTCATTTTATAGATGAGGAAACTGAGGCAAACAGGGTTAAATGACTTGCCCAGGGTCACACAATTATTAAGCGTCTGAGGTCAGATTTGAATGCAGAAAGATGAGTCCTCCTGATTCCAGACCCAGCACTCTACTGTACTACTTAGCTGCCCCCTTCTCAACCTTCTCAAGCTCCTTCTTCTCAGTTTCCTTTGCTGATTCATTATCCAAATCACATCTCCTAGTTGTGAATATTCCTAAGGCTCTGCCCCTCTACTTTTCTCTGTAGTCTCTCTCGGTGACCTCATCAATTCCTATGTGTTTAATTATCATTTCTATGACCATAATTTCCAGGCCCATTCTTTCCCCTGAGATACAATACTGCATCACTTGTTTTCTATTGGACATTTCAAACTAGATGAGCCAGAAACACCTTGTACTCACCATGTCCTTATTCAATCAACTCCAGTATTTTGCTATTGCCTCTAGAACCAAACATAAATTCTACTGCTTAGTTTTTCTTTCCGGCCTCAGTGGACTTTACTCTCCTCCCACACTCTGCGATGCAGCCAGACCAGCTTCTCTTGCTCTCACACTCAAACAACACTCTGTGCCTCACTACTGGCTCTCCCCATTCCCGGAATGTTCTCTCCATTCCCGGAATGCTCTCCCTCTCACCTCTGTCTCATAATCTCTCTTTTAAGACATGGTTCAAGGACCACCTTCTACAGGAAGCTCTAACAGTCAAAGATGATCCAAAGATAAACGGACCATCACAGGAAGGAATGAGTTCAACCCCAGCCACCACCTTCCTGGAGGACTTTCAGGAGAGGCTGAAGGAACACTTGTTAAGGAGAGGGGGGGAATTTCCGTTTAGGTATAGGTTGGACTGTATGACCAGTGAGCTTCAATGCTGAGGTTCTGCTGGGTTTCGTACTGCAATTCAATCTTTGGTGCACCTGCCTGTAGTTTTCCATGCAATATCTGAATAAGAAACGAGAAGGCAAGTGGGCAGAAGGAGGTAGGGCAGGGAGTTTCTTAAATCACAAATTTATGCTCAGGAAAAGGAAATAAGAGGGCCCGACCCTATGAACCAGCAAAGAAAGGGAAAGGAAATGAGAAGACTGAGGAGCCAGTGTAGGAGAAAGGAAGGGCTTTGTGGGTTGATATAGTCAAGAGTCCCTGCTGAATCAACTCTTCATCCCCACAGATGGGGGGAGTAGTGGGGGAGAAAGAGTTCCAAATTAGAACTCTGATGAGTAGAAAATCCATTTTCCAACAGAACTTTGATCACATAGGGTGGTTAGGCTCCATAGTACAATACCACATTTCAGATACATTATCATTTAAAAAGACTGCCCCAGAAACCTCACCACTTATTATGTTTTTACGGGAAAACAATTTACATAAAAACTTTTGTAGAGTAGAGGTCAAATAAGCACTCATTAGGGATATCGTGTGTGTGTGTGTGTGTGTGTGTGTGTGTGTGTGTGTGTGTGTGTGTATGTGTGTGTAGGGGAGGGAAATTCCTGTTTAGGTGTAAGTTTGTAGGTTGGGAACAAAATGTACTTCAAAGCTAAGTCAAAGTTCATATCCTTCCTGGCAGAGTCAACCATCTCATCTTAGTGTAACTCATTATCACCTGGGTCCCTGACATGACTGATGGTTATAATTTTTTTTTTTAGTGGTGGTGGTGGCAGAAAAGAAGAAATGACAGATTTTACAAGATCTCTCTGGCTCATGTCCCCACCCAGGGAAAACTTGGACACATCAGTGTTTGGGCTTGTTTTACCCTCCCTAAAAAGGCCCTCAGCTTTCCTCATAAGCACTCAGGTGAAAAAGACATCCAATATAGGACTGGTTTTACTTAATCCAACAAAAAATGCAGAATAGTTTGTACTGGGATCCCCCATCAATTAGAAAAACTCTCTTCCCTTTTCTACAGTCTTGAATAATCCTTTGTACTTTTGATACTAAACTGGGTGGCTCAGGGTCACAAAGCAAGTTCATCTTTCTACTTGTACTTGAACAGTTAACATGAAGAGATAAATCCAAATGGTTAGAACACACAGGGTGTTCTAAAAGTTCTGATGCAGTTTTAATTTATTAAAGCTTAAAAATGTACTAAGACTTCTGAAAAGTATATATGTGTACATATATGTGTGTGTCTACTTACCTGATCTGTGGTAGTCTTTTGAACTTGTATTGGTCTGATCAGCCACAGTTAGATGCCCTGTACTCAACATAGTGATGCCTTTTTGATCGTCCTCCAATACTATCTATATCTATATATTTACATATAGATATTGTGTATGTGTCTATGTCCATCCATCTCTCTGTCTATCTATCTATAAACATACCCCCACAGACATATTTGGTAAATTTGAAAAGAGTAGGAAGTAGAGTCAAGTTGCCAAACTTCAAGAAATTGAGAAGCAGGTGGATGGTGAGGAAAAAGGCAGCTAGAGTAGACAATCATTTTAAGGTTTTTGACAGTCAAAGAGTGAGGAGATCTAGGACATAGTATTGAGGGGATGGAAATAATGAAGGTGCAGTTTTAGAGAAACCTGGAAGTGTCGTATAAACTGATGTGAACAGAACTAGGATAATTCATACAATAACAATAATATTGTAAAATCAAACAACTTTGAAAGGCTTCATAGGATCTCTGATCAACGCAGTGACCAACCAGCATTCTAGATGACTCATGATGAAACATACTATTTACCTCCTAACACAAAGGTGACGGATTCAGAATGCATATGGAGACAAATCTTTTTCTGGGATGTGGCCAATGCAGAAATGTCTTTTATTTGGCTATACATTTATGTAATAGGGGTTTTCTTTTCTTTCTTTCTCAAGGGGGTGGTGGTGGTGAGGGAAATGGGAGGGACAGAAGGCAGGTTCTTGTTGCTTGATAAAAATTAAACTTAATTTTAAAAAAGAACATAAGCTCCCTGAGGTCAAGGGCTGTTTTTTGCCTTTTTTTATATCACCCAGATTTTAGCATAGTGCCTGGAATATAGTAAGTGCATAATAAAAGCTTGTTGAGGTAAACTTCAGAAAAACCTGGGAAGATTTATATGAACTGATGCTGAGCAAAATGAGCACACCCAGGAAAACACTGTACACGGTAACAGCCACAGTATGTGAGGACTATTTCTGATAGACTAAGCCTTTCTCAGCAATGCAAGGACCTAAAACAATTCCAAAGGACTCATGATGGAAAATGCCATCCACAAACAGAGAAAGAACTATGGAGTCTGAATGTAGAACAAAGCAGACTATTTTCCTTTTTTGTTTGGTTTTGTTTTTTTCTCATGGTTTCTCCCATTCTGTGAAAATAGGTTTAATAAGAATGTATATGCAGAGCCTATATCAGATTGCAGGCTGTCTTGGGGAGGGAGGGGGGAGAGAGAGGGAGAAATTTAAAACTTACGAAAGTGAATGTTGAAAACTAAAAATAAATAAATTAACAGAAAAAAGCTTGTTGACTAGTAAACGATAAGAAACAGGAGGGTACTGGTAATGGGGCTGACTTTGGCAACAAAGGGCAACTTTTCTTCAGAGACAAGAGTGAGGAGAGAACTGATGAAGGGTTTTGAGGTATAGAGTTGGGGAGATGGAGCACCTCTCAAAAGATATGAGCAAGCAAGTCATATCTCCATTCAATTTTTGTCCCGTCCCCTCATTCACAGAGGATTTATGGGACAGTGGGTAGGAAAAGATCTGCCTCTAGATGTGAGGGGACACATGGTCCCTGAGGAGGGTGGAGTTTCCAAACTACATGTAGGACCACTTAATTTACAAATATCCACTGTTCTCACAGAACACCAAAGAACTAGGACTGGAAAAAGATGTTAAAATGGTGACAGAATTCTAACGGGAAAGACCAAATATGAGGACCTTGCCCTTGTAAATCCTAGAGGGATATATGTAGCAGAGAAAGACTAAGACACCAGGCCTAGTGCAGTTCTGGCCAGATGTTACATACCTGCCAAACTGATTAGGATTTCAAGTACCAAGTCTATTGTACCATCTGTTCTGATATATCTTCTGGGTATATTTTATCACTTGCCTTTTTGGGATCTAATTAGAGCTGGGACCGTTTGTTAACTCTGTCCAGTCCCTGGGAATACAGATCTATGGATTTTAACTACCTGCCTTATTTCAGTGGTTGCTACATAATGCATGGTGAATAAATGTTCATTGACTGATCGCCATCACCACCACCACCATCATCCTCAGCTCCTTGGCGTTTGGAGAAAGATCAGCACAGCAGTGCTGTCTTCTATCATCAAAAGACCTTGTAGGATGGAGACTCCAACTGAGTGATACCTTGGACAGCAAATACTGACTTCTTCCACCCTACCTAGTGATTTGGAGTCTCTGTCTCCTGAGACAAAAACCTCTCCTCCCCCTTTCATAGTCACATCTTTCCTGACTCCATTCCTGACTCCATGTACTTTTCCATGTCTATACTATCAGCCTTCTCAAACTAGAGTTGTCTCGGACTCCTTTGGTCCTCTCTTGTGACTGGTGAGTTCTTCCCTAGAACCTCTATTTAAGGAAGTGCCCAGGTCAGCCAGGCTTGTTTCTCTCCTAGAGCCATTCCTACCTCTTAGGACTCTTTCACTATCTTTTCTCCATCAACAGTTCCTTGCTGTTTTTCAGCTATCTTTTCTGAATTATTTTTTCTTTTTATGCTATAAACTTCTTGTGCTTAGGGACTGTCTTTTTTCATATTATATATATATATGTATACATATACATATATATATAATGTATATATATATGTACAATCTCTCTATCTACTGACCTACTTCACTCCATACTCTTGTCCTCATCCAGTTCAATATTTCTACAGTCTAGTCCCTTTTCTCCTTCCTTCTGCTGTTCCCTGAAGAACTGGTTGGTGCTTGATGGTTAACAAGCTTTTCTTCATCCTCAAGATTTTCTTTTTTTTTCTCCTTCAATATTCTAGTATTCAGAGAAACTTGATTCCCTCCAAGAAATACTGTATCTTTGACTATTCTCATGTTGCAAAGCTGTTTGTTCTTTCTCCCACGTTCTCCACCTCTCTCTTCCATCATAATTCAGCAACTTCTCTTCTCATAAAAGTTTGCTCCATCTATCTACATCTGTGACCTCCTGGCTTCAAGATAGCTTTTCCTCCTTCTTTCCTTTCTTTTGGCAATTGGGGTCATATACCTAGTAAGTGTCTGAGGCCACATTTGAACTCATGTCCTCCTGAGTCCATGGTTAGGGCTCTACCCCCTTTCTCTTTTGTTGAAGAGATTAATACCTGGTTCACAATTTTTTTTCTCTCTCAACTGATCTATACACTTGAGAACTTCAATATAAATGTTGGTATCCCTTCAAACACACTAGTAACATCCCCAGGCTTCCATCTCCTATGGGGGGAAGGGAAAGGAAACAAACATTTATTAAGCATCTATTATATGCCAGGCACTGTTCTAAGTGCTTTACAAATATAACTTCATTTTATCTTCACAACAACCTTGGGAGTTGGTGCTATTATCATCTTTATTTTGAAGAAACTGAGGCAGACAGAAGTTAAGTGACCTGCTTAGGACTACACAGCTCAAAGTATCTGATGTTAAATTTGAACTCAGGTCTTCTGATCTCCAGGTCCAATGTGCTATCCACTGTACCCCTTAGCAGCCCATGACCTTTACCTGTGACTCCACATCAACCGCTCACAGGGTGGGTCATGTTGCAGATACAGCATCACTAATAACTATATCACCTTCATAATTTTAGGACTCTGAATTTACCATTCTGATCATAATCTTCCCATATTTTCATTTCTCTGTCTCTCATCACCCAAACCTACTCTTTGTCTCATCAGAGCCATCTTTCATCTCTTTCTGTACTCCTGGTTAATGACTCTTGTTCTGACCTTACTTTCTTGTCTCCATGGTTTTCACCCTATAAGTTACTAGGTTTGGTTCTACACTGTGTTGTATTTTAGACTTTTTGCCCTCAAATCATTCAACTTTTTGCCAATATTCCTTTGGTTGCAACTGTCAAGGGCTCTTCAATTCAATTCAATAACATTTTGAGGCACAAGGCAAGACATCTCTCATAAGAATGATGCCATCGATCTTCTTCGAAAATGGAGGAATGTAACAGTTATCAAGCATTGATCGTGCCATACCCTGCCCTACCCACTGGCAACACAAAGCCAGAAATGCAGTAGTCCTGATTCTGAGAGAACTTACACGTATAGGCGACAACTTGGAGGAAGGCCTGCAGAGTTGCATTTTCCTCTGTTAGTATCAATTTTTAAAACAGTAAACAAACAGAAAGTCACATTGGGATCTTGTATTTTCTACATGTTTTAAGTTAGTTGTGTGACTGGCACTTGTGATGCTTCATGGCAATCACAGAACGCAACAATGTCTGAAAAAAGCTTGCAGTATATGTTGACTTGTGCAAGAAGAAATGGGATAAAATACATTTTCTAGGAAGTGGAGGTGGCTAATCATGTATTGAGAGTCTGAGAGCTGACATGATATCCATACAGTGTCAGAAGATCTCAAGAAAGACTGCATTGTGTAGTACATTGGGTAGTGAATTTATGGGAGGATATAGACAGGGGTTAAACAGAGTAAGAAGATGTAGATGTAGATGGGTTGCAATCTCTACCACTAGAGAGAGTGCCTACGTTCATGGAACCATGGGCCCATTGTTGAGATATTAAAGTACGAAAGCATACATATTTTAAAGAGGTGTAATTTTATCAGTGTACCAACTTGTCTGGGACTTAGAATACAGATTGTTCCATCCCTGGAACATTCCTTCTTACCTCTGTCTCTTAGAATTCCTACCTTCCTTCATAATTTAGCTCAAACACTAATTCCTACAGGAGTTCTTTTTTGATTTCTTCCTCTCCTGACTGCTACTGCCTCCCTGTTGAAATTACTTTTCATTTATTTTATGTACTTGAGTGTTCATGATATCTCCTCCTACAGAATGCACAGAGAGCTCCTTGTGGGAGGACTGTTTCATTTTTGTCTTGGGATCCCCAACTTCTTAGACATTGCCAAGGACACCCTGCCTAGCAGATAAATGCGTGTTAATTGGTAGTAGATAAATCATAAGGAGTTACTCCAGACATAGTCAGTCAGTCAGTAGACATCTATTAAGTACCTACTATGTGCCAGGCACTGTGCCACTCTAGAGGTTAAGTAACTTGCTCAGGGTCACACAAGTTGGTAAGTAAGGGTGAGATTTGAATATAGGTCTTTAAAACTCCAAGTTTAGCAATCTATCCATTATGTTACACTCCTTCTGCATATGTGGAAGTAAATATGTATGGAAATAATGCACTTAGGGTATGTGCCTAAGCTATCTGCATAATACAAAACCATTTGGTCATTTTAAATATGCAAAAGCAAACCATATATTAGATCAATATTTAAAATTATTAAATCGACAAGGTCAAATATTCTGATATCCTACTTGTGTTTGAGAGGAAGGCAACAAGCATTTACTAAGCACCTACTGTGTGCCAGGCACTGTTCTAAGTGCTTTGCAAATCTCATTTTATCTTCACAACAACCGTGGGAAGCACATGCTATTGTCATCCTTATTTTGAAGAAACTGAGGCAGACTGAGGTCACAACAATCCAACAAGATGTACAATGGACCCAACCTTAATATGACATTTTGGAGTGAAAGTTCTTAACCTTTTCTTGTGTTTGGACCCCTTTGGCAGTGTAATAACGTCTATGGATCCCATCTCAGAATAATGAGAATATTAAAGAACATAAAACATTCATAACTGAGAGAAATGCTAAATTTAGTGAAAGGTTAGTGAAAATAAAAACATGATTTTATCCAAGTTCATGGACCTCTTGAAAGGTTTGTAGGTTCCAGGTTAAGAAGCTCTGTTTTAGAGAAAATTTTACTTGAGCAAACATTTTGCAAATATGATAAGTTGTTGACATTCTATGAATGTAGGGATGGGTCCAGAAATAGGAAATAACTCTGAATGGATATAAAAAGCTGGAATTATAGTCCTTAAGGAGGCACCAAATTTTTTGATGTCTTTTTCTTTGCTGTCCTCCAAAGAAAGCTTTTTAGGGTCTCTGGCTGGAAGAAGTGACTTAGCTTATACTATGAAACCTGTAGGAAGAGGGGGTAGGGATCAAAACGCCATGAACCCAAGGCCATCCTCAGATTTGAGTTTGGATCAGGGCAGGCTCAGAAAATCTGCCACTTCTGATCTGGGCTCTGACTGACTAAGGGAATTCTAAGAAGATGAATGGTTTTGAGTGCTGGGGGATGGGATAAATTCAATTACACAGTGTAATTGATCCCAGGTCTCCCACAAAGATGGTGCTATTCTCAGAGCTTTCCAAAATTGCCCTCAGGTTCAGGGCAACTCTAATGTAGCCAGTAGGTAGGAAAAAAAGAAAGAGATTTAGAAAGGGAGGGTCTTGAGCTCTCAGGATTTTAGGGGTGATTTTACAACCTTTAAACAAGGGTTTTGTTTTTTAGTTCTTTTGAATCTAGTCCAAGTTCTTCCAGTCTTACTATTATTTTGTTTGTCTCCATTAGTATTTATTATTATTCTGGATGTAGGACTTGTATAGTCATTAAAATAAAATAATAAAGCCCCCTGCCAACTATTAATTTACTCCATAACTGATCTCATTCATCATCATTTGATGAAAAAAAGCCAAATATTTTTATGATCATCAGCTAACTCTTAATCTGTACCATTCCGGGAAGCGTAACGAAATATGTGGCATATGTGAAACAAGCTTTTCTCTTGTAGGAGGCTAAGTGGGATCAGGTTGTGAAATAAGATCTGTTATAAGCAAAGCACTCATTGTCTCATCTGCTTTTCCAAAGAGGGAGAAAACCAACATCTTAATCCCATATTCAGCTCCCAACGGAGAAGTGCGTTGCTTTCTGAACTTGTTAGCTATCATTATTACAGTCATTGTTCTTCACTTACCTGTGGTCCCAGAAGTGTAGATGTACAAGGCAGGGGTTGTGAAGTCGACGTTAGACCTCCAGGACTCTGGGACGGGTTCATCGGAAGTTTCGTCCAGTTTGTCAAGCAAAGTGTCAACCCCATCTGTGGTAGAAGTTCTGCTCAGATAATAGACAGACACATCATCTTTCTTCAGGCTTGGTAACACCTCTTCAACAGCTGCTTGTAGATCTTTATTAGATATGAAAAAGAAATTAATTAGCCAATGAAGGTCTTATGAATATAAGAGCTTACTGGGTAGTTTTGAACCCAATTTGAATTTTGCTAAATGTAAAAATTAACAATGCATACAATTATGACCTTGGGATAAGGGGTGCCTATATTTCTAGTTAATCTAAGGAGTCCATTATTTGCGGATTAGTGACTCTGGATGTTAGTGTTTGAAAAACACAACAGATGGCCAAGCTGGATGAAATTTGCATTCCTCACAGAGAGTAACAAGTAGACCTAGGGATGAATGCCAAGGGGAAATGTGGTTGGCATATTTTTTATTTTTATAACTGGTGGGAATTTGAAAATGCTCTGAAAACCAGTCTAGTTATTCCCAGGTGTTCCACTGCAACAAAGGTGTATGGAGAAGGGGGAAAAATTTGTTATCTAAGATGGCAGAAAAAACAAGTCAAGGTTGCTTGCAAATAACTATTACCATAAAAATCCAGCAACCCTCAGAAATAGATACTAACATTTATAAACAGGATTTTTCTTTTTATTGGACATGTGAGAACTTTTTCATTTCTGGAACTTCTGCCCTTAGGTCTTTGCCACCCTGATTGGTGAGTGCTTCTTATGGCCCACTATACACTGGTCATCTTCCCCTTCTCTGTCAGTTCCCCCAAATGTAACTACCTTCACCCTACCCCTTTTCAATGCTGGAGCATGGTCAAATCAATATTGTAATTTCTTTTCTATCATAGGAGGTAATGCCTATTTCTATCATAGGTGTAATAAGTAGAGTGCTAGACTTAGAAGCAGGATGATCAAGCTGTGTGACTGTGGGCAAGTCACTTAACTTCAGACTCACAATATCTAAGGTTCCTTTCAGTTCTAAATCTAATATTATGGTATTACAATTGGGTCATATGGAATTATTCTATCACATGTCATATCTATGACATTAATGAAACAATGAATGTATTATTGAAATGCGAAAGTATTAAAACATAAATCCTGGCAAGTTCTTTGATTTTTTTAGTGTATAAACCTGTCAGGTACTTAGTACAGATTGGTCATGGCCCTCTTTCAGAACGAAGGACAAACAGAACCTGTGAGTGAGTAGCAGCTCCTCCCCTCCCTGCTCCTCCCCTCCCCTTCCCTCAGGGAAAGGTACACTCCATGGCTAAAAGCTGCATTTTTTTCCTTTGGGTTTACTGGCTACATTTCTTGCTCAAAGATCAAGCCTTAAACTCAATTCACTCCGGATCTCATAGACTGGACAACACGTCCCCACCCACCTAGCACAGAGTAAATGTAATTACTAAATGGTAATTGTTTCTCTTTTACCCAGGGACCCTGAGGGTCTTCCCCTCTCAATTTGATTTTTTTTTTTTGATTAAAGGGGCCTTCCCTTGAGTAACTACTTAAAGAATCCTATTCATTGAATGACTTTATCTCACTCAAAGTGAGAATGTAATAAGACCTTAGCCTTTAAGGGCTAGGGTCTCCCATTGCATCCTGGGCCATCTCCAGTCATCCTGATGAATATCAGGCCACTGGTCCCAGATGGCTCAGGAGGAGAAAGTGATGTTGGTGACCTTGCACAGCCCTCCCTCACTCAAATCAAAGTCAATGGCAAGTCATGTCATCACATGGTCCTCTTCGAGAATGAAGGTCAAACACAACTTAGTACAGATGATGTCTTCTTTGCCTGGAATGAATTACTTCCTCACCTCTGCCTCTAAGAATGCTCAGATTCCTTCAAAGTTCAGCTCAAACACCAAATCCCACATGGCGCTTTTCTTGATCCCCCAGGCTACTAGTCCCCTCTCTACTGAAATCAACCATTGGGGATTTGAAAGTTCTTACTACCAAAGTCTTTGACACCTTCAAATAGGTGAAAGGATGTGGTTTTTATCAATGGAAATGCCAATAAACAAGATGCATTACCATTTGTTTAGAAACTGCACTCTAAGAACAATGGGGTCTTTCCATCTGACTTGCAGCTGAAACCTCTTCTACATGTTGCCTCCCACTATTCAAATATGAGCTACTTCAGGACAGGGATTAGTTTCTTGTTCTATAGGTATCTCAGTGCTTAGCACAAGTGCCTTGCATCTAATAAGTAAGTGCTTAATGATTTTCCTTTTTTTTTTATCGCTTCAGGAGGGAGTGTGTCAGTCTGTTCCCCTAGATTTCTATTCATGATCCCCACGACTTTCCAGACCAAAACATGCCTGACCAGACACCACTTCCCCATAAATGTTGTCTCCCCACACTAAATTATAAGTTCCTTGAGAGCAGGGACATCTCAGTTTCGTATTTGAATTCCCAGTGCTCAGCCCATACTATCATTAGTATTATTAATAAATACTTTTTCATTCATGCTTTCATTCATTGGAACAGGGAATCCTTGGTGAAGAAATTCCTTCCATTAGTCTAAGATCATCGAATTATTGAGGCTGGGACACTGCACGGTTCAATGATCTGACTATGGCCACACAGACTTAAAACTAGCTCTGTGTGAGTCTGAGCTAATTTGTTATCCATTACACCACATTGCTTCCCTCTTTAGTTTTCTGGAGTCTGACCAAAAACAGCTGATTAATATAGGAAGTTAATCTGCAATCTACAAATGCACATTTGCTGTTGGACTTTTAACTCTGTTCTTGAAACGTAAAGGTTGCTTTTATGTTTAGCTGCCTAGCATTGTGGGAAGACGACTCAACAGCCCAAGGAGAGCTTTAGGGCTTCTCTTTCTGAGTTTTTTCTTTATGCTTTGTTTCTCCAGTTTTTCATGCATTGTGAATAAAATTTAATTGAGAAATGTCATCTATAAAACTGCATGTCTTATTACAATTAACAAAACTATGTAATTTGTTGCGAAACATAGAAGTGTTGCTTAAGTGATTCATTTTGTATAATTGCCTTGGTGCAAATGCTAGGAGTGTGAAAAAGAGAATGAATTCATGAAAATGACTAAGTGTTGATGGAAGGATGACTGACTACTGCTTTAGACAGGCGGCCATGCTTTCAACTCTATAGGAAAGTGGTTTTTTTGGTTATTGTTTTTGAGTTGTTTTCAGTCATGGTCAACTCTTAGTGACCCCAATGGGGTTTTCTTGGTAGGGATACTGGAGAGGTTTGCCACTTCCTTCTTCAGCTCATTTTACAGATGAGGAAACTGAGGTAGAGTGAAGTGACTTGCTCAGGGTCACACAGCTAGTAAGTGTCTGAGGTCCAATTTGAACTCAGGAAAGTGAGTCTTCCTGACACCAGGCCTGGCACTCTATCCACTGTGCCAACCTGGCTGTCAAGTAAGTTAGGACTAAGTAAATAAGGAAGTGAAGGTAAAATACTATACATGAGAGGAATGATAAATGTTAATGTAAATGGTGTAAATAATTTACTAGTTTAGAGACATTCTGTGGAAGCTCTGTAGCTGAGAATTCCATACTTGAGTAATAAAAATTGTGATGTGAATAAGGCTATGCTGTAACCACCAGATCAGGATAATGAGACTGAGCTCAGTACATGAAATGAGACCAAGAAGCTGCGAAATTAGGCCAGGTTATAATAATGGAGGATTACCATTATTTCCACTGGCTGAATAACTCACAGTAAAGCTATGCTTTAGGAAGGGACAAATGACTGCTTCCTAATACGGTTTTAGAAGCCAAGTCAAAGGAAACACAATGAACTTGATCCTCGGTAGTAAATAGGAACCAACGTTCAAAGTATCTCTAGATTAGTTATTAAGCATTATCAGTCACAGTAGAGAAAAGTTCAGCATTCCAGCAGGATGGAAAAATGATAGAAATTCAACTAGAGAAAAGAGAGCTATGACAAAAGACAAGGGTCAGTTTGGGAGAAGAAATGGTTAGAAGTCCAAAAGTCACTGACATCTAAAGTCAAGAGGTTATTTGGGGGGAAAAACAAACAATAACTTACTGAGAGCTCAGGATAAATATATATTAAGTCTCAAGCTAGGCAGTAGATGCAGTGGATAGAGTGCTGGGCCTAGAGTCAGGAGGACCTGAGTTCAAATGTGACCTCAGACACTTATTTACTATGTGACTCTGGACAGGACACTTAAACCCATTTGCCTCAGTTTCCTCATCTGTAAAATAAGCTAAAGAAGGAAATGGCAAACCACTCCAGTATCTCTGCCAAGAAAATTCCAAACAGGATCCCAGACACTTGCACATGACTGAAACATCTGAACAACTAGTCTCAAGCACAGTAGACCTTGTACTTTCCCAGAAAAACGAATAAACACTCTTCTTAGCTAACTAGCAAAATTAAAGAGGTAGGTAAAACAGCATTTTTTGAGATGATAATAACATGTAACTATATATATATACATATATAGTATCATGAGGACCACTTACCCATATGACAAAATTTCAAAGGATAAAGGAGATGGCAGAAAGGCTTAGTAAATTTGTTTTCACCTCAGTTTTTGCCAAAGAATAAGAGGAAATTCAAGACAGTGAGACACAAAGGGAAGAGCACTTAACTTGAGGATCAGTGGACTTGGATAGGAGTCCCAATTCTCCCTATCATTTGCTAGTTGTGTGACTAACCAAAACTACCTGAACTGCCTGGAAAGTAGAGAAAAAACAAAAAGTCTTATCCTAACCTCGTACAAAACTATAACCTATTTTTCTAAGCTGTTGATGTTGGTTACTGTACATGGAGCTGGAGAAAATTCAGGAGGGCAAAGATTATCTTTTGTCCAACGGATTATGTTTGCTTACATGTTTGGGGACAATGCCCTTTATCACAAACAGATTCCACTAACTTTCCTGATTGCTGTGAAAGGGGAATGGATGTGCTGTTATATAAGGAGAGACTAAAAATGAGGACTCTACTTTGTTTAAGAAAGGCTGTGATCAAAGCCTGTACCAAAATGGTAGGTATCATAAAGGAAAGATTCATGTGCAATACAGTGATTTGCAACCATCAGGGTCTTAATCAATGTCCACTGAATGAATGAATGAATGAATAAGCCAGGAAGTTTGCCACAGTCTAGAGCATCAGAATGAGGAGGTTGAAGCTTGAACAGTAGTCTCTGAGAAAAAGTAAGTGCCACTTGATAATAAACTTATGGAAATAATTTTCCCAAGAGGCAGTATAGGCATTTTAAGAAGGTTTGGACAAATTCATGGATAACAACACCATGATAAATTATGAACAGAAGGATGGAATGGGGTTTGTGATGCCACTCTCAGTGACGAAATTCTGTTTTATCCACAAAGTTTTCTCTAGTGCAGCCGTTCTTGGAATTAGTGCTAAAATACAGTGGTGCAGTGGATAGAGCACCAGCCTTGGAGTCAAGAAGACTTGTATCTGACCTCAGATACTTAGTAGATTTGTTACCCTGGGCAAGTCACTTAACCCTCATTTTTTTCATCTGTAAAATGAAATGCAGAAGGAAATGGCAAACCACTCCAGTTTCTTCACCAAGAAAACCCCAAATGGGGTCACAGACAGTCAGACCCGATGACAACAACACACCAGCTCTGTAGAAAACAAGGTTACTTTCCCAACCTAGAAAAAAGACTCCGAGATAACCCGATGCACTGATTCCACCCAGAGTGCCCAGCTTCCAGAGAAGTTTGCCAAGGAAAATTTTACAGTGTCCACAAACTTTGAAGACCTGTATGCTTTCAAAAGATGAAAGAAAATGAGTGGAGGCAAATGCCACGTGGACAGAAAATGGTGTCTATCTTCTTTCTGCAGATGGATGAAATCACTGAAAATGACTTAGAAAATATTGCCATAATTGTTAGAGATAAAATCTATGATTAAGTTCTGGTAAGGACTTCTTTGTCTGAAAATCATATTTAATATGAGATTCTTTCCATATTTGCCAGGCAGGGAAATTTGGAATCTTCTTTCACATGCTAACTTGCATCAGCGTCCACAGAGTGGGCATGAAACTGGGGACTGAATTATCCTGACTAATGATGAAGTGACTTTTTAGAGGAAGAGAAACAGGTCATGTTTCTCTATGATCTGGTCAGTTTTTTACTTTGGGGACTTGTGCTTTTGACTTCTTTCCTCAATTCAGAAAGAATGTGTTAAACCCCTACTATGTGTCCAGCACTGTGCTTGGTACCAAAGATACAAAAGAGAAATATAAGGCAGTTCCTGCCCTCACGCAGCTTACCAGCCTATTTGGTGGAAAAGGATGTCCATAGATAAATAAATAAAAAATGTATGTAAAGGTTTTAGTGGGAAACATGAACAGAAAAAACAACACAAAATAAAAAACCCTCTCCCTTTTGTGCAGAAGGACAGCAATGTGTGGATTTAGTTTTAGGAAACCTTCCTCTTGTAGACCCTTTAGTGCTGGGGTCAAAGGCTTTTTCCAGATGATCTGGGAGCAGACAGATAGAGGGTCAAGCAGCTAAAATACCCCAAATCATCCATAGGACTGCTAAGATGGATGTGTTAGCATCTGCAGTCTATGTAAAAGCATCTAATCAGTAGCTCAGCCAGCTTACCTGCTCTAAAGCAGAACAGGTAAGAGAGGTTAAAAAGCAAGGAAGTTTTTTATTAAACTCACAATTCCTGCCCTACTTTTAGAGAGCTGAAAAAAACCAATAAAAGTTTCACCAACACGTGTCTCATAATGGTGTTTCAAGAAAATGACTGACAATACTAACCAACTATAGTGCTTTAAAGTTTGGAAAGTACCCTACACATATTACCTCTTTTAAGCCTCAGTACAACTCTGTGAAGTGGTTTTTTTTTTTTTTTTTTTTGTCAGGCCTGTGATTTCATTGGTTGTAGGGAGATTCCCGTGGATGAAACTCCCTCTAGTCATGAAATTTGGCACCTGTTTTTCAATTTATAGTGTTAGTTGCCTGGGGACACTGAATCCCTAGGGAGTTAAAATGTGTCAACTTATACCCATTTTACAGGTGAGGAAACTGAGGCCTGGGGAAATTAAGTGATTTGCCTGTGATTATAAAGCTAGTAAAGACACGGAATGAGAAATCCCAGACCTCTGAAGTCTTCTAGGCCAAACTTCGTACTTTAAAGACAAGGAAGTGTGAGATCAGAGAGAAAAAGTGATTTATTTGCCTAAAGTCACATAGGGTAGTAAGTGACTGAGGTGGGATTTGAGGTGCCCTCACTGTGATAGCTGCCGTACTCCTAAATCTGGCTGTGTCTCAATCTCACTGTTTTGTAAATTAATGTTTAACTCATACTTATCCATGTCTCATGCCTTCCCCATATCTATATATGCTCCTTAGTTTTCCAAATTTTGAAACAAGTCAAGAAAAATTAATTTTTTCTCTTCCCTCCTACCATTAAGTGAGCTGAGGTTCCAAGTCCATTAATTAGTTCCCAAACTGTTCTTTCTATGAGGCAACACTTTGCTTAACACTTTTCATTAGGGCTGATCAAAGGTTAGGTTAAATTCTATTGAGGCAGTAGCATGGCCGGGGGTTGGAAGAAAGGGCAAATTGACCCTTACCCCTCTTTGGCTGCCACTCCTCTCTATCCCTACAAAGTTTTATGTCAGATACTATCAAAAGATAATGGGTAGGACACTCAAGAGTTTGCTAGCTTGCCAAGTATAGAGAGGCTAAGACGTATAGCCCTTTGTGGGTTTGGGAACAATTTTTATCCTTTCATGAGCGTCTCTATTTCTCTCCTGCCTATGGGCACTCCACCTCTCCTAAAACATTATCTTTCAATCTTTGAATGTTGCTGTGTTCCTACAGCTCCTCAAACTCCTGTTGAATCTGACCTCAAATTTTCCTTATCTTAGATTGGTAACCTGACTGACTTCCTGGTAATCTGGAGACTAGATCTGTTACCTGATTTCTTTTTTTTTTTTTTAATTTATTTAATTTTTTACATTCATTTTCACAAATTTTTGGGTTCCAAATTTTCTCCCCTTTTATCCCCTCCCCCCACCCCAATACCCCAAGCAATCTAATTTTCCCTATCTCCAATCTGCCCTCTCTTCTGTCATCCCTCCCTTCTCTTGTCTCCATCTTCTCTTTTCTCCTGTAGGGCCAGATGACTTTCTATTCCTCATTAACTGTATGTCTTCTTTCCTAGTTACAACAACAATATTAAACAGTTGTTCCTAAAACTTTGAGTTCCAATTTCTCCCCATCTCTCCCTCCCCACCCATTCCCTTTGGGACGGCATGCAATTCAATTTAGGCCCTATCTGTGTAGTTTTGCCAATGACTTCCCTGATAGTCGTGTTGTGTAAGACTAACTGGATTACCATCCCTCCTAACCTGCCCCTCATTGTTTCTCTTCTGTCTCTTGATCCTGTCCCTCCCCAAGTGTTGACTTCAAATTGCTCCCTCCTCCCTTTGCCCTCCCCTCCATCATCCCCCCCTTGCAATATCTCCTTCTCCCCCACTTTCTTATACTGTAAGATAGGTTTTCATACCAAAATGAGTGTGCATTCCACTCCTTCGTTTAGTCAAATGTGATGAGGGTAAACTTCTTGTTTTTTTTTTTTTTGTTTTGTTTTTTCTCAGCTCTCCTCTTTTTCCCTCCACTAAGAAAAACTCCTACCTGCCTCTTAAATGACATATAGTTACCCCCTTCCATTTCCCCCTTTTTCCTCCCACTACCTTTCTCTCTCACCATT
Source organism: Bettongia penicillata ogilbyi (assembly GCA_023548195.1). Taxonomy (NCBI): domain Eukaryota; kingdom Metazoa; phylum Chordata; class Mammalia; order Diprotodontia; family Potoroidae; genus Bettongia; species Bettongia penicillata. The sequence goes on along the minus strand of JAJHZJ010000455.1, from coordinate 3,419,345 downwards.
TACCTTAATTTCTTTTAAGGTATGGTCCCATCCTATTCAGTTCCATCTGTGCTCTCTATCTCTGTATGTGTATGCATGTGTGTATGTGCATGCATGCGTGTACATGTGTATGTGTGGTCCCACCAACTACCCAGATACTGAAAAGTTTTAAGAGTTAGAAATATTGTCTTTCCCTGTATGAATGTAAACAGTTCACTTCTGGTAAGTCCCTTAAGACTTCTCTTTGCTGTTTACTTTTTCATGCTTCTTCTCATTCTTGTGTTTGAAAGTCAAATTTTCTTTTCAGCTCTGGTCTTTTCATTAAGAATGATTGAAAGTCCTCTGTTTCATTGAAAAACCATATTTTCCCTTGAAGTATTATACTCAGTTTAGCTGGGTAGGTGATTCTTGGTTTGAGTCCTAGTTCCTTTGCCTTCTGGAATATCCTATTCCACGCCCTTCGATCCCTTAATGTAGAAGCTGCTAGATCTTGGGTTATTCTGATTGTATTTCCACAGTACTGGAATTGTTTCTTTCTAGCTGCTTGCAAGATTTTTTCCTTGAGCTGGGAGTTCTGGAATTTGGCCACAATGTTCCTAGGAGTATCTCTTTTTGGATCTCTTTCAGGTGGCGATCGCTGGATTCTTTCAATACTTATTTTGCCCTCTGGTTCTAGAATGTCAGGACAGTTTTCCTTGATAATTTCATGGAAGATGATGTCTAGGCTCTTTTTTTGATCATGACTTTCAGGTAGTCCCATAATTTTTAAATTGTCTCTCCTGGATCTATTTTCCAGGTCAGTTGTTTTTCCCATGAGATATTTCACATTCTCTTCCATTTTTTCGTTCTTTTGGTTTTGTTTGGTGATTTCTTGGTTTCTCATAAAGTCATTAGACTCCATCTGTTCCATTCTAATTTTGAGAGAACTATTAAATTCAGCGAGCTTTTGAGCCTCTTTTTCCATTTGGCTCATTCTGCTTTTGAAAGCATTCTTCTCCTCATTGGCTTTTTGAACCTCCTTTGCCAATTGAGTGAGCCTATTTTTCAAGGTGTTAATTTCCTCAGCATTTTTTTGGGTCTCCTTTACCAAGGTATTGACCCGATTTTCATACTTTTCTTGTATCTCTCTCATTTCTCTTCCCAGTTTTTCCTCCACCTGTCTAACTTGCTTTTCAAAATCCTTTTTGAGCTGTTCCAGGGCCTGAGCCCACCCGCCACCCCCCTGGGGTGTCTGGGGTACTGAGGCCCCGCCCTCCACATCTTTCCCTGATGGCAAGGATACGTCCTCATCATCAGATCCGAAGGTCGGGATCATTTGCATTTGTTGGAAAAAACTCTCTATAGTCTTATTTTTCTTCCCTTTTCTAGGCATTTTCCCAGCCAGTTACTTGACTTCTGAGATTCCTTTCCACCCCCGCCTGGATCCACCCAGCTAGTGCTTGGCCTCTGAGATTTAAATGGGCTTTCCTCCTGCCGGCTGTCAATCAGTGAGCTTTAGTTCAGGTGCTGGGGTGGGGGCAGGGCCGCCTCCCAGACTCTGATCCCTCCGGGGCTTTATGCAGAGACTTTCAGGAATGGAGCGGGTGGGGGCGGGGTGGGGGGCCCCCACCTCCCACTCTCAGTTCCCTTGGGGGCTTTGAGCAGAAGCCTTCAGTAATAGAGCGGGGTGGGGGCAGGGCCGTCTCCCAGGCTCAGCTCCGTCAGGTTTTATGCGGGAATCTTCCGTAATGAAGATCCTGCCTGCTGTTGGGGGATTCCTGAGTCCTGGGCCGCTGCCGCCTCAGCCACCGCCCACACCTCTGCCTCCGCCGCTTCCTGCCCCCATCTCTGCCGCCGCCGCTTCCTCCCGAGGGGGCCCGAGTCACGGAGATGCCCTGCTTCCCCTCTCCTCCAGCCTGGCCTTCTTTCTCACTGACCTGTAGCTTCTGTGGGCGGAGGGACTTTCCAGGCTGCCGGAGCTTCCGTCTCTGAAGCCTGCTCGGATCAGCTTCTCTGGGGCCGCGGCCAGGGCAGCGCTGGGGGTGAGGTCCACTTTCCTGGGCGCGACGGACCCTGGGGACGGGTCTCCAGGGCTCCCCGGAACGGAAATCTCTTCCACTTTGCTTCTGCACACCTTGTATTGACCCAGAAGTTATGGGGGACTCTTTTTACATTAATTCTATGGGCTTTTGGTTTCGGAGCTCGTAAACATGCGTCCTTCTACTCCGCCATCTTGGCTCCGCCCCGCCTGTTACCTGATTTCTGAGGCCTGAGGTAATCTGTGGTGAGTTTACCTCCACTGAAATCGCCTAAAAGGAAAATGATTGGAAAATTATGTGATACTGTCTCCACCTTCCGGAGGTTGCCCAGTTTGATGAGAAGGGTTTAGACAGTTGTTTGAGGCACTAGCAAGGAGATACTGTGAAACCTAGCTGAAGTAGCAGCAGCTGTTTGGTTTTCCTTTCCTTTGGTTAAAGACACATGTCCCTAATCCAAGAAAGAAAAGAAAATCCGGAATTACTCTCCTTTTTCAAAATTTTAATTTAGTGCTGTATCTTTTGCTTTTATATCACACTCATTTCAGAATAGATCTTCTTTCCTTCCTTACTCGATGAGCCATCCCTTTTAGTCAAAGAAAAAAATTCAGAAAAACTAGCCAATATGATAATATGGCAGTATGGGTAATATTCTCTTAAGTTCTCTGCCTCTTCAAAGAAGGGAGGGAGATATATTTTCTCAACTATTCTTTGAGGACAAGTTTGATCATTACACTTACAAAGCATTCAGTTGTTTTTTATACTACCCCATATGGCCCCTAAATGACAGCCTATCTCCTTTTCCAATCATTCATTTTCTAGAGGACATATTTTATAATACTTCTTATAACCAAGTCATGATGCTTAGTATAATACAGTGTACTCACATATACCATGTCACTACTGTCCTTTGCTATACTCACAATTTTGATTTCTGGGGGAGGGGATTGGTGCTGTTTCCATGGTTTGCAGTCAAGTCTCATCATGAAGGAAATATTAGTATTGAAAAGGTGTGTGTGTGTGTGTGTGTGTGTGTGTGTGTGTGTGTGTGTGTGTGTGTAAGAGAACAGCTTGGAAATGCTTGAAGTGTAATGTAATTGCTAAAATATGATAAAGATCATTCTTTCCCCCAATTCAATTTTTAACCATGCTTACTGCTCATCTCTGGTGCCTATTTTAATGTGCTAATGGACTTCCCATCAAACTGTTTTTAGCCATCAGAACTATCATAGTTTTAGAAATGGACATCTTTCATACATTTTTTCTATGCTAGCTGTTAAGTTGATCTCTTCTGAATGGTCTTGAAGCTTGTAGGGGCAGCCTTGAAGTACTCTGAGTCTGATGCAGTAAGCTTACCATTAATTCTGGCAGTTTCTTGGCTTGTCCTTCATAATCTGTCAAGTACAGTCACATCGATGCCATCTAAAAACATGGGCATCTGGAGAACTTACCATCTCTTTAGGACTGGCTTCCATTTGGGGTCTTTGGAGTTTCCCTGTTTTATACCTTCTTTTATATTGGTAATCACAGGGCAATTATCTCTGTGGTTGCATTCAACAAAGAATTTTGCATGATCTTGACACATACAGCAGACACCTCGCTAGGAAAAAGCTTTCTATGCTTCAGGTTATCATGCCAAGTCAAATGTTTCTTTTTAGAATATCAATAAACACAGAACAATCTTGTATTCTCTGTATCTGTCAGTCAACCGTGTGGCTGAAGATGTAGTCTGCTATGGAAAACTGTCTACAAAAGTCTGCCTGTTTCCTTCTCATATTTTCATCAAGGCTTCATATGCATGTAGCTCATTCTCATAAAGATTTTAAAGAGATGAGAAAGAAGGCATATGACTCAAGAGTTGCTGATGTTTCTCTCAACTGCTGTTTTGCAATAACTGTAATTTTTTCCATATCTTCCCTTAAAAAAATCAGTCCTTCAACATATTACAAACCGATGTCACTTCCAAGATATTTTTTTTCTTGTGTGTACTTGGTTTGTTTCATCCATACTTCTCAACTTCACCTTAAGTGCCATTTTCATTTCCTCATATGGAGTACTGAGATGTTAAGAGCCCAAATGTGGTGGTTCCACTATCACTGATGATGCCATTAGACTGCTATAGAAATTCTGGAAAATTGTTTCCATTTTCTATCTAGTTGTGGTTCTTCCAAATCACAGGCCTATATAGCACATTTTACTGGGGTGTGCACCCAGAGAGTTTAATTAAAAAACTTTTAAAGGTGAAGATTTATTGACTATTCAATTGTTAAGTATATTATTTTAATTCAGCAAACTAAAGAAATTAAAACCTTATCAGTTAAATTATCAGCTAAATTTAACTTTAAATATTCAAACTTTGCAAAGGGTTCCTTTTAATCAAACTCTTCCTCTTATCCTATAATTCAGAAAAACCTTTTCAGCCTTATCTTCAGTTGAAATAACATCTTTCCAAATGGATCCTGCTCCCCTAAGTCCTCACTTTGTCATGAAGGGTTGTGGGTGAAGTTTAACAAGTGGAGACCAGAGGCACAAACATCCTTTAAAAATTTAAATTGGGTTTTTTTAAGATGGCGAAAGGAGTCAAAGGGAGAAAATGTCTAAAATAAAAATGATTCTTCCCTGGCTAGATGCAGCTGGTTGCAGAAATGATGAGGGCAGACAGCTCATCTGACCCCAGTGGGAAATGGGTTCTGCCAAACTGAGAAGCCACCACAAGAGAAGAGGTAGGTAGCGCTGGACAGTCTGGAATAGTATCATAGAAGGGCCCCAGACTATGAGATAACCCTGTCATTAGAAACTCCTTTGGAGGAAGAAAGAGTAGTGGAAGGGATATTACAGCAACTAAGGGTCCAGAGACTGGGAGAGCTGCTCCCACTTTAATGGGCTCTGAGATCCAGGTGATGTACTTATCATAGGCAATTAATTATAGGAGTGTATACTCGGACAACCTGGCACCCCCCATACACATGCCTTTGTCATTTTTCCTAATGTTCTTGGGATAATGTGGCTTAAGTTTGGTCTCACATAAAGCTTTCTGCAGACTTATTTTCCCATTATTTTATAATGTATCATTTATGTAGCATTTATTATGATACTGCTACATGTGATTATGTGCCATCCTAGAGTTTTATAAATGACTCAGTACTCTAGACTTGTATTGCACTTGGCATCCTCCACAAAGGCTGCATTGGATGATGCACCAGACTGTAGGCTCTGGTGGGTTCTATTAAGTTACAAAGGCACCAAGTACAATCCTAGTGATAAACTCTAGGCCGTCTAGGGCCCAGCCTAAGCAAGAAGGTAAAGACTGATTCATTCACAGATTGATGATGAAAGATTAGCCACTATGTGATGAAATCCTTGGTCATAACAACTCATGAAATAAAGGAAAAAAAATATCACCTTCTGTCATTCCCACTTCTGAAGTGATGGAGATAGACTGGCCAAAAGGGAGTAAAGAGTGTGAAAACCTACAAATTTTACCTTGTTTATAAAAATTAACTGTTGGTATTGCTATTATGAGATACTTGTCTAATGACCAGTGCAGAGGGTGCTAATAATTGCAATTTTTAGGCAATCTATAGATATTAAAATAAATATAGGGTGTCCCAAAAGTCTTAGTGTAGGTTTATACTTTACTAGCTTAATACTAAACTGACTTTTGGGATACCCTGTAGAGGCAGCTTGGTGTTGTAGTGAATAGACTGCTGGGTCTGGGATTAGGAAGACCCAAATTCAAATCTGGCTTCAGATATATTTATGTTAGCTGTATGAAGCTGGGTAAGTCACTAAAAAATCTCTGCCTGCCTCAGTTTTCTCATCTGTAACATGAGTATAATGACCTCCCAGGGTTGAAAGGATAAAATGAGATAACATTTGCGAAGTGTTTTGCAAATCTTAACTATATTAAATATACATATTACATATCAAATATATAAATGCTAGCTGCTATTATTATTAAATTGTTGATATTGTAAAGGTGAGACACTTGTCCAAAGACCAGGACAGGGTGCTAAGAACTAACTTTTAGGCTGCCTATAAATATTAACATAAAATGTGATGGTGCTGTACACGTGCGATACTTATTCAAAGACTAATGAGTTTAGATACTGCTACAGACATGGAAATAACATGAATGTTGACATTTTTGTAAGAAATGAAACCAGAGGACATAGGGAAATTGCTACATGGAAGGATGGCTCATGAGTCCTCCTTGGAGACAAAGAGTTGATTTCCTACACCTGACCAATTGCAATCAAGGCAACAAGCTCCTATTTGCAAAGCATTATGCAAAGCACTGGGATGTAATATTCAAAGGTCTAGACTGAAGAAAAGACTCCTTTGTGTATCCTTTATGGATGAGAGGCACAAAGATGGAGAAGGTATTGGGAGGGGCTGGCATCTGCATCATCAGAAGGAGGGTCCATACTGATGAGATTGTAGATTTACTGATGTATTCAAGTACAAAGTGCAACAGGAGGCGTGCTGTGTTATCAGTGTTTGGAGGAGAATGACACCACCTTCCAGCTGAGTGTGTAGAGAACAGAGAAAGCTTCATGGAGGAGGCAGGTATCATCTGAGGTGGGAATCAGAGAATAGATCAGCAGTAGAAAGAACAGGATGGAGGGGGGAAGCCTGCACAGCCTCAATTGGAGGCTCAATCTAGATCTGTGGGTCTACTCTATCTTAACCTTTAAGGCCATCTGGATGTTCCTTTGAGTGAAGAATAAACTGAAGTATCAAGAATAAAATGGATAGGATGACTGTGAAAAATGTTGAGAAGTTAGTCACGCCAGCATTGAAGGCTCATCTGAAAAAGGCAAGTGGAAGAAATTGCTGGTGTTGACATTGCCTTCGAAGAAAGTCTGAAAAGCCATTCAGAAAAAACGCTACTTGTAGGTGTGATCATGGATGTATGGCTTTATTCAGGGTCATAGAATTATAGTTGCTGATAACTTTTTGGTTGGTGATTATCGAGTCTTAATACCACCACATGGGATACATTCTAGAAGGCTACAACTCACCCCATCACTCCTTCAAAAGAAGTAAAAATATTTTTAAAAACTGATTCATTACCGCAATCAAGTTGTACTTTTGATTAGGTTCATAAAAATTCTGCTTGGATCTTGAACACAGGGAAACAGAAGGAAATGTCATAATGAGGTTTTGTACAAATGTACTTTTCATAAAGTTACCTTAAACAATTTCTTTCTTGACAAAATACATATATAGTACCACTGCAGTGTCACAAACATCCACTTCTGAAACCAGATCGGTCCAAGTCTACTATTCCCTGCCCCGGTGTCTTCACTCCACTGAATTCAGTATTCGTGTTTGGATTAGGCTGCACATTTTGCCTACCTCAAAATCCCTCTTCCATCAATATCTTTGCTCCTAAGGAACCAACTGCACCCTAGCCTAATGACTCAAAAGAATGTTAGTTTCAAGGGACAGCAACAGGTGGAGGTAGGCTTGTTGCCTTTACAAAGAACTGCTATCACTTATATTCACTGCATGTTTTGATTTCAGCTTAAGATTTGGATTCTTAACTAATGTTATAGGGGCAAGAACAGTTCTGTCAATCTCCTCATTTTGCAGATGAGTAATGGAAGTCCCCAATGAAGGGACATGCACACAGTCACACAGGTAGTAAGCTAAATATTTTATAAACATTTAGTCACTGTTTTGAGGGAATGTGCTTTCAGAGTTGAAACTAGGGCAAGGCAATAAGGGCTTTGATTCCAATGTACCAAAATTTAGAAGGCAACGACAGTACTTAAGAGTCATTTTTAGCAGATGGAAAAAATGGAGTTTACTATCTATTTGGTAGGAATTAATGAAGTAGGAAGCTACCACATGATCCCATGAGCTATCCTTTGATCTGGCTTATCTTGTTTCTTTCTGCAGCGGCAGTCATCCTAGCTATAATTTGGGGTGTCTCTTCTCCCATAGGGTCTTGTGTCCTGAGGTTCAAGGTCTCTCTCTCATCCAAGTGATTTTGTCTTAAAAAATTGAGGATATGTTTTCTGTTGCTAGATCTAGAGTATTTTTTGGTGCTTTGGGCTTTAACTCTTGATATAGACAAATAAATGCAACAATCCATATTATAATTATATTTCCCATGGATTTTTTTTTGTCAAGATGTCAGTTCTTAGTCTTAGTAGGGCCTACTAAAACTCCAATGTGGAGCTCTTATTGCTTATACATTCCCCCCCACCCCCTCCCCGGTAATACAGCTTCTAGGGGATGACCCCACCATCCTCAATCATCATGAACAATAATAAAAACAAATGAAATATAATAATAGCTATTAGTATTAACAATGTCATTATTATCATTAAGAGAATGGTCCTAAATTTAGTGGATTCCTTCAGATAAGACACATATTGTAGTATTAATATCCTTGAATCTTTGTAATAGTCACTATCATCCTGTATATCTTTCCCACTGAACAAAGCTTTGTAATATGGCTCCTCATTTAGAATTCATAGGAGTATAGACATAGAGCTAGAAGAATCCATTTTGCTCATTTTCTCAGATAAGGATACCTGAGACCCAGAGAAGTTAAACAATTTGCCCAAGGTAGTAAGAGGCAGGGGCAGGATTTGAACTCATGTCTTCTAATACTGGATCCAGTGCTCTGTACCTGCCTGCTTCCATAGATTCTCATATATGGCTTAGAGTTGGAAAGGTCCTTAAAGACTATCTACTTTAGTTCCTTCATTCTCTCCTCTCTCTCTCTCTCTGTCTCTCCTCTCTCTCTCTCTCTCTCTCTCTCTCTCTCTCTCTCTCTCTCTCTCTCTCTTTCTCTCTCTCTCTCTCTCTCTCTCTCCCTCCCTCTCTCCCTCTCTCTCTATCTCTCTCTCTGTGTCTATCTGTCTCTCTCTCTCTGTCTCTCTCTCTCTCTGTCTGTCTCTGTCTCTCTGTCTGTCTCTGTCTCTCCTCTCTCTCTGTCTCTCTGTCTGTCTGTCTGTCTCTCTCTGTCTCTGTCTCTCTGTCTGTCTCTCTCTCTGTCCCTGTCTCTCTCTCTGTCTCTCCTTCTGTCTCTGTCTGTCTCTCTCTCTCCATTTAAAAATAAAAAGCTTTATTGCCATTTTTAAGTCCTAGAAGTTCAGGGAGCTGTCTGGTGTTGCAGCTATTGTGAAGCCGGGCTACGACTCAGATGAGTCTCCAGACTCCTAGGATGGTGTTCTTGCCATGATTTCATGCATCCTCCAAGACCCATTGGGATGAGATACAGAAGGTGGATGTATGACTGCCCTGGACCATCCATGCTCCATTCATGTTCCCTGCTTCCCCTCAGCCCCAGCTGGCTCATTGTTTCTACTCTTAAGAGCTAGCTAGCCTTGGGGCTGCAAACCACAGCCATACTGTTGACAGCACTGTACTGGTGGGGCTAGAGTCATCAAGAAAGATGAGACCTGAGGTCTTAGGTGGTGGGGATGCCTGGGGCTAGAAGGGATGACCTAGGAATGGGGCTGGCTCCAGTGAGAGGGCTGAACACTCACAGCCTTAAGGAGTAAATGATCAAAGAGAATGACAAGAGTTCTTAGTGAGATATTCCACGGCCAGTCCTGAGGCAGCGAAAGAGAGAAGGGGTACACCTAGTCTTTAAACCCTGATTTTGAGTGGGTCTACATAAGATAAAGACCAGCCACTATGAAAGGGGGAGGGAATCATGGCTGCCCATCCCTTGGCTTCTTGGGGGCCTTGCTCATCCCACAGAATTTCACTAATTTCTGATTAAGTTGAGTTTCAGTTTCCACTTAAGTTGAAGTTACTTACTTTAAGTAAGCTAATTTAAGTTGAGACTCTCTTAAGAAACTTCACTAATTCTGGAAGGAACCTTGGAGGTCATTAAGTCCAACCCCCTTAATATTAAAAATGAGGAAAGTGACATCCAAAGAGTAAGAAGGAAAGTGGAGGTTAATAAATGGAATACTGGGCTCTGGGGATTCTGCATGCAAGAGCCCAGCTTTGTCTCTCTTTGCAGAGAGAGATTATTTTTCTTTAATGATAATCTTGTGCATGTTCATACAAAACCAAAATAAACTTCTCCCCCCCCCCACAATGAAACCAAACCCAAAACCAGCCAATGCTACGCTCTATGTTATACCATCAACACCAGTAAGACTGTAGGTGAAGACATTTGCTTGAACAGGCACAGAGTGAGACCTCCATCTTCCCCACTATGATACCATAGATTTCTTTGTCTCCTGACCTTTAATTATAAGGAAGTTCTAGTCTACTGAAGTGGACATTAGTCCTCCCTGGGCCCCTGGGCTGAGAGATATCTGTTAGGTTATTGGGCAGGGTTGGAGAATCGGCCTAGTAACAGATTTTTTGTTTGGGCCCCTGTCAAAATGTTATTCCCCTTTGGGTTGTAAAATATCTGATGAATTGTTAACAGCCATTTCTTGTTTAGTCCATTTGCATGGTAACCACCTGTGCCCCACTAATGTTAGATCCCCTTGCCAGGCAACGAGCCCCCTTCCCTTCCTGACAACTACCCTATGTTGAATGACAACCAGTCTGTGATCGGCTACCTCTCCTGGCACCTTTCCTTTGTTGGGGTCCTTTGCCTAGTAGCACCCTGATAACCACCTTCTGTTTCAGGGTTCTTGCCTAGCAGCAAGCCCCGCTCTTGCTCTGTCAGAACTCTGTTTGTTGTGGAAACTGCAAGACTGTACCGAATAGTGCCAAAATGCTTAAAATGCACTCACCCACTTCAGTTCAGGACTGTCTCTTCCGGGTCTCTCCATGAGGCAGCTGCCAGCCTGGCTAATAAATAACACTCTCGAAATTCCTAATTGACTTTTGCCTGTGACTTATTAACTCTGTCCATTTCACTTTGAAAGCATTAAAGAGCTCTCGTAGAAATGCAAGCTACTTATTAAAATGACTTTTATCATCATCATCATCACTTGAGGTAGGGGAAAATAATCCCAAATATGATTTGACTGGAGGATACCCTGTTGTCAATCATACCCTGCAGAAAGGCAGAATAGTACTGTTTGTATAGGCCCTCAAAAAGTTGAAATAATTGCCTTCTGTTCTATCACTATCCCCATTTTACGGATGAAGAAAAAGAGAGATTAGGGGACTTGTTTAGGGGCACACAGATAGTAAGTGTCTAATGCAGGATTCATACTCAAATTTTTTTAACTCCCAGATTCAACACTCCATTGTACTACCAGTTCTTCCATATTCTAAGTCTAACACTCTACGCTGGGGTGGGGAACATGTGGCCTTGAGGCAGATTCCCCACCCCTGCTCTATTCACTATGATACCTAGCAGAACTCCTTGTGAGGATAGAAGGTAAAAAGGGAAAGGAGAACCAACCAAAAATACCATGAGAAATTTGAGGAAAGAAGCAGTATAGTGCAGTAGCCAGCTCAGACCAGCTCAGAAGAGTTGAGTGTTAAATGTATGGTGTAAGCATTTACACCATGAAAATTGTCAAATTAGGGCTTGATTTTTTTTTTTTTTTGGCTGATTATATCTAGGGTCTGTACTAAGAAAGTGGTGTAACGCAGATTAGATTTGTAAGTATGTTAAGCATGCTATTTTTTTGGAGAGCTGATTGTTAAAACATTTATCAGTACAGCACAGTAGAGGTCACTTTCACTTTCGAAGAGAGAGGTGGGTAGGGGAGGCAGGCAGTAGAAGTTAAGATAATTGTTATCCTAATCAAAGCATCATTGTTTGTTTTCATTAAAGCCTAAGCAGAATTATAAGGAAATTTAAGGGGCTGTTACTGTCAGACTGATCCATTCAACTAGAAAGACTTTTCATTAAAAAAGGCGTAAACGAATCAGTTTGAATGCATAGCCAAGTGTGAAAGGAAAACTAAAGAGTGACTAAAAATGCATGATCTGAGTACAAATGCAATCAAGTGAAAATGAGAAGTCACTTAAGATAAAGGGAGATGTCAGGATAACAAAGTTTCTACTTGCCAGACCAACTAGCCTCAGAGACACAATTAAAAATAGCAAAATAGAGCAAATGAGAAGCCTGCTATGCTAGGGAGGGAGTACTAGAGGAGACTGCTATCTTAACCTAAGGCAGTTGACTTCCCAGAGTTAAAAAGGCTTAATGAAAGTGAATGAGTGTAGAAGTATAAACAGTATAATCTGGGGACCAGCCCCGTTGGAAGATGCCCAAGCTCCATGTGGAAGTTGTCTTTTGGCCCAAAGCTCATTTTGATGTTCCTCATAGCTATTTCTGGCTACACTCAGTTCTGATGGTAACATTCAATAAAACCTTTAACTTCATATATGAAGTTAATGGTCCTCAATGTCCAACTGCTCCCTCCATTTCTCTACCTGAAAGTCTGGCTGACACATCAAACTCAAATCATCCAAAAGAAAATTTGACTTGATTGCTTTTCCGCTAAACCTCCTGCTTTCGCTCTAATCTCTCCTATTTCTGTTAGGGGCAGAAGAATTCTTTCAGTGATCCAGGTTTGACTCCTCTCTCCTTTCCCCTATGTACAATTAATTGGTTACTAGGTCCACCTCCACATCTCTCCTATGTGATCTTTTCCCCATATCACTTTGATCACCCAAATAAGGCAGACTTTGAAACACTCTATAGATATGAGTTATCATTAGCATTATTAAACTATTACAAATTCCTCTGGCATTCAAAATCTGGTTTCTTCTACCTTTCCGATGTTCTTATAGACTGATACCTACAACTTTCCCACATGATACATACAACTCAGCCATAATGGCATCCTTACTGATAATCATTCTCCATGTCCTCTCACCATGCCTTTGCACTGGCTGTGTTCCCTTCTCAACCCTACTTCTTGGAATCCCCGATCTCCTTCAAGACTTGACTTGGGAGTTGCCTTGTACATGAAGCTCTTCCTGATTCCCACCCCACCAGCCTCAAGCTGCTAATTCCCATGTATTTGTTTTGTATATTTTTGTTGTAGTGTTGTTTTCAGTTGTGCCTGACTCTGGGTGCCCCCATTTGGGGTTTTCTTGGTAGAGATACTGGAATGATTTGTCATTTCCTTCTCGAACTCATTTTGCAGAGAAGGAAAGCAAGGTAAACCATGTTAAGAGACTTCTCCAGGGTCACACATCTAGAAAGAAAGTGTCTGAGCCAGATTTGAATGCAATAAGAGGAATCTCTGACTCGAAGCCCAGTACTCTATCCTTTGCTCCACCTAGCTACCCTATATATTCTATACATACTTTTATAAACTTACTGCGCACATATCTCCCCATTAGAATGTAAGCTCCTTATCTTAGGACAGTTCCAGGTACACGGTGGGCATTTAATAAATGCCTAGGCTTTAGACCTGGAAGGGATCTTAGAAGTCATTAAGTCCAACCTCCTGATGTTGCAGATGAGAAAACTGAAATCAGAGTTTAGTGACATGACAATGGTCACACAGCTAGTAAATATTTGAAGTGAGATTTGAACTCAGGTCTTCTTGATTTCAACTATCACACCACACTCCACAGTCTCTGTTTGTTGTTGTCTATGGGTTCATGTCTATAACTCTATTTGACTAGACTGTTATCTCTACTTCTAACTGGCCTCTCTGCTTCCAGGCTCTCCCCGCCATCCTTTACACAGCTGTCAAAATAATCATCCTAATGTACAATCTTGACCATGTCACTCTCCTGTTGAACAAGAGCTTGTGGCTCTTAATTAGGCAACAGGGGTAAAATCCGAAACCTGGAATTTCCCAATTAGTTGGTATTTATGCTCCTTATATTTTTGAGGGCAGGGACCATTTTACTATTGTCTTTGTCAGAGTCTGACACATAGTAGATGTTTGATAGATCCTTGGTGAATTAAATTAAACTAGTCTGTCATTAAGGCCCACCACAAAGTGGCTCTAACCTGCTTTATTTCATATTGTTACCTTTCATGCATTGTAGGTTCCTAACAAACCAGGCTATTCACTCTTCATGGAACTCGATAAGCTATTTCCTGCCTCCAGACTTTTGTACATGCTGAGCTCTAGTTGTAGAATACACTCCCTCCTTTCTGCCTTTCAGAATATTGATCTTCTTTCCTGATGCAAATCAGGTGCTACCTCTTTCATGTAGGGTTTCCTAGTGGTCCAGTTTCAAAGTGTTTCTCTCCCTCTTTCCCTCTTGGAATACTTCCATGGTAGATTGTCTCAATCACTCCTAGCTTATCTGTGCACGTCATATGTTCCTCCTCTCTCCCATCCCAGATAGCTCCAAGGTCCCTAAGGGCTGCAATTGTTTAGTCTTTGCACCCCCAACATCTAGCACAGTGCCTGCAGGAAGCAAGCACTTAATATGTGAATGTGGAATCGTCCAAAGGTTCCAATGGATTTGTGATCCAGTTGCTTCCCACGTTTCCCCTGAGCAATATCAATGACAAATGTTCTGTGCCTGCCCATGCTAGGTTTCCTGTTCACATTTTACCACAAATTCACTCCAGAAAGTCCACCCACTGTGTTGGGAGGGTTTCCGGGATATCTCGGGATAGCAAAGTGTAGCAGAGGAGTACTCTGGCTTTCAACAGCTAGGATAATACATAAACTCTTCTGTTTGGGTTTTAAAGCTCTTTTCAGCCTGGATCTTTCCTATCTTCCTAGTCTTACACTTTATTCACTCTATGTAGTCTATGACCCAGGGTCAGTGGCTTACTCGCTACCTCTTGTACATAACACTACCTCTTCTTTTTGTGTCTTTTTACTGCCTGGCTCCCAAACTGAATAGTGTTCCTCCTCTCAAAATCTCTGTTTTCCTTCAATATCCACCTTCTGCACAAAGGCCTTTCCCTTGTCCTCCCTGCCGTAAGCACCTTGAATTCTGGGATTACCTCCTATGTATTACTCCATACAGTTCTTTTAAGAATGTAGTTATTCTCATGTTGTCTCCCCACTAGAATGTGAGTTTCTTGGGAGTAGAAACTTTTGCCTTCGTGTTTCTAAAGACCAGCACATTGCAAATGCACGTGGACAATTATCACTACCTGCCCATTTCAGATGGAGATACAGAGGAGTCTGGCCCTGCACTAATACTCCATTTCCCTACAGACGCTGTCCTGTAATACTCATGCACAATCCATTACAATATCTGGATCCCAGTCCCTAAAGTCTGTATTCATTCATTCAACAAATATTATTAAGCGCTCAGATTTATGCCAGGCATTGTGGGAGGTCCTGGAAATACAAAGAAGG
This sequence comes from Bettongia penicillata ogilbyi, assembly GCA_023548195.1. Lineage (NCBI taxonomy): Eukaryota > Metazoa > Chordata > Mammalia > Diprotodontia > Potoroidae > Bettongia > Bettongia penicillata. The sequence goes on along the minus strand of JAJHZJ010000455.1, from coordinate 3,404,167 downwards.
GCAGAAACGGTCTTTGTCCTTAGAGCAGAAGGAAATGACATAAACACAGATAAGAAAATACAAAATTCGTACAAGTAATTTAAGGAGGGGAGGAAGCTAGCTGCTAGAGGAATCAGGCTAGGCATGGCTGTGGAGATGGCACTTGAGCTGAGCCTTCTGGAGATTCTTAGAGGCAAATTCTGCCCCCCCTCCACCTCCCGCCTCTCAGAGGAGATGCTTTTCTATACCCTCTTCGGATCTCTGACAGGGAAGGAGGAACGTCGGCGGGAGGAAGCGGGGAGTGTGGTGGCTGGACAGCACTCACCCGGAGAGGACAGCAGCACTTTGGCCCCGCTGCACTGGAAGCAATGCACGAGGGACTTGGATCGGATGTTGTAGTTGAGACAGGCCATGGCACAGCCCAGCTTGGCCAGCCCCAGCCACAGCCAAACGTAGGCCGGCTCGTTGCCCAGAAAGAGGGCGACGCAGTCCCCCTGGCGGAGTCCGAGGCGGTCGTGGAGCAGCCGCGCCACCTGGTTGCTCCGCCGGTCCACCTGCGCGTAGGACAGCGTCTCCTCCTGGAAGAGCAGGAAGGGCTTGTCGGGGGTCCGCTGCGCCCGCTCCGAGAAGGCGCTCAGGATGGTGCGCACCGGCCGGCGCCGGGCGTAGCTGCGGATCCTCCGGACCACCCCGGCCACCTTCAGGAAGTAGCTGGTGTCCTGGAAGAAGTAGGGGCAGCAGAAATTCACCAGCAGCGGCAGCAGCAGCAGCCCCGCCACGGCCGTGTAGATGGCGGGGAGCATGACGGTGGCGATGCCCCCTGTCCCCGAAAGGGCAGCGGGCGAACTCCGGGAGTGCAGCGCGACGCTAGGGCGGGCGAACTCCGGGAGATGGGCGGCGGGCGCGCGGAGGAGGGGGCGGGAGGACCGGGGGACGAGCTGTCGGAGACCAGCGGCGGGGAGGTCGGGGCACCTTCTGGGGGCACCTTCTGGGGCGCCTTCGGGAAGAAGGATGAGATCCGGGAGCGGAGGGACAGCAGATGCCAAGCTGGTCGCGGATGACAGAGGGGCGAGGCCGGCGGCGTTTTAGGCACACTGGCATGGGGGTGGGGGTGGGGGTGGGAAGGTGGAGCTCCTCGGCCCTCGGGGCGACCCGCTGGGATTGAGTGCCCTGCAAGCCCCGCCCAGCCGGTGGGGCAGGAGGCTACCTGCGCTCCGGCTCAGTGCTGACGTTGGGCTCGGGCGTCTAAAGCACCCTCCGGCCCTGATCTGGGAGGGGAAGCACAGTGTTTCTGGGGGCTTCGTTGGCATCCTTCCCCAGGAGCGAGCGCTTTCTCTTCAGCGGGTGCTGTGATCTTGTACCAGCCTCTTTCCCAGGAGCAGGTGTTTCAGCGCTTTGTTTCTCACCTCTCCCCTTACTGGAAGCTTTTCTTATCAGTCTCCCTAATTTCTAAGGGCGCCTTCTTTGCCTGAGTCTATGTATAAAGTAGCCCGAGTAATTTCTAATGCTACCAGGCAGTTTCTGACAGTCACAGCATCTGACAGCCCACTGTGGCTAAGTTGCGCTATGTGCAGTCCCATCAGCAAACCCTGTCCATGCGGTCAGAATCTGGGCACCGTCTTGGCGCAGGTACCGCTGAGCTGTCCAGAGATTCTTACCTATTTATTTCGCGAGGGTTCCACGGATTTGGCTACTTAGGATGCAGTTCAGTCTTTCGGATGTCTCTGTTGTTCCGAATCTCCAGCTACATAACCTTGCCAACTGTTCCTCTTTCAATGACTTTGGCAACACTTCCCCGCCACTCCCACCCGCCCAGCCTAGAACCGTCCCAGTACACAATGGCCATTCAGCAAACTCTCTTTATTGACGACAGCTACTCAATAGCGATCACGATGGAGTATTGTTGGAACTTCACTAGCCTCAGGGAATTTCCCTCTTCCTTTGACCTTCCTTTTGTTCCTAATGAAGAGTCTACATAATATTTTACGTTCATATGGCTGAGATAAAATTGCCAGTAGAATCCTTGTGTATATGTGAGTGCCCATGTTTTTGTGAAGGAAAGAAAGGAAACTAGCAATGTTGTGCCTTTCTAGTTGAAAATAGGTAAGTCTTTAAGAATTATACGTAAACAGCCCACTCTAATGCATTCTGTCTTCTCACTGAGGCTCAAATAACTCTATTGTGGCCCAAACAATAAATATGTGCCTGAGGAAGATAGCATATAACTTCAGGTGTGATTTAAAAAAAAATTCCACCTTTCAAAATAAATCAAATAGAAGGTACTTAAATTGCTAAAATATTTCTGAATCTATTAAATAACAGTTTTTATACAGGTTAACTGTGGATTATTTAGGCAAATAAGTTCAAAATCTACCTGGGGCAGGCATTCTTAACCTTTATGTTTCAAGGACTTGGGCAGTGATCTGGTAGAATCCTGGTCCCCTTTCTCAGTGTAATGTTTTTAAATGCACAAAATAAAATACATATGATTATGAAGGAAATAAATTATACTAAAATAAAGTTAACAAAATGTTTAAAAGAAAAGAAAGCAATTTCATGGATCCCAGGTTAAGAACTCCTGACTGGAGTCATGAGCTTTTCCATTTGTTGAAGAGAATGGATTTTGCCACTCTTCCAATTAACTTTCCACTTTTTCATTGAATTCCACACCTGTGAAGTGGCCCACTATACTTGGATAGAATTCCAAGTCTATAGCTAACTGAATTTTCCAGTTAGACTATTGGAGAGCAAAGATAATTCAAAAAATGCTTGTTTGACATCACGTCCCTCTCTGCCCGTAATCGGTTTGGGCTCTTCAAGATAGAAGCTGCCCATTGTGTTTGGTGACCTGGAGTGATTTGTATCTCTACCTTTACTTATTAGCTAGATTCCAGAGACCCTTCTGTCTCTGTGGTCTAGGTCAATTCCTGTGACTAATCTATCCTGTCAATTGCAGACTTGACCCCCATTGACGTTCTTGCTGGAGGACATCTGCCCTGCTTTCAAGGGCACTTTTGACAGGGGAAGGAAGAAAATGAGAGAATAGCTCTAGTAAAAGAGCAAGAAAAAGGATATCAGCAAGATGAGGAACACGGGTGCAAGATCAAATAACAAGTGAGATTATTTCCATTTTTCATTGAAATGACCCTGAATGCAAGATGTGAAAACATTGTCCAATTTAATTTGATATATTTTTCTTCTCCCTCTAGACTTACACCAAGAAAAGAAAGTGTTTGTTTTAAATTTCTGACAATGTTATTCATTTAGAGGATTTGGATGCCATTAGGGCAACCTGTTCACTCAATAAACATTTACTGAGTATTTGCTCTGTGGTATTACCATGCTAGGTACAATTTGGAATTCAGAGAAACACAACACACCCACTCCAACCCCCAGGGGCCACCATTTTAGAAAGCATCCCAGTCATGCTTCAGCTAATGTAAACCTCTTCTTTCTTCCTGCTTCCTTCTCTAAGCTCTGCCCAGATTTCCAGAGCTTTTCAGCTTCCTTTTATGTATTGTCTTCTCTTATTCAAATGGAAGCTCCTCGAGGACAGGAACTGTCTTGTTTCTTGTATTTATATCCCCAGAACTTAGTGCAATGTCTGACATATAATAAGAGCTAGTAAATACCTTAACTCTCTAGCTAACTTGTTTATAACCATCTTGGGAATAAAAGACATATACCTAGAAGTTTTTCTTTAATTAAATTAATTAAATATTTTACTGAGGATAATTTTCCTTTCTTACATCAGTCACTTCTCAATAACCTTCCCCTCATACACATTCATGAAAGGTAAATAACAGACCAAGACAGAACAGATGACACAGAGATAGAGACATAAGATTATTAGATTATTGAGTTTTGGAGATAGAAGGAATCTTAGACATTATCTGTTTTACACATGAGGACTTTTTCCACCACTAAATTCTTGCTATGTACTGCTCTCTTATGTGAGAAGAATGGTATAGGCAGTAAGTGGTATTATGGGTTAGTGGAGGAAAAAAGTCTCTGTGGCTTGGAATATAACATGTGAAGGCTGTATGGTGAAAATAAGGATTGAGGGGGACCTCTATAAATGAGTAGAACAGGCAAAGTGGAGGGAAGGGGAAGAGGAGAATGTGGATAGTAATTCTAGGTCAGGATAAGGCTTGAGAAAGGCCCTGAGAGACTAAATGGCAATAGCTCTGAAGAGAAGCCGTTTAGTATAAGGGAAGATAGATGGTATAATTATTCCCTATTTCAAGGATGAATAAACTGAAGTAAACAAAGGTTAAGTGACCTGTTCAGAGTCACACAGTCACTAAGTGTTTGAGGCCACATGAGAACTCTGATCTCTCTGACTACAGGGTACTCTTATCTATTCAGTTGCCTACCTTGCCTATTAGGAGGGCAAACCACAAATCCAGGAGTCCAGACTGAGTTTTGCATCCAGTTCAGCACTGATATCCCTAGTAGCAAAGCAGCCTCAAGGAATACCTTCTAAACCCAATAAAGTCATAAATGGGTGTGAACTTGGTGGGGCCAATGTAATTAATGCGAGAACTGAGCTAACTTGAGGCCACTTCCCCCAGATACCTAAGTGGCATAAAGGGTAGTGTTCTTGAAAGTTATTAGGGGAGAAGTTTATATATTTATTCTTGCTATAACTTCAAACATGCCTTTGTAAAAAAAAAAAACAAAAACAAAACTAGTTGATGTTAAATAGAATTGGGGCACTAGAAATTGATGTCTAACAGTTGGGGGTGGAACACAGCCAGTTGGGCTCCAACAGATGGCATCAGGGAAGAGACAACCTATGAAACTCCTCAGGGTACACTAGAGCCTAAAAGGGGAGATAGACAGGAGGTTGAATCCGTGAGAGTGAACAGGAACATGCTACTTACTTAAAGGCAAATGCTTAACACAAGAAAAGTAAACAAACTTTCCCTTTAGCCACAGGGAAAGGCTTTAATTTTCCAGGACTGAGCCCAAGTGGGAAAAAAAAAAAGAAGCTAATGATGGGAGAAAGGAGTTATAATATTCCTGTCTTGGAGTCTACTCTGAGGAATATCAGCAACATAGCTTCAGTCTACATCTAACCTTCTAGACATCTTGTTAAAAAATGGCTGTTCAAGTTGGGCTTTTGCTTAGCTCCACTCAATTCAGCCTCGTTGGCGAAGTATAGTCTCCACCACCGCCAGCTTCAGGCTCCACTGCAAACCCTCTGCTGTATTACCACTACGGTCTTGTAGAAGGGGCAGTGACTCTTACCCTGGTAGAAGCTTCTAAGATGGGAGATGGGAAGTAGGAAGGAAGGGTCACTCTACTTAACTAAAACCCTTTAGGATTTAGGTTCTTTTTTAAAACTTCTTCTATTACATATCTGGGCTCTCCACTCCCCATCCCTCCCCTCAATAGGAAAACTTACCCTATTATGGTAATTATGTGGAACATTTCTCAAATTTGCATCCCTGCAGGCTGGAACAAAACCAGGCAATGCCCATTTGCCCAGTAATCATCAAATAACTCTGGGACTCGGGATTCCCGACTTCATGGGTTCAGTTCTGGCCTCAGATGCATACTAGCTGTGTGAATCGGAACAAGTCCCACTGTTGCAGTTTCATGATGTGTTGCGGTAGAAGGGTCTCAAAGAATTCAGTCAGACCACCTCTAATCCAAGTATAGGCATTTCTTCAGATAGACACCTCTCAGGAAGCTGGCTAAATTTCAAGAGAAACCAGCAACTTCGGAGAAAGCAAGATAGATTTTTATATGGTAAAAATGCAATTACATAGCAAAATATGAATATCAAAAAGGTAGGAGGGCTTTGTTAAGGTATTTGATAATAAAGGAGGGGTCCCAGCCAGGGGGACCTATGCATGCTACTTCCCACAGAAAAACCCATGGGGGGTATGTATGATAATGATATTATAATGTCTCTCTATGTCATAAGTTCACCTAAAGGATAGATTTTGCTGTTACTGAGCAGGTGCTTAGAGAAAGTTTACTCTATTTTTTGGGGGTCCACATCCTGCATGGAAATCCTGGTGGTACTGCTTTCTGATTGGCTGAGTACTGTGGTCCTATCTGAGACTAGATGGATGTGGCTGTGGTTGAGTGCATGGATACACCTTCTGTTTTCTGTGAGAAAAATGAAGAATGGGTCTAGCTAGCTAGAGAGAGTGTCTGGGATCCCATCACATGGACACACCTGCTGTTCTGTGAGAAATATGAGTTTATGGACACACTTGTCCTAGTGAGCAGTGGGGTGTATATATATATATATATATATATATATATATATATATATATATATATATATATATGTATATATATATATGTATGTATGTATGTATATATGAAGAAGGTAGGATACTGAGTGTGTGTGTGGGTGAGTGCCTAGGTATGGGCAGTGGACCTGCTGTTCACTGGGGCCTGTAAGGAAATGAGAATATTGGGGGTGGGGGCAGCTTTATTAGGATTCTATCAACTTTACCCTGTTTTTCTCAGTTTCCTCATCTGTAAAATGAGCTAGAGAAGGAAATGTCAAACTACTCCAGTATCTTTGACAAGAAAACCCCAAATGGGATCAGGAAGAGTTGGACATACCTGAAAAACAGCTCAGCAACAACATGTAAGTTCCCTTGCAGTTCTGTTTTTCTATAAACTGTCAGCATAGTAATTCAAACTCTGGCCCCCTAACTTCAAGCCAAAGCTTTGACTCAATGATACCATTAGGGCTTTGCCCTAAGGGAAAAATAGGGTGCCAACCTCTTCAGAAAAGGGCATGCATTTCATTGCACCTCCTTCCCTTTGCCCAACCATACCTTTAGCATCATCTTCCAAAGGGGCTTTCCTCCCCAAAAACTAAGAATGAGTATTAGCAGTGCTGCAAGCTTTTTTCTGATCCTGTCCCCACACATACCCTCTAACCTACTCCCCACAGTAAATGACCAGTCCTTTAGCAGTACAGAAACCTTAGGTATTTGGGAGTGTACTTCTACCCCCTGCAGCCTCTCCCCCCCAACACAGACAGTTTCTGTGACTCTTCCTCAAACCCAGGGCACCCCCCCTCTACCCTCTACTGCCACTTAGTTAACTCCTACGTAAGGAAAAGGCAGATAGATGGCAAAGTAGATAGAGTCTTGGGTTTAGAATCAGGAAGACTGATTCTGATGAGTTAAGATCCAGCCTCAGATGCTTCCTCGATGTGTGACTCTGGTCAGTCACTTAAGCCTGTTTGCCTCAGTTTCCTCATCTGTAAAATGAGCTGGAGAAAGAGATATCTTTGCCAAGAAAACCCCAAAATGGGGTCATGAAAAGTCAGACAAAACTGAAACAAAAGAAAAGAAAGCACCTGCATCTCCTTTACTGACATGGCTGAGAAATCACACTGTGATGCCACACTCCCTTTGAAGAGAGAGGATGATTCAGATTCTCCACTCCTCAATCATCACCAAAACAATAGAGGAAATGGATTAAGAGAAAACCAGGCAAACATACCATACATTATAAGAGAATGGGCTAATGGGAAAATGTGCAAATCTAAGCAAAGTGTAGGGATTAAAGGATATTTGGTCAAGACATCAAATTCCTGAATTTTAGAGTCTTAAACAAGTGGCTGAGATTTTGGCTAATTTGTGATCTGGAATGTTGTAGACTCTCTGCCTGAAAACTGAGAGTCCTCTTAGGGGTTGGATTTGAAATCTGGGAGTACAAATTTAATTCTGAAATAGGCTCTCATCAATTGTTGAGGAGGGGACTTACTAGCTTCAACCCTGTCCTCCAAAGTACCCCGTAAGTTATGTAGAGCTATGTGGAGTCAATAAACTTCCAGCTAGATAAACAAGCTCCTGGGAAGCCCAAATTTCTTAAGTCATATCCTCAACCAAAGTAAGGCCTGTGGTCAGGGATGTGATCAAATTCCCCTTTTCCTTATGTAGGAGATATCAATTTCCAACAGTTTTCCAGGGATTGCCTTAGTATAAACCAGCACTAGTCCCAGAAACTTGACTTTTATAACATGTCCAGGGATTCCCTCACTTCTCAGTGTCTGGGCCCGTGTGATTTGGATAAGAACCCTATTAAAAACCAGTGTTGACTTCCCCTGGGCATTATTAGAGGGACCTGACCTGTTTCCATCCTTCCTCAGTCCCCTTATGTTGTGAGTATCACCCCCTCAATGAAGCTGGCTTGCTTTCCTTTCTCTTTGCTGACTGCCACTCTTATTCTGTGTTCTCTTATATTACTCAGCCTCCTCCTCACCCTGTACTCTGAAATTCCAAACCTCACTCAAGCAGCAGTATGTTTAGTGGAAAGCAACCAGGCTCTAGAGTCAGAGGACTTGGGTGCAAATCCTGCTCCTCTCATTTGTTGCCTTGGTGACTAGGGAGGTCAGCAGACCTTTCTGGGTTTCATCTCCCCGTTTGTAAAATGAGAATGTTGGACTAAATGACCTCTTAGATCCCTTCCAGTGCTGATCTAAGATGCTGTATAATCGAGCATCTCTTTCTTTCTCACCCCGATGCCTCCACTGTCTTCTCGCCTTCATGACGGCTCTATACTTGGCAACTCTAAAAGTACGATAAGTTCACTGATACTATAACCGAAAACTTGTTGGGGTGGTGGTACAAGTTGGGTAGAGCAGGGTTGGGAATGATCTTGATTTTGTTTTCCAGTTAACACCACTAGATGGCACACTGCAATTTCTTTAGAAAATATTTCCCTACAATCTGAGTTGTTGCCTTTCTCAGAATAGGGCTTTAAAAATGACAAAACAAACTTTTCTAGAGAAGAATCCTTTTCCTCTTCCACTGCTCTTTGTGTCATGGACCCTCTTCTTAGTCTTTTAGCGTAGGAAATAAACTAACCGTACCCTTCATATACCATCTAGGTTGTGAGATGTATAGTAGAAAGAAAATTTAGAATCAGAGAATCTGAGTTTAAATCCCAGATCAGATATTTATAACTTGCACAACCTAGGGAAAGTCACTTTCTGCACCTCAGTTTTGTCATTTGTAAGGTTAAGTGGGTTAAATTAGATTATCATGAAGATCTGGTTCATCTCTAAGGTCTGAGATAGTACTCTCAACAAGTTATGTGAGTCCTTTGCATATATATTGCTACCAAACTAGAAGACTGTTGGATAGAAGAAGTAATAGGAAGGAGCAGGCTTTTGCAAGGAAAATGATGAATTTGATTTGGGACATGTTCAATGACCAATCAGTAAGCGCCTTTTAAGCCCCAGCTATGTGCCAGGCTTTATATTGGGTTCTGGGATATAGCTACACAGAGCAAAATAGTCTGTTCTCAAGGAGCTTATGTTCCTTAAGACAGGTATGAAAATAAATATAGAAGCACAATAAATACAGGGACTGGACCTTTGCTTTCATTGGTATAGAGGACTTCCATGTAAGGAAGTGCTCTCTACCAAGTACAATGGCACTTTCTTTACATCTTAAAGCTATAGAGCCGGCTCCCACAGCATTCAGCCAGAGGGCTGTTTGTGAAAGGATTTGGGGTGACCCGTGAAAAATGTAGAGGATATGAAAGAAGTCTGCCAGCATGCCACCTGAGAGCTACGTTCGTGGGCCGCAAACAGCCTGTGGACAGTGTGTTGTGCATGCCTGCCATAGAGAGTTGTGTAGAGCTATGAAATGACCTTCCCAGGGTCACACCACCTGTATGTTTCAGAGAAAGAAGCTGAGAGCCAGATTCTTCTGACCCTATCATTGTAGGATGCAGCCTCTGTAAATTAGCACAAGGTAGCTAATTGAATGCAAGGGAGGGAGAATATTAGGAAGTGGTGGGAATAAGAAAAGGCTTCGTGTAGTAAGTGGTGCTTCAGCAGCATGTTGAAGGAAAAGAGGAATTCTGTGAGGGAAAGGATGCCAAGAAGTGTACTCTAACTAAGCATGTGGGACAGTCTATGCAATGGAACAAGTACGGGTGTGATGTGTGAGGAAAAGAGGTCAGTTTGGCTTGTTCTCAGGAGAACTTAGAGGGGGAAGGGGGTACAACAAAACTGGAAAGATAGGTTGGGCCAGGTTGTAAAGGGCTTCAAAAGTTAAACAGAGAGGTTTACATTTTAACCTGGAAGAAATACAAAACCACTGGGGTTTATTTATTGCATTAGGGTCTCACACACACACAAACACGCACACACACAAACACACACAATGTATTTAATGGATTTTTAATGTATTGACTGACTTGGTGGATTTTCTTTTTCCTCTTTTTTTTTTCTTTTTTCCTCTTAACAGTATTCTTTGTTATGTGGGATAACTCTCAAGAGTGGGGAAAGGGGATACTGGAAAAATTTTAGGCAATGTAAAAATGAAAGATCAATACAATTTTATTTTTAAAAAATATTAATAAGAGCAAGCAAGAAATGTCAGGAAAGGCCTGTTGGAACTAGATTATGGAAAGCCTTAAATGTAAGGCTAAGGAGTTGATATTTTTTCTTCAAAAATAATCTGATTGACTGGGAGAGTGGTGATGCCCTCATTAGAAAAAAACATTTTAAAGAAGGGAAATTTTAGGGGAAAGACATTCGGTGACATGTTGAGTCTGAATGCTCAATACATTCAGAAGACATGTCATGGTATAGTAGAATGAGAACTAGCTCTAGAGTCAAAGGTCTTGGGTTCAAATCTCATTTCTGATATTTATGAAGACACTAAACTGTCTGAGTTATCTTTAAAATGAGCAAGTTGGACTAGATTGCCCTGAATCTATATCAAACAAACAACTGACTCTAGGTCTGCCATTCATGAGATTAAATATATTCATATACACATATATACACATATGTCATCTGTTACATGCTATAGTAGTATAGCCATAGGAGCTGATAAGATCAACAAGAAACTAGAGAAAGAAGTGAAAAAGGTCCATTTTAGACCCTTGGTGGACATCAAACACCTAAGGGCAGAAGATAGATGGCAAACCAGTAAAGCAGAAGGGAAAGGAGATATCAGATAAAAGCAGAAAAGAGCACAGTGACAGAAGCCAAAGTTGAACAGAGTAACCAGGAGGAAATGGTAAACAATAATTCCAAAAGATGCAAAGCAAACTAGTGGGTTGAGGGGTAAGGAAAAGGTATTGAATTAACAGTTAAGAATCCTTGGTCACTTTGAAGAGGGCAGATAAATAAGTGAGGTGTGAGTAAAGTTGAGAAGAAAATAAAAGGTAAGAAAGTAAAGGCTACAAGACTAGACAGTTATTTTTAGGAATTTGGTATCAAAGGATGGAAAGGTATAGATTGACAATTTAATGGAAAGATGAAAGGATGGGAATAAGTTCTTAAAAGAGGTGAGAAACCTTGGAATTGAAGTCATAAGCATTGATCTTGACAAGACTGCTCTTGCAGATTAGAGCAAGGAGTAGAGAACAGTTGAAGATACAATGGTTTTTGAATTATAAAGTAGGGGAAATGGAAGCTCATAATGGATAGTCTCAAATTTCCCAACAAAGTAGGTGATGTTGTCTGCTGGTAAGGAGTAGCATAGGGATTTGAGGAGAGCAGAGGAGATTTGGAACTTTTCTTATAAAAATGTAGAGAGACTTAAGCATAGAAGAATGCATTCGCAAGCCCAATTAAGAGTAGACAGCATCAATTCATACAGGACTCAGGTCTGCATAGTGCTCGGGGCTAATCCCCAGCCTTCACTTGGCTACTCAGCCAGGCGGCCTCACCCAATATTACAGGCGGTAATCTCTCCAGGGTCTTCACCCACTATTCTAGGCGGTACTCTAATACAGGGCCCAATTCCTTACCCCAGACTTCGCTTGGGAAACCTTTCCTCCAGGTCTTCAGACGTCTCTGGTCCCTGCCATGCGACCGTATGGCCTAGCTGTGCGACAGGGCTATCCCCTCCTCCATGGAGGGAACAATGACTACACACACACCCGAGGATGTCAGTGCTCTTCACTTTATTGATGGCATCCTCTACATCTCTTTCTTGGTTACATCATCTCTCCAATCCCTCCTGGACAGCTCTTTATATCCCCAGCCAGAGCCCCGCCCATGTTCCTCCCTGAGGGCAGAGCCAGCTCCCTGAGGGTGGAGCCAGCTCCTGAAGGCTGGTGCAGAGCTTGGCCCCTAACAGCTCCCCCTTTTTGTTTAAACAGGAGTAGTATCATAAGGGGTAGGGAGTTTGGGGGAGGACAGGAGGGTACGCAAATCTGCTTTGGCTTCTAGTATTGCCTGTCTTATCATTGCGCAAAGGCATCTAATGCAACATGTGAGAAGGAGGCAAAAAGGAATACAAAAGGCAGCAATTCTACCTTCAATTAGGACTGCCCAGGCGGACACATAGCCCCAAGGAAAAAAAAAACATTTTGGCTTCCTTGATCTCAGAAAACCCCGGGAAAATAGCCTTGAGCAAAACAGGGGCAGAATCCTTCCTCCCAGCGCCATCTTGTTCATGCCCTACCAGTCTCCCCTCACTTTACCTGAGCCGTGACCAGTGAATGCTGTCCAAGAGGCTGGAGGTTGGCAATTCCCTTACAATTCCCCTTTGTTGCTTTGACTCAATCTTTCCCTCAGGACGATGATGTTCTGCCTACCAGATGTTAGGGAGTCCTGGACACTACGCAAAGCAAGGTTGATACATAGTGGCACAAGCAGCAGTACTAACAATACTACTACAAAACCTATCAGTAAAGGTGAAAAACAGGTCTTTACATGACCTCATGAACTTAAGCTATCGAAGAACTGAGGTATTTTTGAAGCCATTTTTTCAGGGGCAAAATCAACATCTGCTTCCTCATCTAATTCTTCTGCCAATTCAATTAATCTCTGGATTTCCAGAGTGACATTATCTGGAATTAGCCCATTCAATTGAGCTCTAATTTCTTCCCTTTGGACTTGTGACCCATTATACAATTTCATAGTCAAACAAAAGGCATTATATCTATAATCGCATTGCAATTTGTGTTGTAACTGTAACAAACACTTCTCCACCAATGACTTCAGCTACCTTTTGGAGTGTATGAATGGCTTCATAAAATTCATTGTCTATTTTGCTTGTTGCTTAAAGCCTGCAGATACATTTCTCATAAGGGCATGCAATTCAGAAACTTGAACTATCATGTTGTGTGTATTAGAGATAGATACAGCTAATGCAGTGGATGCTAAAATAGCTCCTACTAACAACATGATTCCTAACACAAGAAACACATCCACATACTTCAGTAGTTATAGGGATTAATTGCTTGTCCAAATATGTAGAACTTATCATGGGGTGTAACGTACCATCCTTTATCCTTAATTGCTGTCATGGCATATCGAGGTCTTGTTAGAATAAACACTCTCCCTACTGTCTTTAGTCTTATACATTCTTGTGCAGAACAATTCTGGCATGTAAAATTGAAAATTCCCATCATGTTCCGATATGCGTCTGATTTATATCTTTGGTCTCTATCCCATAGAAATATATATATTTGTTCCCTAGACATACTTTGCCCATTAAAGTAATGTTGTTAGATTTACTTGGTGATACTACAGCAGGCATTCCCCACACTGTTTGTCCTCCCATTACTAAGATAACTTTATCTATTTCCTGAACAGGCCTTCCAACTTCAGGATATCCATTGTAATTAATATACATTTGTCTAGGAAAATTTGGCGTATATTTTTCATCAGGCAAGTATGCAAAATTGTGACATGAATACAACATTTCTGTGTGGTTTCCCATAATCAAGTCTGTCTCCTGATGAGTGTGTGTGTGTGACAATTCTCAAATGGTAAAAACCCTATATACAGATGCCAAAGGGTTACATTTCTCATCTTTTGCAAGTTACAAAATGGTCTATATTTCATCCCATGAGCAAGTCCCACAAAGTCCTTGTTTGACCAAACTACTATTGTCCCATGAATCCTCCATGTGAATAGATAGTAAGCAGGCCCTTAACCATGGTGGATTTGTGATGAATGCCCATCTCTGTTGTTCCTTTAGCGTTGGGTTGAAGGACGCAGTGTTGTTGAGTGTCATGATAAGTACGAGAAGAATGAGAGGAGTCATCGTGACCTAGTTGAGTGAATTTCTCCAGAAGTTTTCTCATTCGCCGCTGATAGCGCCTCCTTGCTCCCTGTGACCGCTCCACCTTGACAGTTGTCCTCTATCACTCTTATCCTTTCCACTGGAACCCAAACTTCTTTATTATCATCTTAAAATACAAACATACCCTTTTCCCCACGTTAACACTGTATGAGGACCAAACCAGTTTTTATTCTCATTGTGCCACATTACTTTACTGGCTGCTTTCAGGGCACTTGTTATTGCTGATTCATTCTTTGCAGACTCCTTATTAGGAAATGTTAAGAATTTCATAGCAGCCGATAAGCCATCATTATCGAATTTTAAATAATGCAGAGTATAAACAGCCAAACAGCCAATTGTAATTTTTCATCAATTTAGAGTATACACAATTTTAAATAATTTAGAGTATAAACAGTTGAACAGCCAATTGTAATTTATCATCAACTCCTGGTCCAACTCCCCCTTTTTGTTTAAGCAAGTAGGTGTCCAGGGAGCGATTTGCTCGTTCCACTATAGCTTGACCAGTGGAATTATGGGGGATTCCAGTGACATGTAAAATGGAAAATTCCACCATGAACTGTTCAATGGCTTTACTGATATAAGGTGGACCATTGTTTGGTTTAATGCTTTTTGGTACTCCATGATTTGTGAAGCAATGTAAGAGATGTGCTTTCACATCCTTAACAGCTTCTCCGCACTTGGCTGTTGCCATTATAAAACCTGAAAATGTGTCAACAGTAACATGAATATATTTTGCTCTTCCAAATGATGGATAATGAGGAACATCCATTTGCCGTATAGAATTTGGACCATCACCCTTAGGGTTTACAGGGTGACAAGAAGGTGGGGGTAAAAATGGAACACATTGTACACACTGCTTAACTATAGATCTAACTTCTTGTCTGGAAATACCATAAAGATGTCTTAAAGACCATGCAGACAAGTATAATTTGGAGTGTGCTTGTCTTGCCAATTCAGTAGAATGAAATGTTTGAAGTGCATTGTCTGCCATCTCATTACCCTCGATCAGTGGTCCAGGTAAATTAGAATGCGACCAAATGTGTGTAATATAAAATATTGTTGTTCTGGCCCTTATTGCCTGTTGAACTTCCCTAGTTATCTGTTTAATACTTTCTGCCCTATCAGGGATATAAGCTGAGTGTAATCTAGGTAACAATAGTGCTGTACATATGCCATCTGTGATGATATTGGAAGGTTCTTTAACATACAATAATGCTTGCAACACTGCATGTAATTCATGTTGCTGTGTAGAATTAAATGCTGTTTTAAATTTATGCATCTCCTTTGTGGATGGAATATACATAGGTGCCCTAAAATTTGGTTGCATCTGTAAAAACATCAACTCCTTTACTGGTGAGGGAGAGCATTTTTCAGCCCAAGACCACGGCCACGTGGGAAATTGCTGGCCGAAAGGAATTGGGAGGCCATGTTGAATATTGTGATTGATCAATATCTGCCATTCCACAAAGTCTTGTATGTAGTTCTCTATTTGTTGACCTGTATACATAGTACATATCGTGTGAGGTTCCTGTCTTAGTAACATCCTCACTCTTTCCACTGCCTCATGTATTACTTGGGCTACTAGCACAGGATAAGGCACACAGGCTCTGTGCTTTATGTGGGCTAAATGTACCCACTCAATAATTCCTTGTTTCTGATGAAAAACTCCAGTGATTCTTTCTTTTTCTCATTTAAAGTTGCAACCTTTGTAGAATCTAAGATAGGGGATTTCAAACTTAGACCTTACCACTGAATAGATGTACATCATTGTTTCATAGGCTAGTTTCTCCTATTCTGATTACCTATCCTCTGGAAGAAAAATTCTTTAGAAATTAGGTTGCTAATAAGTTCAAATGTTAAAGTTAACTTTTGCTTGGAACTAGCTTCAGGAACGTGATAACCTGATGTTCCTGCAGATAGTGATGTTCTCTGCAGAAAAGTTGCAATTGGGTCTGGGAACTCAGGAACTATGACCCTGGAACCTGATGTTCCTGCAGATACTGATGTTCTTTGTAGGAAAGTTGCAATTGGGCCTGGGAATGAGTACAAGCTCAGATTAAAAGAGCAAGATTTTTTTTTTTTTGCTCTGTGGAGTGTTACATATTAACTTATTGATACATTACCTTGAAAAGGAAAATTTAAAACTGTTTTTAAAATTTTTTCTGTTAACAGTCACCAAACTTTTATAAAAATTTTAGTTGAAAACCTTCAAAATGATAGTTCTCTTCCCTAGATCTAATCTGGAATGATAAGAGATACAATTCATTGCAGACCCATCTGAATGATGATTTGGGACTGCAGGGCAAAAATCTTAATGGTTCTAACATTTACTCAAGTAGATTTTTCTTCTGTGTCCACTCCTTAAGAAGGTCTTTGAACAAGAGGACTTTTGAAATTCATCAGCCGAAGCAGGGAGACTTCTGGACAACTGTCCAGTGGCGCCAAGTCTGTTCCGTTCTGCTGCAGAGTTTCAAAAGCTTTATCTCAGCTGAGGTGTCTCTTTAATATACATTTTTCCAATTTGCCTTAGTGCCAAATGATATAACAAATCCTGATCTGTTTTAAGCATCCAATTAGGAGTGACACGTTTCACTTAAAATATGACCAGAATAACTATGTTTTGGTTATTTCTCCTTATACAAAAACTTTTCTTTTAGGTGAGGCATGAGATAAGGAAAATGCTAATCAGCCTGCCTCTGATCTCCTCTTGTCTTTCTCTCCACTTTCACAATCTGGCCAGGATTAGAAAGTAAAGAGAGAGAGATTTACCAAAAACTTTCCATTAATTTCCAAAACTTTTATGCTTTCCCTAAATTTCATATCCATGTTGTCTTCCTAATGGGCTTTGATTAAAGCCCCTTTAAAACTGCACTTATATATTCCTTTGCATTTTTTATCCAAAACTGCATTTTTGCAGTCATATAAACTAAATAATATAAGAGTAGTTCCTCTCTTTCTCTCTCCCATGCTTCTCCCTGATGCTGCAGCCATCAGAGAGAAGGGAGGAGGGGGAGGAAAAGAGATAACATTCCAAGGTCCAGCTACCATGGAGCTGACCGTAATAACTCACAAACAGACGCACACAGAACATGTAAAGACAGAACACATATACAGACAATAAAAGAATCCAAAAACTGAGAAAAAATTGTCAGAAATCCTCTGTACACATTATAACTCCGGCTTACTTTCTATCACTGTATAACTAAGCCTTGTATAAGATTCCCTGTCTAGACATTCTCCCATACAAGATTCCCTTTTTAGACTTACTCCTGCAACTTTTTACTGCACCATAGATCTGTGCTGAGTGCCAGGGCTGGAAGAACATCTGGGCCATTGAATTCATCACCACGCCACAGATCCTGGGCAAATTTTTTGCTGTGCCACATATCCAGGCCCTGGGGCAAATTTTTTGCTGCGCCACAAATCCAGGCCCTGGGCCAACTCTGGATGTATTTCCTGGTTGAATTTCTGACTGCGCCAACTCCCTCTTTCCTCTCTGTCCTATCTGGTCGTGATTGTCTCCTGAGCTCCCTGACCGCCAACGCTCCAAAGATAAAAAAGAGGGGGCGGTAGGTGGGGGTCTCAACTCCTCATCAGAAATCTCCACTAGGGAGTCTCCCGTTCGTATGGTACAAGTGGTGGCCAAGCAAGTTGGACGTGGGGCGCCCACAAGGGCTGCTTTTTCCACCCCATACGTGAGAAAATCAGTCTCAACGAGCAACCCAGGGATGGCGTCCACATAAGAGGCCATCTTTTGGCTCACTATCTCCCAACTCTGTTCAACAAATCTACGGCATGTCTTAATATGAGGATGCATTCCTTCCTTTTTACATAATTTATACAGGTGACATGCCAGCACTTCTTTATCCTCGGGCCGGATCAGCAGAACGCTACTTCCCTGACCCATAATATAATCCCGGGATCCCTTCCTGGCTTCCCGCTGCTCAACAGCGAGGTTGTGTAGTCCTTCCAAGCGGTAATCTAAGCTCCGCCCCACGTTGGGCGCCAGCTGCTCGGGGCTAATCCCCGGCCTTCACTTGGCTACTAAACCAGGCGGCCTCGCCCAATATTCCAGGCGGTAATCTCTCCGGGGTCTTCGCCTACTATTCCAGGTGGTACTCTAATACAGGGCCCAATTCCTTACCCCAGACTTCGCTTGGGAAACCTTTCCTCCAGGTCTTCGGACGTCTCCAGTCCCTGCCGTGCGACCGTATGGCCTAGCTGCGCGACAGGGCTATCCCCTCCTTCACGGAGGGAATAATGACTACACACACACCTGAGGATGTCAGTGCTCTTCACTTTATTGATGGCGTCCTCTACATCTCTTTTTTGGTTACATCATCTCTCCAATCCCTCCCCGACAGCTCCTTATATCCCCAGCCAGAGCCCCGCCCATGTTCCTCCCTGAGGGCAGAGCCAGCTCCCTGAGGGTGGAGCCAGCTCCTGAAGGCTGGTCCAGAGCTTGGCCCCTAACATGCATAGTTGTATGTGCTCTTACAGTGGTGTATGAATAGAAAAGGCAGATGGTGGGATCTATCGAGAGTTGAGCATTGACAGCATGTGAATGTTTGTAGGACAAGGAAGCAAGAAACTCAAGGATAGAGGACAGGTTCTAATTGAATGTGTCAGCTCAGATGTCAAGGTTATGAGGAAAAGAAAATAAATCCAGAGCAGTGTTGATGAATTGAGAGAAGGGAGAGGGACAACATGATTGGAGGTCATAGGGAAGAGAAAATAAAGAGATGGTGTAGTATCATGGAAAGTATACTATATTTGGAGTTAGAAGACCAGAACTTAAATCTTGGCTCTTCTACACACCACTGTGTGGTCTTGGGTAAATCACTAATACCTTTGGCTTTCCATTCCCTAATCTTTAAAATAGCAGGGGTTAGACTAGATGACCTCTAGGTCCCTTTCAGTTCTAAATCAATCTCTTCTCCTATGATCAAATTGTTGAGCAGTGAGGCAGAGAAAAAGATGGAAAGAGGATTTTATGACCAGAGATGGAAATTTAAAATTCTCAATAATGAAACCAGTGGTAGGAGTGGAAACTAAGACCTCTCTTCAAGATAGGTACTAAGTTCCTTTAAAAAGGAAGGAGAGTTACCTGCAGGCTAATATATTACAGTGATGTAGATGAAGAGGGGGAAATCTCAAAGGAAGAGAAGTTGCAATGAGCTAATTGGGCTCATATAATTAAGGAGATCAAAGAAGGAGAAGAACCCATCTGTACAAAAATAATTATAGCTGCTCTTCTTGTTATGCAAAGAACCAAAATCAGAGTCCCTTCAATAGAGGAATGACTAAACAAATTATGGCATATGAATGCCATGGGATATTGTTATGTCATAAGAAATGATGGAGATGATTTCAAAGAAACCTGAGAAGACTTCTATGAACTGTTGAAGAGTTGAAATGAGCAGAACCAGGAGGAAAAAACTTGTACAATAACAACATTGTAAAGAAAATATTTTTGAAAGGTTTAAGACCCTTGACCTCCACTATGACCAACCACTATGACCTCCAATAGAAAATACTCTTAGTTTTTCTTGCTTGAGGGGATTTCTAGAATGTCTCTCTCAGAATTTTGAGGGTCTCCTATATTGAGTTTGGATGATGCCTGATCCCTCATATAAGGACAAAGGACAGAGGATGCATTTCTTTTCTGCATTTCTTTGGGGATAGGGATTCCTCTTTTATACATTTTCCCCAGTTTACCTATTTATTCTGCATGCCTCCCAAGGAGGTCAATAAGGCTGTGAACAGAAGAGAGCACCAGATCAGTCAAACAAATTGCAGAATATTGAAAAGGTCACTGCAATAAAAGTATGTCACTATAATCCACAGAATATATGAGGCATTAAAATCCTAATGCCTTTGACTTTTGATCAAGATTTATATGAGAGGCAAAGAATACACAACTCCCAGTGCATTTTTATGGCCAAAATTAAAACAGGGTTGGATTCACTTAACCTTTGCCAGCAGTCTTAAATTCATTGAACTACTTTCTCTGCCCAGGGTAAATTCTATTCCTTTGGAATCCTATGGGATCAGAAATACTTTTGATGCCTTCTCTGAATGATAGAGAAGACACGGGAGTTCAGATTATTGTCACAAAAAAAGCAGGGCCGGTCAGACAGACATCATGAGGTGGTGCTGATTTTCAGGATCCTTTGTTTCTTATTCTGGTATCTTGAAGATCGGGGAGACATCTGATCTATGAGTCTTCATTATCTCTGGCCCCAATCTTTATTCTCATTCTTCATTCAGCAGAGCCAGTTCTGTTACTCTTGAGCTATAAAAGCCCTCTTCCCAGACCCCACCAGTAGAGCTAGTTGCTAATGAGATTATTGTCGCTAACTTTAGTATCCTTCTAGAAAGAAAGTGGAATCTGGCTAGCAGAAATATCTAGCGTATGGAATGTACATCTTTGACACTGGAAAATACCAGGATGAAAGCAACTCTCAGCCCAGATTAATATCAAAGAATTATCTTATTCATCTGGCAAGATAGGTCTCAAAATTAATGCTATCAGTGATGTTCACTTGTAATCTTTTGTAAAAATCATGGTATATCCTGCCATCTGCTAAGTGCCCCAAGTAAGTGAGACTTGTTGGGCAAAGGCTCACTTTCAGTCCAGGAATTTCTGTGTACGAATGAAAAGGCATCTATTAAATGTTTACTAGGTGCAAACCACTGTACAAAGTACTGGAGATGCAAACACAAAAGAAAACACAGTCTGTGCCCTCAAAGAGCTTATATTCTAATAGGAAAAACAATGTACCTAGGAAAATGGTGGTCCTCTAAACTTGCCCATCCTAGTTTGATGGTTTGTTTGTTTTTATGGTTGACGGCACCACCTTCCTCCAATCACCCAGTTGCAAAATCTCATTCACCAAGTCATTCAAATACAAAACTTCTGATCTACATTTTTCTTCACCTCCAATATCAGTTATTCAATCATGTCTCTTTTAGCCTCTACATTATCTCTGGGGTCCTTCCACTCCCTCTTTGCTACTAATATTGACACCACTTTGGGTCAGGCTCTCATCACTTCTGCCTGGAATATTATAATAGCTTCGTAACATATTCCTTCCTCTGGTCTATGCTTCCTTTAGTCAATCCCTCAAACAGCTGCTAAAACAATCTGCCTCGGGAGTAGGTCTGACCATGTCATTGCCCTCCCCAAAACCCTTTAGTGGCTCACTACTGCCTCAAGAATAATACTCAGATTCTTTAACCTGAATTTTAAGGCCCTTCACAATATGACTCCTTATCCACACGCTACTTTTCAATTTAACTTAGCATTTCAAATTAACTTAAAACAATTTAACTAAGAACAATTTAGTCGTTGTTCAGTTGTTTCAGTTCTGTCTGATGCTTTGTGATCCCAGTTGGGGTTTTCTTAGCAAAGTGATTTGTCATTTCCTTCTACAGCTTTTATTACAGATGAGGAACGGACTTGCCTCAGCAAATAGCGATAAGTGACTTCCCCAGGGCCAAACAACTCGTAAGGGTCAAAGACTATTTTTGAACTCAGGTCTCCCTGACTTCAGACCTGGTGTTCTGTCCACTGAACCACCCAGCTGTTCCCTGAATTAAATGCACTATCTTCTGCCTCTGTCCATTTGCACAGGCTGCTCTCTCTTCCATACTCCCCATTCTTCATTCCTGGAATGAATATATTCTCTTTTCAACCTTCCTTTGAGAATCTTTGCCTTCCTTCAAGGCTCAGTTCTGTTTCCACTTCCTCTGGGTAACCTTTATTGATCTGGTACCTTGAACTCCACTCCTGGAGCCATCTGCTCTCTGACAGGCAGGCTTCTGTCTTCTCTTGCCCTGATCCAGGCTGTCATCTCACTTCCTGATGATTTCTGTTATACCACGTGTTTATGCCATCTCCACCCAGTCATCAGCTGTACCTTTCTCCTACTGCACCTTGAAATTTTATCCCTTGCTATCCCACCCCCACCCCTCCCCAGCTACCTTGAGATCTGATCAGATATACTGGCATTAAAGAATGGGTAGCCCTTGGTAACCAGGATCCAGTTCTCCACCTCACTTCCGAGCATTCCTCTCTCTACAATGTCATTCCCTTTTCCTGCTCCTCTTTATGTGTCATCTGCCATTAGAGTGTAATTTCCTTGGGAGCAGCAAATGTTTGCATTTGTATTCCTGTTGTCTGGTGCATTGTAAGCATTTAGAAAATGCTTTATTGTGTTCTAGAGCTAAAGTGTTCAGTTCCTCTTCATCTATTCCCAGAACACTTTGATCTCTCTACTCCTTATATATCCGATCTGTATCATGAATTTAACTGTTGGCACTCTAAATGTGAGATCCTTGTTTAGTGACTAGTGAGTTGACGTTTTTGACCCAAGCTGTAGTTTCATTGGTATAGACAATTCCCCATGAAGAAACACCTTCTTCCAGTGAAGATCAAAACCTACACTGCCACTTGTAGACTTTAAGGACTGCCTGAGGCTCTGAGAGGTTAAGTGACTTACCTAGAGTCACACAGCCAATATGTGTCAGGAGTTCCACTCAAAAAATGATCCACAGAGACCAAGAATTTTAAAAGAAGCCTTTGAGACACTAGCTTATACTAACAGCTCTCATGAAATAAACTTAATTAGACTAGCAATTCTTAACACTTTTTGTCATAGATGACTTTGACAGTCTAGTGAAGCCCCCTCTCAGAATAATGTTTATTACCTATATTTATAATTGAAGGAAATGTTAAATTTCAGGTAAAAGCTAATGAAAATAGAGAGCCTTGTGTTTGGTTGCTATAGTCTTGTCTATTTTGTTTTAGATAAGTTGTGTTTGGCAAAAAATACTGTCTGCATTGCCACCTGCTTGTATACAATTTATATTTGAGTTGTCTATACACTGTTAAAATAGTCCTTGTGCTTTAAACCATCAGTTTGTATATATGTGTATATTGAAGAAGGACATTATACTGAATAGTTTCTTGAAGCTACCAGGTATCCCCCCCAAAGCCCAGATTGAAACTGTGCTCTTTAAAGCCACTGAAGTAAAGTGTTAAGACTGAACTCAGATAGGGGTTATGAATAATAAACACCCCGTTCCCCTCATATTTCTTGCATGATAGAAGCAGAAAGTTATTTAGTGGTAGAAATGGATGGGCAGAGAGCCTTGTGTTTGGTTGCTATAGTCTTGTCTATTTTGTTTTAGATAAGTTGTGTTTGGCAAAAAATACTGTCTGCATCTTCCTTGGAGTTGACTTAAGTTTTTTTTTTTACCATGTTCTGCAGTCTTTTAGCAGTAAGATGTTTCATGTCCTTAGGCTAGCTTGTCGGTAAGAAAGATTCCATTTTGGAGTCATAAAGGTTGTCTCTACTCTGGTTTAAGTAGAATGAGGATTGTGAGTGTCTAGAAAGGGAAGAAGTGATCACTATGATTCTGCGTAGGTGTAATAAGAACAAGGGAAGTCAAATGAGCCTTATTTCTTTTTGTTGTCAAGGATGTGAACATAGTATATCTTGATTAACAAAGTCTTTTATAATACTCTTTTGGGCAAGATGGCAGAATGTGGACTGGCTAACAGTATAGTTTGGTGGATTCAGAATTGGCTGACTAACCAGACCCAAAGTGTGGTGATGAATGGATTGGTTGATGTCAGACTGAAGGGAGAAGGCTATGATGGAATGAAGCTAGATCGTAATCTAGCTGTAATCTATTCAAAAATTTTCCAGTGATTTAGTGGAAGAAAGATATAGATGGCATGCATTTAAATTTTCAGATGACACAGCTAGGAGCAGCAGCTAATATACAAAATAACAGACCAATGATCCAAGTAAGTATGGATAAACTGAAGCTAACAAAGTGAAATATAATTATGAGAGGGATATGGAACAGGTCTGTGCTTTCATTGGGATAGGGATAAGGAAGTCCCTCTAACAATGCAAGTCAATACTCTCCAATATATAGTTTCAGAGTTGCCCAGAACATTGATTTAAATGACTTTCCAGGGCTCACTCAGCCAATATGGGGCAGAGGCTGGACTTGAGCTCAGGTTCTTCTGGTGTTAAAGTCAGATTTTCATTGTAGTGCCTCTCTATAATGCAATCACAGATTAATGATAAAAAAAAACATTGTATATGTGGAAAAGTATATTAAAGATAAAAGTCCTCTATTTGGGTGTAAAAATCCAATTATCAAGTATAGGGCAGGAGACATGTGGATATATAGCAATTAAAGTGAAAAAAGATCTGGAGGATTTCATGGACCAAAAACGTCATACAAGTCAAAAAGTATGATGTGGCAATGTGTATCAAAATCAAATGCAATTTTGGTCTTTATTAACATTAAAGGCAAGGAGGTGGTAGATGGCCCTGCCATTCTCTGGCTAAGTCACACAACATATGGAGCATTGCCTCTAGTTCTAAGAACTAAGCCCCTAGGAAGGAGTTGATCGAGGAAGTGAGGAGACTTGAAACCATGCCTTCTAAAGATTAAAGGAATTGGAATGTTAAGCCTAGAGAAGACTGAGGAGACAAAGGATGGTTGCTTTAAACTTCTGAAAGTTTCCAAAGGGCCACAATTTGGAGCCTTCATTTTACAGGTGAGGAAACTGAGGCCCAGAGAAGCAAAATTACTTGCCCCAAAAGATGCATAGCAAGGCTGGAAATTTGAACTCAGGTCCTCTGACTCTCAATTCACCACATTGAATTGGTCCTGGACAACAGAACATGAAACCATGAACAAAAATTACAAGGAAGCAGATTTCACTTTAATAGAAAGAATTTCCTAACAATTAGACTTGTTCTGCCAGCAGGGGCCTGGGGCAGAGGCTGGGTGACCCCCGGAGCCGGGATGCTCTTCTGTGACGGAGCAGGGCCCTGGGCCACCGAGCGTTGGGTGCCTGGCGAGCAGTGCCCGCAGCTTTGTGTCCAGGTCCCATAATGCCACAGAGCAATGAAAGGCCAGCAGAGATCTCTACTTAGCAAAAGCAGCCACCTGCCAGCCTTCTCAGAGAAGTGGAGGGCCGGGTTTGAGGGCCTTAAAAGTTCTGCCTTTTATGCGCCAGGCAGGAGGCCTGGAGCACCTGGCATAGGCTGTGCTGATCCCTCCAGCATGGGAGAAAGACTTTTCAGCTCCAGAGGAAGCGGGCCCAGAAAACGGGCCTGGCTGCAAAGGCCTGTGCCGCCCTGACTGCTCCCCATAGCTACCCAACCCCTGGCACTGTGACCCCCACATCTGGGGGCACCTCGTTGAAAGTCCGGCAGCATCTGTTTGGAACTCTGCCCAGGAATGCCAGCCAGAGGAAGAGCCCCGGAGGGCAGCAGCTGGTTTGCCAGTGGGCAGTGTGTTAGGTCAGGCCAATGCCTGCAGGCAGAGGACGGACCACCAGGGTCCTGGCAGGCTCAGGACAGCAAGCAGGGAGGGCCAGGTGGAGAGCAGCCCCACCTTAGTCACCTTGAGGAACCAGAAGGGAAATGGTTGTGACTGAAGCTGCTGCCAAGGGCTGGGCCCAAACATAGTGGAGTCAGAGCAGCCGTCCGTAACTCCGGGAAGGCCCCAGCTTAGCCAGCTAGAGGGGCAAAGGATATCACTGCTTCGGGCGTATAAGAAGAAACTGTCCACGATTCGGTTTCGGTATCGGATCCTGAGATACCCCAGTTTAAATCGAGGAGAACATGGAAGCTTCGGCCAGGCCAGCAGCGGAGCTGGGTGCAGAAGGTCGCCAGGGACCATGGGGAGAAGAGCCAGGAAGGCTGCCAGGGGGTACCTGTAGCTCATTCCCTCACTCAGGACCCAATAGCCCCTCTCCCCTCCCTCAAGTTCCCTTCCCAGATATGGACTGCAGCGCCTTAGGGCCCACAGCAAAGGGAAAGAACTCAAGTACACCCAGTAGCCCGGGGCCCAGAGCCATGTGTCAGAGAGGCCCTCACTAGTCAGCAGAATGGCAATGTCATCCCAGTTGGGATCCATCCCACTTCACCCAACTGAGCAGTGAGATCCTCTCACCTGAGCAACACTCCAGGGACTTCTTCATATCTGAATCTTAACCAGAAACCATAACTGCGGGGCAGGATAATCAGGCAAGGGACATTGGGAATGACACGGTCCAGCTGCCCCTGCCTGAGCAGGCAACCGGTGGTAAAGAGACCCGGGGGAGAAGCCTGCGTCCACAAAGACTGTGCAGGACATGGAGAGCCCATGCCACACGGAGGCTAAGGCTCCACGTCCCCACAGCATCTTTAGTGCCAAGTTACCTCACAACCAATCAGATTCAAAGGGGGCCGGCAAGTGGGAGGTGGGAAGAGTGGTCAGAAAGTCCTGATTTGGAATGTTATTGTAATGTTAACTAATTTCAAGGTGTAAATGCTTACACTGCAAATTTAATAACTCTCTCTCAGATTCTAGCTAGCTCTAGCACACCCCTGTGACTGCCTCCCAATCTAGCAATTCTACCACACTATTCCTTCCTCCTTGTAAGAATAATTAGCTCAGCATCTTGGATGCTTTTGTCTCAATAAACTTCAGAGTTTCTTCTTTCTTGAGATAAAGAAAGGGATATGACAGTAAGCAGAAGTGATCTCTAGCATCATCACTTCTCAGGATTGGGAACAAATCAAAACTTTAATCTCCATTTCTCCCATCCTTAACATCTTATAACAAAGAAACAAACAAAAATTGTTGGTCTCACTCTACGATTTCATGGTTTAGGTACATCATTTTTAGTGATAAAATTCCTTCTGCCAATTAAGTTTCATCCAGGGTGTTACGCACCCAGCATGTTTCAGAGGTTAGATTTAAACTCAGATCTTCCTGGCACAGAGCAGCATGCTCTCACAAATTGCATTGTATTTTTTAACCCTTTCAAAGCCTTTCCACCTATCTCTGTTCCTTTAACGGAGGTGAAAGAGGCAGAGAACATCACAGTAGATTAAGAGCTGTAAAGGTCTGTTAGAAATGATCTAGTCCAATCTCTTTATTTTATAAGAGAGAAAACAGAAGTCCAGACAAACTGAGACTTTCCTAAGGTCCCAAAGGTAGTGAGTATCAAGAGTCCGGAATTGAACCCAGATTCCATTTCTCCCAGTTCAGCAACTGCTTCCACTCTGTTGTGAGGCAAGTTTTATACTTTCCAAAATTTCAGGGAATGAGGGGAGATGGGATGAGGTTCTTAATGATTAGGAACAGATGATACTGTTAAGGGGGAAAAATGAGCTCTTCCAGGCAGTCTGTATTAACTCTTGGCTTCTCTTTCTACTCCACCACTCTATCTTCCTACCCAAATAATGATTCTTGCTAGAATTATTCTCCACCTCCAATCAGTCGGTATCTCAGCTCCCTCCCCCCCCCCCCCCCCCGATTTTTCTCCTCCTTACAGAATAGCCTAACTTCTGGACTTCTGGACTTTTGCTTCTTCCTCATCCCCTCCTCCCTCCCCCACCAAATGCTTTCATCTAAAGTGGTCCGGTTTGGTTTTGTTCATGGAATACAAAATACGACTTCACTATTTTAAATTCACCCAAAGAAAGCAGTGAGAAGGATCCAGGGAATCTGCAATTCCTGCCAAAAAGGCAGGTGGCAGCCAAGATCGTCTCCATCTATCTCCATCACTCCCTGGGATGGCGAAGGCGGGCTATGTATCTCTCATCACCACGCAATACGGTTCTGTCCGGATCCTATCTCTGTCTCTCCCCCCCACCCCCAGCTCCCAACTCCTTTATCCCTTTCCTCCACCTCTACCTCTTTCCCCGGGCTGATTTCCCCCAATTTACCTCCCACAAAATTAAACTCTCACCCACCCTCCGCCCCTCCCCTGGGCCGGTGTCTCCGCAGTAGCCTAGTTCCCGCGCCTCTCCCCTCCAAGCCTCCCACCTCCGCGCCTGGTCCAGGGTACCTACCCACAGAGGGATAGTGTGCGCCTGACTCTTCCCCTTTCCCTTTCTCCAGCTTCCTGCAAGGACAAGAACACTACTTAAAACTTTGCTCCCATGGTTCTTTGCAATCTTTTAAGGGTGTATATAATAGTGATGTGCAGCTTGGGTTTTTATTTTTAGCCCCAACTAGATTATTAGCATTTATATAGCGCTTTAAGGGTTGCGAGCTCCTTACATTTGTCTCATTTTACCCTCATGACAACCTTGTTGTGAGCCTATTTTACAAGCGAGGAAACTGAGGCTGGGAGACATTAATCGACTTCTCTAGGATCACTCCTAGGTCAGTAAGCACTTATTAAGCGCCTACTATGTGCCAGGCGCTGAGGTTATAAAGGCAAAAAGTCCCTGCTCTCAAGAGCTCACACTAATGGGGGAGATATAAAAACAACTATGTACATGTTTCTATAAACACACGGAATAAATTAGAGATAATAGAGGGAAGGCATCATTTCTTTTTTTGTTATTACAATATGAACCTGCTACCTTATACTAAACTGATACTAGTGTGGGGCAGAATTCAAACTTAAGCCTTACT
Source organism: Bettongia penicillata ogilbyi (assembly GCA_023548195.1). NCBI lineage: Eukaryota > Metazoa > Chordata > Mammalia > Diprotodontia > Potoroidae > Bettongia > Bettongia penicillata. The sequence goes on along the minus strand of JAJHZJ010000455.1, from coordinate 3,375,689 downwards.
GATTTCAAGTCAAACATTGCATAGCTCCACCACCTAGCTACCCTAAGCTAAGTGTCAGCTTCTTCTGCAGCAGAGACTATATCTTTGTATCTCCTTCTGGGTTTAGCATGGTGTACTCAACATAGGTTTTTAATAAGCATTTGTTGAACCAAAAAAAGCAAAGTATAAATCTCTTCCATGCTAGAATAAAGGATATCCCAGCGTGTATCTCCTCTCCCTCATGCCGTCCTAGAAAGTTTAACTGCAAATTTCATTTTTGTTTTAAATTGAGGGAGGGTGGCAAGGCATACAGATATAACTGCATATACAGGAGAGAGAGAACAGGATGAAATAGTGCCAGGAAATCTGAAGAGTCTTTGGTGGTAGCAATAGAAAATGAAACAACTTTAGAAAAAAGGAATTCAAACTCATTTTTGGTGGTGGTGGGAGTGCAGTGGGCAGAGATGTAGAAGAGTCAGTCTTTTTAATTTCTCAGTGTCCCAGGCAATTCTAAAACTAATCTAGTTGCAGAATACTTGTCAATTTACATTGACAGAAGGAGCTCCATTCACAGATTAAGACCAAAATTAAAAAGTTCAAAAGGAATGCAAGACCAGTGGATTTGAATTAGTAAACCTGTGTTCAGATCTGCAGTCCGACACATAAACCGAAGTCCAGCTACAGCAAAATATAGTGAATAGAGAGCCAGCTTTGAAAATGGGAAGATTTTTACATTCAAGTCTCACCTCTGGCACATACTAGCTCTATGTCCCAGGGTAAGTCACAACTTACCAGTGCTACAGATCTGAAACTATAAATTGTAAGGAAGGTGCTGACTCCATTGACAGAGAAAACTTCCTCCTATGGGAACATTCAGTCTCTATCCCTAAAGTATGTTTAACCATGTTACTCCTCTAACTCAAAAAATCTTCAGCAACTTTCTATTACCACTAGGAAAAAAACTTAAACAACTGTTTGGCAATTAAAAATACCTTTCACAGTCTGGTTCCAACCTATCATTCAGATTTAATTTTCAGTATTCCCCCATGATCACTCTACCAAACGAGTCTTCTTCCTTTTCCCATACGTTTTATGTTAGATTATGGAAACATCTGTTATATAGTTTCAGACAAGCAAATTTTCAGGACAATTTTATTTTAATATATATATGTTAAATAAATAACATTTAAACACAATCATAACAAGTTTTCATCTTAAGTTGAATGTACAGCAATGCCTCAATTATATCAAAATACAAATTTTTGCATAGAGAAGACACCAAAGATCAAAGTTGCTTCAAGTTTTACTCTTCCTCCTTAAATACTTCTAATTACAAATAGGACAAGAAAACAGGTATAAAAATGTTTGTGCAAATTAACTTTAAACATGCAGTATGGTTGAAAAGTCATAAACTATTTCTGCATCAGTCACAGTACATCGATTGGCCTGTTAGACACCACAATATGATTCAAACACATTATAAAATGTAATTAGCAGAACACACTTCTTATAACTATATGTGATACTGAAACATTTTTAAAGAACAAATGGAAGTTAAAATGTTCCACAAATAGTAAAGGTATCAAATGCAACTCTCCAAAAAGATTTTGAACATTAACAATATAAGAAATAAGAGAAAAATAGTTCCCTTATTTCCCTGACCTTCAAACACATTATAAAAGTCTATGCAATTAGCAGAACACAGTTCTTCTACCTATGTGTGATACTGCAATATTTTTTTTTTTAAAAAGGCAAGCTACAATCTTACATCTATAGTAAAGGTAGCAAATGAAATTTTCCAAAAAGTTTCTCAACATTAACAATATAAGAAGACAAAAATAGTTAGCTTATTTCCCTTACGTTCAAACACATTATAAAAGTCTATGCAATTAGCAGAACACAGTTCTTCTACCTATGTGTGATACTGCAATATTTAAAAAAAAAAGGCAAGCTACAATCTTACATCTATAGTAAAGGTAGCAAATGAAATTTTCCAAAAAGTTTTTCATCATTAACAATATAAGAAGACAAAAATAGTTAGCTTATTTCCCTTATGTTCAAACACATTATAAAAGTCTATGCAATTAGAACACAGTTTTTCTACCTATGTGTGATACTGCAATACTCAAAAAAAAAAAAAGGCAAGCTACAATCTTACATCTATAGTAAAGGTAGCAAATGAAATTTTCCAAAAAGTTTCTCATCATTAACAATATAAGAAGACAAAAATAGTTAGCTTATTTCCCTTATGTTCAAACACATTATAAAAGTCTATGCAATTAGAACACAGTTTTTCTACCTATGTGTGATACTGCAATACTCAAAAAAAAAAAGGCAAGCTACAATCTTACATCTATAGTAAAGGTAGCAAATGAAATTTTCCAAAAAGTTTCTCATCATTAACAATATAAGAAGACAAAAATAGTTAGCTTATTTCCCTTACGTTCAAACACGTTATAAAAGTCTATGCACTTAGCAGAATGCAGTTCTTCTAACTATGTGTGATATTGAAACATTTTTAAAGAAAAGGCAAGCTAAAATCTTACATGAATAGTAAAGGTATGAAATGAAACTTTTAAAGATTCTGAACATTAACAATATAATTAAAGAAATAAGAGAAAAAGTTAATTTATGTCCTTAACATGTGTAGCCTTTTTCTTTGCTGACCTTTTATCTAAAGTAGGAATTCAGAGGCAATAGCCTACTGTTAAAAGTCTTAAAAACAAGTTCCCAACTCATAAATCCAGTCAGAAAAGAATTTACAAAAGTTAAATCAGGGCAGCGATATTTGTGCAAGCATAAAAACCCAAGACATTTGTCACTGCAATTTTAAAACATACAATAAAAACTGATAAAAATAAGCATGAGCTACAAACTGGGAGGGATATATACTAGAGTTCAAGTACCAGAACCTTAATCCTATATACATAACTAAATCAAGGGAAAATTTTACAATTACAGTTCCAGCGATCTGGCTGTTGGCATTAACTGAACCTTTGCTGTTGGATTCTTTGGAGAACCTTCTTCTGGATGGTGTTCTGCCAATGCTCTACTCTTGTGTACCGACAGAAGAAGTTGTACTTGTATTTACAGTAGATTTTAATGGTTGTCGATTATTTAGGTCATCCAAAAATGACTGGATTTGGCTACGAAGTACCACCTCCTGTTTGCAAACTTTTGTAGGTATCATTGCAGTATTCCCTACGTCTGAGCCTCTCTTCACCTTTAAGCAAGGTTTAGGAGATGACTCTAGGCTTGATTTGGAAATTAGCTCTGTGCTTAAATGGGCAAATGTCACAGACTTCCGTTTTTGCTTATGCTCTGAATAAAGAACAGCAGAAGAGGAATCGTTGGATGTACTTTCTTTAGGAGAAGGAAGTTCATGGTCGTCGCTCATGGCTTTAACCAATGGGGAAGACGCCTCTCGCAAACTGGCCAACCTCCCCAATTGGCTACTGGTTTCCGTTAAGGAATTTATCCTTCTCACACACTGACAAACAGGAGTGCGCTCAAATTTCAAAGGTGACTTAACTTGGATTTCAGGTCTTGAATGAGTTAACGGAAGCATATTAAACCACCGGATGTGGTCTGAAACCTTTCTACGATCCATCACTTGGAAATCTCTTGGAAGAGTTTTATTACAAGTTGGCACCAACGACTGCCGCTGAAGAATTCTTTCGTACTTTGACGTATGACACATAACCTGCCCAGGAGATTCAGTGACAACTTCCTCAGAATTAGAGCAACACGGTCTGTCGTCCTCGAAACTAATTTCGATCTCTTCCACTGTAATTATTTCTTTGTCTCTAGCAGGTTCTTTTTTATTTGTTTGGTTATTCATGTGAAATTCTTGCATATTTAAATAGTCCTCAGGCATATTTAAGTGAAGAATCTCATCTGACTTGGTTCCTTCCTGAACTGTATGAAATTCCACAGTGGAACCTTTCACCAAATTCTGAAGCTGATTTAAGTTTTGCTCTGAAACAATGGAATCCTCTTTACTGGAATGATCTTCATCATGCTTTTCTAAAGACAGCACTGTCATGTCATGATAGTCTTTAGCCTCAGATAGAGTCTTCTCTGGACTAAATTCTCCATTAGGTATTGCACTTAATTTTTCTTTCCCTGAATCAGATTCTGATGGAGGATTGTCACTTATCATCAAAACATTAAGATTATTTCCAGATTCAGGAAATGCTTTCGGAATTTTCACTAAAGTTTCTGTGGTTAAATTATTTTCATCTCCACGAAGATAGCTCCCAGTTAGGCTGTCTTCAGGTTTATCATTTACATTAGTACCTGTGAGTCCACAAGGAAATTCAGGTGGTATTTCAACCGTAAGGACAGGTTCGGAAGGACTACTTTCCTTGTCAAAAGTTTCCACAAGAAGTAATGTCCCACTTGTACTAATTTCTTGAAAATTAGTACTAGGTCCAGCCCAAGACTTTTGGTAATTCACGTTATCTGTTTGCTTTGGAGTTAGCAAATTCTCCTCAGATTTGCTGATGTGCTTTGACCCTGAAAATGAAATGGTTCAGAAATGAAATACATTCAACTTAATCAATTTGTGAGACACCAATGTATCAGTTCACTTTATTTCCTAAGCTCCTCCATTAAAATAAATTGAATCCAATAACAGAAACATTTTTAAAATGAGAAATTTGATTGCTATTTTAACAACTTGTCAACTACTCATAAAAAGTAGTCACCAGCATAAATACTTTGCACAAGTATTAAATTTAATGCCAAGATAATTACAAATCTTTGTTAATTAATTTTGCTAATCTTTAACATTTTTTTCTAAGTCTTTTTAATAAGTTATAAAGATACACATACACACCTATTTTTGTTAATCTTTCATCAACATCTGGGCTAAGCAGCAGTCCAGTTTTTACAGATTCAATCCTATTTTTAAAATCTTGCTGATTCGCAAGTCTTTGTCCAACATGTTCATATCTATTCAGACCAGAACATCTGTTCTTTTGGAAAAAAAGAAAACCAACAAATTTTAAAAGCTTGGATTATGAAATTAATTACTCATTTACAAATTATTTAAATTATTAATTTATTTAAATTATTTTTATTTAAAGAAAAGATTAATGTAAGAGAAGCTAATAATAATTAACATTCTAGGGGAAGTCCTATTCAAAATGACTACAAAACACAAAAATTTCGTAGGAGTCAATCTACTAAAACACACTCAAGGTCTAGATAGATAGAATTACCACATGCTCCTTATAGCAATAAAAATGACTTAAAATAAATGGAAGGATATTTTGTGCTGTCAGGGGCACATCAATATAATATAAATGATGATACGCTCAAATATAACTATTTTAAAGAATACAAAATAAGGGGGGGAATTCATTTAGAGGAACAAAAGATCTAGAATCTCAAGGGATATCATGAGAAAAAGTAGGAATGAAAAGGGAATAGTATTTCTAGACCCCAAATTATTATACTATAAAGCAATAATTACCAAAACTGTCAACAGAAAACAGTCATCAAAGTATAGTCTACAGACTTCTGGTAGGAGTCCTTGGAACTTTTTCGGGGGGGGGGGTCCAAGAGGTCAAACTATTTTCATAATAAATATTCAGATATCATTTGTCTACTAAAATATTCCACCCTTTTCCAACTGCCTGTCTGCGAGGCAGTATTTTCTTCAACAAAAACAATGTACCAAACAGGTTCTGTGCATAAACAGAAGAGCTTGTTTTCTATTAAGCAAGACATTAAAGAACTTTGCAAAAATATATTCAACAATGTCATTCTTCTTCTTCATAAAGCAAAGTAAATAACCTGGTAATCAATAAACCCAAGGACATACATTTTTGGGGAAGAAATCCCTGCATATCAATTTCATTAATAAGTACTTACTAAGGTGGCTTTACTATGTGTCAGTAACTATGGTAGGAGCTGAGGATACAAATACAATAAATCTTGATAAGAACTTCTCAGAAAACGTGAAAGAAGTTTGAGAAAAATTATGTTCGAACATTTTATACACTACACCAAAATAAGCTTCAAATGGATGTATGATCTGAAGATTAAAATCATAGCATTAAAAAAAGAACAGAGGAAAATCAGATCAGGTACCTTTAAAAGCAACAGCTAAAGGCAGAATTCTTACCATACAAGATTAGAGAATAAAACTGATAATTCTGATTACATGAAACTGAAGAACTCTTACACAAATTTAATGGAACTAAAATAAGCAAAGCAGTTGACAAGGAGAAAAAGCTATCACATAGGTCTGACACATGCCTGATTTCCTACATTTCGAGGGAACTGGTATGGATATATAAAATTAAAAGTCATTCCCCAGTAGGTAAAGGTAAAAAAAAAGATATAAACAAATAATTCTTAAAATGACTGTGATTGCTTCAACTCACTAATAATTAGGGAAAAATAAATTAAACCAATTCTAAAGTTTCATTTCATGCCTAGAAAATCAGCAGGTAACAAAAAATGGGAAGTCAAAATTGGAGAAGTTGTGGAAAGATAAGCATATCAAAGATAGCAGGAAAGCACACAAAATATTCCTAAGCACTTTTTTTTTGGTAGCAAGTGTGGAAACAAGGAATAGCTAGAAAAAACAATGGTGTCTGAATAGCAGAGAGGGGCAGAAGGAGGCATGTACTTTCACATACAGCCAAATGTTGATTCCTTTAGTTTGATTATGTAAGGCAGAGCCAGGGCATCTATTTTTGAAAGAAAGATTTCTGGAGAGGGATAGGGCTAATACACACACATACACGCACACACACCTGCATGCACACACACGTACACATACACAGACACACACACTCACACATCAAAGAAAGGGTCAATGAAACATTTAAAAATACACAAAAGATCAAAATCAGAAGGAAGTTCAGAAAGGAACAAAGCAATTTTCTTAAAAAAAAACTTCAAACTACTTGCAATAGAAACTTTGCTCTCTGTATGTTGAAATATTCATGTTTAAGTTCATAATAAAAAAAAGAACATTTGAAATTAAAAAAAACAGGCACACGGTTACACTGTTCCTGAAACTCAGTTAGCCCAATCATTTTGGAAGCAAGATCTCACTGGCAGATGTATACACCAAGCAGGCCAAAGACAAAAAAGGTCCCATTTATAGCAATATATTGATAATAGCCCTTTCGGTAACAGCAAAGAACTGGAAGCAAAGCAGACAGATAGCCCATCCACTGGGACGTAGAGAAGCAAACAGCGATACATGAATATAACAGAATACTGCTATAGCATAAGAAGTGACTAATATAAGAGACAGAGAAATACATGGTCTTCTATGAAATAACACAAAACAAAGTAGTCAAAACAAAGAAAATAGCGTACATAATGACAAAAATAGAAATGTATAAAAACAACAAAACAAGGCAAGGAAAACTGAATGCAGTGAAATTATAATGATCAAGGAAGAGACATGAGGATGTCCCTTCCTCCCTCCCTCCCTCTTTTTCAGACACTGAGGCCGAGACACATGGGACAAGGTCAGACCGGGCTGAGGAATGGGTTTGTTTTGCCAAACTATTTTCTTTCTTTTTCTGTTACTCGGGACAATTCCCAAGAAAGAAGGCTCGAGGTATAATGGAAAATGAAATATAAAAAATACAAATCAAAGTGTACATTCTTTATAGTTATCAGAGTCGGTACATATAAAATAGGACAGTTAGAAATAAACTACTCAGAGCAAATATTACTTGTGGATTAGTAAAAATATGGACATTTTTAGCACCACTTAGTAGAACTTGTGGCTGATTTGGTATTTTTTGACAAATTATTAAGATTACAAGTCTGAAATGATGAATGAGGAAATAATGAAGGAATGAGAGATACTTACTACATCTCTGCTACTTTTCTTCAGACTAAACTTGAAACCAAAAGATCTTCCAACCTTTTCTTTACGACTTATCTTAGGGGAGAAGCAACCTGCCTTCCCCGACTCCACCCTAATAATGTTTTCAGAAGAGGGAAGAAAAAAAATGCAGTTTTTGATAACAAGACAATTTAAGCTGTATATGTTGCCAACAATATTTTTTCTGCGAGGCAAAACTTAAAATAAAAATAGGTTTTAGTGCTCATCTCCTAAAGGAATAAAAATATCAGACACTCTTGATGGAGGAGTTCTAACTAGCTATGTGGGACCTTTGGCAAATCACAACTTGATGACAGTTTCCTCAACATTTATAACATGAGGATTTAGATCAGATGATTCCTAAGTCTATTCTAGATCTAAGATTTTATAAGTAGTGGGAATATGAAAACTTTATTTGTGTACCTAATTGTCATGCTTCTGACAAGAATCATTATAATCCTTTAAACTTGGATCAAATAGATTTTCAAATCACAAGTAAAACACTAAGATGATGTACTGGAGGGCAAAAAAAGACAAGATTTCAATCAAGCAGAAGCGGTTTTTAGATTGAGAATCTTTCTTGGATAGAGAAAAAAAGGAAAATGTTCTTGACTAATAAGAGCACACTGACGGGGAAATTTTCAAAAATGTTTTATTGTTGAAGTTATATTAGTTTGCAGAAACGATAAGTAACAAAGCAAACTATCCAAATCATTTAAACTAAGTTTCATTAGTTAAGTCGGTGAGTGAAGCAACTCACCTGCACACTTTTTTGCTTGCAATCCTTTTACTTTGTCTTTGAACACCTGTACTGAACTCATGACTTCCACTGATGGCTATGGGGGAGCCTGAACTCTGGGAAGATGCACCAGGACTTTCTTCAAACTGAACTATAAAAGTAGCGTTAACATAAATTAACTGATTTTTTCTTTAAAGCACAAAACATCAATAACATTGTTTTTTAAGAGACTTCTGAATTCCAAATTTTTTTTTAATTTTAGCTTAATAACCTTCCTTCATTTTCCTTTTACATAAAATACTAGTTTAATTTATTACTGTTATACTTTAGGAGGATCAAGAAAATGTTTAATTCGATTTTAAATTCTGTTAATAACATACAAAACAGTTCCTATATATAAACTCTGACTTAATATCCCCAGGGGAGAATATCACATTCCTTCTGTTTCCTCAATTCATGATAATTACCCTCAGCTAGTTAAACATTATGCTAATAACCACTTGGATCTTCCAGTATTTTTCTCTTCCTTTGGTTTCAATTCACTGTCCAGGTTCTCTTCTTACCTGTCTCAGTACCATTTTCAGTTTCCTTTGCTGAATCATCATCCCTGTCCCACTCCTAACCGCATATATTCTTCAAGTCTCTGCCCTGGGCCCTTCTCCTCTCTACTCACATACATACCATCCTAGTTCAGACCTTCCTTACTCTTGCTTGAACTATATAACAACAGCCTAATTAAACTCCTAGCTTAAGTTTCCCCCCTCCAATGCATCCTCTACATAGCCTCCAAAATAATCTTCCTGTAACAATGTGTTTATCATGTCACCTTCTTAAGAAGCCTTGGTGCCTTTAGATAAAAAAATACAAAATTCTCAGCTTGGTTTTGAAAGCTTTTCACAATCTAGATACAGACTACCTTTATAGATAGCTCCTAATATTCTCTTTCATGTACTCTGTTTCACACTGTCCCACCTGCTGTCCTCTGGATCTGTCCCCAGTTCCTGCCTCCATGCCTTTGACTGCAATGTATTCCCTTCTTTGTCTCTGTCCTTAAAAATCTCTAATTCCTCCTGGTAGAGTTTTCTCTCCCTCAACAAGTTATCTCATATTTACTTGTTTACTTGCTTATCTTCCTAGGTCAATTTTAAGTTCCCTGAAGGTAGAGACCTTCATATTTCTGTCTCTGGGAAGGTGGTGTCATTGAACTGAAGAATACATGGTGGGATATAAGGTGTAAGAAGACTGGAAAGAGACAAAAAATTGGTAAGGGAGACTGACAATTGATCATAAGGCAATTGCAGGGGCCCCTTGGATGGCAATGGATATAAACCCAGATAGGTAAAAAAAACCTATTTTTTTGCTGAATTTAAAATCAACAGTTAATTTAAAGAACAGCTGACCTAAAATCAACAACTGACTTACTAAAATGAGTTTACTCAATTTTAGGATAAATTATTACAGCCAGGATTCTTTTCCTTCCTCTTATATATGATGGAGAGACAGCCTTGCATAGTGGATAGAGAGCTGGCCCCAATGCAGTGGTTGTGTAACTGTGGACATATGGTCTACTACATAGTGGCTATGTGACTTTGAGCAAGTCTTCTAACTTCTCAGTACTCTGGGCAGTTCTCTATAACTATAAGTTGGTACAGGGAGTTTGCTCACCTGAGAGTCCCCTATACCATTAAAATCACAGGTGCAGTCACTGAAATCACAGCTCCACCTTCTATCCCTTGTACCTTCTAAGATGTAGTCGCAATTAATTTTCTCAATTTTTTTGGTCACTTTAATACTACTCACCAGTTTTTCCTTGTGAGGGTTAGGGACTATATATCTTTGATTTCATTTGTATAGGGAACTCTCTGGCGAGGTAATTATCCCTATTAATACAAGCCAGCACCCTCTCTGTAACTTAAAGAGTGGCTTAGAGCAAAGTTGTCAAATGTGTGGCCCCCTGTAGCCAGAACTAAATAAAAATGTAATTGAGAAATATTTAGTAAAGTAAATAAAAATGTAATAAAACATAGAAAACATTACATTTTAAAATTAAGTCAACATGCAACACAGGAATCCTCCCTGTTCCTATTTGAGTTCACCATTACTGACTTCCAACCATGACAGATTAAATGACATACCCAGGATCACACAGCCAGTATATGTCAGAAATGGGACTTAAACCCAATTTCCAAGATTAGCTCTCTATTCATTATACTACATTTCTGTTGGTAAGAATTAAATCCTAACCTCCAGTTTCCCTGCCAGTTCACTCTACCATCTGAAAGATGAAAATGTCAACAAGGCAATCATTTAACAGATGTGTCTATTTTAAGCAGAATGAGACTTCTAGAAGATACTATGATGCTTAACACCCACCATCATTAGTAGGTCTTTGTGTGAGTAAAACTGTAGATCTTGATAGCTAGAAGGCATCTCTAGAGCTCATGGTTCAACCTCCTTCTTTCATAAGTGCAGAAACGGACATCCAGAGGAGCTGAATCACTCACCCAGGATCACACAAACTACTAGTAAGTAGCTGAGCGGGAACTACAGTCCAGAAATCTTGACATTCAGTGTGTTTCTCTACTCTACCATATGGTTTCCAGGAAAATTTGGGGTCCAGGAATATTGCAAACTCTTGCTCTTATTGTCTATTTGAAAAATTAGTTCACATAGTGATAACTAGGTAGTGAGAAACCTAATATTTAAATTCTAAAAAAAAATACACATAGTAAAACCAAAGGTAAACCCTTCAAAAAATCAACATAACAAAGACTTTAAAAAAAACCCAAACAACTTTGGGGATGATGTGTGTGATGTTAAAAAGTATCTTAGAAATAAGATATGTATTTTCCTTCATTATATAATGGGCAAAGAACTACCTAGCAATAACAAGGCTGCTGTGAGAGGCAATCCAATATTTTAGCACAGTGCCTAGCACCTATTAAGTACTATATAATGCTTTTTCTTTTCCCTAGTTGATGAAGAAAATGTCATAAATTTTATCTTGACCTCAGCATCTGCATTGTGGTTAAAGCACCTGACTGAAAAATCTCTAAGGATATTTTTGTGAATTAGACAGTGAGATATAGGCTGGCTAAAATTCTAAGAGGGTACAATAACAGATAAAACAATTGTATCTACACTACAAATTAGTAATTTGTTGTTAACAAGAAGGGGTTTCTAGTGGAGTATCACAAATCTATGTGATAATCAATGCTTTAATTTGCTTATTTACATCGCAATAGGTTCTATCGTTTGGATTATTCTGTCTCTACCTCGTCCCGTGTGTCTTCGACATCTCTGTATTCTTCATTTTTATTAATTATTAGCATGCAAACCTTTTTCATCATATTCATATATAACCAGTTTTAAAAATTATTCCTTAGTTGTTGAACACACATGGATTATTTTCAGTTTTTTGCTATTATGAGTGAACCTCCTATGATGTTTTTGGAAAAGATGGGTCTCTTTTTACTCTTAGTACTCCCTTGGACTTTGTCCTAGTAGTACCTCAGGTAGAATGGCCACTACTTAAGTTTCATGTTTTTGGTTGTTTCTACAGTGCCTTACACAGTTCCTTGCATGTTTGTTGTAAATAAGAAATAGCTGGTATAGGGAGTTGAACCATTGGGTCATAGAGTGTGCAGTTTTGTAGCTTTTATTTTTTATACTATATTGCTTTCTAAAATCATGTGTCTTTTGTTTCTCCATATTCCCACCAGTTTAGAATTTTATTATTTCTCATTATCCCTGTCCCAACTTAATGAAAATAAAGGGAGTATTTTAGACTTGTCATACTTTGTTTCTATATCAGACAATTTAAACAAATTGGCAGTGGAGTGGGATCAGGAAAAGATATGTAGAGTAATACCCAAGTTGTGCTTCAGAGTAAGCTAGGGATTCTAAAGAGAAGAGTTGAGGAGGGCATGCATTCCATACATGAGACAGATTATTCTACGGCATGGAGTTAGAAGACAGAATATTGTATATGTACTAGGAACAGTTAGGCCAGTTTGAATGTAACAGAGAAAATGTGAAGTGAAAAAGGAAATAAAACTGGAAAATAGATTGCAAAAGGCTTCAGATACCAGTCCAAGAATTATGAGGAGCGTGTGCCTCCCCTTCCTCTTGGCTAAGGATACTCCAGAGAACATGAGAAAAGAAGCTCTCGGTACTAGAGATGGTAGCAAGAAAGGCATTGTCTTCTGAGGAGAATCAGGTTTCTCCTATTGTACGATTTTAAAGAAAAAGTGAAGAGATACAGGAATTTAAAAAAATAATTTGGAGTCTTTAGAAGACACAAAGGAATACCTAAGCAAAAGAGGACTATAAGAGGATAAGGCTGAGAGCATGTGAAGAGAGAGGAAGAAAAGATTTTTGCCCCTTTTTGATGGAATCACAGGAGAATTACCAAAAACAGAAAAAAATGACTAGTTGATTAATACCCCTATCCCTCTAGTATCCTTCAGTGATTGAGTACCAAGTCAGTACAGGTTCTCACTGCTTCTGCCTCTTAGGCACAGAATCTTATAGTTCTGAGATACTGGCAACCGAGAAATAATATTCTGGCTGCTAGGTTGAACTTACAGTCTTGAACTCCTCCTGAGTTCTCAACCCCAAATCCCCACTGTCATCCAGTGTGTTAGCTATTCCTCCCAGCTTTCTGCCATCTGTGCTCTGATAAGGAGATTTGTATTCATTTAGCCAACAAACATTATTATGACCTACTATATTTTAGGCACAGTCCCACATTCAAGATAGCGATATAAAAATAAATATCATAGTTCTTGTGCTCAAGATTTACAGTTTTATACAGAATAAACATTCAATGATTTGTCGAATGATTGATACAATCCATGCTAGATAAATGAGGCCTCACGTATACATGTCTAACTCCAGCAGTGCAAGTTCTATTTCCTACCTGATGCAGGTGTTGAAACACTCCTTGGCCTTGATGGACTTCCTCGCTTTGCCTGAAAGGCCACGTGAGGAATCCGTTGGTAGTTTTCGTTTCATCTCAGGTGTAAAAAATCACTGGTATCACTGATGATAGAGCTGTAACTGAAAAAAGTTATGCCTTTTTTTTTCTTCAAGAAAGCTACATTTTAACAAAAATGTTTTACACTTTAACAGGGAATCTAAAAATTCTGTTATTTAAAGCTCGCTGGAAAAAAAATATATTCACCTTTTAAGCAGATAAAGACTAAAGGTCAAAGAAACATTACAAAGTAAATTAAGGCTACTCAGTTGTTTAGATGAAAATAAGGAAAGTTACAAATAATTGCAAGAATCTTAGTGCCAGCAAACAGTGACCTAAAAGCCAACCAACTTGTGGAGTAAGGCAGTCATAAGAAAACTTGCACTCAGAGATTTGAACCAAAAATTCATTGAAAAATTATTTTGAACTTGGACTTATAACAAAATATGGACAAACTATTATAATGAACAATTTCACACACAATTACACAAGAACTGAAATATAGACTGACTCAACTCCCCGGTATAGAATAACCTATTAATTTAAAAAAAAGTTAATAAATAACCCACTTGAATTTTGTTACATGTTTAGCAGTACTTAGTTATAAAGAGACAGAAAATCATTTCAGCAGATTAGCCTATGAACAAAATGCTTAATTTTCTAATCTCAGAATTTCTAGTACAATATGACCAATTATCACTAGGGAATCCCCTATATGAGGGGCTCTTAACCTGGAATCCATGCTCACAAGAAATTCTTGGATACGTTTCAGGGGTTCATGAACTCAGATGGAAAAAAAAAATTACATCTTTATTTCAATATTACTGCTTTCCTCTGCAATACCATTTATTTAATTTTACATACTTAAAAAATATTTCAAGGAGTACAATATATCTACATATGTAGATACAGATAGATTTCATCAGATTGCCAACAGGGTCCATGAAACAAAAAAGGTTAAAAAACTCCTCCACTATGCAGTATCCCCAGTGAAAAGTTCTACTTTACTTGGCATTATGTTGACATTTTTTCCTTACTGTTAAAAAGCCAAATTTTGACTAAACCCAAATAAATTTTATCAGAGAACAAAGTTAAAGACATACTGCAAAACCTTCCATTTACTATGGTTATGTATAATACTTACGAACTTTCTCTTGCTGAGGTGTAGGACAGGGTGTTCTGTTACATTGAAGCTTATTCAGTACTCCACTAAGAAAATCTGAAATGCAAGACATAGAAGCAATCATGTCTTGCTCTATTAATACACATTTTAATATTTACGATGTGTTAAAACAACCAAATTGTACCAGCATATACATTTTAATTAGGTCATTATAAGAACAATAGTCACAGACGGAATTGATGCCCAATAATAATGAAATACAAAGAAATTTTGCACCTTTCAAAAGATAATTTTAATTAAGTAGTTAGCATCTCTCAAGAGGATATTTCAATTCAAATACAGTCAACACTATACTTCTAAATGTTTCTCAGTAGAAAAAAAATCGGAAGGTATTCTTACTTCTGGGAAAATGCTAATTAAAAGCAAAGGTTTTAATGAGTAAATGAAATTGGTGACTAAGTTGTGAATTTTCTATAAAGTAATTTTGGAGTTTTAAAGGGAAACAATGTATATATAAAGGGAAACAATGTATTATAAGGTCTTATGTCGAGTATTACTAATTCACATTTATGTAGCATTTTAAAAGTTTTCAAATGCTTACCCCACAACCCAATTTGTGAGTTAAGTAATATACTGTAAAATTTGTTTAAAATAATTAGTACATATTGATGCTGAAAAGTAATTGTAAATTTTTCTGAATTCATTTCCAAATAATTCACCTCTTAAACAACTGTACAATGCTAAAGAAACCAGGCCATTCAGATGATGTGGGACAAATTCCACTTTAACAAGCATGAGCAAAAAGAATCCTCATTCTGCTTAAACCAGAGTAGAGACAACCTTTATGACTCCAAAATGGAATCTTTCTTACCGACAAGCTAGCCTAAGGACATGAAACATCTTACTGCTAAAAGATTGCAGAACATGGTAAAAAAAAAAAAAAACAAAAAACTTAAGTCAACTCCAAGGAAGATGCAGACAGTATTTTTTGCCAAACACAACTTATCTAAAACAAAATAGACAAGACTATAGCAACCAAACACAAGGCTCTCTGCCCATCCATTTCTACCACTAAATAACTTTCTGCTTCTATCATGCAAGAAATATGAGGGGAAGGGGGTGTTTATTATTCATAACCCCTATCTGAGTTCAGTCTTAATACTTGACTTCAGTGGCTTTAAAGAGCATAGTTTCATTCTGGGCTTTGGGGGGGATACCTGGTGGCTTCAAGAAACTATTCAGTATAATGTCCTTCTTCAATATACACATATATACAAACTGATGGTTTAAAGCATAAGGACTATTTTAACAGTGTATAGACAACTCAAATAGAAATTGTATACAAGCAGGTGGCAATGTAAAATAAAGCAATTTACATTGAGAAGACCCGGATTCAAGTCTGGATATGCTACTTTTGCTACCTTTGTGACCTTGGGTCTCAGTTTCCTTGCATATTAAAAAGGGGGGCAAACCAAATTGTCTCTCTATTTCTCCAAGATGTGTTCCAGCTCTAAAAATCCTATATTCACAGTATCAAGTTTAATACAATAATCAAACCTATATTCTAGGTCAAATTTAACACGATAATCAAACCTATACACTAAAGTCATTTTCATATTTCTAAAACCTCCATCCCTAGGTTAATCAGTTTTACCATTTCTTCTTAACAAGTATTATCTGCCAGGTACACAGTTCCAGGCACTGCTGTCTTTACAGTACCAATACTGACATGCTAATTATAGATAACCAAGCCAACATTTATATCTTATTATCAATATTATCTAGAGAGAAACAATACAATCCACATAGCCACTGAAAGAGCAAGATTTGTGTCATGCTTTTTGCCAATATTACCTCACTGATTCAGGGTTTTATTTAAAATATGAATATCATGTAGTTAATAAGTAGAGCAGGGACACATACTAGATAACCTAAATGTTAGATAACCTAAATATTACTACAGAGATTCAGTTCTGAGATGTTTGAAGTTAACCAATTAGATAGGAAAGGGAGGAAGGATGTCAGTCTCTTGAAAACAATTATTTCAAAGCTTCTGATCTAATTAGCAAGATAACTAAAAATGCTCAACTGGAACAAAATATAAAAGGGCAGCCTCTGCTGAAACAACATCTAAAAGAGGTGGCGCTATTAGGCTAGGTGAAGTATATGAAGGGAAAACTTGGTCTTGATGACAGTTGATACAAACTACCCTGTCCTTCAAAGGGCCTTCACTCCAAGATAATATGTGTGAACAGATCTGGCATGAAACTTAAAATGGAGAAGATTTAAGCTTCTTCCTCAAACCTTTAGGAGGAAACTGAAGGGAAGATCTATGAGTGACTGTTCAAGCTGGAATTATGAACCTTCAGGATGTACTGGGATAGAAACTAACAGGAAAGAAAGTTTGAACTGGCACGATGACTGTGTGTAAATATGTTAAGTATTTGATATAGCGCACAGATGGGGCACCAAAAACTAAAAAGACATTGGGCACTCTTCCTCTTTCCTCCCACTAACCCAAGCAGGATGTATCTGTCACTCTGCCTTTCCTCAGCCCCAGGCGCAACTCTGAAGAAAAAAAAAAACCAAAACCCAGACACAAAAGGTAATATAAAAAACACTAGGCAGCAGGACCATAGACCATTGCAGTGAAGCTGATGACAGGAGAAAATAAATTTATATAGAAATATAGAAACATGTAATTCATAGGTAAAAGCAATCTTAAGAGTCTGATCCTAAGAACAACGGAGAGTTCCTCTTGTTCTACCTAGCAAAAGGTATAAGGGATTCCCACGGAAAGGAGGCAGAGACAAAATGATCCACTCCACTTAATGACACTACTTTCCTTTCTGTGTATCCCAGGGGTTATATCTGTAGCTTATCTGCTCTTTTTGTACAGCGGTCAAAAACATTTATTAAGTGTCAGGCACCAATCATATAAATGATCTAGCTTTTAGGCTTGACCTCTAGCTCTGGTCTTTTGATGTACATCATCCTTCTGCCATGTTTAAAAATACAAAGAAGCTGCTATGGAATGACATGCATCTGTTTAGCTAGAATTTCTCTGGAAGTCTCTATCTGCTTTATTTTGGTCTTGTCTGATCTGTGTGATTTATTGGAGTTTAATCTACAAAAATATAATCTACCAAATGCAAAAAAAACAAAAGATTTTGTCAACATCCCCCTAAATCCTAAAAAACTATTTGCTTGTAAAGGAAATTGAACTAGATGATCTTTAGGGTCCCTTCTAACTTTAAGTTATGTGAGTCCTAAAATATATTTGACTTCATTAAAAATTGTATTACAGTGGACTGCAGGCCTATTGACTCTTTACATCTTTTTAATCTATTCCTTAGTTTTGTAATGCTACCAGTCTAGGCCAGGTGTTTACTATTTCACACCTGGATTACCGCAAAAACATTCCTGAATTCCCCTCCAGTCTTTCTGGCCTAAAAATAATCCTGTGTACTGCTAAAGAATCATCCAAAATATTATTTCCGTTACATCAATACTCTGACCAAATCTTCAATCTGATGTCCACTACATAATAAAATTCCATTGCTTGAGTTAGCATTCAAAGATTCTCCAGGATCTGTCCTCAGTCTTCTTTTCTAATTTCTTCCCTTATTGCTACTCCACTTAAATCTTCCTTTAAAGAAAGTTAGCCTCCTGATTGTGTCCCACATGTACCATTGCCCTTCCACACCCGAATTTCCTCATCCAGGCCAAATATTATGCATTTTTGATTATCCAAATAAAATTCCAATGAGCCCTCCCTAACAACTCAGTCTTCTTCAAGCTGAGGGCATTTTAACACAATCTTACATTTCCTAATATTGCTATTTTTAACTTTTTGCAATAAGAACTCTATAGACCTACATTCTGACTCTGTCATTAGCAAACACTACAACTTGGGCAGGTCACTTAACCTATATGAAGCACAGTCTCCCCATTAGTAAAAGAAGGAGTCTGGAAGAGGCTTCCCCTTTTACCTCAAAAATTCTATAATTCTAGGAGTCTATGTTTTATCTCTCCAACTAGACTGTATACACCTAGAGAGATAATCATATCTTACGCATCTTTATATCTCCCACAGCCCTTAACATATGGAAGGTAGTAAAAAAATTTTCTGTTGAAGAAATAGTTACCTTAAACAATAAAAGCTTATAAACCTCCATGCTTAGGTCAAATGGTAATAATACTCACCACCTACACTCTGTCTTCTCTTCCTCTTATGTTCAGTAGAAGACTTACGTTCACCTTCTTTACAGTCATCTAGTGATGGAGTAGTACAGGGCCCATCAATATCCAACACGACCAGTATCTTTTCCATGATAAACTCTGGCACACGCCCTACAGGACAGCATCGACAATATTGTTTTTACTGTGTTGTTTTAAAAATAAAGGTATTCTACACCAAACTTTTGTCAGAGAACAGGTTCCTAAATAATATACTTGAGCTTGAAGGAACTTTCAGAAGTCATTTGATTCACCCCCTTCATTTTACAGATGATAAAACTGAAATCCTGAGGGTTAAATGACTGGTTCAAGATCACATATGGAGCAAGCAAAAGAGCTGGAGGCCTCCATGAGCCCAAGACCTCTAACTCAGTCCAGCGCTCTATCACTATTGCTGCCTCAGAGTTTTAATGGTTAGCTGGGAGAAGTTGGCAAGCCATAAACATTCTGCCCTGAAGACATTTCACCTTTTCTTACCAATATCAGCTGCATGATCAATCAGGGTCTGTACCACCGCAAACTCCAGTTGAATTTCTTTCTTTCTTTTTTTTCCCATTTATTTATTTATTTAATTTTTTTACATTCATTTTCACAAATTTTTGGGTTCCAAATTTTCTCCCCTTTTATCCCCTCCCCCTACCCCAATACCCCAAGCAATCTAATTTTTCCTATCTCCAATCTGCCCTCTCTTCTGTCATCCCTCCCTTCTCTTGTCTCCATCTTCTCTTTTCTCCTGTAGGGCCAGATGACTTTCTATTCCTCATTAAGTGTATGTCTTCTTTCCTAGTTGCAAAAACAATACTAAACAGTTGTTCCTAAAACTTTGAGTTCCAAATTCTCCCCATCCCTCCCTCCCCACCCATTCATTTTGGGACGGCAGGCAATTCAATATAGGCCATATCTGTGTAGTTTTGCAAATGACCTCCCTGATAGTCGTGTTGTGTAAGACTAACTGGATTACCATCCCTCCTAACCTGCCCCTCATTGTTTCTCTTCTGTCTTTTGATCCTGTCCCTCCCCAAGTGTTGACTTCAAATTGCTCCCTCCTCCCTTTGCCCTCCCTTCCATCATCCCCCCCCTTGCAATATCTCCTTCTCCCCCACTTTCTTATACTGTAAGATAGGTTTTCATACCAAAATGAGTGTGCATTTCACTCCTTCATTTAGTCAAATGTGATGAGGGTAAACTTCTTATTTTTTTTTCTCAGCTCTCCTCTTTTTCCCTCCACTAAAAAAAAACTCCTACCTGCCTCTTAAATAACATATAGTTACCCCCTTCCATTTCCCCCTCTTTCCTCCCACTACATTTCTCTCTCAGCATTTACCTTAATTTCTTTTAAGGTATGGTCCCATCCTATTCAGTTCACTCTGTGCTCTCTGTCTCTGTATGTGTGTGCATGTGTGTATGTGTGTGCATGCGTGTACATGTGTATGTGTGGTCCCACCAACTACCCAGATACTGAAAAGTTTTAAGAGTTAGAAATATTGTCTTTCCCTGTATGAATGTAAACAGTTCACTTCTGGTAAGTCCCTTAAGACTTCTCTTTGCTGTTTCCTTTTTCATGCTTCTTCTCATTCTTGTGTTTGAAAATCAAATTTGATTTTCAGCTCTGGTCTTTTCATTAAGAATGATTGAAAGTCCTCTGTTTCATTGAAAGACCATATTTTCCCTTGAAGTATTATACTCAGTTTAGCTGGGTAGGTGATTCTTGGTTTGAGTCCTAGTTCCTTTGCCTTCTGGAATATCCTATTCCACGACCTTCAATCCCTTAATGTAGAAGCCGCTAGATCTTGAGTTATCCTGATTGTATTTCCACAGTACTGGAATTGTTTCTTTCTAGCTGCTTGCAAGATTTTTTCCTTGAGCTGGGAGTTCTGGAATTTGGCCACAATGTTCCTAGGAGTTTCTCTTTTTGGATCTCTTTCAGGTGGTGATCGATGGATTCTTTCAATACTTATTTTGCCCTCTGGTTCTAGAATGTCAGGGCAGTTTTCCTTGATAATTTCATGGAAGATGATGTCTAGGCTCTTTTTTTGATCACGAGTTTCAGGTAGTCCCATAATTTTTAAGTTGTCTCTCCTGAATCTATTTTCCAGGTCAGTTGTTTTTCCCATGAGATATTTCACATTCTCTTCCATTTTTTCATTCTTTTGGTTTTGTTTGGTGATTTCTTGGTTTCTCGTAAAGTCATTAGATTCCATCTGTTCCATTCCAATTTTGAGAGAACTATTAAATTCAGTGAGCTTTTGAGCCTCTTTTTCCATTTGGCTCATTCTGCTTTTGAATGCATTCTTCTCCTCATTGGCTTTTTGAACCTCCTTTGCCAATTGGGTGAGCCTATTTTTCAACGTGTTAATTTCCTCAGCATTTTTTTGGGTCTCCTTTACCAAGGTATTGACCCGTTTTTCATACTTTTCTTGCATCTGTGTCATTTCTCTTCCCAGTTTTTCCTCCACCTGTCTAACTTGCTTTTCAAAATCCTTTTTGAGCTCTTCCAAGGCCTGAGCCCACCCGCCACCCCCCTGGGGTGTCTGGGGTACTGAGGCCCCACCCTCCACGTCTTTCCCTGATGGCAAGAATACGTCCTCGTCATCAGATCCGAAGGTCGGGATCATTTGCATTTGTTGGAAAAAACTCTCTATAGTCTTATTTTTCTTCCCTTTTCTAGGCATTTTCCCAGCCAGTTACTTGACTTCTGAGATTCCTTTCCACCCCCGCCTGGATCCACCCAGCTAGTGCTTGGCCTCTGAGATTCAAATGGGCTTTCCGCAGCAAGCTTTAGTTCTGGCGCTGGGGTGGAGGCAGGGCCGCCTCCCAGGCTCAGTTCCCTCAGGGGCTTTATGCAGAGGCCTTCAGTAATAGAGCGGGGGTTGGGGCAGGGCCATCTCCCAGGCTCAGCCCCTTCAGGCCATTCATGCAGAGAGCTTCCGTAATGAAGATCCTGCCTGCTGCTGGGGGATTCCTGAGTCCCGGGCCGCTGCCGCCTCAGCCGCCGCCCACCCCTCTGCCTCCGCCGCTTCCTCCCGAGGGGGCCCGAGTCACGGAGACGCCCTGCTCCCCCTCTTGTCCAGCCCAGCCTTCTTTCTCACTGACCTGTAGCTTCTGTGGGTGGAGGGACTTTCCCGACTGCCGGAGCTTCCGTGTCTGAAGCCTGCTCGGATCAGCTTCTCTGTGGCCACGGCCAAGGCCGCGCTGGGGTGGGGTCCGCTTTCCGGGGCGCAACGGACCCCGGGGATGGCTCTTCAGGGCTCTCTGGCACGGAAATCTCTTCCACTCCGTTTCTGCACACCTTGTATTGACCCAGAAGTTATGGGGGTCTCTTTTTACATTAATTCTATGGGCTTTGGTTTCGGAGCTCATAAACGTGCGTCCTTCTACTCCGCCATCTTGGCTCCGCCCCCCCCTCCAGTTGAATTTCTTGTTGTGCATTGACTGATGGTTTCTCATGCCATGAATGTAAAAGGTTTGGAGCAAGCATTGCTGCAAGATTACTGCTATTCATCTTATTCTCACTGACTCTTAAAAAAAAAGTAGGTACTATTAAATGTAGTCAAAATTTAAACTAAGAAACAATTTCAATAAGCTAACAGGTATACTTGTAGGGACTCTTACTTAATATTGGCTATGTGTAAGGCAAATGCTAAACCTTATCAGGAATTTAACCAAGAAATAGGAAATAAAAAAGCTTCTAAACAGTCAAATTAATTTATAAAATCCATGCATCCAAAACTAATATTATTCACAGCCAAGCTTCTCAAAATTCTCAATCAGTATTAACTTATTTAAAACATAATAGTAAGAAAGCTGGCTGTGATAGCAAGGAAAGAAATAGAAAAATTATAAAAAAACAGAAATATGAAATCAAATGGCACCACAGGTTAGACCTTTTAAGGTAAACTGCCTTGCATAAACAGGCCCCTGGGGATCACTGTATTATGGTATAGAAATAATGACATTCCAAATGATAAAGAAAAAATGAAATTGTATTCAATATATTCCATTTGAGAAGATAAGGAAATATGTAAATATGTAAAATTTTAAGAAACATTTCCATGCCAAATAGTTGCAACCAAAAAAAATGTACTGTTACTTAAAATTATAACTGGCTAGCTAAAAGTTCCCAATAGCTAAAATTTTTCTGTACTTGATCTTTACTTACCTCAGAGAAACATTCCTGAGAAAGTTAAAGAAGTACCGTAATACATATATTACATTGTCAGTTATAAGACAAGAGAGCAACATTGTAGCAGTATTCTTCTCCTCTGTTTCCAACTGTTGAGCTTGGATAAACGCTTCCTGAAAATCAACTGGAAGGATGGGTTCTGGCAACTCCCTAAAAAATTTCTGAATAAGATCTGTGATCTCATATGGCGGTGCAGCTGGCTGGAAACCCGAGCTGAATTTAATAGGAAGAGACCTAATAGAGATAAATAAAAAATACCATTGTCGAAAGAGCTGCTTCACATGTTTTGATGCGTGGGAGGCATGGCTAATCGTGGTCTGAAAAAGATCTAGAAGGAAACTCAATGAACTTCAAGTTCAGGATGAGTCAACGGGGAGGAATGGTAGTCCACGAAACTACCATTAGATGACAGTTCTACTCTGCATAACATCTGGAATATTGTGTTCAGTTTTCATTTTAGGAAGGTCATAAGTAACCTGGAGAATTTTCAGGATGAGTTTAATTATAACTAACATTTATACTTAAAGTTTTTCATCTTACTGGATCCTCACAACAGTTCAGGATGGAAATAAGTCTTTATCCCCATTTTACAGATGAAGAAATTGAGACTCAGAGATGTATATATCTATGGGGATGGGTGGGGAGAGTGATGTCCAGTGCTCATTCCTTTATACCACAGGGTCTCTTATTTTATTATCTCCTCTAAGGAAGAAAATAAGCATTTATTAGATCTTTATTTTGTGCCGAACATTTAATAAATTATCTCATTTGATCCTCTTCACAATCCTGGGAGATAGGTACTATTATTACAGCTATTTTACAACTGAGGAAACTGAGGCAGAAAGAGATTCAGTTGACTTGCCCAGGGTCACTTACCTAATAAACATCTGAGCCTTGATTTGAACTTCTATCTGTCTGACTCCAAGTCCAGCACTCAAAACAGTATGCTACCTAGCTGTCTCTAAGGATGATGAAAGGTCTCAAGAGTATGAAAATTGGTTGAATGTTTAGCGTGGAGAAGACTTGGTGGAGAGGAGGAGGTGAGAAAGGCTGGGTTTAATGATAACTGACTTCATTTTAAAAAAGACATCATAAAAGAGGGATTGGACTGATTCTTCTTTGCCACAGAAGCCAGAACTAGGAGCAGCAGGTGGAAATGAGCCAGATGTAGATATGACATAAGAAAAAAATGTCCTAACAGAGCTATCTGAAACTAGAATGGGTTACCTTGGAAGCTATGAGGGTCTTTAAGCAAAAGTTGTGTTACTCCTTGTTGGGTATGTTACTGAGAGGGTTTTTGATGAGATACAGATTCTACTAGGAGGCCTTTGATATCCCTTCCAACTTGGACTTCTTGTGATGTCATGTAAACATTATTTCCCAGAAAAGCAGCAGCCTTAGATGGATGAAATAATTTGCTTCTGAGTAGGCCTGGGCTTTCAGTCAGGGTCTTCTGATCCTAGGTTCAGTTCTCTGTCCATGATACATCATTGTTTCTTTTGAGCATCCACTCAATACATTTCCCTTGCCTTACTGTTCCTACAATCATGATTCTTTATAGTCTTCATATTTCATTACCCTTTCTTTTCTTTTTCTATTTTTCCATTCTTTTGGTACCTTTCACATTCAACTTCTGCCCTCCTTTTCCTGAGAGAGAGTATTTGGGATTGGGAGTCTAAAAGATCAAATACTTTTTTCCCCTGAAAAATAACTATTTAGTGATAACTTCTGTTTTGACATCATCTATATTTTTTACTGTAACCCTTCCCCCACCCCCTCCCAGAGAAACATCCAATATAATACAGAAGTTTTTAAAAAGAGAGAAGAAAAAAAAAGTTCAGTAACACTATCCAACAGATGAAAAAAGTTTGATATTATATTTGGTGTTCCACAACCATAGTCTTCCACCTCTGCAAAAAAAGTAGAGGGAGATGTTTTATCATATGTCTTCTTGGGACCAACCTTGGTCCTTATAGTTTCCCAAAATTGTTTCAATTTTATTTTTCTTGTTTTTTCCATATCCATTGTTGAAGTCATTATGTCCACATCCATTCTTGTCATCATGGCCATATCCATTGTTGCAGTTGTTATGTCCATATCCATTGTTGCAGTCATCATGTCCATATTCATTGTTGTAGTCATAATGTCCATATCCATTCTTGTGTCATTACGTCCACATCCATTGTTGCAGTCATTATGTATACGGCTTTTCTGTTTCCACTCATTTCACTTTGTATCAGTTTATATGTCAGTGCTCTTCATCATATTCATCCTATCCTATCCTATCCATTATATTCAAAAACTAGAATTTGTTTAGCTATTCCCCAATTGATGGATATCGACTTTGTTTCTAATCCTTTGGTACCATAGAAAGTGCTGCTATAAATATTTTGGCACTCCTACTCTGAATCTTCATCCTTTCCTTTTCCTCCCCTTCCTTATTCCCTCTCCCTCCCTGCCCCCTCCTCCCCTTTCCCTCCCTACCCCCTCCTCCCCTATCATCACCCTTTCTGCCATCCTTTCTCCTTCCACTCTTCCCAAGTCTAGATGATGTTGTGGTGGAGACAGCCGAGGAGGCCACAGGGTCCACAAAGGTGGACATCACAAGGCTGTGCCAGGACATATTCTCCAAAATGGCCATGTAACTGATGGGTGAGCTGATAGCCACCAGTGAAGACTATAAACTTCCGGAAAACATGAACAACAACCTGACTAGCTTGAAGTATCTAGAAATGAAAGATTGCAGTAAATGTGACCAGAAATATGCAGTATTCAGCCTTATCTGGATCAGATCACTTTAATGAAGAGCAAGTAGCAGCTCTTGAGTAGGCAGCTTACAAGTTGGATGCATAGTCAAAGAAACTAGAAGGAAAGTGCAAGAAGTTAGAAAGGCGATGCATGTCTTCTTCAGCCCCAAAACTACAAAAACATTTTATAAGAGCTGAAATAAGTGGGATGGAACTTATGATGGTGCTTCAGTTCCTAAAAGGAAGTGGTGCTGCTGATCCAAGGAGAATCCCAGCCCCCATCTCTGGTTGGATGTGTAACTCTGGCTGTCCCCGATGTTTTCCTAAATCTATACCCCCTGGATCCCCATCTTGTGCTTCATTGTGTTCCCTGGACCAAGGCTCAGAAATCAGGACCAACCCCATCTAGAGCAAACACAGATGAGAGACTTTTGTCTCCCTTTCCTCCCTTCTTCCCTCTTCCCTCAACCCTCCCCTTCACAACCTGTTCTTGATCTTAAATAATAAATGCCAACATATGACCCTCAAAAATATTTTGGCAAATATGGGGCTTTCTATCATTGACCTGTGTGGGTTATATGCCCACAGCAAAATGTTTAGGTCAAAAGGTATGGACATTTTAATCATTTTAATATAACCTCTGACACTTAATAGATGTGAGACTATGGGCATATCTCGTAACTTTATTTTTTTTTGTGTGGAAAAAAAAGAGCTATTAATACCAAACAGTACCTGCTTAACAGGGTTGTGTCAAGTGAGAATTTATATAAGGTGTTTGTGCTCCAATACTCCAATGGATTTGTGACCTCATCTGTATAGATATTTCCTCCAATGTTACAGATCACAGCCCATCTGTTCTGGCATGTGTGTATGTGTGTGTGTGTGTGTGTGTGTGTGTGTGTGAGAAAGAGAGAGAGAGAAAGACAGATAGACAGACAAACAGACTTTTATCCATATTTTCCATAAGAACACCATAGAAATTCTATCCAAATGTGATGCAAGCCTTCCTCATATTCTCTGGATATCTGAAGGACATAAAGGGAGCAGGTAAGTTCTCAATCAATCAAGCAATAAACATTTATTAAAAGCCCGCTATGTGCTAGGCACTGTACTAATGAATGAGGATAAAATGAAAGGCAAGAGACAGCTTTTGTTCTTCATGAACTTACAATCTAGTGGAGGAGACAACATTCAAGCAAACATATACAAAGTTAGATGTATACAGGAAAAAAATAGCAATCATGAACAAAAGGAAGGCACTTTTACTTCCTTTTACTTGAACACTTAGAAACCACTGTAGGGTTATTAATTAGCCTAATTTCCAATATTGTTGTGTCTCAGAGAATAGAGAAGACCAAAGAATGGGACTGAAATGGAGAACAGCCAGTTGGTTTCACAGTCATAACACATACAACATTTATCTTGGTAAGTCTGCTGTCTTATATGGCCATAGTTCCTGGCAGTGGAAATCAATGACAGTAGTAACTTCAAAGATCACCGATCATAGATCACTATATTGGATTAATTCATTAATAATGATGAAAAAATTCAAAACACAAAAATTATAAAAATGTGACACAGAGACATGATATGAGTTTATGCTGTTGGAAAAATGGTGTCGATAGACTTGCTCAATGCAGGGTTGCCACAAAGCTTCAATTTGTGACAAAGATTCAATCGCTGTGAAAAGTGCAGTAAAAAGAAGTCTGCTTGTCGCTTCATGACTCTCACCCAGATAACATCATAAGAAGAATATTAGTGTCAAAAAGATGGACAATTTCAAGGAGAATATTATGGTCTCTAAATGAACTTTGCTATTTTCCAAAAGCAATCTAGCTTGCTCTCCTCATTCTGTTCAACTCTTGATCAAGCTCATTGTGTGTTTGCAGTGTCTAAGATAGATACACCAATGTGTATCACTATATTTCTAGCTCTTTGTATCTGTGTCTCTATTTTTTCTTGGAAATTTTATCTGTTTATCTGTTGGCTCTACTCTTTAGATTTTACATGTGTGTTCATCCTTTGTTGCCAAAGAAGGTTATGCCATCTGAGAAATGATGACATGACTTGCACTTGACTTTGTTTTGAGTGAGGGAGGGCTGTGCAGATCACCAGCCTCACTTCTCCCCCAGAGTTATCTGAATCCAGTGACCAGATATTCATCAGGATGAATGGAGATGACCAAGGATGAGGCAATTGGGGTTAAATGACTTGTCCAAGGTTACACAGCTAGTGAGTGTCAAGTGTCTGAAGTGAGATTTGAACTCAGGTCCTCCTGACTCCTGCTCTGGTGCTCTATCCATTGCACCACCTAGCTGCCCCCAGATTTTACATATATGCAAAGTAGAGTTTTACAATTTTGCATATTTTACATACATGCGCAACAATTAAAGCTTTAAACTACACAGTCTTTTGGGATACCTTGTAGTCCTACATATATGTGTACATGAATAATATATATGTATATGTATACATATATGCGTAGATACACACATGTGTTGTCTGTTCAACTGTGTAGCATAGTCTAAGCAATAGAAATTCATCATACAGTTAGTTTGCCAGTGTAATTAGTTATTCCAAACTCTTTTGAAGGATTATGGATATAATTTAGATGACTGCAGTGTTTTGGAATTTGATGTAAATTATCACAATAAAGAAATAGTATCATCTGGAGGATGATCCCTACATAAGGAATCTCTCTTCTCAGACTTTGTGTTGCATCTTCCCCATGACAGTGGAAGACATGTTTGATAAGATGATTTATCCCAGTCTGGTACTTTGCTAACAAGAATTTTATTGGAAAAGAAGATGTCATTATATCATTCAAGGAATATTGTGTAATCTTGATATGTGCGTGTGAAACACCTTGTTTCTGGAGAGCTTTTAATGAGGTATTTTGCTCTTCAGAATTAGTTTTATTATTTTTTTAAATGGCCAACAATGACAATGAAATCTTGCATTCTGTACACCTTCTAGTCAACTGAGTAATGTAAAGAAAATTTATTGTGGACTTTCTTAGAAAAAACCCTGCCTATTTCCCTTTTAAAACCCTCATCAAAGAAGATTGAGGCAAGTTTCAGAAAAATTTTATATAGATAGGAATGCAGTGAAGTTCTCTCAGTCACCTTTCTGTTATTGTTGTAATAATAAATTCTGAGATTCCCCCCACCCACTTTTGATGTTTTCCCTTCATTTTAAGAGTGTTTGAGAGAATTCATTTCCCAACACCCTTTAAAATTGTATCACCTCCAGAATACATCTCTTCTATATACACATGGTCTAGTCCAGCTGCTTTTCCCCATTTTTGTTTCCTTTAATACTATTTCCCTTTCCTCATGTGGTACATCTCAACCTGGATTTGTAGAGTTCAAATGTAGTAGCTGCATGGTTCTTGAAGGTGAAAAGACTTTGTTAAACCATTTGTATAGATATTTTCCAGCTTTCATCTGTTTGTTGACTTCTTTCCCATTCCATCCTTAAATGCCCCTGAGATGACATTGTTGCCATCAGGTCTCCTATCAGAATTTATTTAAACTTGCTTTTTCCTTCCTTTGCTTTTCATTCTATTGCTGCTTAAAATCATCTCCTTTATATTTAAAAATGAGTTTATGTTCCAAACCCGTATTTTTTGGTCACCATATCTCTTTTCTTGACAAGCTGATCAAATAGTTTGGGACCAGGATGGCTTCTAGATTGTTTTGCTCCCCTTGTTATAGCAATTCATTTACATTAGTTGAACTTGTGAATAATCCATGGTTATAATCCATGTTGATGCCCATTTTTCCTATTAATTTCTCATATTTAGGACATCAGCACATTTTTAAATATATCATTTGAGGTTTTTGTTTTGTTTTTAAGTGTACCATAGTATATACCCCAAAGAGTTTAAAGAAAGGAAAAGGACACATATGTACTATACCTATGACAGAACGGCCAAAAAAACTATGGCACATGAAGGTAATGAATGTTATTGAGCCCAAGAAATTGACAAATGGATAGTTTCAGAGGAAACTGGGAAAACCAGTCTTATAATAAGAATAATTGTTTTTCAGTCACTTTCCAGTCATTTTTAACTCTTTGTGACCCTATTTGGGGTTTTCTTGGAAAGGATACTAGAGTGGTTTAGGGTTAGGGTTAGTTGCTGAGGCAAACTGGGTTAAGTGACTTGTTCAGAATCATACAATTCATAAGTGGCTGAGGACAGATTTGAACTCAGGAAGAATCTTCCTGACTTTAGATCTGGTGCTTTATCCACTGAATCACCTAGCTGCCCCAATGGCAATAACAGATAGCATTTATATAACATTTTAGTATTTTTAAAGTGTTTTATGTGTATAATTGCATTTGATGCTCACAACAAACCTGTGAGGTAGGTGTTGTTATTGTCCCCACTTTACATATGATGAAACTGAGGTAAAGAGGGGTTAGATGACTTCTTTGGGGTCACACAGCCAATAAGTGTTCAAAGCCAGGATCTGAACTCATGTCTTCCAATGTATCTACTGAACCACCTAGCTGCCCCTGAATGATGCAGAGGGAAGTGAGCAGAGCCAAAAGGACAATTTATGAAATGACAACAACATTTATAAAGAAATATATCTTTGAAAGGCTTTAGAACTCTGGTCAATTCAATGCCAAACTATGATTCCAAAGGACAGAAGATGAGGCATTCTACTCATCTTTGCAGAGGCATGATGGATTCAAAGTGAAGAATGAGAAATAAATTTTTGGATATGATCAATAAGGGACATTACTTCACTTGGCTATACATATCTATTATGCATATTTGTTTGACTGGGAAAATTGTTTTTCTTCTGTATTTAATTGGAAGGATGAAGGAAGGAAAGAAAAAGAGATGTTTTTTAAATAAAAAAACAATAAAAATTATGCCACATTTTCACATTTTTATTTTTCTACTTTTATATTAATTTTGATCTTTTTAAAAATACATTTATTATTTTTTTTAACATTCTTTTCTTTTTAAATTTTGAGTTCCAAATTTTCTCCCTCCTTCCTACCCCTCATGACCCACTGTGAAAGCAAGTAAAATTATATCAATTACAAATGTGAAATCATACAAAACATATTTCACATTAGCCATATTACAAAAAAGCAAAAAAATTGAGAAAATGATATTTCAGTTTTCAGTCAGAGTTTATCAGTTCTCTCTCTGGAGGTAGATAGCACTTTTTCATAATGAGTCCTTTGAACTGTCTTGGATCATTTTCACAGCTGATCATCATTACAAAATATCTATTACTGTACATAATGATCTCCCAGTTCTTCTCCCTTCAGTTTGCACTAGCTCATATAGGTTTTGCCATGTTTTTTTCTGGACCCCCTATGCCACAGTTTCTTGTAGTACAATAGTATTCCATCACAATCATATGCCACAACTTGTCCAAGAATTCCCCAATCGATGGGCATCTCCTCAATTTCCAATTCTTTGTCACCTCAAAAAGAGCTGCTATAAACATTTTTGTCCGTATAGGATCTCTTTGGGATACAGACCTAATAGTGATATTACTGGGCCAATGGGTAGTTTTATCAGCGTGGCTTTATCAGCCTTAGGACATAGTTTCAAATTGTTCTCCAGAGTGACTGGACCAGTTCGCAACTTCACCACAATTTATTAGCATACCTATTTTCCCATATCCCCTCCAGCATTTGTCATTTATGATAGGTGTGAGGTGGTACCTCAGAGTTGTTTTAATTTGCATTTCTCTAACATAGTGATTTAGAGCATTTTTTTATATGACCATAGATAACTGATTTCTTCTTCTGAAAACTTCCTGTTCACATCTTTTGACCAATTATTCTTTAGAGAATGGTCCTTGTTTTTATAAATTTGACTCACTTTCCTATTATTTTAGAAATGAGACCTTTATCAGAGAAATTTGCTGTAAATTTTTTTGATTTTACTTTTTTTCTAAGGTACTTTTTGGCAAAATGTAGTTTCACCGATCGTCTTTTTAAATTAGATCTGTTTTTGCTTTCTCTTTCACTTCAGCTGAAGCGTAATAGATTCTGCTCTGGTCTTTTATTTTAACGCTATATATGTCTTTCTGTTTCAGATGTGTCTCTGTAAACAACAGATTATTGGGTTCTGGTTTCTTATTTATTCTTCTATCCATTGTTTTTTAATGAGTGAGCTCATCCTATTCACATTCACAGTTATGATCACTAAATGTGTATTTCCCTCCATCCTATTTTCTTCTATTTGTCCTTTACTTTCTTTTTATTCTGTCCTTCCTTAAAAATCAGTTTTGCTTCTTTCTACTGCCTCCCATAATCTATTCTCCCTTTTATTACTATGCTTCTTTTCTCATATCCTCTTCCCCTCCTATTTTCCTTTTCAGTAAAATAGATTTCTATACCCATCTGAGTGTGTGTGTGTAGTGTGTGTGTGTGCGTGCATAATTTTTCCTCTTTGAACTAATTCTAATGAGAGTGAGGTTCAACTATTGCCCATCACTCTTTATCTTCTCTTCCATTATAAAAACTCTTCCTTATGTGAGAAAATTTCTTCCATTCTATCTCTCCCTTCCCTCTTCTCTCAGTGAATCCCTCTTTCTCACCCCTTCGTTTTTTTGGGTGAGTGGGGGGAGATCATCACAACATAACTGATTCATACCTATGCCCTCTGTCTATCTAGACTCCTTTTAAATTCCCTAATAATGATAAAGCTCTGAGGAGTTACATGTATTATGCATTCTCATATAGGAATGTAAGCAATATAACTTTATTCAATCCTTTACGATTACTCTTTCCTGTTACCTTTTTATGTTTGTTGTGAGTCTTATATTTGAAGGTCATATTTTCTGTTCAGCTCTGGTCTTTTTTTTTTTAAATAAGAAATACATGAAAGTCCTCTATTTCATTAAATATCCCCTTTTCCCCTGAAGGATTATGCTCAGTTTTGCTGGGGATGTTATTCTTGGTTTTGATTCTAGTTCCTTTGTCCATCTGGAATATCATATCCCAAGCTCTCTACTCCTTTAATATGGTAGCTGTTAAATTTTGTGATCCTGATTGTGGCTCCACAGCATTTGAATTGTTTTTTTTTCCTAGATGTTGTCAATATTTTCTCCTGAAATTTGGCTATAATATTCCTGGAGTTTTTCACTTTGGGATCTCTTTCAGGAGATGATTGATGAATTCTTTCAATTTCTATTTTACATGCTCTGGATCTGTGATCATGGGGTCAGTTTTCCTTGATAATTTCTTGCAATGTGATGTCTAGACTCATTCTTTGATCATGGCTTTTAGGGAGTCCAATAATTCTTAAATTATCTCTCCTCAATCTATTTCCCAGGTCAGTTGTTTTTTGATAAGATATTTCACATTTTCTTCTATTTTTTATTTCTTTTGACTCTGTATTCTTATTTTTCAATGTCTCAGGGAATCATTAGCTTCCACTTGCCTAATTCTAATTTTAAGGAATTATTCTCTTCAGTGAGCTTTGGTACCTCTTTTCCCATTTGGTCAATTCTGCTATTTAAAGAAGTTCTTTTCTTCAGTGAATTTTTGTGCCTCTTTTACCATTAGACTGGTTCTATTTGTAAGATTTTATTTCTGACAGCATTTTTTTGCCTCTTTTACCAAGCTGTTTTTTCATTTTTTCATAATTTTCATAATTTTCAATTTTTCATAATTTCCTTGCATCACTCTCATTTCTTTTCCCATTTTTTCCTCTATCACTTTTATCTCTTTTTTCAGGAATTCTTGTTGGGCTTGAATCCAATTAGTATTTTTTTCTTTGAGGTATTGTCTGTGACTGTTCTCTCATTATTGTCTTCTCAGTTTATGTCCTGGTCTTCCCTGACACTGTAGTAGTTTTTTATGATCAAGTTTTTTTTTTTTGTTTGCTCATTTTTTCAGCTTATTTCTTGACTTTGAACTTTATGTTAATGTTAGACTCTGTTCACCTGAAAGTAGGGAGGAACTGTCTCAAATTTCAGGCTTTTTTGTGCTGCTATTTTCAGAGTTAGTTCTAGGGTCTGCAAATTTTAGGTGCTTCCAAAGTATTGTGATCCAGGGAGAAGTATGGTCACTTCTTTCCTGGTCTATACTCTGGTCTTACCTAGGAAGGCCTTCCTGCTTTTCTGTAGTCACAAACGCCAATGCTCCCCTTGGCCCTGGAACTGTGATCAGGTCCCCCTGCTTTCCTGCAGCCACAAATGCTGGTAGTCATCTCTGCCTTGAAACTGTGACCCAAAATTGCTTATAGCTATAGAGTTGCCAATCAGCACCAGCTGTATCTAATGCCAGCAAAGAGTACCCTGTAATCTCTTTCTGACCAGTTGTCCAATCCCCTTATCATTTATGGGCTAAGAGCTCCCAGTTACCCTAGTAGGTGTTACTGCTGCTGCTGCTTTGCTCTGGGCTGACTCCCACCCCTCTGTCTTCCTACTGCCTTCCTAAGTTGTCTTGGGGCTGGAAAAATGTCTCATTCTGAACTTTTGTTGGTTCTGCTACTCCAAAATTAGACTCAAGGAGTTATTTTAAAGTTGTTTGGAGGGGAATGTTGGGAGAGTTCATCTGGTTTGCAGTTTACAATCCACAGTCTTTGCTCTACTTCTCTGGTATTTGTTATAAAAATTCAGTGACCTGATTATACATAGATTGATGATTCAAGAAAGACGTACATCATTTTCTTGTCCACTAAAATAGAATCAATTCTGTTTCTTTTTATGATTAACATGATCTTTCCAGTCTTTTCTTGAAGAAAATATTCTTGATATATAGGCATGATGCTTCTGTGTAATGTACATGTCATTGGTCTCTGTAATTCTTAATTTTCAAACTGTGTTTTATTCCCAACCTAATTTTCTTTCCTGCCATCCTTACCTATTTGAATACCTTACCTTTGTATTGAAGTCAAAGTATCTAAGACTATGCTGATTTCATTTGGAGGGTCTTCCTGAGAGTTTTTTTTAGTGGGGGGAAGAACTTTTCTCTACATTTCAGTCCATACAGTTAGAAAACTAGCATTTATTAAGCACCTACTATGTGGCAGGCATCGTGTCACAGATGTTGGTGCATAAGCTTCAATTATTTGTTTTGTGGCCTTGTTTGCAAATATTTAGTAATGGGCACTGTAGTATGAAACCACTCTCGTGTTTCATATGAAATGGTGTTTCTCGATGCCAAGAACAATTCTATCATCTTCTTTATTTACTTCTCCAAGGTGAACCTATGGGCTCTCCTTCAATTTAGGGGCAACTTCCTTTTGTCTTTGGACATTGCCCACAGTGAGAATGTCAATGACATGACTCAGTTCTTGCAACAGTATTCCCACTTATTGGTCATTGGATGAGAATATCATATTGAAAGTAACAATAGGTATGTTAATAATTATAAACAGATTTAAAAGTGTGTGATTTTTTAAAAATAAGTTTTTGTTAATGTCTTCTGTTTCTTACTACTTTTTTTAGAGAAAAAAAATTCATCACAACTAATCAATACATTAAAAAAATCTGAAAATACGTGTAGTGTGTAATGCCTGTGAACCTCCCTCCTCTATAAAGGGGTGAGTTGAGGGTGTCTTCTCATTTCTTCATTTGAGTCAAGCTTGATATTTATAATTTACTTACATTCACTTTCGATTGTTTTGGGGTGTGGTTATTATTTCCATCTCCATTGTTTTAGTTGTGGTATATAATTGTTTTCTTGGCTCTGCTTACTTTGATCTGTATCAGGTTATATAGATTTTCCCATATTTCTCTGTAGCATATTTCAGATTCATCATTTCTTTTAGTAAATTAATATTCCATTACATTCATGTATCGTAATTCATTTAGTCACTCCCAATTGATAAGCATCTATTCTGTTTCCAATTCTTGGCTATTATAAGAAGTGCTACAAAAAATATTTTGGGGCATTGGGGGAAATTTTTTCTTATCAATAGTTTCCTTGAAGTATAAGCTCAGTAACAGGGTTATTGATTCAAAGAGCATAAATATTTTAGTCACTTTATTATTTGTATTATTCCAAATAGTTTTCTAAAATGATTGTACCATTTCACAGCTCCACCAACAATGCATTAGTATGCTTATTATTCCATGACCCTTCCAATATTGACTATTGCCACTTTTTGTCAACTGTGTGATTCTTAATATTCTCTACCTCCCATTTCCACCACCCTGTCACTGGTATTACAGAGGACTGAAGACTATTCTGTATTTGTCTTTTTTCCATGGGTTGCCATGGACCAAGAAGTCACCTTATAATGGCCAGCCTATTACTAATGGTGAACCTCTGTGTACATGGCTAGTCTTGTCTTGGAAAACAGATGTAGTCCTGCTGCCAGGACTGTTCTTGAATTCTCCAAGGTGGTAGAACCTGCCAGAGCTTGTTCTCCATTGGTATAACCTCTAAGAATCCAGGGTCACCTCCATGCCACAAGGAATCTTTAGAGAAGAACTTTGTGGAGGTGGTACAGATCATAAAACACTATAAAAACATCAGTTACCATTATTCCCCTTCAAATTCATCCAGTCTCTCATCCCCATAGCTGCCACACTAATATTCCTAAAATACAGCTCTGACCCTATCACTCTACTCAAAAACCTTTCAGTGGCTTCCTAGCTTGGCATGTAAAGCCTTTCACAATATGGCCCCTACTTGCCTTTCTAGTTTTTATTTCATATCTCTCCCTCTCCCTTCCTTCTCCTATCCCTGCTTATATACTCTCTGTTCCAAACAGATCTGCCAGATATTTTGTCCCGTCCAGCGGGACTCAGTTATTCGGGGGGTCGAGGGGAACCCAGCCTGAAAGAGAAACGAGCGAGAAAGGGAGCGAGACCAAGCAAATTCTTGTCAAGGTCTGATTTTATTGAGCTCAGGGTACAGCTTATATAGCAAGGTGAAAGCTTAGCCTTAGCAACAGCGGATTCTTGTCATCATCTTATTGGTGGAGGTATCTATCTAGTCACCATTCTATTGGTAGATGAGTGGGCCCATAAAGGTGCGAGCTCGGAAGGTTACCAAGAGGAAGTTTGGAAACTCGAGAGCGGTTACAGGGGGTGTGGTTCTCTCACGGGTGGAGGGGCACCTGGGTTTAAGGCACTTAGCCCCCAACAATATTTCCCATGCATGATATTCCATTTTCTTCTTCTGGGTTTTTAAACAAATGGTTCCTCATGTCTACCTCCTTTCTTTACCTTTCACCTAATGTTAGTTTAATGGTATATAAGTTTAATGGTATAGAAGATCTTCCCTGCCCATTAAAAGGCCTCATATGGAGCCCTGGTGCAGTCAGTTAGACTCTGGGACACAGGGATTCTCACACCTTTCCAATTAAGTGCTGATTTTCAAGCTTCTTGACTCTCAGGCAATCAATTGATGAGTCTTTGATTGGAAACAGTACATATTGTATTGCTTGGAGGAAAAGGTATGGGAGGAGACAGAAGGAGAGGGAGAGCAAGAGGGAAAGGAAAAGGGAGGGAGGGAGAGGGAGAGGGAGAAGGAGAAGGAATTTAGGGTTGCTTAGGGGAGCTTACTTTTGGCGAAGCTTGAAGGACAGAAATGTTGGTGCTCCTTGGATTGATGAGTACCTTTCTAAAGCTTGTCTTCTGGTATTCTAATAGGGATGTTTCAAATAAATATTTTGATTTTGTTATGGAGGAGCCGAGTTTATTATACTTTGTGAACCAACCATGAAGATACACATGTATATTCATAGCAGCTGCTATGGGAATGGCTTACCATTACACCTAAGCAGCTAGGTGGCACACTTAATAGAGTGCTGGACCTGGAGTCAGGAAGTCCTGAGTTCGAATTTGCCCTCAGACACTTACTAGCTCTGTGACCTTGTGCAAGTTGCTTCATCTTGATTTGCCTCAGTTTCCTCATCTGTAAAATGAGGATGGTAATAGTACTTTCCCCACAAGGTTGTAAGGATCCAATGAGATAACATTTGTACATTGTTTGGCACAGTGCTGGCATCTAACACTACGATACTATATAAATACTAGCCAATATCATTATTGTTAGGATACCTGCTTCCTTCAAAACAAAGTTCAGGAGCCACCTCCGGGGCTCTTTCTTCATCCCATCTCCCTACCAATCACTGATACTCTTACCTTCTTTGCACACACTTTTCTGTTTACTCATTTGTATATGTGTTATTTACTTCTCCTAAATAGAAAAGTCTTGAAGGCAGGAATGGTTTCCTTTTTGTTTTTGTTTCCAGAGAGTCTCCCCTGGTGCTTTGAGGATTGCTATTGTTGAGTTTTTTCATTGTGTCCAATTCTTTGTGGCTTTATTTGGAGTTTTCTTGACAGAAATACTGGAGTGGTTTGCTATGATCTTCAGCTTCAGGTTTAAAATGAGCTTCAGCTCATTTTATAGAAAAGGAAACTGAGTCAAATAGGGTTAAATGACTTGCTCAGAGACACACAGATAGTAAATGTCTGAGGCCAGATTTGAATGTGAGAAGACTATGCCTTTTCCTATCTTCCGCTATCATTTATAGGTTTGATACCTATCATTCTACTTTCTACTCCATTCTCATACAATTAATATTTAATTGACTGGCAAAATGGGAGCCCATCTGAAATCATGGAGAATTATGTCTTCTTGGATCTAAAAGAGAGTTTAGAGGTAATATAGTCCAACTTCCTCCTTTTGAAGACAAAAAAAGTGGCTCAGTTCACTTGTCCAAGGTAAAACTTGGTTGGATATGGCATTGGTAACAGGACTAGAATTAGAGCCTCTGTCTGCTGACTCATTTCAGTGCTCCTTCCCTTACTCCAACTAAAGTCAAATTAAGATGGGACTGATAATTGAGCCTGTCTTCCCAAACCCTGTGACATTTCCCACACTTTTTCTTTCTCACTAATCCTATGGCCACCACTTCAATTTAGGTCTTATCGTTTCAAGAGGCTACATAGAAATCTCCTTGGTATTTTCCTCACCTCCTGGAATAGGCGCCTGTTTGAGCCAAGGGAAGCTTCTTCTGGCAAGAACCATGTTAAAGAAAGATTCATCTGTCCTCAATTTCCCTCCCCCAACTTGCCAAAGATTCTGAGCATTGCCCCAGTCATTTGATGGGTCACATTTTGATTTTCATTACCATTACCCTGGCACATGGATAGAAGCAATCATTCTAAATGTTCTATGGTACCTGATCTAATGTTTGTTTGTTTTTTCAATATCTTACCCAAATTCTGATTCATTATAATTAACATCTTGTATTTCCTGGTTTGTTTTTGTACATAAAATCTCAGCCAACATTCTTTTCCACTTCCTTAATTTCATTCTGCACACTGCCTTCCACTTAATCTTTCAAAAGCAGAGCTCCTTTTGAGTCGCTCCCTTCCTTATAAATCCCAAGTAGTGCTCCATTGCCTTTGGAAGGGGGTCAAGACTCTTTAGCTTGGCATTCAAGGTTCTTCACAATCTGGCCCTAATTTTTCCTTCCAGACTTCTCCCCTATTACTCATCAAAACGATTTTGTGCTCCAGCCCATCTGGCTATTGTAATATGTAATTGCAATGTGTTTTCTTATGTAATACCCTTATATTGTGCCCCTTCCCCAACATTTGCCCATTTTTCAAAGTCCTGCTTAGATTCCAACTCCGTAATGATATGTTCCCTGATCACTTTGCTCTTATAGGAAGGAAACAAGCATTTATTAAGAACCTATCAAGTGCAAGCACTTCACAAATATTATCTTATTTGAATCTCATATCAATCCTGAGACAACTGAGGAGAATGAAATAGATGGATAGTACGGTGGGTAGAGCAATGAACTTGGAGTCAGTAGAATTTATCTTCCTGAGTTCAAATCTGGCCTCATACATTTATGGTTGTTTGACCCCGGACAGGTTACTTAACCCTGTTTGCTTCAGCTCCTCATCTGTAAAATGAGCTGGAGAAGGAGATGGCACTCTACTCTAATACCACTGCCAAGAAAACCCTAAATGGGGTCACAAAGATTTGGACACGACTGAAAAACAACTGAACGACTAATAACAGGCAGATAGAGGTTGACTTGCCCAGGGTCACACAGTTAATAAGTGTCTTGAACTCAGGTCTATCTTGACTCCAAGCCTAGCATACTAACCATTGTACCACCTAGCTTGTCTATAACTACATGCTATAGCAGGGGTTCTTAATGTCAGGCGCATGAACTTATTTAAAAAACATTTTAATAACTATATTTTATTATAATTTGTTTCCTTTGTAATCCTATATGTTTTCTTTATACCTTTAAAAACATTATGCTGAGAAATGGTCTATAGACTTCACCAGACTGCTATAGGGGTCAGTGACATCAAAAAGATTAGGAACTCCTAGCCTTATCATGTAGTTTCCACCACTTAACGTTCATTCTTTATATGAGTAGATATTTGTGGATAGCTCTTTATATGACTAGATTGTATGCTTCTTTAGGTCAAGGACTACATCTTGCCCAACTTTATACTCTGAATACTTCTCATTACAGTTGTTTAGGTGCTTGATTGATATTTCCAAACTAAATGTTGAATGTTATAACCAAATATAAGTAGTCATCTCCAATAATTTAGAAAAGAATATAACATAAATGTAAATGGTTATTTTACAGTTTCCCTATAGCTGACAGTTCAGAAGAATGGATTCTGAATAGCTATGTTATCACCATCTCTCTCTCTCTTTCTCTCTCTCTCTCTCCCCTTCTTTTACTCCCTTCCTCCCTCCCTCCCTCTCTCTCCCCTCCCTCTTTCCCTCTTCCTCCCTCCCTCTCTCTCTCTCTCTCTCTCTCTCTCTCTCTCTCTCTCTCTCTCTCAGCAACAGATTGATTATGGTGCTCAGTATTGGAATTATTGGTAATAAAAGGAGTATGGAGCTAATAACCTTAAAACCTTTTTTTAGAAAAGGTTCTAGAAATTGATACCTCAAGTGTTAAGTAATTGGGAGTTACTATCTTTATTCCAACATATTGTCTTTGTGTTTTGACACCTTAACTGACAGCTATCTATGTAATTTAGGGTTGCCATGAAAAGTATTTTGACAAAAATCTGATTTAAATTTTTAAAGAGACCTTATTTTTAACATTTAAGCATTGTTCATGATCACCCTAATTTAGATTCCATTTCACAATTTTGAAGCACATTCTGCATGCATGATTTATCCTCATAAACAGTTAATATATTTGGATTATATAAAATTCATTTGCAAGTCAGCAGCTGTAATTCTCTATTTTTTTTTCATACTGAGTGGTATTAAAGCTGAGTTAGGTATCTATCATCTAAGAAGGGAAAACTCTACATCTTTGTACCTCTGTTGTTTCTTCCCAATGTGGGTGGAGGCAAGACCAAGTGAGCAAGGGAACTTGAGGAAAAGACAATTGCAGACACCCACCTCAGAAATATCTCTTGACAGACAAAATGAGAGTTTGAATAGATTGGCATTGGGAGCAGGGCTGGGATTTGGTACTTAGATTTGACTGTGTGGCAGAGGAGGGGTACCATTTGTCATTGAATCAGTGCTGAATTTGCAAAGTAGCCCTTCTCTTCCTTTCCTACCCTGTAGGCTAACACCCTTTGAGTATATTTCTGTTTCAGGGAGAAACAAAATCTCTCAAGAAACAAAACTGTAAAAGAGCAGTAAACAAACTTCAACAAGCCATCAATGATAACTTGTTTCTAAGGAGTGTGAAAGATATCCAGGGGAGGTATGATTGGAAAAGGAAGGGGATCAGTCACATAATCACCATGGAGGGATGGCAGATGAACTGCCCAGATGCTCTATTGCTCAAGAATATTATAAGATTTAGAAGAGGCCTTCCACAAATTGGATGGAAAATTGTGGAGAATTTATGAACATGGATAAGAGTTGGATCATATGAGGAGGATGAGTTATGGTATATTCCTGGAGGACATGTTCACTTTGATGAGATCATAGACCTCCACAGATCCAGCAGCTTAGATAATGTTTTTGGTCTCTGTGTAGTTATCATCCTATAGATCAAGGATTCTTGACATGCGATCTATGGACTTGCTTTTAAATTAATGATAACTATACTTTACTATAGTTTCCTATACATTTTATTTTATGCATTTAAAAACATTATTTTGAGGAGTTCATAGTTTTTACCAGAAAAGAGGTCCATGACACAAGAAAAGTGAAGAATACTTTTCTTAGAGAACTATAGCTTGGTTTATGTGATAGAGATTGGGTGAACATATTTCTTTACAGGTAGAACTGGAAATAGCAGAGGACTGGTAGGGCTTTGTTGACATGGAGGGTCCAGCAACCACTCAGTGACTCTCATTATATCCTTCTTCTAGTACATGTCTTTCTACTGAAGTAGACCTTCTCCAGTGTTGGCTTGAGGAGGTGGTGCCTCAGGATACCTAGGATCGTCTTGTATTCAGAGTGAGTATGCATCACTTTTCCTACTTCTGCCATGATGGATTTATTTCAAGATTAATTTGCCATATTTTTCTATGAATTTAACAATTCTATAAATATTTTTTGAGTTACTTGCTGTTTTCTCATAATTTATTTTTATAGTACATTTTGATATCTTTTGTTTTTATGGAACCAGATTTCCCATTATATCCCATTTCTTCCAAAAGCTATCCTTTTTACCAAACAATAGAAAAAGAGAAGATAAAAACAATTAAACCCAACCAACCAACATATTGAAAAAAAATCTGCTTCTTTGTACAATGATCTATATTCATTATCCCTCATTTCCACATAAAAAAGAGGGAAGTACTTTCTGCTATCTCTTCTTAAGAACCATTATAATTTCAGAGGATTTAGTTTAAGTTGTTTAATTTCTTAATTCTTTCCATTTAGATTGTTGTAGTCATCGTCTATCTTGTTTTCCTGGTTCTGCTTATGTCACTTTGTATCAATTCATTTAAATCTCCCCATGTTTTTCTCTAGTCATCATATTCATTATTTCTTACAGTACAGTAATATTCCATGTCGCATGTGTGATTGTTTAACCACTGCCCAATCATTGGACATCTATTTCCTTTCCAGTTCTTTGCTGCTACAAAAAGTGCTGTTACAAATATCTGGATGTTTATTGAACTTGTTGTCATTGACTTCTTCAGATCATATGACTAGCTGTAGAATCTCTGGGTGAAAGGATATGGGCATTTTAGTTCAATTAGAGCTTATTACGCACTTACTATGTGCAGTTTCTATGCAAAGTATTGGCAGAGATTCAAAGTTATCATCAGATATAGTTAATTATTACTCTTGTGGAGCTTTGTTAACATTTGTTAACTCTTTGACTAACTTATTGCAAATAAAACTTAAACATTTAAAGCTTGACTGGTTACCCTAACTTTGTTCTGGGCAATTGAGAGATGTTACAGTTTTCAGAATACAACTACCTCACATGTCTAGATAATAATTATTAACATAGTTTCTACAAAGAGAAAACATAGTCCTCTATTGCATATTCCTTGACTGAGTTTCCAAAATTTTTCTTCAGCAATAATTTTCCCCTTTCCAAGTTAGAATAGAAAAAGTAGAGAAAAACTTGTGCTGCTACTTTTTCTGTTTCCTCTTTCACAAAATTTGGCACATAATAAACACTTGATAAATATTCATTCATTCATTCAATTAATCAATCACAATTTTCTTCCAAATAGAATCTAATCAAGAAGTTATTAAACACTTGATAATTGCTTTCTGACAAATGTGAACAATACAAAGTTACTGGAGAGGAGGATACAAAACTTTGTTGCGCTTCTGGAGAGTTTGACATTACTACAAAGACCTATGGGCAAACTAAGTATTATTAATTTGAAGAAACCATAGAGAAATACACCCCACTGGATAGAATTCTATCTCTAAGAAGGACAATGGAAAGCACCTGTTCCTACACAATTTGAGTCACAAAATAATAGCTACACCTTCATTAGTGTCCTTATTTTGTAGCTCTTTCTCCCAGCTACACTACCCCTCCCATTTGTATAGTTCAACTCTTTCTCACTCTCATTTATCCTTTTACTTCTCAGCAATCTAAGAGTATAAATTGCAAAACCATACCTCAACTTGGTTAGTGAACATAACTATGAGATTTGCTTGTATGTCCATGGTGTGCTTCTCCCCTTGTGGCTACAAGAATTTTTTTTTATTGCCTTGGCTAAATCAAAAAAATTGAGAGAACTGAATTAATTCTTTCACAATTCTGATGGACAACTTGAAGGTTAGAAAAAGGAAGAACACCTGATATTAGCTGACCAATGGT
This sequence comes from Bettongia penicillata ogilbyi, assembly GCA_023548195.1. Taxonomy (NCBI): domain Eukaryota; kingdom Metazoa; phylum Chordata; class Mammalia; order Diprotodontia; family Potoroidae; genus Bettongia; species Bettongia penicillata. The sequence continues at coordinate 3,331,632 of JAJHZJ010000455.1, read as the reverse complement.
GATAGGTTTTCAGCAAGCTGCAAAGACATATTGGAACACTAAAGTTCAAGTAAATGAAATTTAAAGAAAGAATACCTATAACTATTTTTCAGTTGAAAAAGAGATATATTGTGCTAGGTATTAGGGATATAAAAAAACAAAAATTCTTGCCTTTGAGGAATTTATACAATACTTCTTGAGATAGGGGAGGATGATGAGTAGATAAGTAATAAGTAACTGCAGAGATGGGCTGAACACGTCCATGGTGTTTGCAACAGACAATCATCGATCAATACCGAGGACATTGCTCATTTACCTCAGGTTGAAGTCAATCCCTACCTAGTTGAAGGTCCAACTGAAGAAGAGGTTCTGAGGGCCATTAGGCTCCTCTCATGTGGCAAAACTCCTGGTGCTGATTCTAGCCCAGCTGAGATTTACAAGGTAGGGGGACCATTGCTCATACAAAAGCTGACTGAAATTTTCCAGGTTATATGGCAAGAGGAGGTTATCCCCAGGAGTTCAAGGATGCCTCCATTGTCCATCTCTATAAAGGTAAAGGGAATAGATTGTCCTGTGACAATCACAGGGGACTCTCTCTCTCTTAGTCATTGAGTTCACTTTAATAGACTGATCCTTCACCTGGAAGCTGGTCACCTACCTGAGAGCCAGTGTGGCAGTGGGGCTTCAGAAAGGGCTGAAGTACTGTTGATATGGTGTTTGATGCCTGAACTTCAGGAGCAATGCCAGCAGCAGAACAGAGGTCTGTACACAATGTCTGTAGATCTGACCAAGGCCTTTGAAACTGTTAGGCATCACACTTATGGAAAATCATGTCAAAATTTGGTTGTCTTGAGAAATTCATCAGTATTGTATGTCAATTTTATGGTGGCATGCTTGCCCAGGTTCTGGATAATGGACAATGCTTGTGTTTTCCCAGTCACCAGTAGAATGAAACAAGACTGTGTGATTGCTGTCATGCTTTTTTGTATGATATTTTCAGCCATGTTGTCAAATGCTTTCAATGAGGATGAACACGGTATCAAGGACAGCTACCATGATGATGGCAAATTCTCCAACTTGAAAAACCAAGACCAAAGTGGAAGGAGTGCTGGTGTTTGATTTTCTGTTTGCAGATGTTTATGCATTCAGTGCAGACTCTGAAGCTGAGATGCAACAAAGTATGAATCAATTCTCTGCTGCCTGTGCTAATTTTGGCCTAATAATTAACACCAAGAAAACACAGGTGCTCCATCAGCCACCACCACACCATCCATACACAGAATCACTGGTTACAACAAATGGAGAAGTTTTGAATGCTGTGGATAAGATCACTTATCTTGGTAGTGTACTTTCCAGGGATGTACACATTGATAATGAGGTTGATGCATGCATTGCCAGAGCTAGTTCAGTGTTTGGGAGGATCTGAAGGAAAGTGTGGGAGAGAAGAGGTATTAGACTGACTACTAAACTGATAGTCTACAGAGTCGTTGTGCTAACCTTATTATTGTATGCCTGTGAAATCTGGATAATATATCAGCTCCATGCCAGGAAACTGAGTTACTTCAATTTGAACTGTCTTAGGAAGATTCTGAAGATCACCTGGCAGGATAAGGTGTCACCAGACACTAAGGTCCTTTCTTGAACTAAACTACCAAGCATTCAAACTCTGCTTCAGAGAGGGCAGCTATGATGAGTTTGTCATGTTGTTTAAATGCAAAATGTATCCTTGCCAAAAAGATTATTTTATGGAGAACTTACGCAGGGAAAGCATTCACATGGTGGTCAAAGGAAGAGATACAAGGATACTCTCAAGGTCTCTCTTAAGAGCTTTGGAATTGATTGTGTGACATGAGAGACACTGACACAGAACCTCTCAGTATAGTGTGCCCACATCAGAGAAGGTGCTGTGCTCTATGAGTAAACCAGAATCGAAACATCAAAAGAAACCTAGGATGTGCAAATTTAGAGAATCCACCCTGTGGTAGAGCATTCTGAATGCTTATTGGTCTGATCAACCACAGCTGGATGCACCAAAACTTGATATAGTGATGTCATTTTGATCCTCTTTGAGTATGAAGGACAACAACCAACCAACCAACCAAGATATGTAACTATAAGGTCTTTTGAGGAAGGAGGAAACACCAGCAACTAAATGAGGGACACCTTCTCTTACTGGAAGCCTGTCCTAGTCTGTCTTAATTCTAATACCTTCCCTCTGTTAACGATTTCCAATTTATCCTGTATACAGCTTGTCTGTACAATTATTGGTATGTTGTCTCCCGTATCAGATTGTGAACTCCTTAAGAGTCTGGACCATCTCTTAGCTTTCTTTGTATCACATGCTTAGCACAGTGCCTAGCATATAGTAGGAGCTTAATAAATGTTTATTGACTGACTGGTACCTAAAGCTAATTTTTGAAGCAAGCGAGAAATTCCAAGAAGTGGAAGTAAAGAGAGAGTTTATTCCAGACATGGAGGATGTCAAAAAGCACAGAGATGGGAGATGGAATACTACAGAAAGAAGATGAATTTGACTGGAATATAGTGTTAATGAAAGCTATAGTGTCAATGAAACCCTGGTCAACTGAAGGATTCACACTGTGAAAGAAAGGCAGTGAGACCAGAGCAAGAGAATGGACTGGGAAAATAGGAAGAGGTAAAGGGATTTGAGGTACTAGTGAGAATAAAGGGTAGAGTGAGGAAGAGGGAGACAGAGAGAGGGATGGAAAGATTGACTACTCTGATCAGAGAGAAGAATAATATAATTATAGGTGATGCTGAAGTATAACAACAACCATTATAGAGTAAGCATGGATAAATCTAGAAAGATAGATGGACAGTAGACTGGGAAGGGTTTCATATCAAACTGATGATTTGTATTTTATTCTAAAGGAAGTCGCTGAAGATTTTTGAATGGTGGGAGGTGGGGTGACAGAAGTGTCATAGGAATACTAATTCATCTGGTTTGTGGAAAAAGGCTTTGAGAGGAAAGATACTGGAAGAAAGGAGAACCATTAGGAGGGCATTGCAATGATCCTTGTAATAGAAGTGACGGGGGCCTAACCTAGGGAGCTTGTGCAAATGGAGAAAAGGACAGGATCTGAGAAATGTTGTGAAAAGTAAAATTGACATGACTTAACAGGTGACTTGATGTGACAAATAAGGAAAGAGAAGAATCAAAGAGAATTCCATGGTTATTAATCCTTGGGAACTGGAAAAATGGTGGTGACCTCAATAGAAGTAGCAAAGGTTTAAAGAGGAACAATTAAGGGGGAAGATAGATTACTTCTATTTTGGATGTGTTGACTTTAAGATGCTAATGGGACATTTAAGTGGTGACTTCCTACAGGCATTTAATGATGTTGGACTGAAATTCAGTACTAGAGAAAAATAAGGGCTGGATACGTGGACTTAGGAGGCATCCACATAAAAATGATGATTGAGCCCATGGGAGCTGATGAGGTCACCAAGTGAGAGAAAGCATGAAAAGAAGAGAAGACCCAGGATCTAGAACAGGTGGAGGAATTTGTAGCTTTGAGACCAATGTGGCCCTCTAGGTCTTCAAGTATGGCCTTTTGACTGAATTCAAACTTTATAGAACAAATCCCTTTAATAATAGGCCTTGTTCCGTAAAACTTGGACTTGGTCAAAAGGTTGCACCCAAGGACCTAGAAGGCCACATGTGACCTTGAGGATACAGGTTCCTCATACCTCACTTAAAAATAAGGTAGAAGAAGTAATACATGGCAAATGGCCTTGCTTCTCAATAATAGAAGATACAAAGACATTTGGTGAGAGAAAGAGGGTAGGATTTTTAAAGAATAAAGAGAAGGTTTGGATCAGGCACTATGGCGAAGTGGTAAAATTCAATTAATTTAGAAAAAAAGGATTACCAAACGGATGTAAAGGACCCAGTTCAGAATGGCTAATTTAACATTGTGATGAACACAGTGGAGGTGATTATATTTCTTCTCCAATAATGTCCATTGACATGTGGGTGTAAGTAGAAGAGGTGGATAACTGGAGTAACTCAGGGTGGGAGTTTGACAAGGGATGCATAGTAAGAAAACAAGGAGTGAGGGTGGAAGGCAGCTTTTAGCTGAGTTGGTCAACTGTAGGAGCCATAATGTGAAGGGAAGGGAGTGAGAGTAGGGAAGAGAAATGGACCAAGAAAAAGGTAAAGGAATTTGAGATCCTAGTGAGGACAGAGAATAGAGGAAGAGGGAGAGATGGAAATATATAACAATCACAAAGACAAACATTTATACAATGCTTTAAAGTTTGCAAAGCATTTCACAAATATTATCTCATTTTATTCTCCCAGCAGCCCTGACAAGTAGGGGCTGTTATTATTCCTGTTTTACAGATGAGGAAACTGAAGCAGAAAGAGATTAAATGACTGACTTAGTGTCACACAGCTAGTAAGTGTCTTAAGGCTGGATTTGAATTCAAGTCAGACTATACTTTATACCTTTCCATCATGTCCCAGAAATCTCTTCGTTTCATGTCATTTCAGCCCTGGAATTAAAGACTCAGAAATGCTTTCTGCTTCTGAAGTCTCTACCTCTGATTGGTTAGCTCCTTCTAGACCCTCTATTTAAAGATAGTAGCCAGGACACCTATCTCTTCATTTCTTACCAGGCTGCGACCTGACTTTTCTGTCATGCTACTTCCTCCCACGCCCCATCCTCTCATGTTCCTTTTATGTGTTATCTTTCTCCACTAGAATATAAGCTTCTTCATTAGAATGGCAGGACCTGTCTTTCTTTTTGGCTTGTATTTGTATTCCTAATGCTTAGCACAGTGTCTGGTACATAGTAAATGCTAAATAAATACTTGTTGGCTGACTGAGTTACTGAATTCAGGTTCAGCGTTCTATCCAATAGACCACTTAGCTAGACAAGACTGTCCCTATGGATGGCTAAAGTAGAGTGAAGATGTAAGTCATGGAATTTAAAGAGGTTGATGAAAATCATAAAAAATGAGTCAACAGCTTGGAAAAGGAGAAACAAAAAAGTACTGAAGAAAATAATATCTTAAAAAAACAGAATAGATTAAATGGTAAAAGAGGAACAAAAATTCAATGAGGAGAAGAATGCCTTCAAAAGCAGAATTGAAGAAATGAAAAAAGATACACAAAAATTCACTGAAGAGAAGAATTCCTTAAAAAGGAGACCTGGCCAAATGGAAAAGGAGGTATAAAAGCTCCCTGAAGAAAATAATTCCTTAAAAATTAGAATTAAGCAAGTAGAAGCCAATGACTCCATGAGACATTGAGAAACAATCAAACAAAACCAAAATAATGAAAAAATATAAGACAATGTGAAATATCTCATTAGGAAAACAACTGACCTGGAAAATAGATCCAAGAGAGATAATTTAAAAATTATTAGACTTCCTGAAAGCCATTATAAAAAAAGAGCCTAGATATCATCTTTCAAGAAATTATCAAGGAAAACTACCCTGATATTTCAGAACCAGAGGGTCAAATTGAAATAGAAAGAATCTACTGATCACCTCCTGAAAGAGATCCCCAAATGAAAACTTCCAGGAATATTACAGCTAAATTCCAGAGCTCTTGGGTCAAAGAGAAAATATTGAATCAGTCAGGAAGAACAATTCAAATATTATGGAGGCACAGTTGAATACACAAGATTTAGCAGCTTCTATGTTAAAGGATTGAAGGGCTTAGATTATGATATTCCAGAGGGCAAAGGAGCTAGGATTACAACCAAGAATCACCTACCCAGCAAAAATTAAGTTTAATCCTTCAGAGGAAAAAACAGATATTCAATGAAACAGAGGACTTTGAAGCATTCCTGATGAAAAGACCAGAGCTGAATAGAAAATTTGACTTTCAAGTATGACTCAAGAGAAGCATAAAGGAAGAGGAAAATGAAATCATAAGGGAATGAATAAGGTTAAACTGTTTACATTCCTACATGGAAATTAATACTTGTAGCTTGCAAAACTTTTCTTGTTAGGGGAGTTAGAAGGAGTATATATAGATGGAGGGCACAGGTGTGAGTTGAATGTGATGAGATGACATCTAAAAACTAAAATTAAGGGGTGAGAAAGAGAAATGCACCAGGAGAAAGGGAAAAGGGGAGATAGAATGGGATAAATTTTCTCACATAAAAGTGGCATGAAAGAGCTTTTACAGTGAGGTAGTGAGGGATGCTTTACTTTACTGTCTTCAGAATTGGCTTAAGGAAGAGACTCACAGTGGCTCATAGAGATTTCAAGCATGGGACACAATATTTTCTTCTCAGAGTTTACAGAATCATTCATTGAATCAGAAAATACCTATCCAAACTGAACTGTTTAGTCATATTGATAAACACTAGGATCAATACATAAAGAAGCTTTCAGGTTGGGTGGTAATTCAGAGCATTTCTGCATGGCCAAAGAGAAGAAATCAGTTGAATGATAGAAACTGCAGCTGCAAGTATAAGACAAGTAAGAGGCATAACTGAGCTGATAAACACTGGGAAACAAAATCTCCAGGATGATTCAGAAATTCCTCTTCCTCCTATTTTACTTGGCAGACTGGGCTCAGATTCCCAAAAGAAAACTGTGTGGGTCTATGGACATCTGGATGTACAGCCAGCAGCCTTGGAGGATGGCTGTGAGCCCTTCACAGGGGTAACCAATGACAAGGGACCAGCACTTGGCTGGCTAAATGCCCTGGAAGCTTTTTAACAGATAAATCAGAATATCCTCGTCAATGTCAAATTTTGTCAAGAAGGCATGGAGGAATCTGTTCTGAAGGTCTGGATGACTTGATTTTCTCCAAGAAAGATACTTTCTTTAAAAAAGAAGCCCTGTATTACATTTGACCTCAGAGGAATTTGCTACTTTTTTTTTTATAGAGGTGGAATGCTGTGGCAAAGACTTATTCTGGTGTCCCTTTCTGTCCTCCAAACAACCCATCCATGTCAAATCTCATTACTCTGGATGGGTTGTTTGGAGGACAGAAAGGGATATATTCTCATTCCCGATATTAATGAGGCAGTGGCTCCTATTACTGATGAGGAGCTCTTGCCATATGGAAAGACTGACTTTAATTTGGAAGAATACGTGAAAGATGTGGGAGCAAAGGCACTTCTACATGACTCAAAGGAAATAAGCTTAATTCAAGGCATTCATGGGTCATGGTAGAAAAACCCTGGGTATCTGACTTCATCCCCTTTACCTGGCTGGGAGAAAAGCCCTGAAAAGAGTTTTTGGTGTTAAACTAGACTTGACCAGAGAAAAGTGTAGTATTTCTGTGACCTTGACCTTCCAAGAGGCCACGGGTAAAAATATAATGCTGCTGCTTGTTGGATCATCAGATGATGGTGCTCATTCACAGAGTGAAAAACTCAGTAGGCATAACTATATAGAAGAGACCAAAATGCTGGATGCATACTTATATGAAGTGTCTCAACTGAACTGAATCATATACCTTGTTCCCCACTTTGGCGAGTGACATGTAAGTGGAAAGTTGGTTAATCTGGTCATTAGGATATTTTTCACTAAGAGATCTCTTATCTTTCTCTTTTTCTTTCATACAAATAAGCACCTACAAAACCTTTGAACATCTGCTATTACTATACCCACTATATACTATTATATAAAAATGGAACCATTTGAAGACAAGGCTATCAAATATTTTTATTTGATTCCCAAGCTCTGACAAGGGTTCTGAACTTACAAATTCTTGTCTCAGCTGGGCTGTTTCCAAAGTTGGTACAAAATTGCCTTTTTCCCCCCCCAAAATGAATAATCCATCTAAAACAGGAACTCTTAACCTTTTCTGTATCATGGACCTTTTAAGCAGTCTGGTGAAGCAGAGTATTTTTTGTTTCCTTCAGTAATAATTGATGAAAATGCTAAACTTCAGTTACCGGTTAATGAAAAATAAGATTTTTTTTCCATACAAGCTCACAGACTCTTTGAAATTTTGAAATTCTTGCACCCTAGGGAAAGAATCTCTGATCTAAAAAAAAATTAAATCCTCTAAAAGAAATATTATTTAATTGTTAGGCTGTGTTCAATAATAAAACTTGATGTTTTGAACAACAGGTTGTTGTATATTTATTCCTTATCTCTGTCTTTGTTTTTTTTTAAGCTGACTGACCTAATGTGTTGTTTTATAAGGGAAATATTGAAGATTACGAAAGAAATTAAGAAGGTCGCTTTGGCTTTTGTTAGCATCTTGTTCTCTTGCTGCACTGCCATTGCATCATTAGTTCTCTTGAAGATTTTGACTAGACTTCCCTGCCTTTAGATAATAGACAAACTCCACTGAAGTCAACCAGGATAATCTCTCTCTTTTTTTTTAATGTATGTGGTACTAAATAAAAATTTTAAATGGAGTCTCAAAAACAATTGGCTCAAGGAGGGAATAATACACACATTCAATTGGGTATAGAAATCTATCTTACCTTACAGGAAAGAAGGGGGGGAAGGAAATAAGAGAAGGGGTGGGGTCCCCATAGAAAAGAAGGCAGATTTGGGGAGGCCGTAGTCAGAAGCAAAGCACTTTTGAGGAGGGACAGGATGAAAAGAGAAAGATAATAGAATAAACAAAGGAGGGAATAGGATGGAGGAAAATATAGTTAGCCTTGATAAGTGTGAAAAATACTTTGAAGCAAGTTTCTCTGACAAAGGCCTCATCTCTAAAGTATATAAATGAGTCAAATTTATAAACAGAAGAGCTATTCCCCAACTCATAAATGATCAAAAAATATGAATAGTCACTTTTTAGATGAAGTAGTCAAAGCAATCTGTTGATTGGAGAAATACAAATTAAAACCTCACACCTATTAGATTGGCTAATAGGACAGAAAAGGAAAATGACAAATGTTGGAGAGGTTGTGGGAAAATTGAGACACTAATGCATTGTCAGGAGAGTTGAGAACTGATTCAACCATTATGTAGAACAATTTGGAAGTATTCCCAAAGACCTATAAAACCAAGCATACCCTGTGACTCAGCAATACTACTAGGTCTCTATCCCAAAAGACATAAAAACTCGAAAAGGACCTATATGTACAAAATTATCTATAGCAGCTCTTTTCTGGTAGCAAAGAATTGGAAATTGAGGGAATGCTCATCAATTGGGTAATAGCTGAACAAGTTGTGGTATATAATTGTGATGGAATACTATTGTGCTATAAGAAATGATGAACTAGAAGCTCTCAGAAAAATCTAGAAAGACTTACATGAATTAGTACAAAGCAAAATCAGTAGAACCAGGAGAACGTTGTACACAACAGCAATATTGCAAGATGATCAACTGTGAATGACTTATCTATTCTCAGCAACACAGTGATCCAGCAACTCTGAAGGATTTATGATGAAAAGTCCTATCCATCCCCAGAGACAGAACTGATGGAATTTGAATACAGATTTTTTTACTTTACTTTTCTTGGGTTTTTATGTTGGTCTTTGTTTTCTTTTATGATATGAGTAATATGAAAATATGTTTTGCATGACCATACACATATAACTTATGTCAAATTACTTGCCTTCTCAGTGAGTGAGGTGAGAAGGGAGGAAGAGAATTTGGAACTCAGTTTTAAAAAATGAAGGTTGAAAATTGTTTTTACATGTAAGTGGGGAAAAATAAAATACTAAAAGAAAAAGAATTGATTCAACGCTCTTAATTTTTTTGACTTAGCTAAGGTAATTTAAAAAACATTGCTCATGGCTACAAGGGGAGAATAAGGACCTATCAGAGCATATACAAATATTCTACCTTGTTCATGAAAAGCATGAGTTTTGCATATTGTCTGTGACTTCATTTTGGACCAATAGGATTACTTCTTTGAAGGACATGAGCCATGACAACCCTTTTTAAAATGCAGATTATTGCCTGGGCTGGACAGAAGTGACATAACACAATGGCATAGCATTTGTTAGTCATTATCTATCACCATAGGGAAAAGGTGTAGCAGAAAGCTGGGAGCAGACTTTGTCTTTAAAATTGTCTCAGAACTGGCCCTACTTACCTTTTTTCAGATGAATTTTTGACTGTGTGGATTATTAGTTATCTGAGATTATAAATGGGTTTGAACCCCTCCATGAATAATCCAGAATTCCACATTTGAATCGTTAGTTGAATTAATCATTGAGATTATGTTCATGAATTGTTTCTTCAGCAGGTGCCTTTTGTGAGTTAAATTCACTCCTCAATTGTACTATGTGACCACGTTATATAAGGAATGTGTGTGTGTGTGTGTTTAAAGTGGAATTGATTTATCAGCTAAATTATATATATATATATATATATATATATATATATATATATATATATATATATATATATGTAATTCTTGTAATAGAAGCTTTATCACATCATAAAGGACACAGGTATTTTTAGTAATATTTCTTATATCTCTGGTTCATTGCTCTCACTCAGACAATCTGACACTACACACTGTGTGCTCCCCAGCACCCACTGCAAGCACATGGCTCACAAAACTTGAAGAAAGAAGAGGTTTACTTACAAAACTATAACAATATAGATCTTACAACAGAACTCAGGGAAAAGAATATGTGCCTATGAATAACACCTGGAGATATGAAGAGCTCCAGGCACTTACATTAAATATGACTTCCTACAGGCTTTGCCTCCCATGGTTTCTCAAGGTGTGACCCACCAGCTGCAGGTCTCCACGCTTCCCTGTAGACTGTACCTGGGAATTTTCTATAGTTCTCTCAGTGACATCTGTCACCATTCCTCCTGCAGCCATTCACAAGTCTCAGGTGGTAGCACCTGCCATCCACTTTGGAGCTACCAAGTGTCAGAGATCCAGTAGTACAGGTATAATTCCTTGTGCAAAACCTTCCTTCAAAGGTCATGACTGGTAGGAAGAGAGTGTCAACCCCATATCTTCCTTGTCTCAGCATACTTGACCCCTCTGGGTACAATTTTAACTTAGTGTGAAACAAGGGACCCCACTCTTAATTTCTTCCTTTAGGTACGGTTCCTGTTGAAGGGGGAAGAGAAGGAAAGAAACATTTGTTAAGTCCCTGCTATGGGCCAGGCATTGTGCTAGGTGTTTTAGAAATGTCTCACTTGATCTTCATAAACCCCTGTGAAGTAGGTACTATTATTATTCTAATTTACAGTTGAGGAAACTGAGACTGATAGAGGTTAAGTGACATTTTAGCTGGTAAGTATCAGGTTTGAACTTGGGTCTTCCTGACTCCAAGCCTAGTAGTTTATCCCTACATCATTTAGCTGAACTCTGGCTAGGATTAGTATATGAATTTAAATGATTTTTTCCCCTTAAAATGCAACTCTCTTACAATAATAGCATCTGTTATTGAATTAATCATTGTTTATTTGCAATTTGAAGGAGGACATGATATAGAGCAAAATCTGCCTAAATTTCAGGAGTCATATATCACTTCTTAATCTATCCTTGCATTATCTCCTTCTACTTTAAAAGTTTTTTTATCCTCCAACAGTGCTTCATTTACACACGTCACACACATGTACATATATATGTATATGTTACCTTCCTACTCAATAAACTTTATTGCCTTCAGGATGAAAAAAAAAACCTTCTCCATTTGGCATTTAAATCTAAGCAGGGGTTCCTAAGTAATTTGTATAAAAGGAAGAAACTGTCTAATAACCCGGGAAAGGTATTTGAGGATCCAGATGCAAAAAATTGGAATAAGTAAGGCATTTTAGCACATGTTTGAGGAGCCAAACTAGGACTGGGCTGTGTAGAAAGGCATCTTGGAGTTGAAGACCTACACTGAGGAAAGTCCTAAGAAAAGGTGAGCTCTTTCCCCAGATTCTCCTTCAAATGACTCTTCTCCACACGGTATAACGCAGTCTGCTATTTCACTACATAGATGTGTCCAGTAAATTGAATTCTTCTTCAGCCACAAAGAGTCCAGGAGTTAACTAGAGTGATATAAATATAGTCAGTCTTCTTAAATGATAGGAATTTTCCTAACTTGAGACTCTGAGTGACTGTGACTACTCAGAATTTTTTATCTAGAATAAATTCTTGAAGGACCAAAAGTGGAAACCAAGTGGACCTTGGGGGCCATTATATTGTGTTTTAGGCTTACGATGAGCTAAGTATTGTAACAGATTGTTATATAATGGAACTCTTCACAACTTAACCCTTCCTCACCTTCCTGGGTTTTTAAAAAATTGCTATTTTTTTTTACATCACCAGAATTTCTCCCAGTATTTCCTCTCCTAGAAGGCCACATACCAATATTTTTTATAGGAAAAAAAGGAAGAAGAACCAAAAAAACTCCCCAAAACCCCAACAAAACTGATCAATAAATTGAAGTCCAAAGACATATGCAACAAATCTCACATGTGGGATTCCGTCATCTGAAAAGGAATGGGGTGGGGCTGTCTTCTCATCTCTCTCCTTTGGAGCCATGCTTGGATACTTTGTAACATTTGCTTTGGATTGTTCTATGATTCTTTTCATTTTCATTGTTGCATTGTTTTGTTTATTGTTTTCTTGGCTCTGCTTATTTCACTGCATTCTGTCACATAAACGCTCCTATGCTTCTCTCTATGAATAGCATTTGTCATTTCTTACAGCACAGTAATAATCCATTCTTCTCCACAATTTATTTCACTATTTCCTAATTTTTGGGTGTGTCTGATAAAAATCTTCTGTGTCCATCAAGACCAGGGGTGGTTTTCTTTGGTAGTATCTTTTCTGTTTTCTATTCTGAGGCTGGATTATTTAAAATCTATTTGGTCCTCTTTTAGTCTGACTATTTAATTTTTTTTGAAGGTATTCATCTCTGTGTTCTCATGTTTGCTAGCATATAATTGGGCAAAATAGGTTCTGATAATTTCTTTTGGTGTTTGTTGCGATTTCACCTTTCTCATCGTCTAGTTTATTGACTATGATTTTCTTGCTCTCTTCCTTTTTAATCATGCTGGCTAAGAGTTTATCAATTTTATTAGTCTTTTCAAAGAAGCAGGTTTTAGTTTTATCATTTCTCCATCCTGTTTGATCTCCAGTTTCCCCATTTCCACTCTATTTTCATTATTTTCTCATATGTTTTTGAGTTTATTTGTTACCTTTCCAATTTTTAATGCATATTCATTTCATTAATCCTTACTTTTCTTTTTTGTTAATGTATGTTTTTAGGGATGTGATTTTTACTATGATTGCTGCTTTAGCCACACAGAAATGTTATGTTGCTTGTCATGATAATATTACATTTATAAAATACAGTTATAATAAAATGTATTTATAATTGTAATTTTTTCCCATAATTAGATTGTTGCTATTATTAGATCTCCTTTTGATTCTGTGTTTTTTGTTTATGCTCCCTAAACTCATTACTATTTTTACTTTGTTAAGGTCCATAAAGGATATGTTTACTATTTTTGTCTTTTTAAATCATTGGTAATATGCCTGTGTCTCTGTGCGTTAACACATACTCAATTTTTGCAAAAAGTTCCATGTGGTGCTAAGGCACACATACACACATATGTATATATGTATTTATACACACATAAATGTATGCATATGTGTGTGTGTATAATCAGTCCCATTTAGAAGATGCCATAAGTCTTTTGCTCTAGTTTTTTTCATCCATTTACTCAAATCTATATTTTCCCTTTTGTTTCTCTTTCTGTTTGGCTCTGTTTAAACCCACTGAGAGGTGGGTTTAAAGTCTCCTGTCAATATTGTTGTATTGCTATTTAATTCTTCTTGTAATTCAGTTCATTTTTCTTTTATAATTTAGAGGCAAAGACATTAGAGCATATAAGCTTGATATTGGTGTTGGTTTCTTATCTTTTACAATAATGTACTTAGTTCTCTTTTCAGTGTAATATGCTTTTCTTGTTTCTCTCTATGTTGTGAAATTTTCTTATTAGCTTTATAATATGATTATATCTCCTTCTTTCTGAAATCACCTAATGAATAACTTTGTTTTAGTTTCTCAGTTTTATTCTGGGTGACTTTGCTTTTTAGGTGTGCTTCTTGTAAGAAAGAAATTATTAGGTTATTTGTCATTTAAAGGTTCTGTCTTCTTTTGTAGAATCTCTCTCTCCTTCCATGGGAATGTTCTTCAGCATGATTTCCTTCCATTACTAGAGTTAGATTTCTCTCTTTTCCCTCTCTATTTCAGTTTCTTCCTTTCCTACTTCACTCATTCTCCTGTAGCCCTCCTTCTTTCTGAAACACCATAGGAATTATTTGTTGTTACTGTTTAACCCGACAGGCATGACTCTTTTTAGTTTTTTTCATTTTTTTCTTGGGGACAATTTATTTATTCATTCACTTATTGGTGCCTTCCTTGGTTGCTATATTTGATTACCTTTGGGTTTCTATTGATTGGAGTGTTTGCAAAAGAAATAATTTGCTCAAATCTCTTTTTTTGTTAGAATGTTTCAAATGCCTATCTTCTATTGACCGCTCCACTTTTAAAACTGATAATTAGGCTCAGATTTGCAGGAGATATTATTTTGGGTTACATCTTGATGGGCTCCTATGCTCTTTTGAACACATTATTCCCTTACCTCCTGAAGTTTCTGGTGGGCCCAGAATATGTTTTTTGAATTTCCTTTCCTTTATATTTGAAAGGCTTTCTTTTGGGTATTTGAAGAATTCTTTGTAGTTTGTGGCCTTTTTCTTTTTTGTAGTTTGTGGCCTTTTTCTTTTTCTGGAGTCAGTTTATGGATTCTTTCAATTAGCACTTTGTTTTCTATGTTAGAAGTTCTAAGCAGTTTTCTTGTACTATTTCTTGCATTGTAATGTTGATACCTAAACCAGGAAAAACAAAAAAAGAGAAAGAAAATTGTAGACCAATTTCACTAAAGCATATTGATGCAAAAATCCTGTATAAAATACTAGCTAGAAATCTACAACAATATATCATGAAGATTATATTTTGTGACCACGTGAGATTTATACCAAGGGTGCAGGGCTGGGTTATAAGGAGTAACTATTAACATAACTGATTATATCAATAATAAAAGTAACAAAAATATATGATTATATCAATAGATGCAGACCTTTTTTTGACTAAATGCAACACTCATACCTATTAAAAACACACAGAAGCATAATTATAAATGGATTTTTCCCTTAAAATAATAAGAAATATCAGCAAGCATTATCAATGATGGGAATAAGCTAGCAGCCTTCCCAGTAAGATGAGGAGTAAAACAAGGATGCCCATTATCACCAATATTATTCAGTTTTGTACTAGAAGTGCTAGCAATAGCAAAAAGAGAAGAAAAAGAAATGCAGTCAGAATGGGCAATGACATAGTAAAACTATCTCTTTTGCAGGTGATGTGATAGTACTCTTGGAAAATCCTAAAACCATATGAATCATTAACCTTTATCTATGTCACTCACAAGCCCTGTAAGAAAAAGTAGTAAGAGATATTTCAGTTAAGTAACCATAGATAATATAAAATTACTGGGAGTATACCTGCCAAGACAAAGTCAGGAACTGTATGAACATAATTTTAAAATACTTTTTGTGCAAATAAGTATTTAAGTATTTGTAGAAATATTAATTGTTCAAGGATGGACTGTGCCAATAGAATAAAATGACAATTCCACCTAAACTAATGTACTTATTCAGTGCCATTCCAATCAAATTACCAAAACCTTTTTTTATTGAACAAGAAAAAATTATAACAAAAATCATTTGGAAGAACAAAAGTTCAAAAATCAAAGAAATTAGTGGAAAAAATGTAAAAGAAGGATGTGTAGCAATATCAGATTTTAAACTGTATTATAAGGTGGTAATTGGGGTAGGTAGGTGGCACAGTAGATAGTGTGCTGGGTCTGGAGTCAGGAAGATTCATCTTCCTGTGTTCAAATCCTGCCTCAAACACTTACTAGCTGAGTGACTCTGGGCAAGTCAATTTAACTCCTTTTGCTTCAGTTTCCTCATCTGAAAAATGGGCTAAAGAAGGAAATGGCACATTCCTCTAGTATCTGTCAAGAAAACCTCAAATAGAGTCATAAAGAGTTGGACATGATTGAAAAGCAATTGTACAACAAAGAAGGTGAAAATTGTCAAAACTATCTGGTACTGGCTAGGAAATAGAAAGGTGTATCAATGGAATAAAGCAGATACACCAGATGCAATGGTAAATGATTATGGTAACCTTGTGTTTGATAAATGTAAAAATTTAAGCTTTTGGGATAAGAATTCACTATTTGGTAAAAAATGTTGGGAAAAGTGGAAAGCAGGCTGGCATAATCTAGGTGTAGATAAATATATTACACTATTTACCAAGATTAGGTCAAAATGGATACAAGACCCTGACATAAAGGGAGATAGCATAAGTAAATTATAGGAACATGGAATATATTGCCTATCAGATTTATGGATAAGAGAAAAATGTAATGAATAAGCAAGAGAGAGAATATTGTGAGACATAAAACAAATGCTTTTAAAAATTTTCTGAATAAATGGATGAATTTTTAGTTTGCAGTATTCACTTTTATAAGATTTTGAGTTCCAAGTTTTCTCCCCTCCTCACTCCTCCCTCTCCAAGATGGCATGTAACCTACAGCAAATGGGATATATATATATATATATATATATATATATATATATATATATATATATATATATATAAAATGTGTGTGTGTCTGTATGAATAAAGGGGAGAAACCCCAAAAAAGAAAAAACAAAAAGCAACAACAAAAAGAGAAAATGGTATGCTCTAATTGGCTTTCAGCCTCTATAGTTTTTCTTTTTTTCTGGGTGTGGATACAATTCTCCATCATTAGTCTTCTGAAACTGTTTTAGGTCATTGCATTGCTCAGAAGGACTAAAACTAGCAAAGTTGATCAATGCACAATGTTGCTGTTACACTGTATAATGTTCTCCTGGTTCTGCTCTCACTTCACTCAGCATCAGTTCATGCAAGTCTTTCCAAGTTTTTCTGAAATCTGTCTGCTCACCACTTCTTATGGAACAACAGTATTCCATTATGTTCATATACCACAACTTGTTCAGCCATTCTCCAGCTGATGGGTATCCCCTCGATTTCCAATTCTTGGTCACCACAAAAAGAGCTGCTATAAATATTTTTGTACCTGTGGGTCCTTTTCTCTTTTTTTTCTGATCTCTTTGGGATCCAGACCTAGTAGTGGTATTGCTGGACCAAAAGTTATGCACAGTTTTATAGCCATTTAGTCTTAGGTGCAAATTGTTCTCCAGAAGGGTTGAATCAGTTCACAACTCCACCAACAATGCATTGGTATTCCAATTTTCCCACCTGTCTAACTTGCTTTTCAAAATCCTTTTTGAGCTCTTCCAGGGCCTGAGCCCATCTGCCACCCCCCTGGGGTGTCTGGGGTACTGAGGCCCCGCCCTCCACGTCTTTCCCTGATGGCAAGGATACGTCCTCGTCATCAGATCCGAAGGTCGGGATCATTTGCATTTGTTGGAAAAAACTCTCTAAAGTCTTATTTTTCTTCCCTTTTCTAGGCATTTTCCCAGCCAGTTACTTGACTTCTGAGATTCCTTTCCACCCCCGCCTGGATCCGCCCAGCTAGTGCTTGGCCTCTGAGATTTAAATGGGCTTTCCTCCTGCTGGCTGTCAATCAGTGAGCTTTAGTTCAGGTGCTGGGGTGGGGGCAGGGCCGTCTCCCAGGCTCAGCTCCCTCAGGTTTTATGCAGGCATCTTCTGTAATGAAGATCCTGCCTGCTGCTGGGGGATTCCTGAGTCCCGGTCCGCTGCCGCCTCAGCCGCCGCCCACACCTCTGCTCGTAAATGTGCGTCCTTCTACTCCGCCATCTTGGCTCTGCCCCCATACTAATTGCTTTTACATCACTTTGTAACATGTCCAATTTTTCTCCCCATCTCTCCCCTCCCCCCACCCCTAATATCTGGCATTCTGATTACCCCATCTCTCAATGAGCCTTCTCTTCTGTCACACCCCACCCTTCCCTTATCCCCATCTTCTGTCTTTTCTTGTAGGGCAAGATAAATTTCTATTCCCCATTACCTGTATTTCTTATTTCCCAGTTATATGCAATAATAATTCTCAACATTTGTTTCTAATACTTTGAATTGCACCTTCTTTCCCTCCCTCCCTCCTACCCATCCCCATTGTGAAGGCAAGCAATTCAATACAGGCTATGCATGTGTCATTTTGCAAAAGACTTCCATAATAATCATATTATGTAATACTAACTATATTTCTGTCTATCTTACCCTGCCCCCCCTTTTTATTGTCTCATTTGACCTGGTCCCTTCCCAAAAGTGTTTATTTCTAGTTACTCCCTTCTCCCATTTGCCCTCCCTTCTATCATTCCCTACACCCCACTTGTCACCTCCTCCCCTACTTTCCTGTAGTATCAGATAGATTTTCATACCAAATTTAGTGAGCATGTTATTCCCTCCTTAAGCCATATGTGGAGAGAGTAGTTTCACTTTTCCCCTTTCTGCTTCTCCCTTTATTCCTCCATTGAATAAGGTTTTTCTTTATCTCTTTTATGAATTATAGCCTGCCCCATTCCATTTCTCCCTTTCTCCTCCCAGTATTTTCCTCCCTCATCCCTTAATTTTTATTATATATATATTTTTTTTGTGGATATCATCTCTTCTGATTCAACACAGCCTGTACTCTCTGTCTAAATGTGTGTGTGTGTGTGTGTGTATGTACAATCCCTCCACCTACCCAAATACTGAGAAAAGTCTCAAGAGTTATAAATATTATCTCCTCATGTAGGAATGTAAACAGTTCAGCTTTAAAAAGTCTTTTATGATTTCTCTTTCCTGTTTACCTTTTCAAGTTTCTCTTGATTCTTGTGTTTGAAAGTCAGATTTTCTATACAGTTCTGATCTTTTCAACATGAATGCTTGAAAGTCCTCTATATAATTGAATGACCATTTATTCCCTTAAAGTATTATACTCAGTTTTGCTGGGTAGGTGATTCTTGGTTTTAATACCAGTTCCTTTGATTTCTGGAATATCTTATTCCAAGCCCTTCAATCCCTTAATGTAGAAGCTGATGGATCCTGTGTTATCCTGATTGTATTTCCACAATACCTGAATTGTTTCTTTCTAGCTGCTTGCAGTATTTTCTCCTTGACCTTGGACCCCTGAAATTTGGCCACAATATTCCTAGGAGTTTCTCTTTTTGGGTCTCTTTCAGGAGGTGATTGGTGGATTCTTTCAATATTTATTTTGCCCTCTGGTTTTAGATAATAAGGACAGTTTTCCTCGATAATTTCATGGAGGATAATGTCTAGGCTCTTTTTTTTTATCGTGGCTTTCAGGTAGTCTCATAATTTTTAAGCTGTCTCTCCTGGATCTATTTTCCAGGTCTGTTGGTTTTCCAATGAGATGCTTCACACTATCTTCTATTTTTTCAGACTTTTGGTTTTGTTTTCTAACTGCTTGGTTTATCTCATAGTCATTCATTTCCCTGAACTCAATTATCTCTTTCAGAGAACTATTTTGTTCAGAGAGTTTTTTAACCTTCTCCTCCATTTGGCTAATTCTGCTTTTTAATGCCTTCTTCTCCTCATTGACTTTTTGAACCTCTTTCCCCAATTGAGTTAGCTTCTTTTTAAAGGTGTTATTCTCCTCAGCACTTTTTTGGTTCTCCTTTACCAAACTGCTAACTTGCTTTTCCAGTTCTTCTATTGCCTGAGTTCAGTTTAAGTTCACTTTGGAGGTCCTGGAGGCAGGCATCTTAACTTCCTGTGACAGTAAGCCTTGTTCTTCCTCATCTGAAAGGATGGGAGGAGACATCTGTTTCCCAAGAAAGTAACCTTCTATGGTTTTATTTTTTCCCCTTTTTTGGGCATTTTCCCAACCAGTTACTTGACTTCTGAATCTTTTGTCAAGAGATTAGACTCAGCTGCTCAGTTTCCCTGGGCTTTGGGTGGGGGCAGGGCCATCACTCAGGGCTGGGGTTTAGATCAGTTGCTCCTTACTGCCAGAGGCTTTAAGCTACCTGAATAATGGATCCAGGTTGCTTCCTGGACTCTATAGCTGCCTTCAGCCCGATGCTGTGGCCTTTGCTGTGGCCTGGAGCTATTGCTGGAGAAATCCCTTTCCCTCTCGCCCAGCTGGGAAAGTCCTTCCCCACTGACCTTTGGTGCTTTCTTCGTTGCTTGTGGGTTGAAGTATCTGGGACTTTCCCTACTAGGAACTCTGCCTAGAGGTCTGTTCAGGTCCTGTTCCTCCCAGTGCGTGGCCAGGATTGTGCTATGCTCTGCTCAGTGTCATGTGAGATAGACCTCTCCTGTCGGCCTTGTGGGTTACCTTTGGCTGGAAATCTCTTTCTCTCTGTTGTTCTGTGGCTTCTGTTGAGAGTCATTTTTACAGGTATTTTGTGGGCTGTAGGGGAAGTGCTAGACTATATGCATCTTTCTACACTGCCATCTAGGCTCCACCCCTAGAAATACAAATTAAACAGCTTTGAGATACCATCTCACAGTTATCAGATTGACTAAAATGAAAGAAGGGGAAAATGACAAATGTTGGAGGGATGTGGAAAAATTGGGACATTAATACATGGTTGGTGGAACTGTGAATTGATCTAACCATTTTGGAGAGCAACCTGAGATTATACCCCCAAAGTTATAAAACTATATATATCCTTTGACCCAGTAATACTATTATTAAGTCTGTTTCCCAAGATGATCAGGGAAAAGGGGAAAGAACCCATATATTTTATAATATTTATAGTAGTTTTCTTTGTGGTAGCAAAGAACAGGAAATTGGAGGGCTGATCATCTATTGTGGAAGGGTGAATACGTTGTGGTATATGACTGTGATGAAATACTACTGTGTTGTAAGAAATGATGAGTTAGTTGATTTTAGAAAAACATGGAAAGAATTACATGAAATAATGATGAGTGAAACGAGAAGAACCAAGAAAACATTATATATAATAACAGTGATATTGTTCAAAGAGTAACTGAATGACTAAGTTATTCTGAACAAGATGAATATTCACATCAACTACAAAAAAAAAACCTATGAGGAAAGATGCTATACACTTCCAGAGAAAGAATTGATATAGGAAAATATGTATAGTATGATTTCACATATATATCAATGCTGGTTTTCTCTAGTGCAGGGTTGGGAGAGAGGGAAGGAGATAGTTTGGAACTCTAAATGTAACAAAAAATAAAAATTTTAAAAGATCAATATGTTTTGCTTTGTAGAGATGTATTCTTTTAACATTATTGCTTATTTCCTTCTTCCACATTGTCCATCCCTTCTTTGTATTTGTATTTCCAAATAGTTGTTCTCTCTTTTGTTTCTTTGGGGAGACTCACCACCATGATCTCGAATCTTTCTATTCTGGCAATTATTTCTACTGTATAGACCACAAGTTCTGCTTTCACGAGTCTCATTTCCCTCTTGAACCATTTGGTACATCCTGTTGTAATTCCATGCTGTGTTGGAAGTTCTCTGTCTCATTAGATACTGAGTCACTTTTCTTTGCATTGTGACATTTATGTAGAAATTTTTGGATTCACCTAGATGTCCTAGAGACCATCTTTCCTTCTGCTATCACTATCTTTCCTGCTTATTTAACTGCTTGTTTTCAAGGTATTTGAGTTTTCTTCCTCCTAAATTCTTTGGTGATTATAGTTTTTTTCTTTATTGCTGTTTATCATACATGTTATTTCACTTCCAGTCTGTTTCCTAGGCATAGAATGTTTTTTTTTCCTCTTTACCTCGTTTCTTTAGAATCCCTGGCTTCCTTCAAGACCAAATTCAAAGGAAACCTTTTCTAATCCTTTCCAACAGCTTTTGCCTTCCTTTCTCAGGTCACCTTGTATCTACTTTGCATATATCAATATTCTATATTTATGCGTGTCTCCCCTGTCAGAATGTAAACTCTTGGAGAGCGTAGCGTGTACTGCTTTCATCTTTGTATGCCCAGGATATAGAAAAGTGATTAGAAGTAAATGTGTAATCAATGCTTGTTGATTTGTTGTTTAATATGATATTCTTGGCACTTTTTCAGTGCTCTCAGTATTCAGTTTCTATTACTTCAACATCTGGCATGGGACTTTGGGCATAGTTTTTAAAAAAATTACAAAACAAAAACACATTAGCTAATAAGGTAGAGAGGAGGCATTGTGATTCCTTAGCATTCTCACTTTTCTTCTGAGCTCTCCTTTGTATCCCTTCTCTCAAAAGGGAGTTGGAGGGCATGTGGGAAGAAATCTGCTTTTTTGTTCTGCATGTACAATCTAATCTTAGATCTAAAGAATGAATACTGCCCTCCCAGCAAGCATAATTCTTTGGAACTTCACTGGAAGAGAATAACACCTCATTTTGTCTTTCTTAAAAATCAGGAAAATTTTCCCCTCATGACTATATTTGATTTTCTGCTTTCTCCCACTTTACTTTTTTAAGGTAACTTGTGTATCAAAATTATTTCAAATAAAAATGCTTAAGGGTATACTTGAACCACTCCAGGAACTTCTAACTCATTCTCTGCTTCGTGAAGGGGCCAACCCCCCATTTTCCTCTGAAAATCAAAAATACTTTAGAATTGAGCAATTTAAAAACAAGTAATTGGGCTTGTTTCCTCCCAGATAGTCTTCTCCTTTGCTTCTTGATATCTTTTCTAAACCTGACTTCCATGACACTATAATTCTGACATATTCTTCATTTGTATAACTCAGTTATACAACTTACCCTGGGGACCAGAGACAGATTTCAGGAAATGCTTGAACTTGAATGAAATCCCTCCCACTTTATTTTAATTTGTTTTCTTTTGTAATCCTATACATTTTGTTTTGTGCATTTAAAGACATTATTCCAAGGAATCCATAGGCTTCTCTAGACGACCAAAAGGATCCATGACATTAAAAAATTTAAGGGTTCCTGTTCTAACTGGATTTTCATCCTTTTCCTTTTTGTGATCTACTATACTCTTGTGGAACTAGAAATAGATTAAAGATAAAAGATTGAAACCTCAGAGTTGGGACCCAGGCAACTGAGGCAAGGTGGAAGGTTCAGACTGGGGAACAAAATAAACCTCAAAAAGAAACTAGAATTTTATGATTAATAAGTAATACTTTTATAGGTAGAAAATGGATACTTTATTAGTACCTGCAACCAGGAGGTGGGGCATAGCTGGGGGTATACTGGTAAATACTTAACAACCAGCTCCCTTCCATCTCTGCCACATACTCAGGACACAATTTAAAGTTTAATCTGTGTTATTAATCTTTTCTCCATTACTTCTCAAGTCTAGATAATCAACAAAAGAATAAATCAAGCTGTGATTTGTTTTTTCACAACCCCCCCCATCCCAATTTCTGAGGTATAAATGCTCACATTGAAAATTTAACAACCAGGTCTTATGTTAGAACTGGCTTTAGCACTCTCCCTGCCACAGCTGTCAAAACAAAGCACTGAATAACATAAAAAAAGATCTTTCAGGATGAAGCACAAATTCATCTCTTAGCCATAACACTAGAGAATGTCCCAAAAGAGATGGCACATTGCAGTAGGGGTAAATACCAAATGAGACAAAGAAAAGAAAGGGGCCAAGGTCTCTCAGTGCATCCTGGGTCATCTCCAGTCATCCCAAGCAATATCAGGTCACTGGATCCAGATGACTCTGGAGGAGAGGTGAGACTGGTGACCTTGCACAGCCCTCCCTCACTCAAAACAAAGTCATGTGCAAGTCATGTCATCATTTCTCTGATGACATGGTCTTCTTCGGCAATGAAGGGCGAACACAACAAGAAATACCAAATACTGAAGCTTTTCCATTTAGCAAGGGAAATCAAATATTGTTTCACCTGGGTCCTGTAAGCTTTGGGAAACAAGATAAGGACAAGTACGCAAAGAATTCAAAGCTTGCAAAACAATGGCAGTCTGTGGGAAATAGTTCACACAGACCAAGGTGCTCTAGGCTGGGTAGGTTCCCCTGAACTAGTGCTTTGGGGATCTACCAGGTCTTTGAGATCTATTATTAAATTAAGCTGGGAAATCCTGCTCTAACTGTTTATGAATATGCAAATAGGTGAAGGAGCTCTGATCTCTTTAGCTTTCATCAATGCTGATTACCACCCATCTATGACTGAGTAGCTAAGGCAGTAGGTAAGCTAAGGTACACAGATGTTCACTTGCTCTAGGTCAATGAAATATTTGAACCCTGCTCTTCCAGACACAGTTTACACAGTGGAAAAAAGCACTCATTTTATTTTCTACTGGCTTAGTATTCAGGTATGTTGGAGGTTCTTAAGTTTTCTACTCACATACGTGACTAGACACGTATGTGGCTGATGGGACACCTTTAGGTGTATGCATCAAGCCATGAATGCCACCTTAATTTATAGCAGCTCTTCCTTTTCTTCCCAGTGCTGAGAGTTTCCTAAGGGGTAAAAAGGGAGAGTACTGGAGACAATGCTGACTTGGGCTGAGATAAACCCTGCTGTGGCATTGTGTATATTATATATGTACATATATGCATGTATGTATACACATACATAGCTATTGGCATGTTGTCCTCCAATATACTAGGAGTTCCTTCAGGGCAGGGAACAAACTTTTGCCTTTCTTTGTATGCCTAACACTTAGCATGGTGCTTGGCATGCTATAAGTGCTTAAGAATACTTGGTGACTGAATGATTGTTTCTACCATAAATACCTTAAGTACTTAAGTTTCTAGCATAAGTGGCTTCCATGGATATGGATAAATCATCAGCTGAGCGGTTGAGATAAGCTGTTGTTTCAAATTTTAAAGGTGATTTCCATAATAAAGATTTATTGCTATAAAATCTTGATAGTTGTAGGTATCCATATTTTCAGACTACTTTCATGTTTTGGGGGTTCACTAACCTCCTGGGGTCTGCCATAAGTCCCTAAAACTCATTTCTCCTGTACAAATTGACATTTCAATCAATCAACCAATAAACACTTCGTGTCTACTATGTGTCAGGCAGAAGCAGCTAGGTGGCTCAGTGAACAGAGTGCTGGACTTGGAATCAGGAAGCCCTGAGTTCAAATATGATTTCAGATACTTACTAGCTATGTGACCTTGGGCAAATTACTTAACCTTTGTTTCCCTTAATCCACTGGAGAAGGAAATGGCAAACCATTCCACTATCTTTGCCAAGAAAACCCCATGGATAGTATTGGTATCCTATGTAGGCCCATGGGGTCATGAAGGGTCGGATCCAAAAGAATGACTGAATATACCAGGCACTATGGTAAGCACTGGAATACCACTTCCTTATAATTGTTATTTTCCCATATGATTGTCTCAATTTTATATTTGTATGCCAGCATCAAGTGCAAGGCTTGAGAAATGCTAAACCATTCCTCCCTCCCTCCTTCCCTCTTTTCCTTCCTTCCTTCCTTCCTTCCTTCCTTCCTTCCTTCCTTCCTTCCTTCCTCCTTCCTTCCTTCCTTCCTTTCTCCCTCCCTCCCTCCCTCCCTCCCTCCTTCCTTCCTCCCTCCCTTCCTTCCTTCCTTCCTTCCTTCCTTCCTTCCTTCCTTCCTTCCTTCCTTCCTTCCTTCCTTCCTTCCCTCCCTCCCTCCCTCCCTCCTTCCCTTCCTTCCTTCCTTCCTTCCTTCCTTCCTTCCTTCCTTCCTTCCTTCCTTCCTTCCTCCCTTCCTTCCTCCCTTCCTTCCTCCTTCCTTCCTTCTCCACCAACACTTAGCACAATTCCTGACAAAATAAACACAATGCTTATTGATTTGCAGATTAATAGTATGCTAGGGATACAAACAGAAAATGAAAATCACCGTGCCTGACACATAGGAGGTGGTTGGTTTGTAAATATTTGTTGACCTATTAACCCATTCCCACCCTCAAATAATTTACACTCTACTGGGGGACATATGTGTAAATAAGTAAATATGTGGAAAGTGATTTGGAAAGGATCAGAGCGCTAACAAATAGGGGGATTAGGAAAGGCTTCCAACAGGAAGTTCAGCATGGGAACTGGGGAGGGAGAGACAGAGGGAGAGGGGGAGAGACAGAGCGACAGAGACAGAGACAGAAAAGTGACGGAGAGAGACAAACAGTAACAGAAATAAACTGAGAGATGGAGTAATGAATAAACAGACAGAAAGAGAGTCAGTGAGAGGGACAGAGGTAGAGAAGATGTAAAGAGAGAGGGGGAAGGGAGGGAGGAAGGGAGAGGAGAGAAGGAGAAAGGAGGAGGAGGAGGAAGAGGAGGAGAGACAATTTCAATGATCATTTTTCCAATAGCATCTATTAGTGAATATTGAATTAATGTCCACTAGATGGCAGCTCAATTCCAGAAATGTCTGCCTTCTCATGGGGGCCCCTTAAAAAGTTCTGGGAGCAATCTAGTTTGGTATTGGAAAAACTAAATCTGATCCCAAATCAACCTCAGTGCCTCTCTATAGCTGGCCTGTCCAATCAAAGAAAAAATGGTATATAATGAAGCATTTAAATCATTTTCAGATACGGTAGTATTGAAAGATGTTGCCTAGAGACTATATATTACTGTGTATTAAAGGGAAATTTCATAGTCATAATTTACTTCCTAGTTGGCTGTCCATGATCTGCATTTGAAAATAGAACAAAAAAAGACAATTTAAGTAGCGGGGTAATCATTCTTACTGGAATTACTGTAGCAATTCAGTTTTAAAGAGTATATCAATTATATAATATTCTTTCAGTGGAAGTTATCTCAGAACAAAATTATCTTGTGTCTACTATGAGCATGGAAGTAAACTGGAGGCTGTGAGGTGGGGGAAGAATCAGATGGTTTATTCTTTGTCTTTCACAGTACAAAGGAAAATGTCTATAAGGGCAAAATAATACAAAAAAGTTGAGTCTGTAAGTGCAGAGGGGAGGCAGAGTCAGAATCAGTGGGGAATGGTCAGGGAAAACTGCCTTAGACAAGGTGAAATTTGTATGAAAATCGAATATCAAAGGAGATTGTGAACTGACAATTGGACATTCCAGCACTGAGAAATGACTTGAAGAAATAGTGAAATTTGCGTAATGCATATTCATTTATTATGGTCTAATCCTTGATGAAATGAAGGAAAATATGACTAAAGAAACCTCATGCCAAATCTTATGTTAAATTTGGAGAGCTGAGAAATGTATAATTTCAGAGTCTGGGTCGCATAGAAAGATCGAAAGCATAGCTGGCTGGCAGCTCTCTCATGTGAAAATGTGCGTATGTGAAGGCATATCTTGCCTTCAATGGCACCCCTGCACGCCTACATGTCTCCTCGCTCCCATCATAACCTTCTCTGTCCATACATGCCTATCACATGACTGAAGGCTGACTTTTCACCAGCTGTGATATTTGACTATACTCCCTCAAATGATCACTCTCTCCTTCTTGTAATTTCGTTCCTTAACAACAATCCAATCACTTTTCACATGTATAATGGGTATCATAGTGCTTACCTTCTCAATGCAAAGGGCTAGAGGGAGAGAGTGAATTTGGAACTCAAATTTAAAAAAGAATATGAACAAACATTTAAAAAATTCCCATCATCTAGCCACTTTGTGTTATAATAGCTCGTCCTTGTTTCTAGGTAAAATGCGTTCTTTGTAGATGTTGGATTTCATCATTTTGCTCATTCAAAGTCATCCAACGACCTTTATAGTACCTCTTTTCTACCGCATCCATCATTTAATGGTTTAATGGTGTAATGGTTTCTGTAGAAAGGCTGCCCTCTGGTGGTACTAGGCAGTGATTCAGGAAAGCCACACTGGACTCATGTTACAGTAGGATGGCACATGTGCAATTCACCGATTCATTCATTCCTTTGGTCATTTGTTTGTCTGTCTAGCTATCTATCTGGTTACATTTTGAGTTCTGAGTTGTCTCCTTCCCTCCCTCCCAACACTGAACTAGAGAAGGCCAGCATTTCACACACAAGCACACACGTGTGCGCATGCACACACATGTGCACACACGCGCACATGCAAACATGAACAAAACCATGCAGTACATACTTCCACATACCAGCACTTTCTCTGGAGGTGGACAGCATCTTCCTTCATAGGTTCTTGGTGGTGAATTTTGAATATTCATCTTGTTCAGTATAGCATAGTCACTCTTTGAACAAGATTGCTGTTACTGTATATGATGTTCTCTTATTTCATACAAGTCTTTCCATGTTTTTCTAAATCAACTAAGTCATCATTTCTTATAGCACAGTAGTGTTCCATCACAATCATATACCACAACTTATTCAGTCATTCCCTGAGAGATGAGCACCCCCCCCAATTTCTAGTTCTTTGCCACCACAAAGGAAGCTACTGTAAATATTTTAGAACAGATAGATTTTTATATACCTCACTACTAGTTAGGCTATCTTATGTCTATAATTCAAAAGCTCTACTAGAGTTCCATCCATGCATAGGAGAACAGTGCCAAACTTGCCCATTAGCTTGATCACAGAAGGCATTGCATCTTGATATCTGTATCTGTCTGATATCCGATATCTGTCACAGAATGAGTCTCCTTTGGTTCTAGAGCTGTAGCATCACACCCAAAGGGCAAGGTCTCCAGCACTATGTGGCCATGTCTGGCATTGGTAGGAATGAGAAAATCCCATTAACTGTAATGATCTGGCAAGATAGGATGAGATTTCAAGGACATCCCGGACCTAGGGGCCATTCTTTTTTCCTACTTCTTTCCATTTTTTTCACTTTCTTTTACATTTATCTCTTTTCACATGTGTCTTATTTGAATTTTCACTAGGCCAATTGGTCAGCACTATATGTCAACAAGTTTCAACAGAAGGGTCTATTAAGGACAGTTGCTGGAAAACACAGTTCCAAGAAACCAGGGGTTCTATTTGTCCAGACATGGTCTCTTGCAAATATTTTTGTAAATACAGGTCTTTTCTGGCTCAATGGATGTGAACAATTTGTTCACTTTTCTTTAATAGCACACTTTTCACCAAAAATTTGATTATTGAAAATTCTTTTCAGAATGCTAACATCTGTGAGAAAGGAAACTAGGCTAGAAGAGGAAGCTCTCTTTATATCATAATGATGCCTAGATTAGGGTCTAAGTGGGGTGACCTTTCTAGAGTTTCACCATTTGATACATCTTGCTATTCTATGTATTTTATCTTGTTGAGGCCGCACATGAGAAGCTGGTCAAGCTTGCTAACATGATATTGTGTAAAAGCTCATTCTTATGCAGTATAATGGCAGGAACATTAAGTTGGGAGAAAGAGGACTTGGATTTTCCTCTCAGTTCTGCTAAAATATGTGATGACTTTGGGCAACTTGTCTCATTTTCCTTATCTAAAGGAACTAGTACTAGTTAGCACTAGTTACTAGTTAGTACTAGTAAAGTACTACTAGGAAAGAGGCTGGATCTGTGATTTAATTGTTTTAGAGAACTATATGAGGAAGCTTACCCTAATGATAAAGGGTGGCACCTTCTCTGAAACCTTTAGTCTTAGAAGTTTAGAGTTGTTTAGAGTTTAAATGACTTGCTCAGGGTCACACAGTCAATCACTAACCTCAATTAAGAAGCACTTATTAAGCACTTACTGTGTGCCAGGTACCATGCTAAGTGCTAGGAATACGAATAAAGGTATAAACATGTTACCCGACCTCAAGGAAATCACATTATGCAAAATGTGACAATATGGGGGAGACAACATGCAAAACATTGTATGTTACATATATATACACACAGAGTATAAGTCAATGTAATCTCAGAAGAAAGACCTTAGCATTGAGTGGGTACAAGGTGAAGGTGAGGTGGGGAGGAGACTTCTACAGAAGGTGGGATTTAAGTTGTGTCTTGAAAGAAGCTAGAGAAACTCAGAGTTGAAGGTGAGGAAGAACATTCTAGGCATGGAGACAGAATACAAAGGCACTGAATTGGGAGGCTGAATGTTATGCAATAATTGTAAAATTGCAATGTTAGCAACAATGGTAAGAAGGTCAATGCAGCTGCATTATGGAATTTGTTGAGAGGAATAAAAAGTAAGAAGACTGGCCACGTAGAAAGTACCAGGTTGGGAACGGCTTTAAAAGCCAAACATGATTTTATATTTGATCCTGGAAGTAAGTAATAGGAAGCCATTGTGGATCCATATGTTGTGTTATAGAAAAACTGACTGTAATTGTCCTTTTCCTATCTGCTACTGAACTTGTATTGAGAATACTTTCAGTGAACTTAAAGAACATGAGTTTATATCCTAAAACTTCTATTCAGTTACAAAAGCTATTATTTTGTTGTTAAAATAAAATGAAAGGGTTGGACTCATTAGCCTCTAAAATGTCTTTCAGTTCTAAATCTATGATCCCATGGAAAGAGAAGAAATATGATAATGATGAAATTGATGACTGTCACCGGAATATTCCTATTGAATCTTATCAAAAAAGGTGATAAAATAAGATAATGAATGCATAAAAAAAATTTATCAAATACTTACTATGTGCAAAGCACTGTGTAAACAGAAATGCAAAACAAATTATGCTCTTGAGGATCCCAAATTCTAATAGGGAGAGAAAACATAAAGGAGGGCTCAGCTACTGACACACAGAAAGGCCCAATGGGTGTGGTAGCAAAGAAGATGGTAATGAATTTTCTTTAGTGTTATTGATGAAGAAACATCTATTTCTGCTGTTGAGCCACTGTGATGGTGAGAATTTTTTTTTTCCAGTCTTTAATAGCTGTAGTGGAGGAAGTAGGAGATGGAGGAGCAGTAGAGTTATTTGCCAGAATGTGTCTTAAAGATTACTTGAAACTCAGGGATAGGAAATGATTTAATTGTGGTCACCCAGCTAGTAAGTACCAGAGACAAAATTTGAATCCAGGACTTCTGCATTCTAGGTCTATTCTCTACACATCTTGCCCTTCGTCATGCTTTCTAGTCTAGATTTCACAGTTGTCGGAGCCAAGGAGAGAAGGTAGGCTTTCTGACTTAGAAATTCTCTGATCTGTCATGTTATAAAATCCTTGAGAGCAGGGAGAATGCTTTATTCTTTGTATCCTCTAGTATTCAGAAAAATAAATAGACCTGTAGTCCATATTTAGTGAGCTGAATTAAATTGTGGCCATCGAGGCCAGGCTACAGTAACGTGCAAACATAGCAAACGGGTAGAACATTTGTTTTGTCTCATCCTCATTATCAAATACAAGTTAGTAATCTTGATTTGTGAAAAATCCTTTGCTTTAGTTCCCTAAGCATTGTAGGCCCAGCATGCTCTTGTCTGGTTTGACCTCAGTGCTAATGTTGCACCCTTACCTTACACTATTATCTGCATCACCATCTTTTTAGGCAACATAGAGCCTCACTGGGAAAGAAAAGGGCAAGAGTGAATATCGACTTCATACTATTAGTCCTGGTACATACAGTGAATAGCCCCCTGAATTTGCAATTCATACTGGGTTCCTCATAGATTAAATGAATGACCAAAGACTCAGAACATTCAGTTTGAAAGGACTGTATTTCAATTTCCCCTTCCACCCCCCCTCCCATGTCTCTTTAATTTTACAGGTGAACACATTGATGCCCATGGAGGGGAGATTACTTGCCCAAAGTTACAACTAATTAAAGACAGAATCCAGTCCTGTGGTCAGTCTTCCAACTCCTTGGGCATTTTTTTCTAGTGCTTTCTGCTCTGGACCATAATACATCTCACTCAGGAGCTAGTCTTTTCTAGGATCTCCTACATGCCAACTTGATTATCAAAACAAATGATTTGGTCAGTTTGGAAGGTACTATACAAACCCTCTTCCTCACCCAGGGTTGTTTTCTGTATTTCTTCTGAATTCATTTAAGGGAGATCATTAATATAAATATTTTTCAATCCATAGGGAAATGGCACTATCTTTTAGGTAAGATGCCTTCATCCATGACATGTGATTTACCCATCTGGCACAATTTCACAGTGAGATCTTCCTAATGGTTGAATGAAATGCCCAGGTGGTTATTATCGCATGCATCTTGAAGCCCTGTGGGCTATGCGCCTTCTAAATATGGCTATATAATTAGAACAATTTCCCTGAGTTGATGCTCAATGTTTGTCTATTTCTATAGGGATTCTGTCAGTACTAGGTCCTTTCTCCAATGAGAGTTTGATGGAACAAAATTTCAGGCAGTCTTGCTTATTGTTGGGCCAAGCAATCAGCTAGCCCTAGATGTCAATGAGCAAGAAATCTTGCAGTACAGGTTAGTTAGGACGCTATGGACTCAAATTCTTCTGTGGAAGCTAGGGCCCAAGGGGGATGGGATGTTCTCAAGAACACCCCTTTCTCAGTTTTTTCAATGTCTAGCCTCATCAACTCACCTTAGTTCCATCTTCTTTCCCTTTTTCCAAGAGAGAGAAGGCTGCTAATCTTCCTTGCTGGCTTCTGGGGTGGGATTATCTAGGAACATTACCAGGTTGCATGGGGAAAGATGTTAACAGCTTTCTGGCACAGTCTTCATTCTTCCCCAGGTTAAGGGGGGGTGACTATAGGCTTGAATTTTTTATAGAGTTTTGAAAAATATCAATTCCCTCTCCCCACAAAAATCTCCTAAACCAAATAACCATTATCTTGTACCATTCTGTTTACAGAATGTACCCCCTGCCATCCTTCTTCTATCAGTGATTTTCAATCTCTCTCTGCTGGCTCATTCCCTGCTACCTACAAACATACTCATGTCTCCCCATCTTGAAAAAACACTCATTTGATCTTCTCATCCCCACTGACTATAATCCTATAGATACCCCCACTTTCTTTCTACTCTTTTTAAAAAATCCTTTATATTCTGGCTTCCAATCTTATTATTCCACCGAAACTGTTCTCTTCGAAGTTACTAAAGATCTCTTAGTAGCCGAATCCAATGACCTTTTCCCAATCATCATTCTCCTCAATCTGGCTTCAGTCTTTGGCTTGTTGATCAGCCTCTCCTCTTTGATATTCTCTTCTCTCTAGATTTTTGGGATCCCTCCCTCCCTGCCTCCTTCCCCCCTCCCTCTCCTCTTTCTCTCTCTTCTCTTTCTACTTATCTGACCATCGCTTTTTAGTCTCCTTTGTTGGATCCTCATCCAGATGATGCCCTCTAAATATCGGTGTCCCCCAGGGTTTTGTCCTAGATCTTCTCTCTACCCTACATCACTTGCTGATCTTGTCTCCTCTCATGGCTTTAATTGCCATCTCTAAATTCCCTCAGCCCCAGTCTCTCTGCCAGCCTCCAGTCTTGCATCTCCAGCTGCTTCTAAGGTATTTCAAACTTTATGTCCAGTAGGCATCTTAAACCCAACATGTCCAAAATTGAATTCATTATCTTTTTCTATAGACACCCTTCTGTTACTATAGAGGGCAACCCCATCTGCCCAGTCCCTAAGGCAGGCAACCTAGGAATCATTCCAGACTCATTATCTCTTACTATCCTTATCCAATCTGTTGCCAAGGCCTGTTAACTCTACCTTTGTAACATCTCTTGAATAAACCTCCTTTTGTCTTCTGACCCTTCCCATCATGCTGGTTCTCATCCCCTCCTGCTTCAACTATTGCACTCGCCTTCTGGGGGGGGTCTTCATGCCTCACATCTCCCCACTCTAATCTAACTTCCATTCAGCCACTCAAGTGATTTTACTAAAGCACAGGTCTCACTGTATTACACCCCACTATCTACCTTAATAATTTCCAGTAGTTCCCTATTGCCTCTAGGATCAAATATAAAATCCTATTTCACACTCAAAACCTTTCACAACCTGGCCCTCTCATACCTTTCCAGTCTTTTGTACCTTCCTTTATACTACGTATGCATATTCAATCTGGGAGCTTTCTTGATGTTTCATGAACAAATCACTCTCTCTGGGTTCTGGCACTTCCTCCGATTTTCCTCTTTGTCTGGATATCCTCCCTCCTCATTTCTTCCTGTGGCTTTCTTTAAGTCCCAACTAAAATCCCATCTTCTATATTTGCCTTTTTTAACCCTTCTTAATTCTAGTGACTACCCTCTGTCAATTATTTCTTATTTATATAGCATATAGCTTGATCATATACAGTCAGTTCTTAACATTCTTAGGTTCCACATTCATGATTCTGGTTATTTGTGGGTTGGTCATTGATAATGAAGGGGAGTTTTTGGAGATTTGCAGCATAAACTATGGAAAATCACAGATGACATATGCATGTAAAGAAAACAAAAAGATTTCTTAGTAAGTCAATACTGTATATTATTGATCTACTTTATGGTTTACTACTATAAGTATACATACACAGATTTATTAAAAGCAGTTAAATTTTATTAAAAGTTTTAGTGCACTACAGATCTAGGGGCTATACACTACTTATTCTCTTTGAGAAAGCTTCCTCTTTGCCTCTCTATCATGCAGACTCAGTCACATGATTTTCTCCCATAGTGACCTTTGTGTCTTGCACTTTTCTTAGGAAAAGAAAATCCATAGGGGCAGCTAGATGGTACAGGGAATACAGAACCAGCCCTGAAGTTAGGAGGACCTGAGTTCAAATTTGATCTCAGACACTTACTGCTGTGTGACCCTGAGTGCACTTTTGTCTCACCAAAAAAAAAAAAAAAAAAAAGAGAGAAAGAAAATCCAGAAGCAGTTGCTGTGGCATACTGTGGCATACTGACAGCATCTCTGAAAACTGCACTTGAGATATTAAGTTCTCTCCTGTAGAAACTGAAACTTTTTTGGGTGACATGTGCTGTTTTACTTGTTTTTTGAGTTCAATATATACGATCAGAATTATTAAAAATAAAAGTTTAGGGTGAGCCCTAAAATGATGTTTTTTCACAAGGGAGTGGGGGGTGTCTTATGCCCCTTTGAATGTTGTCTTGCCATTGCACTGTGAGCTTTTTGAGGACAGAGACTGTCCTTTGCCTTTTTTGTGAGCCTTTCTTTGTAGCCAATGGCTTATTACAGTGCTTGGTACATAGTAGGAGCCTAATAAATATTTATTGATTGATCGGCATCATTAAGGCATAAACCAACAAGGGTTGTGCTTTGTAGTATGACCAATCATGTGTAAGCCTGGACAATAATACCAGAGAATTTGAGCAACATCTAATTAGAATTTAATGGTGCTGTACCTGAGATGTGTAAGTACGGGAAAAAAAATTTCATTGATACAAGGTGGAGACCAAAATACAAAAACAATTCAAAATTATGAAACAGAAATAATCTGTTGAAAACAGATAGAGATTTGTGATCTAAGCTAATTAGGTCTTCAGGTAAGCTATAACTCCCATTCTGTTCAAATTTTTTTTTTTTTTAAATTAATGATCATTAGAGACAGCTAGGTGAATAATGTGCTGGCTCTGGAGTCAGGAAGACTGGAATTCAACTCTGGCCTCAGTTGTTTCCTAGCTGTGTGACCCTGGGCAAGGCTCAGTCTGCCCCAGTTTTCTCATCTGTAAAATGGGGATAACAGTAGGACCTACCTCCTAGGGTTGTTGTGAGAATCAAATGAGATAATGTATGTTTGCAAACCTTAAAGTTTTATATAAATACTAGCTGTTACATGTGCAACATGCTTTAAAGACCTTAAATATAGCTGCAATTTTTTCCCCACAGACTTTCATTATCATTCTTACAATTTACCTTCAGTTTTGCAAGATTCTTCAAGTTGGCAGAGGATCCTTAGTTTAAAGTTCCTCTCTCTGCTTATAGGTACTAGTACTCTTTTCCTTTACGTTGTAGCCATTGTGTCTGTGGTTCCCCTGATTCTGTTAACATCATTCTGCAGTATTTCACATAGGTCTTCCCATGTTTCTCTAATTCCTCATATTTTTCATTGCTTATGGCACCTCATATTCCTTTACATTCACATAACACAATTTATTTAGCCATTTCAGAGTTGATAGACACCCACTTTGTTTCCAGTTTTTTACTCCCACTAAAAGTATTGTTATAAATATTTTGGGGCATATGAAATCCTTATTTCAGTTGATCCTCCTCAGAATCCTAAAGATATGTTCCCAACAGTGGGATCAGATGGTATGAGCAATTTAGTCACTTTCCTGCCACGATTCTTAATTCTTTTCCAGAATGGTTGGACCAGTTCGCAATTCTACCAACAGCGTATTTGTGTCTTCCTGAAGGTCTCTTCTTAAATAGTTGTGGCTGTTGTGGTTTGTCGTTTGTTCTGGAAGAGGAGTATGGATGTTAGGAAGGTGATACCATGATTTGCAAATGAATTGGATTTAAGTGAGGGAGGGCTGTGCAAAGATAAATTACACACACACAATTAAAGTAAATATAAAGGAGCTTGGTTCAATCCAGTTTATTCAATAAGAATTTATAAAATGTGCAAGACCCTGCTCTAGGCACTGTGGATACAAAGACAAAAAAACTGCAACAGTTACTACCCTCAGGTAGATTACATTCTATTGTTTTTTTTAAACAATCATAATTTTTAAGACAAATCAATATTCCTTACTTTATGTGCCTGTAAATTCAGATTTTACATTGCATTTTCTTAAGACATCCCTCCATAGAGGTATAAATAGAAGGGAAACCTCATCATTATGCCCTTACTTCTATACTTCCTTCATCTCTTTTTTCATTAACTTTAACATAATGTTCAGTTTTTTTATTTACATTTTTAAAATAAATTTTTATTTATATTTCTGTTTTTACATCATTTACATTTTTCAATGTATTTCTTCTGAAATAATATATTTCAATGTATTCCCTGATAACAGGGAATATAAAATTGAGAAAAGGTAAGAGTTCCATAAAACGAACTAATGTATATGTAGGATTCCATACCCTTTATGTCCTATTTCCTCAAGGGAGCAGTAGCTGTGGGTTGACTGCTATATAATGCCTACGTTAAAGAACATGACGTTATTTTGTTTTTCTGCTTCCCAAGGTCATCAAAATCAGTTCTGTGTTAAATAACAGGGGTTGGGATGGGAATACTCAGTTCAAATTCACATTCAGCCAAAATTTCCTGAGTGCCTACTGTATGAAACTTAAGACAAACAACTGGTTATAGAGCATGGTAACTAGATCAAGAGCTAAAAACTTAGTGTAATGTGCAGATGTGGCATGAGCAATAAGGGGAAAAAAAACCAACTGGAGGGTGGTTTTAATTTTTAATTAAAGTTTTTTTAAATTAAGATTTTTAATTTTTCTCTTGTGCTTGGTTTGGCAGCTCACCAATAGAAACACCGAGTACTCTTGTAAGGTGCATGCTTACCTTTGTCTGGGTCATGCCCTTACAACCTAAACTTGCACAGATAATCAACAAGTGCAAGAATAGGTCTTTGAAGTCTGTGAAAAATTAGAGAATGCGTTACACTAGAGTGCTGTCTGTATAATCACTGGTTTGCATAATCTCACATACTACTGAGCGCCAGACACATGGCCTCCATAAATCCTACTGTAAAAGTGGATGAGGGTGGTCCTGTTTACTTAAACTCCATGACTGAGTAGGCATGGTTAGCATCAATCAGAGTAATCAAGACAATCGGGAGATTTCTAAGATGAGCTGTCCTATGTCACTGCTTTCATGTAAGTGCTATACCTGCCTCAAAAACCTAGGGAAGAAGAGGTCCTAGGATATGTGAATGATCTATACTCAGAGCAGAATAAAAAAGAACTGACACATCTCTAATTGAAATGTATATACACTGTCTGGTGGTCCTATAATTTAATCCTTTGAACTTTGGGGTAATGATGTGTGGTAGCTATATTAAAGCGGGAGATTGTTTCTATTGCAGAACCCTTAGAAGTATGGTTTGGTGGAAACAGAACTGAATTGTGGAGTCACAGGACACTGAAGTTCCAATCCCAGTCTTGCCACGTGGTACCTGTATGGTTTTGAGACTATATGTCTCTGGGTCTTAATTTTCTCATCTGTAAAATAAGATTAGTCAATGACCTCTAACATCTCTTGTAACTTGAAAAGCTGCTTTTATTCTTGATTAAAATGCTTGATGGTGGAAAGTCATATGGGGTCATGGCAAGCCTGCTGTACTAACTGAGTGTTAGGAGGAGTAGGCTTCAGCTTCTACCTTGTCACAAATTTGCTCTCTGACCTTGGCTAAACTACGTAAACTCTCCGATCTTAGCTTCTTTACTCTTAAAACGAGAGGGAAGGACTCTAAAACCTCCAAGATCTTTTCCAGTCCTAAATCCAATTTTTCTTTGTGTAACATTCCTATTTATGCTCTTTTACTATGGTGATATCAATATTTTGCAGCAGTCATAAACCCCCATTTGATGACATAACAAGGGAAATCCTAAACCACTTTTCTCTGTACAATGATGGAGTGACGATGCTTTAGTCTATCAGCCTGAGAGGTTGAAATACACGGGGTGATTGTGTAACAATCCTGTCCAATTCTTAAAAACAATTACAGTATAAGTACTATAACAACTTATGTCCAAGTTACCCTAAACCCTTAAAATACTTCTAGTGAGAGCTATTGTTCATTCAACTTTACAAAGTTTTTAGATTAATTTTCATGAATCAATTTAATTTTTAAAGTAAGTATTTAAAAATTAACCTGTCCCTATCACTACCATCAGCTCTCTTCTTTCCCTACCAAATTAAATAAATTAGAAACAAACTTCTTCAATATATATCTGGCAAAAATAAATCCCCACAAGTGGGGATTTATATGTCTCTTTCATAATTTTAAATTCATCACCTCTCTCAGGAGGCAAGGGGTATGTTTTGTCTTCATTCTTTTGGACTTGTTTATCATTGCACTGATCTGAGTCATGAAATCTTGCAAAGTTACTTTTCTCCATAGTGAGGTTTTCATTGTATAGATTGTCCTTCAGTTTTGCTCACTTTTGTTTCCTATAGTTTATAGAATTTATAAAATTCTTTCCAATTTCTTCTGAAGCTGTTCATTTCATTATTTCTTATGGCACAGCAACATAACATTAACATGCTATATATTTTATTTAAAATTATATAGTATTGTACAGAGCACAACACATATCAATTATTTAATTTGATTTTCATAATACAAATCTGTGAAGTTTGTAAATATAGGCACACTCCATTGGACATGGGTTAATTGGATCTTTCCAATACAGCACTACTCCACCCTCCACTTCCCTCCCCTCCAAACCCCATTCCAAGCACAGCAAAACAAACCTTAACTTTAGGTGAAATAAAGTTGGAAGGGGACAGTTACAACAACAGGGCAAAAGACATCTCCCCTATTAGACTTTAAGCTCTGTGAAGGGAGGAAATGCTCTATTTTTCACCCTTTTTAACCCCAGGGCTTATGCTTAATGCTTTGCATTTAGGGATATTGATAGGATTTTGGACCATGGTATAGAGAACTCACAGGTGATGAAACTCCTTTTACTAATTCAAGTTGTCAACTTCTCTGTAACTCATAGTCTTGGAGAGTTGACTAGAGCCTGAGAGATTGTCACTTGCACGGGGTGACACTGCTATATGTCAGCAGTAAGTCTTAAACCCAGGTCTTACTGGCTTCAAGATCAGCTCTCTATC
The DNA here is from genome assembly GCA_023548195.1 of Bettongia penicillata ogilbyi. Taxonomy (NCBI): domain Eukaryota; kingdom Metazoa; phylum Chordata; class Mammalia; order Diprotodontia; family Potoroidae; genus Bettongia; species Bettongia penicillata. The sequence continues at coordinate 3,292,266 of JAJHZJ010000455.1, read as the reverse complement.
CACTATTCCATGCTATCTTGTACATAGTAGTTGATTAAAAATGGTCATTGAAACTTGAATTGAATTTCTGCATAGTCAAAATTTGGTTTATTGAAGCTTAAAATTAGTTTCTAAAGAGATCTGGAATTGTCCTATGGAATTCTGGACTGAGTTCCTTGGATACACTAATAGACCTGAGGTTTGGAGATCTGACATACCAAATCACCGAGGGGGCCTGTGAGATCCCCTTCTCCTTAGCAGTCATGAATACTGAAGAACCTATTTTGTTCTTGAAGAGTCTGGAGAAGGATGAAAACTAATGGGCTCATATCTTTGAACTTGAAGAAATTTGGTAAAAAGTTTAAAATAATCTCATTTCTCTCCTCCCCCATAACTCTTCATTTTCTTTGTATTTAGAAAGTAACGAGGTAGAATAATTTTTAACTTAAGGCTTCTTGTTTGTGAATGGGGATGCTTCTAACGAGGCCAGCCGCCTAATCCATGAACTATTTGTATTAAGTGCTTAATAATTCTCTGTGATATTTAATAAGTCTAAGGAAGAAGAAAGATAAACCCTCAAAGCTGAACTAAACCAGTGCTTAGGCCTAATTGAAGCATGCTACCATAGGTAGTTCCAAATTTAATGTGGTAGTTGGTTTTAGTATTATCTTGGCAAGTTATTTGACATTTCTGGGTTCTAGTTTCAACTGTAAATTGAGGCCTCAGAAGTCCCTTCTAGGTCTTGACATATGACAGTTGGTTGGGGCAATTTTACACTACCTAAATTAGATCCACCTAACAGGTGTGGAACTGGAAGCTCCAGGAAATTAAATGATTTGCCTAAGACCTTCCAGTGTGGTATTCTTTCTTCAGCTCAATTCAAGGAATTTATTAGCCTTGTTATGTGCAAGGGGAATATGATGGGAATGCAGAGATGAAAAAAATAAAATAGTTCCTACCCTCAAGGAACTTGCAGTCTAAAAGGTAAAACAAATTCCCAAATATAATACAAAGTAGAATATAATAGGGTCACAGGATAGATTAGGACAATGTACCTTAGAAAAATATGAGGAAAGAGGACCACTTTCAGCTGAGGGGGATGGAAGAAGGTTTTGTGGAGGAGGTGGTACCTGACTTTGGGTCTTGAAAGATTTCAATAGGTAGAGATAAGGAAGGAGTACTTTCCAGACATGGAGTGTAGTCTGCTTACATGGGAAATATGGTGTGGAAAAAGTTGAGATAATAGTCCCTAGTCCATTTCAGCTGGACTATAGTGTGAGTGAAAAGTAGTGGTATGAAATAATACTGGAAATATAGGTTGGCGATAGACCACGAAAGGCCTTCATTGCTAGGATAAGGAGATTATATTTTATTATATATAGGCAATAGAGATTCGCTGAAAGTTTTTGAATGAGGACGGATGAGATCTAATTCAGGGATCAGTAAACTATGGGCTGAGGGCCAAATCTGGCCCAGTGTCTGCTCGGGCAGTATAAAAATAGTCTGGGCATGGAGTTTGGACCTTGGGACATACTTTGTCAACTCTTGGTTTAGGTATATAATGCCTAGAAGTCTAGCTCTGTGTAGCCTAGCCAAAAAAACCAGATAAAGTGATTTATTTGGTGATGAAATTGGGACCGTTATAAGCAAGTTGATGTAGCAAAGCACTATGGCGTAGTGAATAGGAGTCCAACTTTTCCCAGCTTTTCACAATACCTGTGTGACCTCATAGTATTATTGATATAGAACTGAAAAGGGCAGAACAGGTCATCAAAGTCTAATCCCCTCGTTTTACAAGGGGATCTGTAATTTGAAGTTCAGAAAGAGAAGGCAACTTCACACAAGTATTAAGTTACAGAGACAGGATTTGAACTCAGATTCTCTGAGTCCAATTCCATGCTTTCTACTGTACCATATTGCTGTGGAACCAAACCAGGTCTCCTGACTCCCAAGTTCAGAGACCTTTATATTATGTGATAAAAGTACATTTTTTATATTTTAAATGTAATGATGTAGGCATCTTTTTTAAAAGTTTCTTTATTATATATATAAAACATATATAATGTAATATTTATAAAGTTTTAAAAATATATATATATCTTATATTCCTAGAATTTATTCTGAATAAGTAGAATTACAACTTCAGTAACTAACCAACTGATTAGGAAATTCAAAGAGGTTCCTAGAAATCAATAGGAAGGTTGGTAATTAGATTTAAATTGTTTTGTTTGTGTGTGTCCTTCGTTGCTGACGAAGACAATGCCATCAGAGAAATGATGATGTGACTTGCATGTGACTTTGTTTTGAGTGAGTGAGGGCTGTGCAGATTACCAGCCTCACTTCTTCTCCAGAGCCATCTGAATCCAATGACAAGATATTCATCAAGATGGACCCAGGATGCACTGGGAAACCTTGGGCCCTGTAGGCCAAGGTCTTTGCAGGTACTCACGTAGGGTGAGGTACCCATTCATTGAATAGCCCTGTTTAAGAAGTAGCCAGTGTATGGCTCCTTTAATGAGGCCAAGAAAAAGAAAGACATCAGGCTGGGAGAGAAACAGCAACAGTTATTCTTGATAATCACTCTTAACCAGGAGGGTCTTGTCAAGAATATCTTGACAACTTAAGTTGATGGGCAGAATTGGATAAGATGAAATTCAACAGGGAAAATATGAAGTTCTATGTGTTGGTTAAACAAAATTTATGAGGACATGGCTAGACAACAGTTTATATAAAACAGATCTGGGTATTTTTTTGGTGGAGTGCAAGCTTAATCAATATGATTTTCCCGCACGACATGGCAGCTAAAATGGCTAATGCTATCCTTGGCTTCATCAAGACAGGTAGAGTATTCAGGAACAGGAAGTGGCAGTTTTGTCCTCTGCCCTGGTCAGACCACACGTCTGGAGTTCGATTCTGGACACTACATTTTTGGAAGCACACGAAAAAGCATTCATAAGAGAATGTTAGGGATGACAAGGCAACTGGAAGCCATGGCCAATGGAATTATTTGAAGGAATTTTGGAATTGAGTTTGAAGGAGAGAAGACTTAGGTTGATCATCATCATCATCATCATCATCATCATCATCATCATTACCACCACTAGTATTTATGTAGCACTTTAGGATTTGCAAAGCACTATAGACCTATTATTATTAACCCACTTTACAGAAGGTGGAATTGAAGCGGACAGAGATTGAGTAATTTCCCAGGGTCACACCATTTAGAAGATTTGAACTCAGGTCTTTCTTACTCCAGGGCCAACACTTTATCTACTCTACCACTTAGATGCCTCTAAAGACATGATGGCTGTCTAAGTATTTGAAGTTCGGTCATCTGGAAAAGAAATTAGCCCTATTCTCAGAAGTTAGAACCAGGAGCAATGGATGAAAGCTGCAGAGTGGCCATTTGATGTGAAGAGAAGCTACCTAAAAATTAAAGCCATGCAAGTGAGCTATGGATCAACAGGGAAATGACTGCCCCTTCTTGGAAGTCTTCAAGACAAAACCAGAGGACCAGTTATTAATCATGTCATAGAGGGGATTCTTTGTCAGTTGTGATGTCTCCTCTGGTTCCTTCCAACTTGTCATTCTGTGAAATATTTATTATATGTGTATAGCATCATGGACATGTTCCTGCTTGGGTGGAACATGCCCTTTTTTCACATGATTGAAAACGTGGGATTTCCAGTTTTTATTCTTAAAGACTTTTATATGAGGTATTAGCAATCAGTATAATGTCTTCCTCCTTCCTTTTATCTCTTTCAGACTCTCTCCATCCCCATCTTTCTATTTTTCTGTTTCTATTTTGCTATCTTAAAAAATTATATGAATAATAATTAAAACCCAACTTAGGTAGTTCTTACTCATAGAGGCATGAACAAGAGGATAATTGATGCTATGGAAACTCTCACCATTAAAAATTCCACATAGGAAATGACATAATTGTCCAAGCAAGAGGATGTTTCTAATGATGGAGAAAATTGCCATTGTGAATGTTAGTCAACCAAATATGAAATAACTGATATTGAGAAAGGTTGGAGTAGCAAACTGTCTTGCCTGTTTTTTTTTAATGCCTGGAAGAGAAATGATCCACAATGGACTAAACACAATGCAGGAAACAAATTGGGGAGAACAGATGGTTGTCTTCCTCAAGGAAAACAGATGCTGCTTCAGTGTAAGACAAAAGTTAGCAGATCCCACATAATCTAGTCTTCCTAATTGAAGCTAGAGGGTAATCTGCCTATTTCCAGTGTTAGCTAAAGGGAGGGGCATATTGACAGTTAAAAGGAATTAAATTAATCCAGTACACATATCAAGTGGGTGGAGAAAGTTGTTAGGGTGGAAGCAAAACAATTCAAAAGACTGATCTGGGCTAAGACAGAACTCCTCTGCTGACTAGATGAGACTGTGGGTATTACTCACAAAAGAACTAAACTAGCCTTGAGGAGCTATGGGCTGCATTCACAAAGTACAAGTAAATACTTCCCCTCCGAGAAGAGATCAATAGCTTCTGCAATTTGGTAAAGAACCAGTAGATGGCAGTAGTAGCACACTGGAGAACAGACTACAGATAGATAGTGGAGAAAGTAGCCCAGAGGATGATGTCTGCAGACTAGCAATTGACTTCAGCAACTTTGTAAAGAAGAAAAAACGAAGTAGTTTTGGAGGCATAGAAGTATTTCAGCACTTATGGGTACATAAGTTACTTAGGCAATACCTACACCCTCTCTTGCTGTTGGCTATATATGTATGGCCATGGTCTTTTTGGGGACGGTATTTGCCCTACTATTCCGTATATTCTGTTTAACTAACTGCATTTGTATTGAAGTAATGTGCCTACTTTTGTAGAACTAGGACTTTTTTTTGGTAGAACTAGAATTTTTAAGTTTTTAAAATTTTTTGCTACTCTTTACTAATAACCCTAGCATTTAGCTTTTCTTCAGGTTTTCCTTGAAGTATTCTTTGTCTAAATAACTATTCTAGAAGGAACTTTTTCTTTGTAATCCATAAAGTAGAAATCTTGGACAAGGTGATATCTAAGATATTCTTTCTTTCTATCGTACAAATATCCATAACCTGGGACTTCTCTCACCTCTATCCAGGGATTCTTAAATTTTTCCACTCTTGACCTCTTTAGGGCTTCTTAAATGGTGAGTTGCAACTACATATGGCTATATGATTCTGTCTGATCTAGGCCTCAGTATAAAGCCAAGCTATAGAGATACAAAAGATGGTAAGAATCAAGTCATCAGTTCATTTAGTTTGAGTGTTTAAACCAGCAAGTTTGACAAGACACTGGAAAAATACCCCAAATGGCTTTGGAATGACTTCACTAGGGTTAACAATTTTTTGCTTAAAAAAAAAAGACCCTCCCCCCAATCAGAGATACATAAGCTAAATTTTATTGGATACTCAAATGGGACCTGTTGGTTTATATCACAGTCAAACACCTTCTTTAATGATGGTAGGTGGTTATCTTATTGAGAACAGATGCTACCAAGATGGGAGAGTCAAACCCCCCACTAATAATGGATCTTACTGATTTGAATTGACCCTTTGGCAAGGTCAGGGTTAACATATATTTCCTGTGAGTCGAAGGTGGGGAGGCTGGAGAAGAAGTGTCAGTGTGCTGTATTAAATATTACTTAAGAATGCTTTGCTTTCATTCATCGGAAGGCTGCACTTTTTTTTTTAAAGCGCCTCTACACGCCCATCTTTTACTATGGAAACAGGTAGAAATACCTAGAATATGCATTTACCACTTTCACTTTAGTGTTGATGAAAGTTTGGACAAGAAAACGTGGGAGTGTGCCCCTCATAAGTAAGTAGGCACACTTTCATCTCTCTCTGAGGTCTCTCCTTGCGCAGAGGAAGCCATCACTGAGAGTTGCAGGCTCTTGGGAATTTCCTTTTGTAACTAGAAGATAAACCAGGTCTTCAGTGCAGCAGCAGTAGAAACAGTGGCCCCAGCAAAGAAAGGCACCCTTAGCCTTTGAGCAGATTTCATGGACTAACTGTTTGACCCATCTCTCAGCTTCTTGGCTGTGAGGTTTCCCTGCAACTGCTTTCTCTTTTCCGGTCTGAAGGATGATGATTGTTTGTTTAGCAACTTCCTATACTGGTAAGTGGCCATTTGTCCGATTTCCAGTCCCCAGAAAATGCCCCAAGAGAGTTTGTTTTCCTAACTGTCAGTTTGGGGGCTTGTCGTGGTTTTCTCACGACCCATGGTGAGGAGACAGACGGCATGATTACTGACTGAGTCCCCCAGCACTGCCAGGAAAGCTTGCTTTCTGGTGAGTGAGTGGGTGGGGTAGGGTGGGGTTGGCTTTGGATGGAGGTGGGAAGTCACTACCTAGTGATTCAAAGGTAAATAGCTTTCAGGCTATGTCTAATTTGGGGGCAGGCTTTGCTCCTGTTTCAGATTTCTCAGTTTCAGTTTTGTGTTTGGCTGGCATTCCTCTCCCACCCAACCTCCCTTTTTTCTTGTGTGGCTTAGTAGTACAGAAAACCCTCAGCATACTTTCTTCCTACTCCAAATGGCATGCCTTTCCTTTCTTTCTTTTTTTTCTCTTTTTCGTAGGGGTTGTGTGGGTATATTGTTTCCATGGTGTAGTAGATAAAGTTCGGGACTGCTGTCAGAAAGGATCTATGTTCAAATACCAAAACTCCGATATTTAGTGACTATATTACCCCAATCAAGAAGATGCCCCTCTTTAAGACTCAGCTATGTCATCTCTAAAATGGGAATGATATCTATTGTACCCCCCTATAGGATTATCTTGAGGGTATAAAAAGAATGTACAGAAAATGCTTTGTGAACTTGAAATAGCCCATGTTTATTTGCTGTGATGTTTATCTTTATTTTTTGTGCTGATTACATTTGGTAGCCGCTTCATCCCTGCCTGGATGACTTCAGTGCATGATGATTTCAACTGTCAAATTATGCTGTAAAGGCAAGCATCAGTTTGCATCAGTGTGTAAATAAGTTAATCCGTTTTAGAACTCAAGGTAATGTTTTTAACTGCTAACATTTGTCCAAAGAGAAAAAAAATGGATGTTTTATTAAGAACTACTGGGCTGTCATAGGTACCCACTTAATGATTACACAGGGTAAAAAATAAACAAGGTGGGTAATTGAGTATCAGAAGGGGAACTGGGGAAAATAAGGTGTCTCATCTTACTTCAGCAACACCTGTGTCCAGGGAAAATCCCTATTTGCTCAGGTAATTGCTTAGTTTATTTCTACAGCAATAAGTGACTTCAGAGCTGGTTCTTCTAACCGGCAATTATCTACTATGTTTTGGGTATTATGTTTCATCAGGAATACATCTTTGCGGAAAAACCAAGGGATTCACATATGAGCATAGGGTGAGAACTTGGATGGATGTCAATTCCCCTCTCTTGTTTTCCCATTTCATACAGCAAGCTGAAATTTACATTATCTGGGAAGAGACTTAAATTAACATTTAGAAGTGAATGGAAAATAATGATTAGGGATGGAGCATTTCTATTGCCATGGTTTTTTGTTTTTTGGTAGAAGAACGGGAAAGCAAGGTAAGTTCTCAGACGTATTTATGAAAAGGTGTTGGAGAGAGAAGGATAGAGAGTTGGCTTCAGACTCAAGAAGATCTGGGTTTGAATTCTGCCTCGGAAACAAGCTGGTTGTATGACCCTGGGCAAGTCACCTGATCTCTCTTTCCGGCTATGAGTTGTAGAACAGAGGGATGTTCTTAATAACATTGCAGGTCTGTACAAAACAAAATAAAATGGTTCCAGGGAAAATGTTTCTGTCAACCCATTTTCCAGATTCTTTTTTTTTCATTCTATGGCACTGCATCTGGCTTGGAACTCCAAGTTCAAAGAAAAAGTTGGGTAGAGAACCATCCCAACTCCAGTTTGTTAGGGGACTGTGAAGATGGGTACAGCACTAGACCTGAAATAATCCTTCAAATTTCTCAAAATACTTTGCCCAGACCTCTTATTTGCACTGATCACATTTTCCTTTGTAGCTTTATTATTTTTGCCTGTGTTCTTCACTTCTCTCTCCAACTGCCATCCCTATTAGATTATAAACTTCTTGGGAATAGGGTTTATGCGATATCTTAACATTTGTTTTGTGTAGATATGTGATTTTATCATTTCTTTTGTAACTCTCAATGGAGAAATGTCCCTCACTAATTAAAATTAATAACCTTACTCATCTGTACCTTAATTTTAGAGAGTTGTGTGGGTGCATTGAGAAGTTAAGTGATTTCTCTATCGTCACACAATTAGTGTATGTGAGAGTCAGGACTTGAATCCAAATTTTCCTTCCTCCCACACTGTCTATCCACTATTTGGTTGCCTCAGCTCTATTAAGCACTTAAATGACTACATGTTGAATTGAATTTTTGTGTGTTACCACACCCAAATGGAATAGTTTGTCAAAGTGTAAATGCAGATCCTTTACTCTTTTGGTTGGAGAAAGGGGCTAGAGAATGAGAGAGTCTTAAGTACATAAATGGGATAAAAGAAACACTGAAATCTGGAAGAGAATGAAAAGTTTTGTTGCGCCTTATCCATCTTTACTTTATCTATAGCCAGTGAGCACTAACTGAGCACCTACTATGTGTTAGGCATTGTACCAAGCTCCGAGATCACAAGGAATGGTAAAAGCAACAGTCCCTGCTTTCAGAGAACTTATAGTCTAATGGGTAAATAACTATATGCAAACAAAATAAATTCAAGATAAATTAGAGCTAATCCACAGAGGTAAGGTGCTAGCATTAAGTGGAGGGGAGGGAGATGAGGAAAGATCTTTCACAGAAGGTGTGATATTAGCTCAGACTTAAAGGAAGCTAAGAGAAGTTAGGAGACAGATGATGAGGGAGAGAATTCTAGGCATAGGGGACAGCACGTGAAAGTGCCTAAAGTTGGGAGGTGGATTGTCATGTTCGAGGAATAGTAAGGGGAGGGCAGTGTCATTGGATTGCAGATTACATGGTGGTGGTGATGGTCATGCTGGTGTAAGGAAAAGTAAGGAAAGGTAGAAAGAGGCCAGGTTACAGAAGTCTTTAAAAGTCAGAGGATTGGGAGCCATTGGGGTTTAAATAAATGTTGATTGATTGATTAGGGTTGATTCAATGGAGGGATAACATGGTCAAACTGACACTTTAGGGACATTAATTTGACAGCTGAGTTCAACTAGTAGCTTATTGTAATAGTCCAAATATAAGGTGATGAGGGACCTAACCAGGATGGTAGCAGTGTCAGAGGAGAGCAGGGGCAAAGAGAGGGGGATATATGAGAGATATTGTGAAGGTAGAAATGATAAGACTTAGAAACTGACTGGATATGGAGGTAAAAAAGAGTGAGGAGTCAAGGATGGTGGTGGGGTTGGGGGGAGTCAGATGACTGCAGTTATGTTGACTTGTCCCTCCCGGTGAGCTCCTCCTTTCTATACTGCCCTAGGTTTGGAGAAAGGAGATGTAACTTGTGCCACTGCTGGAGGTTAGAGACTATTAGAAGTCTCGTATTGGTAGTCTATCTGGTACCTTGCCTGTAATAAGAGTGAAGAATGAACCCATGGTGAGTTACAAGAAACTGGGACTGGCAACTCTCCCAGCTCCAACTCACCCAAATGAGTTTCACTCTCCCTCTTTCTATTTCATAATCATTCTGGTTCCTTCTTTTTCCTTCTCACTTTCCTTTGGAGTCTTGGATAACACACTACTCCATCTTTGAAGTCATCATGATCTGCAATATGAGTCATCTGAAACTCCTCTCTCTCTCTCTCTCTCTCTCTCTCTCTCTCTCTCTCTCTCTCTCTCTCTCTCTCTCTCTCCCCCTCTCCCTCCCTCTCTCCTTTCATATCTAATCATTTATAAAGCCCCTGATTTTACCTACATGCAACATATATTTACTTTTTTATTATTATGAAATGGATAAATGCCAGCAAACACAAATGTTTCCTTAACAGAAGGAAGAAAAGAAAAAGGATGTGAATAACATTATGAATCTCCAATATGGACAGAATGCTTTAAGTATATACTTGTTAGTGCTGTCAAACTTACATAGAAATAGGCGGTAGTGACTTAGAAAACAACAAATTAACATTATCTGTGGTGTATTCTATTTTTATTTATTTTGTTAAACATTTCACAATTACATTTTCACCTGATTTGGGGCATCTGGGAATTTTTAGATTCAACTTGGTAGTTCCAACACTGTTCTGTTTGTCTGTGTCCCCTTCTGAACTTCCCTCTACTCTCTTCTGTGTATTAAAAAAAAGTTTCATTGACTCTCTCTTCTTTCTCCTCTTTTTTTTTTTTGCACTACCACCCTCCACATAATACCCCATTCTCCCAATAAAAACTCTCCCTTTTAACAAATGAGATTAGGAAAGTAGAAGAATTCCACCTTGGCCACTTCTGAAAATATACACCCCATCCTGTAACTCTAGGGCTGCTATCACCTTTTCTCCAGGGGAAGAGAAAAATCAATCGCGGTCAGTCTTGTCAAGTAATGATTGCTTATTGCACTCATCATTGTTCTTAAGATGTAGGTGGAGCAGTGGATAGAGCACCCAGCCCAGAATCAGGAAGTCCTGACTTGAAATCCTGCCTCAGATACAAGCCTGGTGATCTTGGGCAAGTCACTTAATTCTTTTTGCTACAGTTTCCTCAGCTGTAGAGGATAATAAAGGCATCTACCTTCTCTGGTTATGAGGATCAAATACTTGTAAGGCAGTGCCTGGCACACTTAATGTTTATTTCCATTTTTTTCTTAAATTTTTCATTGCTGTTTCCCTTTAAAATGTTGAAGTCTCTGTTTTGAACTATTTTCCTGATTCTACTCAAGTAATTGTATCAGTTCATAAAATCCTTCCACCTTTTTCTGAATCTATTCCCCCATCGTTAGCTTTGTAATCTTCTGTTATATTGCTGTACTGTAACTTATTTAAAATTTTCCAGTTGAAAGGAACCCTCTTGGTTTCACTTTTTTTTTTTTTTTTGCTATTACAAGAAGTGGTGCTGTTAATACTTTGCTGCATTTCTATTCTTTCTCTTTGATCTCATTTGAGTATATGCCTACTACCAGTACTGAGGGGTCAAAGGGTCTGCACAGGCTATTGATCATTTGGGTACAGGTCTAAATTGCTTTGGACTCACAAATCTATCAACAATGTATCAGTATGCCTATTATCTCATAGCTTTTCCATAAGTTATCATTATTCTTCTGTTTTGATCTTTGCCAATCTGCTGGGTGTGAGGTGGAACCTCTGAGTTGTATTAATTTGAGTTTCTCTTATTAGTGATCTGGAGTACTTTTCCACATAGTTGCTAATAGCCTGACTGTTCATTTGAGAATCTGGTGTTCATATCCATTGCTCATTTCATTGAAGAATGGTTCTTATTCTTATATACTTGTATCAATTCCATGGAAACTGGCATAACATATCTTGTATGCGATCCTTTTTTTCCATACATGTATCAACTACCCTAGATCAAGCCCTTCTTACCTCTCTCCTGGGCTATTTCAATAGCCTTCTAATTGGTCTCATTGTTTCTAGACTCTCCCCTTGACAATCCATTCTTCATCCAACTGCTAAAAGGATATTTCTAAAACTCAGTTCTGACCATATTGCTCCCCTGTTCTATAAATATTGGTGGCTTCCTCTTTCCTTTAGGACACAATAAAAGTTCCTGTTTGATTTTCATAGTTCTTTAGACTCTAGCTTTCTAGGTTTATTGCACATTTTTACTCTTATTCCTAGGTCCTATTTTCCAACCAAACTGACTGGGTGATCACTATACAAAAAATTATCCATCTCCTTCCTCCAATGCCTTTGCATAGTCTGTCCCTTATGCTTGGAATTACTCTTCTTCTCCACCTAGTATAATATTTAGATCCTTTCAAAGCTCTGCTCATGTATCACCTCAACATGAAGCCCTGTTCATATCTCATTCCCATGTCACGATCTGGTCCCTACCTACTTCTCCAACATCAGACAAATATAATTTCCTTCAGATAGACCATGTTCATTCCTAACTCTGAGGTTTTCCTCAAACAATTCTTTCTGCTTGGGATGCTGGTCCTACTCTTCTAATGATTGCTATTTTATATGATCTCCAAAGTCCATTTCAGATTCCTTTCCCTCCATGAGAGTTTCCACAATTATCTTGGTCTTGGTGAATTAGTCATTTCTTTAAGGTCTATGACCTCTTATTGTCACTATTTCTTACTTGTCACTTTGTGTAGGCTACTTTGTATAGTTATTTGTGTCCTTATGTTTATATTGTCTTCCCATATAGATTATAAATTCCCAAGATCAACGAGCATGCCTCCTCCTACCTCTTTGCATTCACTAGTGTCTGTCAGTTTCAACTCATAGGTGCTTAATAAATTCAAGTTGCTGTTTATGATGATAATACTGCAAATAATGGTGTCATTGTGATGCACTGAGGTATTAATGATTGAAAATTGGCCTACCTTATGTCAAACATGCAGAGAAATCTACAGCATGGTTGATTTACTTTATTGAATAGAAATATCAAGACTTTTTATAGCAGGGCCTTTACTAGGAATTTCTAACTGGTTGATCTTCCTTAACAAACAAGTCATGAAATCAAATCAAGTTTATGGTCTGATATTATCATACCTAGGTAGCATTTCAACCAAGGTCAAGATATGTGGCCAAAGGCTGCTGACATGCCTCCTTTTAGGCTGGGGGGGCAGCATAGTAGACATACGGCTCTCCTTGGAGTCAAAAAGCATGGGTTTATGTCTCATCTTTGACACTTAATAGATTTGTGATGCTGGTCTTGCTCTTTATGAGTTCTAGTGCTCTCATCTGTAAAATGGGAATCTCAATCTGGCACTACCCTTTACAGCAGACCTGTACAACTTGGCAGTAGGTAGGGGCCAAAATTAAAATAGGCTAAAGTACTTGGCAGCAGATAGAGTTTTAGTGGATCACTTTCCAAGTAAAAGTAACTAGAGACAGACTGATGATGCTAGGTTGCTGCAGGTCACATGACAAACAGGAGTGAGTGGGCAGTGGCTAGTGCCCGAAATCCTTCCACATGCTGGCCCTCCTACAGATGTTGTGCAGACCTGCTTTACAGGGTTACCCTAAGGAACGTACCCTTTAACCTGAAGGCATAAGTTCTGGAGGTAACCTTCACATGGAACTCAACACTCTTAACCCTGGGAGTTCCCCATGTGCATTACTCTGTTTAAAAAAAAGCTCCAAAACAACTCAGAGAATTTACTTGCATCACATGCCTTAACGTTTTTATCTCTCCTTCTGGTGACCTCAAGGCTTTAGAGCAGGGGTGGGAGGCAGCAGGTTTCCCAGCCTTTTTTAGAGAAGTTACAAAAAAAGGTTCCTCCTTACAAAAAGCCTGGGAACCCCTAGAAGAGACAGAGAAGCATGGATTCCTCTCATATTTTATTTCTACGTTTCAATCAATTGTGTTATTGTTATGTAGACAACCTCAACATGGTCAGCAGTAATGCTGCTTTTTTTTCTCATGAACTCAAAGAACACTTTTCCTCTTTTATTGGCTACATAAGGGGTGCAGACTAGCTCATGAATCAGAAAAGATCAAATTTGGATCTGGTAAAGCAAAGCTTAGAGTTAGGTTGACCTAATAGAAGCTGGGTTAGCCCTAGAGGCTAAAAGTCCTGACTTCAATTTTTGTTTCTAGTACATAAGCGTCCTGTAATCCTCCAGGTAAGTCACTTAAGCTCTTAAGGTCCTAGGATATTCTCTAAGACAATAAATTACTGAGGGTGGAAGGAGTTTCCTCACCTGAAGGTTCTTTCTTCCCCCACTAATTAAACCACAGTCCAAATTTCCTCCATCTTCTCTATCTCTCTCCCTCTCCCAAATGCAAAACTGATTATATTTCGCTCCACTTACTTTAAGGTACAGTGAGAAAAAAAGTGTTAGATTTGATGTCAGATAACCTTAAATCCTGCTCCCCTCCTTTTTTTAAATCTGTGGGATCTTAACCAAGTCACCAAACATTTTTGGTTCTTGCAGAATCGTGGAATATCTGAGTTGGAGAAATCTCAGAGACTATCTAGTCTAAACCATACTTCAGAGTCCTGTGTAAATAAAAGGAGAGGCCTAGATGACCATCTAAGGTGATTAAAAATATTTGGAAACCTTTTGGTGCTTCCTTTGAATAAGGTCAAACCACCTGGTGCTAATTTGCTACTAGTCATCAAACAGGACGTGGTTCAATAAATGCAGGGCTAGTGAAGAGATGGGCAAGTCCATCAACCTTGCAAGGAGGTCCATTTTGTGTGTAAATAGGGATCCATCCCCATTTAGGTGCAACTAGGTGCCATAAGTAGATGGAATTCAGGACTTGAAGTCAGGAAGACTGGAGTTCCCATTTGGCCTCAGTCACTTACTAGGGCTTGGCACATAAAAGGTACTTAATAAATAGTTACTGATTTGTCAGTTTTGTCATCTGTAAAATGTCAATAAAAATAGCACCTACTTCTCAGGATCATTGTAAGGATCAAATGAAATAGTATATGTAAAATAATTTGTAAACCTTAAAGCACTATTCAGATTTTGGCCTTTATTAACATTAATTAGTTAATTAAATCTGATTGAAAGTCAAAATTTAGACTTGGAAAATATCTTGGTGATATCTAGTCCAACCTTCCTCATTTTTATAGATGAAGATACAGACGCCTACACTGGGGAAGTAACTTATCCAAGGGCGCAGCAGTAGCAGTCAGAATTTGAACCCAGGATTTTTGGACACTAAATCCAGTGCTCTGTCTTTTCTTGTAGCATTAGTACTCTGTGCAGTCATGCTTCCTTGGATCACGTGTGAAAGCAGAGCACAGAAATGGTCATTAAAAACCAAACCAAAACCCACTTTGGACCCTCCCCAAAGAACAAACCAAAATGGGAAAAAAATGTAGCACATATTTCATGTCCGTCTGAGAGCAAATACGCAACAGCTGCTTGAAGGAAGCTCCTAAGCAAGTTGTATTCGTGTTTCCTCATTCATATTCTTCCGCTTTTACCCTCCATCCTGCAGGGGCCGAAGTGGGGAGCAAGAAAAAAAATTGTTCCGTGTGTGTGTTTGTGTGCGCGCGCGCGTCTCTCTGTGTGTGTCTCTGTGTGTGTGTCTCTCTCTGTGTGTGTGTCTGTCTGTTTCTGTCTCTGTCTCTCCCCTCTCCTTCTTCCGCTGCTCCTTACAGAGGAATGAAAGGCTTTAACACTTTAATCAACTTCACATCCAAAGCTACAGCGCTTTCCTTAGGAAGTACTTTTTACAGATAGAGCAAAGGGACGATTTAAGTTAACAATAACTCACATTCACGTAGCCTTTTATCTTTTCAGAGAACTTTCCCCCTTGCATAGTCCCTTGGGGTTCAGTAGTGGATATATTGCCCCCATTATCGGAAAACAGAGGCTCTTAGTTTTTTGACTTGCCTGAGGTCAGTTAACCAAGCGGCAGAGAAGGGGCTTGAACCTAGGTTTTTTGACGCCTATTCTAACTTGAAAGCTGCCTGGGGAGAAGAGGGTGACTAATTCCGAATTTATTTTCCCACCTCTGTAAGCTGCTTCTCTACTTTTCTTGCTACGCATTTTTAATTCCTCTCACCTATCTTGGGCGGAGTGGGGGGTGGGGGGGTGGGCAGTTAAGAACAGGGAACTACACAAATTGGGACTAATTTCTACTCCTGTTGAGAGATAGTGGAGCCACAATTTGGAACTTCAGCACCTTTCTTGGTGGGAAAATCCATTTAAACCCTAACCTAGAAACATGAAAGGAAAGGGGAAAAAACCTAATGGAAAAAACACGAGCAATCATTTTACAAATCACTTTGTATACCCCCTTTTATTTCCTCCCTATTTCCCTGCTTTCTTGTCTCATCCAAGTACATTGGGCCAAATATTGTGGTACCTTCCAAGGGAAGCGCTATGCTGAGAGCTCACTCCCTCCGATTTAGAGTGGGGAATTATTTAAGTAAAGATCCTGTAATTTCAACTATGTTTTGCCTTTGCTAGCATCTATAGACTCTTGAGTTTCAGAATGGTAAGGGTTCAAAGCTAGGTTTAAAAAAATTAGTAACTTTATTTAAGCTGGCTGATTTTACTTTTTCATTTCTCTTAGACCATCTCTGAACCAGGACCCAAGTAAAAGATGGTTATGTTTGGTCTGGCATCAGTTAGAGGGGGAGAAAAAGGCTGCTGTAGAGTCCTGCTAAGTTGAGAAATTTATAACAATGAAAAGACAAAATTTTAATTCTTAGAGACTCAGCATCTATTTTAGGGTTGTAAGACTGCTTATAGAGCTAGTTTTTGCTTAAGAGCAGTGGAGAGAGAAAGTGGGTTTAAAGTTAGGAAAGGTCTGGGTTCAAATCCCACCTTTAACATTTAGAGTCAGCTTCTAAGGGATTCAGGTAACTCCCTAAGACTACAAATTGATGATCTGCATTGTTTGGGTGGGCAACTGTGTTTGCCCCAAAACATCCTTTGATATCACCAGCAGAAGCCAAACATTGGACTGAATGGACCAAGGGTATGCCTTAGTATAGCAAGGTGTTTTTTTCTTTTCTTTAGTTCTTTGGATCAACTTTGCTTATTAGCAGAATAATACAGCTCCCATATCAAAAATACTTTAAGGCAGTCTGACCTTTCCTATTTTTCAATTTCCTCCCTGACAGACTTGTCCTTTTCCCCCTTCCCTTTTGTGTATTTTCTCCCATTGGAACAGAAGCTTCTTGAGGAGAGAGATTGTTTTTTTTTTTTTGGCTTGTTTTTGTATTCTCATTGCTTAGCACAGTGCCTGAGAGATAGCAATTATTTAATGAATAATTTATCTTCTATCTGCCTGCCACCATCAATCATTTCTTTCTCATCATGTTTTTATTTCTTTCTTTCTCAGCTATCTGCCTATTTATCTACCTACCTATCCTTCCGTCTGACCATGCATTCATCCATCTATTTATCTGTCTGTCTATCTATCTATCTATCTATCTATCTATCTATCTATCTATCTATCTATCTATCTATCTATCTATGTATCTATCTATCTATCTATCTATCTGTCTGTCTGTCTGTCTGTCTGTCTGTCTATCTGTCTGTCTGTCTGTCTATCTAGTGATTCCCTCACAACAATTCTATGAGGCAAGTGGTGCAAATATTATTATACCCATCTGACGGATAAATATAATAATAACAGTAAATGAAATTTATATCCATTTTAATGCTTGCAAAATATTTGAATACATGTATATATGATTATACATATATGTATGTGTATATATAAACATAAAACTATACATTTATATGTATTTGCACATATCTAGATCTATTACAAATTTCATTTTCCATCTTTAAGACACTTTAAAACTTCCAAAGTGCTCTTTCCATGCAAACCCTATGAGGTAGGTAGGGCAAATATTGTTACCCCCATTTTACAGATCAGGAAATTGTGACTTAGTTATATATTATTTCCCACTCACCTCCATTTAATATTTCCTGAATTGCAGTGTTCATTTGAAAAAAATTTAAGGCCATCAACCAGAAAACAATGTTAACAAATGTCAGGTAACATACCTATACATCCACCCACCCACCCATCCATCCATCCATCCATCCATCCATCCATCCATCCATCCATCCATCCATCCATCCATCTTTCCATCTTTCCACCTATCCATCCATCTATTTAGTGCTTCCCTCACAACAATTCTATGAAGTAGGTGGTGCAAGTATTATTATCCTCATCTGATAAATATAATAATAGCTCATATTTATATCTCACTTTAAGGTTTACAAAACATTTTACACATATATGTATGTATATGTGCATTTAGGGTTATATATTGCACATATGCAATATATGCATATATTTGTGATTATACATACATGTATATCCATGTGTATTTATATATAAATATAAAATTATGTAAATATAAAATATGCATATATACATATACATCTCTATCCATATCTCCATCTATCGATCTGCTGATCTATTTAGATTCAGAAAAGTTAAAAGGACAGTAAAAGTAAAAGACTATTGAATGTCAACGTCAGGGTTCAAACCTGGGCCTTCTGACCTCAAATTCTATGCTCTCTCCAATGCAAGATGCTGTTAAGAAAAATCTAATGATATTATCAGTGAACAAGGCATCTCAAATTCTACTGAAGTATTGTTTAAATGTGTCTTCATTTACTTAACAGATAAATTACTGTGATGTGACAGCTATGAAGGAACCATCAAAAGAAAGATAAAAATTGAAAAGTATGACATCCTGTGTCTCTTCAAAATGGAAGGATTAAAGACAATTGAAAAGAGATAGTTCCAGTCATTTCAAAAATAAATTTCTTGGGATGGTTGAAAATAACAAAAGGATTTGAAAGTTTTGAAAAGAATTTTTAGAAGACTATGATCAACTGCAGTGAGAGGCAAATTAGTGTTAGATAGACTCACTTTCAGAGTCAAACAGACCTGAGTTCAAATTCTACCTCTCACACCAATTATGTGAGGAGGTTAGGTAACTTCTTATCACCCCAGGAAACTCTGTGATTCAATGCAGAGCTGGTACTTGTCTGTATTGGTAGGGGGTATTTCCTCAATATTCTTATACCAACAAAATTAATGTTTCAGTTTAAAAAAAAATGACACAATGCTAACACTGATTTCCAGTTGATGGGCTTGGATCTTTTAAAATGAATACTGAATTTCAGGAAATATTAAATAGAAGTGAGTAGGAAATGCTATGTGATCATAGGCAAGCCACAATTTCGTCATCTAAAAATGGGGGTAACTATACTTACCCTACCTAGCTTATAGGGTTTGTGTGAGGAAAGCATATTGGAAACTTCAAAGTATTATAGAGATGGAAATTATTACTACCAATAATAATTATCATTAGTTAAAACATATATCAATTTAAGGTTTGCAAAGCACTTTACATATCATCTCATTTTATCCTTACAATAACCCTGTGAGGTAGGAATTATTAATAAGTGAAGAAACTGATTGTGAGATGTTGAATTCCTTGCCCAAACCAGGATTTGTAACGCTCTCAGATTTCCAAATGACTTTCATCACCACAACCCAGTGAAATAGATAGTACAACCATGTTGTGTCAGTTTAAGGGGTGAAGAAACTGAAGATCTGAGAGATCAAAAGCCTTATGAGTATCTGAGGTGAGATTCAAACCCAGATCTCTTGATTTCAAGTCCTGCTCTTTATCCATTATATGATTTGGTTCTCTTCATTTAAAGATGGCATGACATGGCAGTTGCATTTTAAGACTATGAATCTTGAGTTGGAAGGAATTTCAGCTGATATCTAGGGGGGCTAAATGACTCATCTAGGGACAATCAGGTTGTGAGTAATGGAGGTGGAATTTGAATCCAGATTCTTTGATTCCAGAGATTATTTTGTTGTTGACAATTAAGATTCTTTTAAGATAGCCAACTACAGAGTGTGAGCAAATGTTAAATGGCTGCTGCTGAGTTTTTACACTTTTTGCCGTTTTGGGTCACCATAAAATTGCTTGTATGTCTTATTTCACAGTTGAATGTAAAAACAATTTTTAACATTCTTTTTTAAAACTTTGTGTTCCAACATCTCTCCCTTTCTCCCCACCCACTCACTCCCATTGAGAAGGCTAGTAATTCAATATAGGCTATACTTGTGTAGTCATGCAAAACACCTTCGTAACAGTAATGTTGTGAAAGACTAACTATATTTCTCTCCATCCATTTGTTGTCTTCTGACCCTGTCCCTCCTCAAAAGTGTTTACTTCTAATTACTCCCTCTTCCCATGTAGAGTCCTCTCACCCCTTCTCATCCTCTTCCCCTTTACTTTCCTGTGGTGTAAGATAGATTTTCATACCAAATTGAAGGTGATTTTTTTCCCCTCCTTAACCCAAATCCAATGAAAGTAAGGTTCACTCTTTCCCTCTCACCTCCTCTCTCTTTCCCTCCATTGAAAAAGCTTTCTCTTGCTTCTTTTATGTGAGAGATAATTTACCCCATTCTATTTCTCCTTTTCTCCTTCTCCCAACATATTCCTCTCTCACCCCTTAATTTTATTTTTCAGATATCATGCCTTCCTGTTCAACTCATTCTGTGCCCTCTGTCTCTCTGCCTCTGTCTCTGTCTCTCTCTGTGTGTGTGTGTGTGTGTGTGTGTGTGTGTGTGTGTATATATATATATATATATATATATATATATATATGTATATGTAAAATCCCTCCAACTACCCTAATACTGAGAAAAGTCTCAAGACTTACAAATATAATCTTTCCATGTAGGAATGTAAATAGTTCAACTTTAGTAAGTCCCTTATGATTTCTCTTTCCTGTTTACCTTTTCATGCTTCTTTTGATTCTTGTATTTGAAAGTAAAATTTTCTGTTCAGCTCTGGTCTTTTCATCAACAATGCTTGAAAGTCCTCTATTTTACTGAATGACCATTTTCTCCCTGAAGTATTATACTCAGTTTTGCAGAGTAGGTGATTCTTGGTTTTAATCCTAGCTCCTTTGACCTCTGGAACATCATATTCTAAGCCCTGTGATCCCTTAATGTAGAAGCTGATAGATCTTGTGTTATCCTGATTATGTTTCCACAATACTCGGATTGTTTCTTTCTGGCTGCTTGCAGTATTTTCTCCTTGACCTAGGAGCTCTGGAATTTGACTAAAATATTCCTAGGAGTTTTCCTTTTGGGATTTCTTTCAGGAAGCAATTGTTTGATTCTTTCAATATCTATTTTACCCTCTGGTTCTAGAATATCAGGGTAGTTTTCCTTGATAATTTATTGAAAGATGAAGTCTAGGTACTTTTTTTGATCATGGCTTTCAGGTAGTCTAAAAATTTTTAATTTATCTCTCCTGGATCTATTTTTCAGGTAAGTTGTTTTTCCAGTAAGATATTTCACATTGTCTGCTATTTTTTTCATTTCTTTGGTTTTGTTTTATAATTTCTTGATTTCTCATAAAGTCATTAGCTTCCATCTGCTCCATTCAAATCTTTCAGGAATTATTTTCATCAGTGAGCTTTTGGACCTCCTTTTCCATCTGGCCAATTCTGCTTTTTAAGGCATTCTTTTCTTCTTTGGCTTTTTGGATTTCTTTTGCCATTTGGTTCAGTCTATTTTTTAAGGTGTTATTCTCTTCAGCAGTTTTTTTGGGTCCCCTCTAGCAAGCAGTTGACTTGCTTTTCATGATTTTCTTGCATCTCTCTCATTTCTCTTCCTAATTTTTGCTCTACTTCTCTTGATTTTCAAAATCCTTTTTGAGCTCTTCCATGGCCTGAGACCAGTTCATATTTTTCTTGGAGGCTTTGGATGGAGGAGCTTTGACTTTATTGTCTTCTTTGCATATTTTGGTCTTTCTTGTTACCAAAGTAAGATTCTATAGTCTGTTTCTTTTTCTGGTTTTTGCCCATTTCCCCAGTCATTTACTTGACTTTTGAACTCTTTGTCAAGGTAGTTCTTTGCTTCCAGTGGAGTTGGGGGCAGGAGTGCTGTCAGCTGTTTGATCCCCCCCTAATCTGTGGGCCCAGAGCTCCAGAAACAGCAGCTCCTGCTGCCCCTGCTGCCCCTATTGCTTCTACAGCTGCCATTGGCTCCTCCACCCCTCTGCTGCCCTGGGGCTGACCCACTCTACTCTCTCACACAGGTTCCATAGGTTTTTTCCACTGACGTTCCAATTTGTTCTCTGTGATTTTGGGTCATGTTGTCTGGAAACTGCCATGAGTGCCAGTCCCCATAGGTCTGCTCAGGTCCTGCCTGTGCCTGCTTGATGCATGTTGGACTGTGCTCTTCTCTCAGCCCAGCATGATAGATGCTTCCCATTGACCTTCCAAGTTGTCTTGGGCTGGAGATTTTCTTCCCTCAGTTATTCTGTGCATTCTGCAGCTATAGAATTTGTTCAGATTCATTTTTTACATGTATTTGGCTGGTTTTTGGAGGAGAGCTGTAGCTGATTTTATACTCTGCCTTCTTGGTTCTCCCTCCCCCCTCTTGTTATTTCTTATAGCACGATAGTATTCTCTTGTTCTCTTGAACCTCTTGTTCACCCATTCCCCAACTGATGGGCATCCATTCAATTTCCAATTTCCAATTTTTTTTGCCACCACAAAAAGAGCTGCTATAAATATTTTTGCATATATGGGTCACTTTTTCCTTTTGATCTCTTTGGGGCATACACCTAATAGTGGTATTGCTTGGTCAAAGAATATGCACAATTTGACAGTTCACAACTAATGACAACTCTCCTTAATAAAGACTCAAGTTCCATTTTCATTCATTATGATCACTGAAAGGTAATTATCCGGTTAAACTTCCTTTAGGAAGGGAACTGGCTCATGGTCTAGTGGAAAGAGCATTGAGTTTGGAATGAGAGATTATGTAGTCTGGCCTCCTCACACTCATTTTGCAGATGAGGAAACTGAAGTTCCTCAGAGTGGTTCCTTGCCAATGGATACTGATCAGTATGTGGTGAGGGCAAGATGAATCCAAGTTTTTTGAGGTTGATGTTCTATCTGCTATACCATGCTGTTTCAGAACTTTTGACTTAATTTTACAGGTTTTTAACAAATATATATTTTTCTTTTTTTGGTTGTTGTGGAGTCATGTCTGACTCTTTGTGACCCCATTTGGGATAATCTTGGCAATGACACTGGAGTAGTTTGCCATTGCCTTCTCCAGCTATTAGTGTTTATAAACAGAAACATTTTTTAAAAGCACGATTTTGTTTTTCTCCAGAGTGAGGTACATAACAGCTACCAAATTAAAAAAAAATTAAAAATTGATCTTCAGAATGTGAAGTATTATGAGTAAAAGAAACTACTTTCCCCCACCAAGTGATGACAGAAGACACAAAAAGTTGAAACCCTTCACGTGATGCGGCAGAAAAATTTAAGTAAATCATTAAATATTCTAGTGAAAAACACCTCAGAATTTTACTTTTAGTTTTCAATAACTAAAAGGCCTAGGGAGGTCCCAGAAACTACAATTTCGTAACTCACAGTGCCTAAATCTTATAAAAAGTATGATAAATTATTATATCCTTTAAATTTTTCTTGGCAGATCTATTGTTGCTGAAATATATACCTGTGATGACAAAGGGTAATGTACAAAGATACGACTTATATTTTGCAGATCGGAAATTCATATAAAATATACATGGTTAATGTTGAAATGTCTCCTGCTATTGAGTGGGTGACATAGATTGGCCATGACGTGGTCCTGACCTTTTCTCTTTAGGAGTGGGCAATAGACTGATGAAACCACAACTTTTCAACATACTTAAATGGGTTTACCTTGACTTAGTCCTGGGCTATACCTTCAAATTTATTTTAAATTCAGGAAGAATTTTTTGGTTAGTTGGTTTGTCCAACTGGCCAAACATCTTAAAATTCTAGAAATAGCAAACTCTAGTAAAGAATGTCTTCTGGATTATTTCTCAGTGAGTATTTAAACACATTGTTGTGGTGGTTGTTTCTAATGATTGAGAAGGAACTGTCTTCTCCTCTGCTTTTTTTTTAAAATCAAAATAATAAGATTGTTCATTTGAGGGAAATCTAGATGATATTTTTTCAGAAAATGAACATAATTATTGGCTTTCATTATCTCTAAATAAAATTTTGGGCAAGTAATTTCATCTCTCTAGACCTCAGTGGTCTCATCTGTGGGATGATGAGCATCATCATCTTCATTAATATTTGTATAGCACTTTGGGATTTACACAGCAACTTTACGTGTTATCTCATTTGATTCTCACAACAACTCCGTGAGATAGATGATACTGTCTGTTTTACAGATGAGGGAATTAAGGGCTTGAGAGACTTGCTAAGGGTCATACAAATTAGTAGATGTCATTTTCTCTGGCTGTCCTCCATGCCTGGACTGTGGTCCCTCCTCATCTCCCACTCTGGTTTCCCTGGCTTCCTTTATGTCCTGACTTAAATATATATATATATATATATATATATATATATATATATATATATATATATATATATATATATATATATATATATATATATATGTATATATATGGGACAGGTAGGGTACTTCCAGAAGTTTCTCAGCCAGCAGTCACCTATGTTATATAGTAAAGTTAACAGCTAGGATTTGAGCCTAGGTCTTCCAAATCCAAATCTAGTGCTCAATCACACAATTTCTTAGAATCAAAAATACAGAGTTGGAAGATGACCTCTAAGGCTCAAATCCTAGCTGTTAACTTTACTGTTATGGCTCTCAGTTTCCTCATTTATAAAATGATTGAGTTTGGTTAGATTATTTTAGAGGTCCCCCTTCTATAAATAAATCCTACTTATGGGAACTAGGGCTGATCCCATCGTATGCTTCTACCACAAACCCCTACTGTTTTGATGTCAGTGAAATATGATCGAAAGAAAATTAAAGACAGTTAAAGACAATGGGATTTTGGAAATTGAATACAATATTAGGAACTGAAGTAGATGGCAGTGTAGCAGGGGAAAAGAAGGAACGGAAAGTGGGAAGTATCACAGAAAGGCAACATTTAACCTTGTAGAGCTACTCAGTTCTCCCCCATTGCTGGGTACCTGGTAGGCACTTAATACATGCGTTTTGATTGATTGGTACTTTGGAGCAGGAATTCTTAATTGTGTGTGTGATGGAAGTTTGCTGGAACCTGTGGATCCTTTCCCATGAAAATGTTTTTAAGTACATAAAATAAAATACTTAGGCTTACTAATTACGTTGAAATACAATTTTCTATTCATTCATTCATTCTCTCTCTTTCTCTCTCTTTTTCCCCTTTCCCCGCCTCGCTCCCCATCCCTCCCTACCTCTTTCCTCCTCTCTCTCCTTCCCTCTCTTTGTCTCTCTCCCTCCTTTCTCTCCCTGTCCGTGTCTCCCTCTCCCTATGAATACCTTACAGGGATGTAAATGTTGAGGTTAACTTGAGAAGTTACCCATGTCTTTTTTGTCATTGTTCAGTTGTGTTCAGCCATGTCTGACTTTTTTTTTTTTAACCATTTTCTTCTCAAGGCAAACAAGATTAAGTGACTTGGCCAGGGTCACACAGTTGTAAGTGTCTGAGGTCAGATTTGAATTTATGAAGCTAAGTCTTCCTGACTCCAGGCCCGGCTCTCTATCCATCATACCACCTAGCTGCACGAGAAGTCACCTACCCAATGCTGAAAGTCTAAGAAGCCCCTGGATGATCCTAGCATTGTGCATCTAGAAGAAGCCATAGCTACGTTAGATACTTCTCCACAAGTCTCTTCCTTTCCCTAACTTTCTACTTCTATAGTATTTGTCACATACAATCACACTAGTTCAGACTCTTATCTCTTCTTGTCTAGACTCTTTTGCAGTCTCCTCCGATTCAACCTTCATAGCACTCCTTACACAGTCTTCCTAATGTAGTTATATCACACCCCTTCTCAAAAATGTGGTAGCTTCCTATTGCCTGCTGAATAAAACACAAATGTATGGTTCTAGCATTCAAACCTACAGTTTGAGAAGACTTTTTTTTTTTTGAGACTTGGATTCTCTGTCTTGCCTAGCTGGAAGTGCAGTGGGCCCTCACAGCTTGACCTCACTGCTGACTGGAACAGAAGCTTTGACCTGCTGTGTTTTAGGGTTGGGCCAATTCTCCCCTCCTTAGCCTGGTGCCTCCCTGCTCCTGATGCATTTGCATGTTGGTACTGGACTTTGTGTTCTGATCAGCCTTGGCATATGCTACCATGACCAGCTCATTTTTTCAGCATTATATGTTACTACTTTTCATCATATATTATATGAATACAGGTGGATTCATCCTTATCTTCTAGCTTTATCTTGGCCTCTTTGTTCATGCTCTCCCTTTTGAC
Organism: Bettongia penicillata ogilbyi; assembly: GCA_023548195.1. NCBI lineage: Eukaryota > Metazoa > Chordata > Mammalia > Diprotodontia > Potoroidae > Bettongia > Bettongia penicillata. The sequence goes on along the minus strand of JAJHZJ010000455.1, from coordinate 3,266,432 downwards.
TGGAATAGCTTTTCTTTCCCATTTCTGTTTAAATCCCTTCCTTACTTCAAGGCCAAACTTAGGTGCTCCATTTTTCATGAAGCATTCTCCCTTCCCAACTAAGTAAAAATAACTTTTCCTTCCTAAAATTTCTGCTAGCACTTTGCCTTGATTTTTCCTTTGTAATTATACATAGCACCGGGGTAGGGGAAGGCATCTTCTAACTCTCAGTGGATAGCTACCCCATATTCAAGGTGTTTCTTTTTTTTTTTTATTTTTCTTTTTGGAATTTGTGTCTCTTATTAATTTATTTATTTAACTTTTTTACATTTATTTTCACAAAATTTTGGGTTCCAAAATTTTCTCCCCATTTGTCCCCTTCCCCTCACACCAATACACTGAGCATTCTAATTGCCCCTATCACCAATCTGCCCTCTCTTCTATCATCTCTCCCTTCCCTTGTCCCCATCTGTTCAAGGTATTTCTTAAGACAGAACCCCCTAAAACCACAGCTTACGAACACCGACCAGTGGATTTACCTTTAATAGTCATCCAGGCAACACAATATTTTTTTTAGCAAAGGTATTTCATGAAATATCATGGTAAGAAAGGAGAAGTAGGGCATTCATACGTGGACAAGTAACTTGGTCATGGTAATCATGGTCATCGAAACCTATGGACATTAAAGCCTTTAAGGATTGCAAGAATTAGGGTAAGTGTGATGAGTGGTAGGATAAGAGAGGTGTCCATTGACTTCTGAGAGGTCCAAACCATTGATCAGATATTCCCAAGGCTATGTTCACATTACCATGGATAAATATTGGAAAAACCATTATTGAAAACTATACTTTGCCATTTCCATTGATTGAGTTTCTTTATCTCTTGCAATATTATTACTATAGAAGTTAATTGGAAATTGCTATAAGCAGAATTCCTTGACAGCAGGGGAAAACAGTTGCTTTCCCTGCAATTGCTTATAACATGAATAAACTGTTTCAGATAAACTATACCCAAAATGCAAATTCTTCTGCACAGGTGACCTACATATTAATCAGATATGAATGATTGACTAATTGGTTTTGGCAAACCTAAAGTTATTACTCTCAATTGATTTATGTGTCAATAGGGTTTGGAGATCCGTGTTTATTCTTGGACCCTCCCCTCTTTTTTTTTTTTGTTTAGCATACATTTCCATGGTCACCTACAAGCACATGTGGTACTTACTACAGCATCTTTAGAATGGCATCTCATTTTTTTTTCCTACAGACATAATTTTAAAGCTAAATATACACTCCCTTTGGGATGCTGCAGCTGTTGTTCTAGAAGCATAGTACCACAGTCTTTTTACTACAAGAAAACTATGAAGAGCAGTAGCCCAAGGGTCTATATTGTTTTCATTGAAAGAGCCAAATCTCTAGTATATATGAGTATTACTGATGTCAATGAAACATTTGGCATGAGTGTCTGAACCAAGAATATGGCCTCAAAGTTCATTCAGAAGGAGGAAGGAGATTCATAATTGTTAAAGACAAAAGATTCAGCAACAAATCCTAAGGGGAAGTCACATGGTACATTGTCAAATTAAGTAACTGCATTTTTTTTTTGCAGCTAAGTTAAATCCAGTTAATTCCTCTCCTCCCATACTAATAGGGTAGAATACAGACCACCCAAATCCATGTATAATGTCCAATTTTTAGTTTGTTTTTGCCAAGGATTCGTAATCTTTTCTCACCAACCCTTTTGTTAGGCATGCTTATTTTTTTAAAGGAAAAAATAAATTCGTTGGAGTTTGAGTTTCATTTTGGAGTCTGACTGAAAAAGTCAAATCATGTGATATCAAAGCGAGGCAGAAGAGAAACACAGGATTCAGAACTGAAAGTAAACTTGGAGAACGTCTGGTCCAAACCCTTCATTTTATAGATGGGACACTGAGATTCAGAGAAGCTAAATTCTTTGGCCAGGGGGACACAGCAAGTAAGTAGCACAGCCTGATTCAAACCCAAGTCTTCTGACCCCAAATCCAGTGCTTTTATCATCGTATGTCAGAAGAAGAAGGGTGAGGAGGGAATAAATATTTATGTATTACCTACCATATAACAGGCACTTTGCTAAGTGTTTTTTCCAATTATTATCTCATTTAATCTGATTAGAGCTAGAAAGGGACTTTTCAGTATCGGTTAATATAAACCTCTCTTTGAACAGATTTTGAGGAATTGAGCTACAGAGAAGTTAAGTTAACTTAGGGCTTATTCTAAGTTATACAGTAAATTAGTAATAGAACTCAGATTGCTTATGAGTGAGTGAGATAAAATGTTAAGTCTGGTCCTGCTTTCTCAGTGACTTTCCTCCTGTTTGAGAAAATAGTTGTTAATGCCTTTTGAAAAATGCCAGTATTACTCCAACTTGGAAGTGTTCTGGATTACTTTAGTGTCTTTGGTTGGTGGGAGTTTTCTTAATAATAATAATGAGGATGATGATGGTGGTTACTGGATTTTGGTGGTATCATATAGCGAGATATAAACTTAGCTTTATTTATTTATAATAATGATAGTTGGTTGTAGGATCATAGATCTAGGCTTAGATGGGATTTCAGAGGCCATCATGTCAGCACCCTTATTTTACAGATGAGGAAAATGAGGTCTGGGGAGGGTAAGTGATTTTCCCAAGGTCATACTGTTCATTAATAAGAGAGACAGAATCTGAGGCCAGACATTCTAACAACAGAGACCCCTAGCACTTTCTAACTGTATCATGATGTTTACATAACACTTGAGTGTTTGCAGAGCACTTCACACACATATACATATACACATACATAAAAATATACACATATGCATATACATATACATACACACATAGATCTTTATCTCCACTGCATTCAGGATCCTAGAATCTGTTTGGACAGGAGGCTCCATTTTCCACTGGATCTCCCTACTGACTGAACTTGAATTTAATACGTAACCTTATTGCAAGGCCCAAGGACAATTACTTAAAACAGAATGCAAGCTCTCTCCTGACTGTAAGACAGGAGTCTTCTTTCACTATATCATGTCATTTGGATATTATTGTCATATATGAATGAGTAAACTTAATTTGGCCTATGGAAAGCAGGGTTAAACAGGGAGTGTAAAGACTACCTGTCACAGACCCCAGGTTGGTTAAAAAAATTGAATTCTTTAAAATAAATGCTTTCCCCCCAAATGTTACCTCTACCTCCTTGATAAGCTTAGTGAACCACAAACACTTAAAAAATTAAATTATAGGAAAATGTTTTTCCTTAACTTGTTTCCTACCTTATTTCTGTGTTTGAAGCCTTTACTCAGGAAGGTCACAGAATATATGTCCAGAGCTGGAAAGGATCACAGTGCCTATGTCGTCTAACCCCCTTCTTTTATAGATAAGGGAACTGTAGAATTTGTAGAAGGTTAAATGACTTGTCCAAAGTCAAAGAGGTATTAAGTATCAGAGTTGGGATTTGAATCTGAGAGGCTCATGTTTCTTCCACTGCCCTGAGGGAGGAAATCATGAAATTACTTCTAAGAAGAGCTGCATAGGTAGGTTTTAGTAGATGAGAACTGTTCTGGAACCCAGCTTCCATGGTCTGTAGAAAACATCTAGCAGAGTAGAAAGCTGTATTTTCCTCCTGTTCCCATCACAGTTGCTTAGAGGGTAGCTGGTGTGGTAACATGTTCCCCAACCTCTTTGCTAGCAACTACTTTTCCTTTACTGACTACGTTTTGTCTTTTTGGTTCAACACAGTCACTGCTCCTATTTCCCTTTGCATATAAGGATAAAAATGACTTGATCCTGCTTTTATGTTTCTGATTTATAATGAGAAAGATTCAGAAATTATGGTTGGATAGAATTTTCTTTTGAGGTGAGCAGAGAGTCAGTTATCTTTAGTATTGAAGCTAGGTAAACTATTCCAAAGTTTTTCAAGGAATACCAAGGAGGCTTAACATCTTTTCTTTGATAAATTGGGTGTAGGGAGCTAAAAGATTTTAGATGACAGAATTACTTTAAAACCCTAAGTGTTAGAGCTGAGGGAGACAGGATCACCATATAAACTGGCAGGCTTCTGACCTGGGGGAAGAATTCAGGGTGTTTGCTACTTTGACATGGTAGTTAAGCTCAGAATTAAAATATTATTGTTGAAGTTTAGTATGAGAAAGTGTCATATTGTAACTAGGTTTTGTTTGTTTGACCACCACAAAAAGAGCTACTATAAATATTTTGGTCCCTTTCTCATTTTTATGATCTCTTTGGGATACAGCCCTAGAAGTGGTATTGCTAGGTATGTACATTTTTAGAGCTTTTGGGGCATAGTTCTGAATTGTTCCCCAGAATGGTTGGATCAGCTCATATAGAATTGGGTTAATTCTTCTTAGGCACTATGCCTGCAATATCAACTGGTGTATTAGAATGGTGTAGGCTCATTGGGTAGACGTTAGTTAAGTCTGAGTGGTGGGGGCATTACAGATCAGTGTAGGGAGGAAGGAGTGTTTGTTACCCATGCCTGTCTATGTGAACCCCTGGGAACCTTGAGACTATGTCCATATCAGAAAAGACAGAGGCTATCTCCCTTTATCCTAGAAATCTAGCAGGCAAGAAGTGAATAATGCACCTGAGAGAGAGGAGAGTTCCTTTGTGGTAGGAATGAAAGGAATAGTAGGAGCTCCTGATGGAATTGTGTGGAAGAACTTGTTTTTCTCCCAAGCATGTTGATCTTACTTCTAGTGAGATTTTATCTCTTTCCTCCCTCTAAGATTTTTTTGTGTGTCATAGACTTCATTGGTTCTTTGGGAAAGCCTATAGACCCTTTCTCAGAATAATGTTTTTAAATGCATAAGATAAAATATGTAGGGGTTACAAAGGAAATTAATTATATTGAAATAGTTCACAGACCACAGGTTAAGGACCTCTGCTCTAAGATGAAGGGAAGGACTCTTTCCCTTCGTATAACTTATTAAAATGACACTGTTCTTTTGACTCTGTAAGCCTAGAAGTTTTTAATGTCCTTTTTAGATTCATATGTATTCTGTATTGATACAGAGAAAAGTTTCATTACATCTTGGCTTGCTGTGTTTTGGATGAAACCAGTTGACCTTCACTTTCCATTAGATAGATTATGCAATATCCTAAAGGATATTCATCCTTCTTTATATTCAAAGGCTAATTAGCATCAGAAGGATTTTCTTTCCTGAAGCAGGTACCCAAGAGTTTTCACAACTTATGTTCCAAAATTCTGACTAGTCTATTTTTATTTTCCTCTGAATACTTTGAACATATTTCTTATTCAATCAGTTGTGTCAGACTGTTCTTGACCCTATTTGGGGTTTTCTTGGCCAAGATATTGGAATGCTTACAATTTCCTTCTCTAGCTCAGTTTACAGATGAGGAAACTGAGGTAAAAAAGGTTAAGCGACTTTCCTAAGATTGCATAGCTAGTAAATGTCTAAGGCCAGACTGGAACTCAGGAAAATGAGTCTTATTGATTCCAGACCCAGCCCTCTATCCACTGTACCACCCTAGCTGCCCCTTGAACCTACTTTAACAGCAGTTTTAATAATAGTTATAACTTAATTGAGACACTTAATCACTCTAAATCTTACTTTGTTCATATAATAATTTTCAAAAAATAAGAATTCTCTAGTGGTTTTTCTGTCTGATTTTGCATGTTTTCCAGCTGCTTCTCACCACAACCCTCAGAAGTTTTTAGATCTTGTATTATCTGTCTGACTTAAGCTTGACTTTGCCCAATAGACTAACATAAAGCCACATTTATTTTGTTTCTTATATTTAAAAAATTATGGTTTGAGGGATTGAAATAACTTAGAAAATGTGCTGAATAATTGAAAAACCTTAAATGGAATAGCATACATTATAATGATGAGCCTGCACTTATTAAAGACAAAATGCCATTTAAAATGTGATGTGCTAGCAAAGAATTGTGGATTGGAAGTCAGATGATCAGGATTCCTTTGTGCCTGGCCTCAGACTACAAGAGTAGTCCAACCCTCATTTTATAGATGAATAAACTAAGGCTTGGAGAGTGACTTAGTCAAGGTCACATAGGCAGTGCGTAGCACAGCTAAGATTTATAGCTAGGTCATCTACTCTAAATTCAGCATTGAACAATGAACTCTGTTCCCAAATCAAGCCCTAAATTTTGCCTATTAGATCCATATGAATCTCAATTAATTTTATTTCTGAGCTTTAAAAATATAAAGTGAGGAATGCCCGAGTTCAAGGGCATTCTCTTTCGCATGCAGTGTAATTGTGGGCAAATGACTTAATCTGTCAGTATCCCAGAGTTTGAATACTGTTATAGGTGGTTTTCACATCAGAGAATTCTCAAAAGTGATGGAATCACAGATACAGCCTTTGATTCAAATCAAAAAGGAAAAGAGCAGGATATTTCTATTTGCTCTTAATATTCTATTTTGCAGTATTGAACTTCTCTGTAACTTCACAGAAACCTTACAGAATGTCAGGTTTCTCTGTACAAAATGATTCATACTTAGGAAGGCTTTGAGATGATTAAATATGTATTATCTTGTTTCTTCTTGTATTCTTGGCTTTCCAGACACTTTATTTTGTTTAGGAAAAAGAAGGGAATTCAAAAGGTTTGTGTTTAATGAACCCTTATAAAATACTAATGATGTGCACTTATATTATTCACACAGGAGGTCTCTTGAGGCCCTCTGGGAACTGATCTGATGTCAACATGTTTTGTGGTGAAAAGAAATTGCTTGGTAAGTAATAAGGGATTTGAAGGATATATAATTGAAATTTTAATTAGAATTAATTTTGGTTCAAAATTGTAAGAAATTAATTTTTACTAGGATAAATATTTTTGTCTTAATAGCACATTACTAATAAGAGATATTATATTAATTACTTTTTGGTGCAGCCTACTGGCAGGAAGAAAGAGTATCTCTCATTCAACTATAGAGATCATTGTTCAATGAGAAGTGGTGACAGGGTGTTATGGGCAATTATTTTTCAATGAGCTTAGACATCTAAGTTAGTATTGGTTTTAGTTTTAATTTGTTTTTGACTGCGGAATTTTAGTGTTGAAAGTTTCTTTAGGTGTCATATAGTCCACTGCCATTACAGCATAAGTCCCCTTAACAGCATCCTAAATGACCTCTTCTTGAGCATTTGTAGTGACAGAAAAGTTACTATTTATCATGGTGGACTGTTCTATGCTTGGACGACTTTAGTGATTAGCAGTTTGTCCTGAGGTGGACCTAAAATATGCCTCCCTGGAACTTTCATTCATAGTCTTCATGTTGGAAAGCTGGAAGACTTTCACATCCCTATTGTCTCTTGATTCCCAACCCAAGATTCTAGAGATTTTTCATAACCTTCATATTAAAAATGAATGAAAAAATAATTAATTTTCATCATTGTTTGACATGAATGACAGTTAACTAAGGTGGATATGTTCTTAAATAAGACCTGACCACATTCCTTTTATTTTTGTACTTCAAACAACTATCATTTTTTGTGTCATGATATTAATCAAAGGCAAAGCTATGTGCATTCAGTAGAATTGGATGTGTCTGGAGATAAGCCCAGCCTGTTCCTTGTGTCTTGTTACAATGGCCTTGGAATCAGTAGGATTGGTATTTCTATATCTGGAGTTTTGAGTAACAAAATCTTTGTGGCTGTTCAGTTATTTCTCAGTCACGTCCTACTCTTCACGATTCCTTTTGGAGTTTTCTTGGCAAAGATACCAGATTGGTTTGCCATTTCCTTCTCTAGCTTATTCTACAGATGAGAAAACTGAGGTCCAAACACATCCGATATCAGGTTTGAACTTAGTTCCTCTGACTTTAGAACCAATTCTCTTTCCGCTATACCATGTTGTCTCCATGTATTATCTTTAGATACTTTAAATAAGACTTATGTGGAGTCACTTTAACCTGATATTGGAGAAATAAGTGTCAGATTCTTAGGGAGGTTCTCTTGACCTAAGTTCCTCTGCTTCCATGGCCCATGGATCACCAAAAGGGCAGAACAACAATGCTGAATGTTCCTTTTTGTTCTTGCCAAAGCTTGATGATGGTATTCTTTTAGATCTGGACCTGGTGACACAACAGGAACCCTCAAATCAACTTTGTAAGTCATGATGTAGGGATAATACAAGGAGTAATTAGGACAAATTCAGGTGAGCAGGAAGGAGATTCCAGGAAACCAGTCTTATGGGTCATCACCCTAGAAGATGTATCCCTCAAGGGCATGATCACAGGATACTGTTAAGAGCAGGGAGAGGTGTGTGAACAGAGCACCTGTGAATCGGTGTAAGTGCTCTGGGGAGGCACTTACCTAGGGTGCAGTCATGGGGGAATAGGGTTAGGGTCATGTCCTATTTTATATAATTATTCTTACTAACCAGGTGTTAAGCTCAGTTGTTTTCATACTGCTGAAAGAACACAAAAGCAGTCACAATATAAATGTGGTGTAAAGATGAGAAAACTATGACCAACAGAAATGATTTGCCCAAGGTCACACAACTAGTGTGTGGCAGATCTGAGATTAGAAACCAGGTGTATTGATTTCCATAGATTCTAACCTCCCCGCCCCTCTGTATACTTCTTAACAAATAGTAGCACAGTGCCTGACCCATAGTTAGGCACTTAATAAGTATTTGTTATTGTAAAAAATAATTATATCTTTATTAAATGAAGTAACTGATAGGAGACTTGAGAAAATATTAATGACATAATTTTTTAAACAAAAGTCACTGCAAAAGCATCATTAGAGTGGTAAAAATGCGGGCAGTTGACCAGGACATTTAAAGAAATAGTCCTGTGATTTAGAATTGAATGTTCTAATGATAGTCATTAAAAAGAGATCCTGCCATATTTGTTCTGGAATGTGTGAAAGGGAAGGAATATGAATATAGAATCTGAACGGCGAGATCCATTCTCACTACCTAGTTAGTCTGTTAATGAATTGTCTAGGTCAGACAGGATTTGGGCCATGAGATAAAGCGGCAGTTGAGAGGCTCCGTAGATAGAATGCTGGAACTGGAATTAGAAAGACCCAGGCTCAAATCTGGCCACAGACACTTGCTGGTGGTATGACCATGTACAGTTAACTTAATCTCCTTCAACCTTAGTTTCCTCATCTACAAAATGGGCGTAATGAGACCTCCGAGGGTTGTTGTGAGAATAAATGAGATATTTTAAAGTATTTTGCAAACCTAAAAATGCTTTATAAGAGCTCATGATAAAGATAATGACAATGACATAAGTGTCTCTCCCCCTTAAAAAAAGGTCTTGGAATAAAACCTGCTTGAGTATTTGTAGGGAATGTTGTAGATGAAATTCATGTTCAAAAGCAATAACCTAGACCTCTGAGGTCCTGTCCAACTTTGAAATCTTTTATTCTGTGCTTGCAATATGATGTATGGAAATGTTTCAGATGACAACTTTGGGAGGGGGAAGAAAAGAGGCATTTATACAATGCCTATATATAGTGGCAGGTGCTGTGCTAAGTGTTTTTGGTTTTTGTTTGTTTTGCAAATGTTTTCTTATTTGATCCTTACAAAAACCCTGTAAGATCAGTGCTATTATGGTCTCCATTTTACAATTGAGAAAAGTGAGGTAAACAGAGATTAAATGACTTGCTCAAGGGCCACAGAGCTAGTAAGTATCTGAGGCTGGATTTGAATTCAGGACTCCAGACTCAGTCCTTTCTTCACTGCATCACCTGTAGTTTCTGGAATCATGTCTGAGAAAACCAACCCCTTTCCCATACCAACCGTGATTTATGTAATAATCTATTTATTATTTAAGGTTTCCAAATGGCACTTGCTATTTGTAATTCCAAGCTATCTTTTGATATGTTAATTAAATTTTTTTCCCCTACTTTTAAACTCATGTTTTCACAAGCCAATATCCTCGAAACCATCCTAGATAATCTTTCCTCTGAAGGGGAGAAAAGCTTGAGAGACAGTGTGATGCTCTGGAGAGTGCCAGGGTCACAGGATCTGACATGGAATTGCTGTTTTGTTATACACTACTTATGTATCCTTAGTCACATCACTCTCTGGGCCCCAAATTTCCTCATCTGGAAAATGGGGAGGATTGAATGTCCTGTATGACATTTTCTTATTCTAATGTGCTCCTTGAGAGAAGAGGTTGTTTCATTCTTTGTATTTTCATCCCTGGCACCCAACACAGTGTTCTTGGCCCATGCTAGGCACCTGGCATGTACTCATCGAGTGACTGATTAATCTCATGCTCTCCAGCTGTGGTTGTTTCAGGAAATGATTTAGAAATCCAAGTCTTCGTTTAGGGTGTGAAGTCAGAGAACGTTATTTTTGAAAGACAAACATTTATTGAAGACAACCATGAAGTACGTTATTTTTTATCCTGAGCAAACTAAAGAAATTACGACTCAACTAAACAAAACAGTTAATAACTAAACTTTTCTTAAGATACAAACTTAAAAAAATAGATGCAAAAGTATCTCTTTTGTTTGAGAGGATGTGCCTGGGCATACTCATTTGTCCTTCTAGGAAGAGCCTGATTTCCTGGAAGCTGATTTCCTTCTGAGGGTGCATTAGTGGACTGTTACTCAAATTTAAGAAATAAGAACAGGCTCCCTTTAGAAGCTGCACTTATGTTTTAGTTATGGTGGAAAAAAGCTATAGATCCTACTCTGTGATCTCAAATATGGTTCTGGCTGTTAGATAATTCTCTAGTCTTTATATCTCAAAAATGAAAATAGTTTAAAGTATAAGGAGATACACACAAAATTATGTTTTCTCTCACAGAATTAAGTCCCTTTTATGAAGCCTATCACTTTTCCTCCCAACATTTTTTTCCAGGGCCATATTTCACTTTGATTTCTGATCTTTTGCTTCCCTGTGTCCTGGAAATCTAAGTGGGCTGGAGGTCAAGTTCCAGCTCTGTAGCTGATATTTTGACTTGTGACTTTTCCATCTGCTTTCTCATTTTGTAAATTCCTTCAGTCCTATATTTAAAAGGCCAACATGGGGGTGTGTGCGTGGGGAGGAATGGATTTGTTCATTGTTTCTCCCAAGGACGAGGCTGAGACCAAGGGACAGAAGCTGCAGAATTTGTCTCAGAGTGGGAAGGAATGTGATAACAATTTAGAGCTTCGTGACAGTGAACAAGGAAATTTATAATAGAAGAGGAGCACTGGAGTCTGCACCGACCTCAAGCAATTAGTTCTTCAGCGTAACCAATCAGTACAAATCAGGGCTTGATTTACTGTTGTGTTGATTAGCTTAATAAAGTGTTAATGCAGATTAAACTTAAATGTGTATATAGCTTTTTTTTTAATATAAATTTATTTAACTTTTTACATTCATTTTCACAAAATTTTGGGTTCCAAATTTTCTCCCCATTTGTCCCCTCCCCCACCCCAATACACCGAGTATTCTAATTTCCCCTATCACCAATCTGTCCTCTCTTCTATCCCCCCTCCCTTCTCTTGTCCCCATCTTCTCTTTTGTCCTGTAGGGCCAGATGACTTTCTATTCCCCATTAACTGTATTTCTTATTTCCTAGTAGCAACAACAATACTCGACAGTTGTTCCTAAAACTTTGAGTTCCAAATTCTCCCCATCCCTCCCTCCCCACCCATTCCCTTTGGGAAGGCAGGCAATTCAATATAGGCCATATCTGTGTAGTTTTGCAAATGACTTCGATAATAGTCGTGTTGTGTAAGACTAACTATATTTCCCTCCATCGTATCCTGCCCCCCATTGTTTCTATTCTGTCTTTTGATCCTGACCCTCCCCAAGTGTTGACTTCAAATTGCTCCCTCCTCCCTTTGCCCTCCCTCCCATTGTCCCCCCCTTGCTTATCTCCTTCTCCCCCACTTACCTGTACTGTAAGATAGGTTTTCATACCGAAATGAGTATGCATTTTGTTCCTTCTTTAAGTCGAATGTGATGAGAGTAAACTTCATGTTTTTTTCTCAGCTCTCCTCTTTTTCCCTCCACTAAAAAGTCTCCTGCTTGCCTCTTGAATGAGAGATAATTTACCCCATTCCATTTCACCCTCTCTCCTCCCACTACATTTCTCTCTCACTGTTTACCTTAATTTCTTTTAAGATATTTTCCCATCCTATTCAATTCACTCTGTGCTCTCTGTCTCTGTGTGTGCATGCATGTGTGTATGTGTGTGTGCACGTGCATGCATGGATGTACATGTGTGTGTGCATGTATGTGTGTGTGTGTGCATGTATGTGTGTGTATGTGTGTAGTCCCACCAACTACCCAGATACTGAAAAATTTTAAGAGTTACAAATATTGTCTTTCCATGGAGGAATGTAAACAGTTCACCTTTGGTAAGTGCCTTATGACTTCTCTTTACTGTTTACTTTTTCATGCTTCTTCTCATTCTTGTGTTTGAAGGTCAAATTTTCTTTTCAGCTCTGGTCTTTTCATCAAGAATGCTTGAAAGTCCTCTGTTTCATTGAAAGACCATATTTTCCCCTGAAGTATTATACTCAGTTTTGCTGGGTAGGTGGTTCTTGGTTTTAGTCCTAGTTCCTTTGACTTCTGGAATATCCTATTCCATGCCCTTCAATCCCTTAATGTAGAAGCTGCTAGATCTTGGGTTATCCTGATTGTATTTCCACAGTACTGGAATTGTTTCTTTCTAGTTGCTTGCAATATTTTCTCCTTGACCTAGGAATTCTGGAATTTGGCCAAAATGTTCCTAGGAGTTTCTCTTTTCGGATCTCTTTCAGGCAGTGATTGATGGATTCCTTGAATACTTATTTTGCCCTCTGGTCCTAGAATCTCAGGGCAGTTTTCCTTGATAATTTCATGAAAGATGATGTCTAGGCTCTTTTTTTGATCATGGCTTTCAGGTAGTCCCATAATTTTTAAATTGTCTGTCCTGGATCTATTTTCCAGGTCAGTTGTTTTTCCAATGAGATATTTCACATTCTCTTCCATTTTTTTCATTTTTTTGGTTTTGTTTTGTGATTTCTTGGTTTCTCAGAAAGTCATTAGCCTCCATCTGTTCCATTCTAATTTTGAGAGAACTATTTACTTCAGTGAGCTTTTGAACCTCTTTTTCCATTTGGCCAATTTTTCTTTTGAAAGCATTCTTCTCCTCATTGGCCTTTTGAACCTCTTTTGCCAGTTGAGTGAGCCTATTTTTCAAGGTGTTATCTTCTTCAGCATTTTTGGGGTCTCCTTTAGCCAGGTATTGGCCCATTTTTCATGCTTTTCTTGCATCTCTTTCATTTCTCTTCCCAGTTTTTCTTCCACCTGTCTAACTTGATTTTCAAAATCCTTTTTGAGCTCTTCCATGGCCTGAACCCATTGGATATCTATTTCAGATGTTTGGGATACAGAGGCCTTGGCTTCTATGTCTTTCCCTGATGGTAAGCATTGTTCTTCCTCATCAGAAAGAAAAGGTGGAAACATCTGTTCACCAAGAACATAACCTTCTGTGGTCTTATTTTTTTTTCCTTTTCTGGGCATTTTCCCAGCCAGTTACTTGACTTCTGAGATTCCTCTCCACCCTCGCCTATATCTGCCCAGCTAGTGCTTGGGGTCTGAGGTTCAAATGCTGCTTCCCAGCCTCAGGGCTTTCAGCAGCAGGCAGGGCTGCTATTCAATGTGAGCTTAAGTTCTGGTGCTCAGGTGGGGTCAGGGCCACCTCCCAGGCTCAGTTCCCTCACGAGGTTTATGTGGAGACCTTAGGTAATGGACCTGAGGTCCTGCCTGCTCTGGAGCCCCTGGCCCCTGCTGCCTCTGCCGCTGCCTCTGCCTCCCAAGGGGGCCTGAGTTATGGAGACACCATGTTCCCCTCTTGACCAGCCCAGAAGTCTCTCTCACTGACCTGTAGCACCTGTGGGTGGAGGGACCTTCGTGGTTGCTGAAGGTTCCGTCCCTGAAGCCTGCTCGGATCTGCTCCTCTCGGGACCACGGGCCAGTGTAGGACAGGGCTGGGCTCCGCTGTCCAGTGCATGACAGATCTTTGGTGGTGGTTTTTCAGGGCTCTCTGGAATGGAAATCTCCTCCACTGTGTTGCTGTGTGGCTTCCACTGCTCCAGAATTTGTGGGGAGTTCTTTTTCAGGAAATTTATGGGCTGTGGATTTGGAGCTAGCATATGTGAGTCTTTCTACTCCGCCATCTTGGCTCCTCCCCCCAGCTTTTTTTTTTAAAGAGAACCTGGTTGTTGAACATTTGCCACCATGCCCCTATATAAACACCATGCCCTCTGTAAACTGAGGTCAGTAAGATGTAGTAGAAGACTGTGGGATAACAGCAAGAATGAGTATTTATATAGCACTTCAAGGTTACATCCATTATCTCATCTGAGCCTCAAAACACCCTTGGACCCACCATTCTAAAATATGTGTGAAGATGGTAGAGTAGGAGGGAGAAGTATGGTATAGCTTCGCTCCCTAACCTCCTCCATAGTGATCTGGAAAACACCCCAGATGGAATTCTGATCAGGAAAGCTAAGAAAAAATGAGCTTATGCCATTTTTTCAGCCCAGGGTGGCTTAGGGAAACAGGCCTATGGATGGGGTTTTTCATCACATGTGCTGGAGTTGAGACTGGACATCAGGGGCCAGAAGCACCCTGGGAAGAAGAGATCCCATGGGATCCCTAAACTAGCACTGGGTGCAGGAATGGATGTAATCTGGCAGCTCAACTTCCTGGTACTCAGTTCCTTGTTAGAATTGAGGGTGGGGGGAATCTTGATGGGAAACTGAAGACACAAACCCAGAAGAAGAGAATTACTTGAAAGCATCTACAAGCAAAGACTAAAAAAACTGCCTCTTGGAGACTAGTTCAACCAGAATTCCTAGAAGAGTAAAAGCAAGACTTAAAAAAGAGCTAAGCAGTGATCTTAAAACCCATATGAGAGCAGTAGCTGAGAAAAAAAATGGAAAAAGAAATGAAAGCTATGGAAGAAAGACATGAAAAAGAATTGAAAGCTTGGAACAAGAAATACAAAACTTTATCAAGAAAAAACACTATCAGAGACAATTAGAATTGACCAAACAGAAGCTAATGACTCCATGAGACATCAAAAAATATTAAAATTAAAAGACTTTAAAAAAAGAAACCGTGATGTTTCTTTTATGTATCCTTCAGCAACAATAACTGACATGAAAAACAGATTGAGATAATTTAAGAATCACTGGAATGTCTTAAATCCATGACCAAAAAAGAAGATCCTTCAAGAAAAAATATTTCAAGAAATCATAAAATAAAACCACCCATATCTCTTAGAACTGGAGAGCAAGATAGAAATTGAGAGACTCCATAGCCAGGAAGAAAAAAATGTAAGCATTGAGCCATAGTAAGTATCACAAAAGATTTAGTAACCACATCAATTAAAGGAGTGAAGAGTTTGTAATATGAAATTCTAGAAGACAAAATGTTCAGATGTACAAGCAAGAATGGCTTACCCAACAAAATTCATTATAACTTTATGGGGAAAAATGGACCTTTACTGAAAGTTTATCTTTAATCAACCATAATGCAATAAAGAGTACATTAAATAAAGGACCTATGGAAGAAATTTTTAAAAAGTAATACTTCAGTTTAGTCTCCCTGCTTAAGAAGTTACAGTATCTCTCTTTTGCTCCTAGGATCAAATACAAACTCCTTTTTATTTAAAGTTATTTATTACCTAAGTCCTGTCAACCCTTCCAGACTTATATATTAGTCAGCTCCATTCTATGGAGCAGAACTGGCACCTGTGCTGTCTCTCATACAGGACATCACATCTTCCAACCTTTGAAACTGGAAGGTACCTTTGAATAGGCTGTTCCACGTGCCTAGAATGTCTTCTACCTTCACTATAACCTTTTAGAATGCCTAGTTTCTTTGCAAGGTCTGCTCAGGTATTAACCCCTATAGCATACCTTTTTCCATTTCACTTAACTGCGAATGTTTCCCCCTCTAAAAATTGCTTTTTCATTAAATTTTAAAATATTTTTGTATCTACTTATGTGTACCTGATGTTTCTTACAACAGAATATAAGAATATAAAAGTGCAGGGATTATTTCCTTTTTCATTTTGTATCCCCCCAAACCTAGCACTTAACAGGCATTTAAAATGCTTATTCATTGATGGGTGCATGCTCATTTCACTTTATTCCTGATTAAGACTGTAAACACAGAGGAATAATTGGGAGGACTACACAGTTTGGGGATAACATATATATTATCCAGGATGAGGGAAATCATAATCCTTCTATACCCTTTCCTGACCAGATCACATTTTGAGTTTTGTGTTCAATTCAGAGTCCCATGTTTTAGGAGGGACATCGATAAGCTGGAGAGTATCCCAAGGACGACTACCAAGATGGTGGAAGACTAGAGAATATGTCATGAGGATTAGCTGGAGGACCTTGGAGATATTTAATGTAGAAAACAGAGGACTTAGCAATGACATGATAGCTGTCTTCAAATGTTTGAAGGGCTGTCACATGGAGGAAAGATTAAACTTCTTGTCTTGAGAGGGAGCAATCAGTTGAAGTTATAAAAAGAGAAAACTTTACACTGAATATAAGAGAAATCTTCTAAACAACCAGAACTCTTTAATAGTAGAATGGACTGCACTGAATTTAGTATACTCTTTGTCAGTGTTGATATTATGCAAAGACTGGATGACCATTTCATAGTTTTGTTGTATGTGGGATCTGTGTTCAAGACAAGGCAAAAAGCCTTAAATACTTACTATGTGCTGGGCACTGTGCTAAGTGCTGGCAATAGAAATACTAGTGAAAAAGAAGTTCCCTGACCTCAAGTAGCTTACATTGTAATGGGAGATGATCAAATACAAAAGGGAACTGAAAATTGAGGGTGGCAGTGAATTGGTGTATGAAGTTACTTGTATAGGGTGTTGGTGCTGAAGTAGGTAGTCAGAAGCACAGTTGGAACGAGGTTGAAGGTTGGCAGATTTGGGTCTTTTTTCAAATTGTATGTCCCAGGATGATATGAGCAATAGGAGAACAGACAAGATAGATATTAATAGGATGAGAAGCTTCTAGACCTGGAAATTCCAGAGTGAAGTTGAGTGACTTGCCCAAGGTTAAAAAAGTGGTAAAAGACAGAGCTGGAATGTAGACCAAAGTCCACTGACTCCAAATCCAACTCCTTTTCATATATGATTTTGTAAGCCTTTGAAATCCTTAGCCCACTTCTTAGTATCTCCTTAATTTCTCAGCTTTTACTGCTAATGACAGTTTAGTGTAGTAAACAGTGAATAAATATTTTTTTGAGGGAACAAATTCATGACAGTGGTATTTGAGTTTTAAAATAGTCCACAAAGTGGGGGAAATGAAATGACATGAAGGAAGACAAAGATAAGACAACCACATCATGCCAAGCACAAAGAAGAAATCTATGCTGGAAGCAACAATATTTGAAAGTATTTAGTAAGTGTCTGAAATACACTTCTGAAAACAAGTGGAAAAATCATAGATGGTTGTAATATCAAAGGAAACATTGATTGATGAGATATGAGTAGCAACTGACCCTCCCTTATTTTTTCCTTTATCTATAAAATCTTTGTCATAATGTTTTCTACACACATTAAGGGAATCCTGGATTAAGAGGAGAAGTGAACAGCAGGTTTTCATAAACAAGATCCTGACTCTGTTGTAGGATATGATAGCGATTGCCTCTAGCTTTGCACGGTTTGCAAATCTGATGAACATGTAAGAGACTTTAGAGGTCATTTCGTCCAAACTTTAAAGATGAGGAAACTGAGGCTCAGAGAATTTTAGCGAATTGCCTGAGGTCACACAGGTAGTAAAGGACCGAGCTGGTATTTGGACCAAGGTCCAAAAGACCTTTATCTTAATTATTGGGAAAAAAATGCTAAGCAGGACCATGTTAAGAGATGATCCATGAGGCACATCACTTCTCTCCAAGTTGACATTAAGCCATTAGCGTTTGTGTTTGCTCATTTAATCAATTCTGAATCCATATAACTATATTATTTATTATTAGTTTCTCCACAAAGTTCTTGAGGATAGCATGAGAGATTTTATTAAATGCTTTGTTGAAATCTAGATAAACTATATATACTTTCTCTGATCTGTCACCATAGCCTTAACTGGGAATTACTGAATACTGAACCTGGGATAATTTCTCTCTCTCTCTCTCTCTCTCTCTCTCTCTCTCTCTCTCTCTCTCTCTCTCTCTCTCTCTCTCTCTCTCTCTGTCTCTCTCTCTCTCTGTCTCTCTCTCTCTCTCTCTCCCCTTCCCTCCCTTCTTTCTCTGTTTTCTCTGTCTGTCTCCCCTCCTTCTCCTCCCCCCTCTCTTTTAAGTGTTAGTTGTGGTAAAGAGGAGGTGATGCATCCTCTTCTCTTGGAAGTTGGGTGTGGGGAAGGATGGACCCTAGGGGAGGAGTACCATGGTGGCAGGACCCTGGGGATGATGGACAGGGGAGAGTTGCACTACAGAGTAGTGGAGGGCCCTGAAGGAGGATGCAGGGATCACTTCCAATTCCCCCAAATGTTAGCACTCTAGGCCAAAACCCTATTCTCCTATGCTAGCTATGCTGTATGTACCAGTCTAATGACAGTCCAAAAAGGAAATGTGATTAGTTTTACATGACCTATTCTTGGTAAAGCCATTAGATGGAAAAGCTGTGTACACTTTGTTTTTTTTTTCAGGCTTCTATTGGGCTACCTTCTTGTGTTGAGTTAGCTTGATAGAAGAGAAGGATGGCATATCTAGAGGCCTTTTGTGTCCCCGTATTCCATTTCACTCTCTGGGCTAGGTCAACTTTCAGTCAGCTTCAGGTCTGCTAGTAAGGTGTAGCAGTCAATTAAAGTCATTATTGGTGGGTCTTGTGTTGATTGATTGCATAGACAGTCAGTGGCATTGGCTGGAAGGAGCATAGCCTCTTGCCCCCACTTGATTATATGCCCCACAATTATTCCTGGAGCTACATTAAAGATAGTTTTCACTACTGATACCCTGTGAGTCAGTGATTCTGTTGCACATATTGAGGGATCCTGGATGTGTAGGAAGGAGGATGGAGGAAATACAAAAGAAATAAAAGATCCAATCACTATCTCTGAGAAGCCTATTATTGAATAGGAAGGACAAAGACCACATATGAGAAGGACATAAGAACCCTTGTAAGTGAAAGAGAAAAAAAAGTGCAAAACATTGTATGTATATAGCAACATCCTGTTCTTACAAAAACAGATTTAGTGTCCATGATAGTTTC
Organism: Bettongia penicillata ogilbyi; assembly: GCA_023548195.1. NCBI lineage: Eukaryota > Metazoa > Chordata > Mammalia > Diprotodontia > Potoroidae > Bettongia > Bettongia penicillata. The sequence goes on along the minus strand of JAJHZJ010000455.1, from coordinate 3,247,236 downwards.
ATGGAATGAGAGTGTTGTGGCAACTCATAGTTCCAAATCTCTCTGATACATAACAATTCTCAGTGCCCTAGCTGACATTTTTTCCAGTTAAAATGTAATTTGAATTTGGAATTTTTCTATGTGCCCTAATTGAGTTCTGTTGAGCAAGCTCACCAACTTAATGTAGGTAAAATTTCATCTTAATGAATATCAGTATAGCTTCCAGTTCAGTATGACAAAATTATTTTCATGTTCTATGAAAGGCTTGGTGTTGGAGTGGGCTGCCACTTTTATGGAGGTACAATGGCAAGCAAAGTAGGACCTTTTATTGTTTTGGTTTTAGTATAATCAAGTGCCTCTGATTGAATCTTGCCTTTATCAACCAAGAGTCTTTACTAGGAGTAAAGTACAGAAACAAGAGTTTCTTGAACTAGAAACAGTATATGTTTTGTATTGTTATTTGTTTTAATGTTGATTAAAGATCTTCCCCATCCATTAATAGACTTGGGAAGATCTGTAGGAAGGCCCATACCTTTTGTTAATGAGGCACTTGTTCTCAGGGTTGTGATGCCCTCTGACTCTAAAAAGGGCATAAACACTCCAAGGGTGAGCTTTTACTTTGGGGCTTACTCACTGAAGTATTTGTTTGGTCAGATGAGACTCTGGGAAGCCACTAAGGAGCTTTGAAAACACAGATGTTGGTGTCTCTTTTTCTGATAACTATGTATGTATGTAATGGTCAGACAGTTGGATCTGTCTGTTCAACTATGATGTATGTATTGCTTATGTTAGACAATTGGAAACCTATCTGTTGACCTTTGATTTCTCTGTATTTTCTCTGAATTTCAGGGTGCTGATCTTTTCCCTTGAACTAAGTGAATGATACATGTGCTTGATTAAAGCGATTGTTGACCTCTCAAAAGTTGCCTTTTCTTTTATAAATGCAGATCTAAGAACCTGTGATAGTAGCCCCCTTGGGTATGTTGGGGTGCTTACAGATACAGGAGGCCATTCAGTGTAGAGTCCAACTGGGGACGAGATTCACTGTAGATAATGAAATCTTCCATTTGCTTCATGTTAGTTGATCGTACTTTGTAACATGGCAAAATCTCCTGAATGACATCTATAATCTCTCAAATGCTTTTGGTCTAACTATCCACAAAAGAAAAAATAAAGTGGATTAAGAATACCTATAGTTATCTGTTCACATATAGTTGGAGGGGAACCCTTGGAGTGGGTCCATCTCTATAAGTTGGATAGACACTGTGAGTGAGCAATGAGGTAGGTCCAAAACTGAGCAAGAGGAGAGTGAGTTGTGTCGCCTTTGGGGAAATCGTTCAGTGCTTCAAATGACATAAGCTTTTCCCTGAAACCAAGGCCTATAATTTTAACATCGATGTTCTTTTGGTTATGCCATAATGCTGTGAGTAATGGAATAGCTCATATTCTCTTAGGAATCAAAGTTGAGATTTATCCAAAGGGCAATGGAGAGTCATATAGCAGGTATGAGTAGACTATAACACATTATTCACAAAAAAATGGTGCAAGAGAAGTATAGTAAAGGATGTCATCAGAGAAATACATGAGTAGAAAAGGAGGTTGACTTGTCATGTGGTACAAGTGAAGTGCATGCTTCACTGATCCCACTCTACGTCAAGACATGTAGAGAAAGGTTCCCAGCAAGTTGGGACCACTGTAGAAGACTTGTAAGTGAATGTGCTGAAGAGTTACGTAGCACACGGCTGTTGCGTTCTGCAGGGCTGGAGAGTGAGCTCATGGTCAGTGAAATTGCCACAGTCAACAAAAACCTACCAAGCACTTCCTTTATGCTGGGCACTGCTAAGCGCAGAGGGTACAAGGAGAGGCAACGGCAGCCCTCGCCTTCAAGGAGCTTTATTCTAATGGCAGATGACATGTCTAGGGACAAGCAAGTTCTGTACAAGGTGGATGGAAAGTGATCTGAAAAGGAAAGGAATTAGCAACTGGAAAAGGCCTTTTGAATTGAGTTACAGCAAGCCAAAGAAGCTGAGAGGTAGAGGTTAGGGGGCAGAACATTCTAGTAGGGGTCCAACCGTTGCAAAGGTATGGAATCGAAAGGTGGAGTGTGATGTTTGAAGAACTGCCAGTGCTTCAGTGTAGTTGGATACTGGGTTGTGTGAAGGAGAATGAAGTATAAGAAGAGTGGAAAGGTGGGAAGGGCTTTACATGCCAAATAGAGGAGTTTACCTTTTGTCTTGGAGGCAATAGGGAGCCATTGGAGCTTATTGAGCAGTAAGTAGGATGACGGGATCGGACACACTTTAAAAAAAATAACCTGGCTGTCTACGTGAGATGAGTGAGAGTGTGGAGTCTAGAATGACATTGAGGTTGAGGACTACTGGTGGTTCTCTCAACAGAAATGACGTTCAGAAGGGAAGAGGCTTTGGGAGGGAAGAATAAGAGTTCTGTTTTGTTCAGGTTCAGTTTGAGATGTTTACAGAATATTTAACATGAGATGTTCAGGAGGCAACTGGCAACGTACTACTATCATCTTAACAGCGAGAATTGGACTAGATATATAGATTTGGTAATCATTTTTACAGAGATTAAAGATCTCTCTAATCATTAATTAATGAAACGAGTTCCCTTGAGTTCAGTAACTATACATGGAGCTATATAGTCAACAATTAGAAAAAAACGTATATTCAAGAAATTAAACTTATGAAATCTCAAATTTCTCATACAGTATTTTGATAACCATATCTTCTTGTTTTGCCCTGGTTAGGTAAAGCAGATAGGGAACTTATTTGTATTCCCTCTTATAAAGATATTTTCAATTTAATTTAGTTAAAATTCAAATAACATTGATTAAATACCTATTCTGTGCAGAGGTACTCTTTCAGGTACTGGGAAAGGTACATATTCATCTTAGTTCATGCTAAATGGTGATTATTAAGGGAATAAGACACACACACGCAAATAACTAAAATAATGCATGATAAGGGCATAGGAGAGATAGAGGCCAAATACCACATGAACTTTTTTGGTGGGAGAATAGGAAAGGTCATTAGTGACTGATAGGATTCATTCTGTCCAAGGTCATTAGTGACTGGTAGGATTCATTTTGCCAAATAATGGTTGGTTGGCTTACCTTTGGTAGTTAGAATTTTTCCCACAGTGAACATTTAAGAATCCTCAAATTTTTTTCCAACTTTTATAGTATTTTGAGGAGTACTTTATTACAAATTTCCATTTTTGTGGAAATATGTATATATATATCAGTATATGTACATATATATTTTTGGAATTATGTATATAGAAACATTTTATGGAAATATATATAAATATGTTGTTCGGTTATTTTCAGTCATGTCAGACTTTTAGTGACCCCATGTGGGGTTTTCCTTGCAGAGATACTACAGTGGTTTTCCAGTTTATTTTACAGATGAGGAAACTGAGGCAACAGAGTTAAGTGACTTGTCTAGGGTCACACAGCCCATGTCTGAGGTTAGATTTGAACCTGGGAAGATGAATTTTCCTGACTCTGGATCCAGTACTCTACCCATTGTGCCAGCTAGTTGCCTCATATATTGGTGTGTGTGTATAAATATACATAAAATTGAAATATATATAAGTATATATACATCCATATTTTATGGAAATATTCATATATACATGTATTTATAGAGTGGTCTTGAGCCTAACCTATGCTATAAAAGATGAGATTTTATTGGATTTATATAAATACTGAAGGGAAGATAATGAAACTAAAGATAAGAAACAAATGGAGTTCATCGGGAAAGACTTCATGTAGCCCCTAAGTTTTGAACAAGATGGAAACCACAGTGGAGACATTGGAAGAGCATTCTTATCAGGGTCATGCAGTTCACAAAGGCACAGAATAGCTAGAAGTGAAAGCAAGCAAAGATCAGTTGTGCAGAGGACTGCACACAGGTGTGGGTGACTAGGGCTGAGACGCTGAGTCTGAGAATAGCATTTAGTTGGCAAGAGTCAAGCACAAAAGGAGTGGACAGCTCTCAGAGACTTGGTATACAGCACGGCATCTGCTCATTTGGGTCACAACACTCGTAAACACCCAGACTGGTTGGATGAAAATGATGGGGAAATTCAGAAGCTACTAAAGGAAAAAGGAGAACTCCACAGGATTTACCAGCAGGATAGTTCATCCACCTCTAAGAAGGCAGTATTTAACTTCATCAAAAGTAAAGTACGAGCAAAGCTTAGAGAGATGCAGGATTCCTGGCTCAGTAAGAAGGCAGATGAAATTCAGTTTTATGCTGATAGCAATAATCCAAAGCGCTTTTATGATTCTCTGAAAGCTATTTATGGACCAAAAACCTATGGTGCATCACAACTCTCAGTGCTGATGGAGTCATATTGATTAGTGATAAGGACATGATCCTAGAGAGATGGGCTGAACACTTCCATAGGGTTCTCAACGGACCATCATCAATTGATGCTGAGACCATTGACCACTTACCTCAGGTTGAAGTCAATCCCTCCTTAGCTGAACTTCCAACTGAAGAAGAGGTTTTGAGGGCCATTAGGCTCCTTTCATGTGGTGAAGCACCTGGTGTTGATTCTATTCCAGTTGAGATTTACAAGGTAGGGGGACCATTGCTCAGACAAAAACTGACTGAAATTTTCCAGGTTATATGGTAAGAGGAGGTGATCCCCCAGGAGTTCAAGGATGCCCCCACTGTCCATCTCTATAAGGGTAAAGGGAATAGATTGTCCTGCAAGAATCACAGAGGGATCTCTCTCTTAGTCACTGCTGGCAAAATTATTGCTAGAGTCCTCCTTAATAGGTTGATCCTTCACCTGAAAGATGGGCATATACCTGAGAGCCAGTGTGGCTTCAGAAAGGGCCAAGGAGCAGTTGATATAGTGTTTGCTGCCTGACAACTCCAGGAGAAATGCCAGGAGCAGAACAGAGGTCTGTATACAACGTTTGTAGATCTGACCAAGGCCTTTGACACTGTTAGTTATGAGGGCTTGTGGAAAATTATGTCAAAATTTGATCGCCCGGAGAAGTTCATCAATATTGTACATCAATTGCATGATGGCATATTTGTCTGGATTCTGTGTAGTGGACAAGCTCTTGTGCCTTCCCAGTTACCAAAGGAATGAAAAAGGGCTGTGTGCTTGCTCTCATGCTTTTTAGCATGATATTTTCAGCCATGTTGACAAATGCTTTCAATGAGAATGAACACAGCATCAAGGTCAACTACTGTACCGATGGTAAGTTCTTCAATTTGAAAAGACTGCAAGCCAAGACCAAAGTGGAGGAAGTGTTGGTGCATGATTTTCTGTTTGCAGATGATTGTACACTCAGTGCAGCCTCTGAAGCTGAGATGTAACAAAGTATGGATCAATTCTCTGCTGCCTGTGCTAATTTTGGCCTAATAATCAACACCAAAAAAACACAGGTGATCTGTCAGCCACCATCACACCATCCATATGTGGTACTGTCGGTTACAATAAATGGAGAACTTTTGAATGCTATGGATGAGTTCACTTACCTTGGTAGTGTACTTTCCAGGAATGTATACATTGACAACGAGATTAACACATGCATTACCAGAACTATTTCAGTGTTTGGGAGGCTCTAGAGAAAAGCTTGGAAAGAAGAAGTATTAGACTGACTACCAAACTGAAGGTCTATGTACTGACCTTATTGTTGTATCTATGTGAAACATGGACAGTTTACCGCACCATGCCAGGAAACTGAGTGGCTTCCATTAGAACTGTCTTAGGAAGATTCTAAGGATCACCTGGGAGGATAAGGTACCAGACACTGAGGTCCTTGCTCTAACTGAACTGCCAAGCATTCAAACTATGCATCAGAGAGTGCAACTCTGAAGGGCTGGCCATGTTTTTGAATGCACAGTGCACACTTGCCAAAAAAATCTATTTTATGGAGAACTAACATAGGGCAGGCGATCACCTGGTGGTCAGAAGAAGTGATACAAGAACACTCTCAAGGTCTCTCTCAAGAACTTTGGATTTGACTGTGCAACGTGGGAGACACTGGCACAGGACTGCTCAGCATGGCATGCCCACATAAGAAAAGGTGCCGTGCTCTATGAGCAAAGCAGAATTGAGACAGCACAAAGTAAACGTAGGATGCACAAATTTGGGGTATCCACCCCAAGTATTCACACGGATCATCTGTGGCCAACCTGTGATAGAGCATTCCAAGCTCGTATTGGTCTGATCAGCCACAGTCGGACACATTGAAATTTCACTTTATCATGGTGATGTCATTTTGGTCCTCTTTGAAGACGAAGGACAACAACCCACCAACCAGCTAAGAAAGATCACTTGTCAGAGTGAGTTGGAACACTGAGGAGTTTGAACTTGATTTTGAGAGGTTTATTCCCTTCTGCTTTGCCTTGGTTGTTATCCCATTGTATCTGACTCTCTGTGACCCTATTTAGATTTTTCTTGGCAAAGATCCTGGAGTGGTTTGTCGTTCCCTTCTCCAGATCATTTTACTGATGAAGAACTGAAGTTAGCAGGGTTAAGTGACTTGCCCGGGATCAAACAGCTAGGAAGTGTCTGAGGCCAGATTTGAACTCGACTCCAGGCCTGGCACTCTAACCACTGTGCTTTTCTTTCCTTTTGAACAACTACAAATCCAATAGAATATTTCTGCATATTTCAGTCATCTCACCAGAGTCAAACTTTCCACCAAGCTTCCTCAGTATATTAGACTAAATCCTTGAATTTCAGTTGAGTTTTTTCCCTCTAGTTATCCAACCTGCCTTGTATGGTAGAAGACAATAATGAAGGATATTAGAGTTTTCTTTATGTTTGTGAAATCCTGGCCATAGAACTTGGGAGGAGAATGGGATGGTAACATTTTTATATGTCTGCGCAAGGGTGTTGACCTGTGAGGCAGGGAGTGAGTAGATCTTCCAACATGTAATTTTCCCAAATATCTGGACTTGATGAGAAAATTGGCTCAGCCCAGAGGACTATGGACCAAAACCTCTTTAATTTACATAGGAATTCTCTAACTTCTTTTTCTAAGTCTTTGGGGAGAACTGGAGAGGGAAGAGAAAACTGGATTTGTTTGTAAGGGATCTTTCCCCCCTCTTCCCTTCTGTTTGCTACTTAAATGCTGATGAGTCCCAACAGCTGGAAGGCCACCATTAGGTTTCAATAGGAAGCCCTGATTTGGTACACATACTTTCCAATTGTATCAGAATGTACTCTTGGAGTGTAGTCAGGAAATCTTGGAAGTCTGAAAGCCCTTTTATTTAAAACTCTCCCCATTTATTGTTCCCTCCTCCTGTCTTTAATGAATTGCCTTGGATCCCAACTATACATGGCCTACTGTGAAGGACACCCCCGCAAGTGATTGATTTGGCTTAAATTGATTTTACTGAGCTTTCAAAAAACCCAACCACTTGGCATCTGGGAATTTATGCAGGTTTTGGACTGAAATTGACCTCTCTTAGGAAATATTAATCTGTACCAAAGCAGAACTTTAAAGTTGAAGTTAGATGGACACCCTACATTTCAGTGGATACAGCATTAGAGACCTGATAGAGAGGAGGCCGTCCAGAAATTTATGTATGTCCTTTGAAGCATAAAACTATTGTGTTCTGAATCCTGGCTGACACATTTAAACACTCCAGATTTAATTGGAACGTATAAGTCTGGTAGTCAATGCCATAGATTTATGGTCACTAAGAGATTGCTAATAACCTTGACTATAATGTAAGTCCCTGGAGACCTTTTATTTTTTCTTTTCATCTCCAGACCCTCAAATATTGCCTGGCACACTGTAAGTCATAATGGATGCATGTAGAATGATCAAGTGCCTGCGATAAAGCTACAAAGATAAGGTACTCTTGTTTTCAAAGATTTGCGTAGTCTAGTAGGGAAGAGGAAAAATGTACAAAGCATACTGTAGCCAAGAAGCATTCGCCTGTATCCACTGAGAAGTTATAAATATAAGGGTAATTTATCAGGGGCAGCTGTGGTTCAGTGGATAGAACCTCAGACCTGGAGACAGGAAGACTTTTCTTGAATTCAAATCTGCCCTCACATACTTACTAGCTTAGCTGCGTGACCCTGTACAAGTCACTTAACACCATTTGCTCCAGTTTCCTCTTCTATAAAATGAGTTGGAGAAGAAAATGGCAAACCATTCCAGTATCTTTGCCAAGAAAATCCCCAATGGAGTCATGAAAAGTCAATCACTATTGAGCAACAACAGTCTTTTGGGAGAATTCCTGATCAATTTGATGCATTTCTTAATCAACTTGATAAGGTTATAGGTCATGGAGTGTTTGTTTGGAGGCTCTGAAGGCCACTTCTCCATGGAGATATATGTTCATGGCTTAGCGAATACAGACAGTTCTTGTGACTGGTTTCCCTGCAAGCTGATTCCTTATTGGGTCCCAGGAGACTGAACTAATGTTGGAGCTTCTGTCACACTTCATAGTCTACATGAGTGAGCCAGGTCTCCTCTTCTGTCTATCTGACTGTCTGTCCGTGTCTTTCCAATTCTGAGAAGACAGACTGACACACAGGCAGAACAGAACTGCATTTTAATTTGGGATACCAGTATGCACATACATTTTTCTTCCTGTAAGTACCCATTAAAGGTGACTTGTGGCAGGAGGCTGTGACAGAAGGCAAGAGCTTGTACAGAGTTTGAGAGGGTAGTTCTTGAACGTTGTTCATAAGCTCCAAGCTCCTGTATGTAGGAGGGGGAGTTTGAATTTTCTAGGCAGCATGGTCCTAGAATCTAGTCCTCCAACCAGAAAATGAAAATTTCACAGGCAACATCAGGTTTGGAAGTTGACTATTAATCCCAAATTTGAGAGTTCTCATGTTTGAGAGTTTGAGTATTGAGAAGAGGATTTCCTGAGACAGTGTGTCCCTTGAGAGAGAAGATAACAGTCCACCTACCTCCTACATGGAAGAGCAAATTTCCCTATTTGAAGAGCAAAAACCAGGGAATTACTTAGTTCAGGTTCAGTAAGAAGAGGCCTGATAATTCAGCAGGCCTCAAAGAATGCTTATCTTCCAGGGGGAATAAAAACTATGGCTTAGCACTTGACAGGGAAGGTGGTGTAAGACTCTATAGAAAAGAGGAACTCATCAGAATATCAAAGACTTTGTCTGATGGCAACTCCAAATTCAGTTTCCTTCTGAGTGAAGCTGATGGCCTTTTGGAGTACTTGATATGTTTTCTGGATCTGTTCATGTGAATTGTTTGCATCTTCTGCAGGCAAAGGGTGAGGTGAAATAAAGGCTATTCCATACCTGATTTGCATTTTCTACCTTGAGTACTTGTACAAAATCTGGAACCATGTTATCTATGTTTTGGGAAAGGCAGACATGAGCTGAATGTATGCTCTGTTTAGAGATTTTTCCTAGAGTAATGCCAGATGGGAAGAATGAGCCAAAAACAAATCATGAACCTTTTTTTGATTGAGCAATGCCAATTTTATTAGCGTATATTCCTACAGATGTAAAGAAAGGATTTTCCTGGTATTCATGGTCATTGACAAGACATCTCAAGCTTTTTGTCCCCCAGCATGGTGGTGATCTATTCCCCTGCCTCAATGACTAGGACTGAACAAATGAACCACTTACAAGAAAACCAGATAGCTCTTAGTATATCACAGATGTTTTAGTGGTGTGTGTGTGTGTGTGTGTGTGTGTGTGTGTGTGTGTGTGTGTGTGTGTGTAAATGTGCATTTAGGGTTAGGGTTAGGTGAGGGGAATTAACTCGAGCCCAGTATATGTAAACTCTGTGTTTTGGAGGATCCTAAGCCACAACCAAAACAATTTCAGGCATTTTGGGGGAAAGACCAACTTTTGGCTGCATTTTGGATTAAAACCAGCTTTGGTTTGGGGTTAATGGCTACGTAGATCTTTTGTTTCTGTGCCATCATTTTGCAACCTATTTTTTTTTTTTTTAGCAATCTCACTCCTGATCAGAGAACAGTCAGCACATAGAGAGGAGTTATTTATACAAAATTCTGTTGAAAGGTTTTTTTTGAGAAGGCTTCAACACCTAGTTCAATGCCATATTTGGTGCCCATTCTACAGACCCTTGATGACCAATCAGATAGTATATTTGTAGTCAGGAACCTGACTGAAAACTCCCCATTAGATTGTAAACTCCTCCAGGGCAGGGACTGTCTTTTGCCTTTCTTTGTATCCCCAGGTCTTAGCACAATGCCTGGCAAACAGTAAATGCTTTAATACATGTTTATTGATTGAGATTAAAAAGGAACATATTAGGTAAAAGGGGAGTTGGAGGAGCATTGTAAGTAAAGCTTTCTACTGAATTTTTATGTGTTTTCATTCTCATGATTTTTTAGAAAAGGATTAGGTTCCAGAAACAGAATCTCTTAAGTCAATGGCTGTGCTTAGCTTTGACTCTGAATTGTATTATCCTATTGCTGTACAGAAAAGTTGGTATTGAGTTTAATTACTGAGGACCAGGTTGTGTAGTTCAACCAATAATGTAATGAATGTAGTAGAATACCAATTTTCCTATAAATTTTTGAAAATTGATTTTTTTTGTTGCTATTTTAATGGATGCAAGGTGACATTTTACAATTGTCTTGATTCATATTTCTCCAGTTAGTAGGGTCTTTGTGTATCTTTTTAGAGACTGTCAACAGTTTGAATAGAGACTTTTTCAAAGATGGAAATATATTTCTGTTGACTATTGCTCTACCAGGAGTGGAGTCTATTACTCTTATTAGATACGCTTGGATCCTTTACAGATTCTGGACGTCAGACCTTCATCTGATGAATTTTCTGCAATTTTTTTCCCCATTTGGTTTCTTTTAAAAATTTTTGTACAAAATCCTTTTATCTTTGTTTATTCAGACTCATTGATTTTTGTCTCCCATGGTTTTTTCCCCATTTGCTTGATGATAAAAATATTCTCTCTCTCCATTGTTTAGAGAAAGATATTTTTCTTTTTATCTTCAGCTTTTCAAAAATGATTTCAAAGTATTTAAATCCCTAATGCAGTTATCATTTATCCACTATACTAAATTATTCACACAACAGGCTTCAGTGCATTATGCAGCAGAAACATAATACAGATTCTAGATATTTACCCTCAAATATGTTTTCCCCTACTGGGTGCTGGGTCCTTTATAAAACATATTTAGCCCTGCTTCTAGTTCAATGTATTTCAATTTAATTGAGTTGGAATTGAATGGGGAGGTACCACATCACCAGAACATCTGAACTGGTTCATAGTTTAGCTCCTTTGTAGAAAAAGTATATCATGATGGATAACTTTTTTTCCATGTGTTTTAAGTATTTTCTTTAATAATTTTGTATCAGTATTCATTAATAACATTGGACTACTTTTCTTTCTTGGACTTTGTTCAGTTTAAAGATCAAAACCATTGTTGCTTCTTGGAAGGAACTGGGTAGCCTATTGTCTTTCTCTATCCTTTCAAACGGTTTATATAGTAGGAGGTGCTGGTTCTTTAGAACTTTGGTCGAATTTGCTTGTGAATCCATCTGGTCTAGTGTCTTTCTTCAGGGTAGCTCTTTGATGGTTTGCCTGATTTTTCCTTTTTATATTGGTCTACTTACTTTACCTACTACTTTTAACTTTAGTATTTTGTGTTTTTCTTTGTATAATGTTGTATGATTTTTTTCTTCTCATTTCTCATTTTGGAAATTGGGTTTTGATTTCTTTTTAAAAATTTCTTTGTCATTTTTTTAGTCTTTAAGAAAAGTCCTTGAATTTCATTGGTTTTATTATTTCCAGTTTCTTTGACCTGTTTTGACCTGGGTCACTTCCCTTTTTTCTGTTAGTGCATTGCTTTGTTGTATATTTTTATAGTGCAGTTTAAATTACGCCATTTCCTTTCTTTTTAAACCATAGAGCCTGCTTTGGTGGCATTTCTTATATCTTGATAAGCAGTGTCTATGTTGTCTTTTTAGTTGATGTGATATGTTATTGTCATTGTTTTTATGATTTCCTTATACCTAGCAGGTGAGAAAAACTTTTGTTCCTGGTATTATTTGCTATTTATATTGTATCATTATTCAATTCCAACATAATTGAATAATGATTTGCAAACATACTTTGGTTTTCTATATTTACCTGTATTTTTTTTTTGACTGAGCATATAATCAATTTTTACAAAGGCTCTACCATATATACATGCTTTCATTTTTTCCAAATCTATTAGATATGGTCTAGTATTTTTAATTCATGTGATTTCTTCCTTATTTTATTTTTCTTGTATTTATCATATTCTTATAGTAAGGTGTTAAGGCTTCCCATAGTTTCTTTAAAGTAATTTCTTAATGCAATTTGTAAAGATTTTCCTTTGTTTTACTGTAGAATTATTAGGCTAATATTTATTTAAAATTGATATACTCTCACTTTGATTAAATTTGATTAGACTCTTTTTTGCTTTTGACATACTTGTACATATTCTAACAAATATACAGAGGATTCCCTGTCCCGCCAAAATATTTTTTCCCTTGAAAACAGTTAAGAAAAACTGCCTGTGTAGTCATAACTGTCCCTTTATACTTTCGTTAATTAGTTTGTTAATAAAAAGGAAGGATATCTGCTTTGACTTTCATAATTTGGCGTCAATGCTGTCTGTCATACTTGACTAAATTTTTTTGTTATTAGTATTATCATTATTGCATTTTTGTATCATTGCATATTTTATTCTTTTGGTTCTTCTTTCCTTGCTCTCGATTACTTCCCAGCTTTCCTTTAATTCATCGTATTTGTCGTTTCTTGTGGCATAGTATGTGTTGTCTTACATGCACATGCACCAGCAGTATGGTACAATGACTAGAGAGCTGTTCTAGGAAGACTTGGGTTGAGGTCTCACCTCTGAGACATATTGGCTATGTTGCCTTAGACAAATCATTTAACTTCTCGATGCTCTAGGCAATTTATTCATATAATTTCATGTCCAGTTCTAGTTTATTTTTGCAGAACAGATAGTTTATTTTTGCTATCGCAAATAATAATTATGACTATATATTTTTAACATATGGATCTCATCTTCTAGGAATGTAAACCAGGAATGAGATCACTGGGGCAATGGGTATGATTTATTAGCTTTTCTTACAAAATTTCCAAATGTTTTCCCCAAAATGGTTGCACCAGTGCACGACTCCGTTGGTAGTTAATTATCATGGCTGTCTTCCTACAGCATGTCCAGAATTGAATTTTTCCATCTTTTACCATTTGCTAGGTGGCATGGTAGATAGAGTGCTGGCTTTGAGTCAGAAAGACTCACTTCAAATCTGGCCTCAGATATTTACTAGCTAAGTGATCCTGGGCAAGTCACCACCTCTGTTTGCCTCAGTTTCCTCATCTGTAAAATGGGGATAATAATAGCTCCTACCTCCCAGGTTTGTTGTAAGGCTCAAATGGGATAATAAGTGTAAAGCACTTAGCGCAGTGCCTGGTACGTAGTAAGTGCTATATAAATGTTGGCTATTATTTATTTACTTATTTGCTTCAGTAAACTATTACTAATTTAATAGATTGGTAGTAGAATGGTTTTTATGTTCATTTCTCTGATTATTAATAATTTTGAATAGCTTTTAAGGTGATTCCTCACCTCCCCCACCATAGTTTTCATTACTTTTAAAAAATGTTGCTTGTTCCTACCCCTTGACCAATGTGTGTGTGTGTGTGTGTGTGTGTGTGTGTGTGTGTATGTGTGTGTGTGAGTGTGTGTGTGTGTGAAGGCTCTTAATCTCATATAATCTGTGTCGACAGATTTTGGATTCAAGCTTTGATCAGAGGTGTTTAACAAAAATATTTTATAACTATGTATCCTTTTTTCTTAATCTAATTGCACTGATTTTGTAATTGAAAGTTTTAAATATTTTACACAAATGGATCTCTGATTTCTCCCATTTGGGAATTCCCTCTAAAGATGCAGATCACAGTCTATCCATAGCTTCCCATCCTGTGCGACTCTTAATGTAGGTCCAGCTCTTACCCAGATTCAACAAAGAGGGCCACCCACAATAGGCTTCCTTGCTTTCTTTTGACATCATGAGGATATTAGAGAGGGTGCACCATCTAGCCATTTGACATCCCTTGGCCATTCTCTTATGGTCAATCTAACATCTTCCTATATAATATATTTTCTTGATGATACCTCATAATTCCTGTTTTTTAAAATTCCTTATTGGTTATATGCTATAGTTTGCTCACATCTACCACATACCTCTACATTGATCTCTGTGTAATATTCATTTTTGATTCTTTCTAGATTATTATATTCCAAATTTCACTGCCATACAGAATCATTAGTTAAGTGTTGGTATTAAAACAATAGACTGTTTTTTTGAAGTTTGGGATCATTAGAGTAGTTTTGCAATTTCCTAAGGGCAATCAAACCTCCTCCTCCTCCTCTTCTGTAATTCTAGGCCCAAATGTTGTCCACTTATACACAGTAGCCCAGTTTTATATATGTCAGAAAAACCTTACAGGTTTTGCACCTACATGTATGTCATAAACTGGAGAATAATAGTGATAATGACAATAAATAAGTAGCATTTATATAGTGCCTGCTATGGGTCAGACACTGTGCTAAGTCCTTTACAAATATGATCTCATTTGTTCACAACAACCCTGGGAAGTAGGCACTATTATCATCCCCTCTTTATGGTTGAATAAACTGAGGGACAGGTAGGTGGTACAGTGAACAGAGCACTTGGCCCGGAGTCCAGAAGATCTGAGTTCAAATGTGACCTCAAACACTTATTAGCTGTGTAACCTTGGAGAAGTCACAACACCCATTTGCCTCAGTTCTTCATTATGAAATGAAGACAAACTGGAGAAGGAAATGACAAAGCACCCTAGGATTTTTGCCAGGAAAGTTGTGTAGAGTCAGGCATGACTGACTAGACAGTAACGACAAACCGAGGCAGGCAAGTCGAGTGATTTGTCCAGGATCACACAGTTAATAAGTTTCTGAGGCCTAATTTGAACTCAGGTCTTTCTCACTCCAGGTCTCGAACATGATCCTGTGCCACTTGGTTGCCTACAAATGGATGCCCTTTATCCAAGTGGGCTTTTCTTTGTGTGAGTGGTCAGGCCAAATTCCTTTAAGTAGATATAGATCTCTTACAGGAGACTATCTAATGTTCTGGGACTTAATGAAATCAATGCAATATCATCTACACCTAGCAGTGTAGAGTAGACTTTACCATGCATAGAAAGTCCCTCTTCAACTTGGAATCTGTGTTGGAATTCTTTCATAACAACAGCAAACATCTTTGTTGAGAGTACACTTTCTTGTTTTATGTTTGTCTGATGTTTATGATCAGAGGGTTATTCCACTTGTTCTATCTTTTGGGGAACCTGGAATGATTTTGATATGCAAATGGGGGATGCTTTTTTGGACAAGAGCCATTAGATGGCATATTGTTTTCCTGAATCAAATGTCAGCAATATAATCAACAACGCTTTTTCCTATAATGACAACAGCGGAATCCATATTCTCTTTTAGTCAATTGTAAAGTGATAAAGATTTGGTCTATTACAGAATATTATTTATGTAAGTTTACTTCTCCTCAACTAATGTTCTCCTTGAAGTTGCCCTTATATATAGATGACACTTTTAAAGACCTTGCATAGATGGTAGATAAGGCATATGTCAGTAGATAATGTTTTCTTAGTTGTCTGTCTTTTTATATTTAAATGATCTGAGATTACCCCCCATACCTTTGATATCTGCGACTCCTTTGTATCAATCCCTTAACTGCCTCCAAATTCGGTGACTTCTAGTTTGCATCCGCTCTATATACACTTGGTCCAACTCCGATGCCTTCCCCATCTTGGTTCTTAGTGCTTTTTCTTTGTTCTTAGTAATAATAATAGCTAACATATAGTACCTACTATGTGCTGGAGCTGTGCTGAGCACAGGGCTGTCATCTTACAGTTACAGTTTGTTAATATCTTAGAGTTATTATCCCTTACTGCTTTTTGTGCCCTTGAGAAGCCCTGGGACTCTGATGTCAGAGTCCAAATGCGGTATCTGATGATAAAACAACTCTGTTGTAGGAGTCTGTAGATCTTTGATTTCTAAAAATATTATCATTTAATTTTCATATTTAAATACTTGGTATGAATGTGTTTAGTTGGTTCTCTTGACAAGTTTTCTTTTTTAATAAATATATTTATTGTTTTATGCAATGAATCTTACAATTTGTGATATCTTCAAAAATTTTTTTTTAATATGCAACATGCCTTCCTTTAGCAGCAATGACTAGTTTTGCAATTTGACATTCATTCTGCATGTTTTTGACAGATTGATTCTTCATCAGGAAACTACACTTTTATTACGTTGGATATTAAACATGCCGCAGACAAAGTTCATGTTTCCAAGTCTAGCCTTAATTATAAATCATAGGGTTTTAGTATTGAATGTTCATGCCGTTTAGATCAGGTAAGTTCCCAGGTCACTGTATTTATTGCAGTGCATTCTTCCCTCAATGGAAACAAGTCTTCCAGACCCACTAGAAATAAAATATCTTCCAAATATCTGGGGAGGATGAATGTCTTAGTCTTATGGGACTTCCCCAGGTTTTATAGTTTCATCGAAACTTCTGGAAAGGGGTTTAAAGGCTTGAATGAAAAAGTGAATTTCATCAGTAAAAACTACATTTCTTCAATCTTTAGTACTTTAGACTTTGCATTGTTTGTTCCTCCATCTGTCTTTTGCTTCTTTTTTATACCCAGACCTGAGCATGTGCCTCGCAGAATAACTATTGACTGACTGTCTGACTGATATTGTCTTGCTCATGAGAAGCAGTTTTTCTTCCTAGCAACAGTTAATAGCTGTTTAGTTTTTTATTTGTATTCTTGTTCTTTCAATTTAAAAAAAAAACCTATAATAGACTCATTGATAAGCCTTCTAGTTGTCATCCCTCTAATGGTGTTGGAAGTCTTCAATGAGATGGCTTTGCAGCAGCTTGGGAGGTGGTCTGGCATGGTGGATAGACATCCAGCCTAGATGCCAGGGAGACCTAGATTCACATTCTCCCCTCAGACTTCAAATTTCCTGACTGTGGGCAAGTCATGTAGCCTGCCCATGCTCTAGCCAACTCTCTAGGACCTTAAGTTGTACAAAAAGTGACGACTGAAATTGGTAGAGTGTCTCCTCAGGTGAAAGTTCCCTGTGAAATCATGGGGTGCCACCAGGCACTCCTTTTCCTCCAGATATCAGCACAGCTGGGTTTGAGGAGTTGGGCACCACTGACTGGGAGTTCACCCATGAGGCTGTCACTGTAACAGAGACAAGCTTTCTTTAAACTGATTTTGCCTTCTACTGTTTGATTCTGCTTAATGAGATGATATTGTTTATAACTGCCCATTTTTCTTCATAAGATTTTACAGCCAAGAGTGAGATATCCAAAAGATGTCCACTTGTAGACATTTACTTCTCTATTTTTTAATGTAGTCAGTTTTGATAAAATCGCTGCTCAGCAGTAAGATTTGATGGATTCCCAGGTTTTTTCAACTAAACCACTATGCAGTCTTTATGAATGGAACTAATATTGACCCTCCTTTGCCAATGTTGATTTATTCAATTATTTAAAAAATCTTATTGTTAACATTTTGATATTTCTTTCCTTCCTCCCTTCCTTTCCTTCTTCCCTCCCTCTATTCTTCCTTCCTTCCCTTCTTCCCTCCTGGGTTAAGTGACTTGCCCAGGGACACACAGATAGCAAGTGTCTGAGGTCATATTTGAACTTAAGTCCTCCTGACTTCAAAGCTGGTGCTCTATCCATTGCACCACCAAGCTGCCCCCAGTCATAAAATATTTCTGACTACACATTCCCTCTATATTTAGTCTTCCTTCTTTCTCTTCTCCCTTTGCACAGTCATCCCTTATTTAAATCCAATTCACTTGCATGTCATGGCATCACCTGCCTGATGTCATGGTCCTCTTTGAGAACAAAGGACAAGCAACAGCCACCCCCCTAACTCCATGTTCCCCTGCAGCATGCCAGAATGGAAGAATAGAATCTTGGCTCTGTGATTTCCTAATAGTGTGACCTTGGGAAATGTCATAGTTGCCTCTTCTGTGATACCACATTTGTATTAGTGAATTTTTAAGTTCCATTCTACTCCAATTCTATGATTTTCCTCCCTTCTGGGTCAAAAAAGGTCTGGTCTGACCAGAAAGTATCACTTTCATGAAAATGATCACAAAAATATACTTGAGTATGTTTTTATTTATATACTTTCCTGTAAAGTATAAGGATATATGCCTGGTTCTTTTGTCTCTGCATGTAGACTGTTAAGGACTTTTAGGTTTCTGTCTTTGTGATCTGGTGACATTTAGAAAGGAGCCATCTATTCTGTGCTTCTTAGTTTTTTGCTGGTGATGATAAATTTGCATGTTCCTCATTTAGTGGTGTGGCCTCAGAGCCAAGAAGATCTGAGTTCTAGGGCTGCCTTTGCACATATTGACTGTGTGACCCAGGACAAGTCACATAACCACTCTTTACCTGGGCAGCTCTCTAAGATCAGAGAAGATACTGCCCTGCGTGGGCAGAGGGAAGTTTTCTTACCCAAGACTTTCCTTATATCAATGAAATCCAGTCCCTATCCTCAGCCTACAAATTAACATCTTAAATTTTTCAGTTGACCATTTAAGAATTGGACTGCACAGATTCACAAATATGTTTTGGCCCATTTTGAGATGAGCCAGATTGGCCCTAAGAAAACGTGGAAGAGGTCTGTCCAAACGCAAATGAATATCATAGCATCATACAATGTTAGGACTGGTAGGATGTCAAGATTGATGGGTCCAACCTTCTTATTTTGTAGATAGGCTGAAAGAAATTAAGTGACTTGTCTGAAGTCACCCAGCTACATAAGAGTTGAACTCAAATTGGAACCCAGTTGCCTGAATTGAATTAAATCTAGTTTTGCTGAGGTGTCTTACTCATGGTCAGTACTTTGAGCCCATCTTTGTGAAAAAAAAAAAGAATCCCTTGCTTTTGGGAGGATTTAAAAACTTTTAATAAGAAACTTGTCATCAGCACTTCTGATATTTTTAGTAGGAACTCAGCAAGGGATCTATGACACAACAGAAGGAATTGCATTTGTAGATTGGTTTTTGAAAACATTTCCTGTCGATGAGATAATCATTTCCCAAGAGGGTGTTTGATCAGAAAAATGGGGTAATATGGGAAAGAGGTGGATAGCACATCCAAATTAGGGAGGTTGAGTTTATTCCAGTGTCTATTACAGTTGCTGGCACATAGGAAGTGAATTTAACAAATGCTTGTTGATTCATTGAAAACTGCCTAAAATAGCCCAGGTGGCGGGCCGTGTGAGTAAGACTCTATCTTATACTAATTCTTGCCCATCACTTTTCTGCCAGTTGACATCCCACTCATCTTTCAAGGTCTGGGTCAAATGCTAACTCCTTCATGTAGCTATTTCCTCCCATCTCTCCTCATTGGCCAGAAGTGAGCCATCTCTCTTGTGATCTCTCAAGTACTTTTTAACATCTTAAGTCCTTTTATACTCTATTCTGAATGAGAATTATTTGACTAAGTCTAACTGGTTTTCCCCATCCCTGCAAGCAGATAATAAACTCTTTGAGAAAAAGGCCTTATCTGACTCATTTTGGCATCCTGTACATGGTAGGCATTTAATAAGTGTCATAAATGTCTGTTGAGTTGAATTTCTGCTAGAAATCAGGCGCATCAGGCCTGGGATACACGGATGACGTCAATGAATTGGCTTTATTGTTTATTTTAAAAAGGATTTAGATGTTATCTGAATAAATACTTTATTTATAAATAGTGTGGACTCAGACTCAAAGTCAGTGTGACATCTGCCTGAATTCTTTGCAGCATTTAGCATGAGACCACATGTTACCACATTTCAAGAAAATGGCTGATCATGAAAGCCTTGGTACGGTAAAGAATACCAGGTCTTGGAGTTCATAGGCATATAGAACTGAAGGGATCTCCCTCATGTTAACAGATGAGGAAATTGAGGCTGGGAGACTTTAAGTGACTTGCTCACATCGCTGATAAATGTCAGTCACCTTTCCCTGACTCTCAGACCAGTGCTCAGTCTACCACACCTTGCTGAATCATAGGTAGAGGAGACCTCCAGAAATAATCCAGGCATAACCACAGCTAACTCACCCAGAGACCTTAATAAATCCACAAGGAGCTCAACTTCTTGCTAGCTAACTTTAGCTTTTAGTCCTCTTTTTTTCAAGAGTGTTTCCTATGACTTAATAAATCCTTTTTGCTGGCATCTAAGTCTATCTTTTACATCAGAGAACTGTGAGTGTTTCGTCATTCTGGACTTCAATTTCCTCATTTATAAAATAAATGGTTCAGATTAGATGATCTTCAAAGTCCTTTCTGACTCTGATCCTTTGATTCTGTGAAAATGACCCTTATATTAATCCTTCATTAGACTCAGGCTACCTCCTATGAACAAAGAAAAAAAATCAAGTTGTTATACAGTCTATAGGATTTATGAGAAGAGGTAGAATTTCTAGGCAGATGTTCAAGCCATGGCTTGAATTTGCTTATTTCATTCTATACCCAATATATTTTCCACTTTGGAGGAAAATTGAATATTTGCTACCTCAGTGACTGTTGTTTGAACCTCTGCTTGTAAACCCAATGTTCCTCCCATCTCTTCCTTGTCCCATCACCCTCCTTTCTATGTTCTTTTTCTTATTCTCTTATTGTTAGGTAGCTAAAGTTACTACTAAAACTTTCATAAAATGGTTTATGATGATTCTTTAGAATACGATGTTGTTTTTGTGAAAGATCTAGATCTATATAACTCAGGAAGGTGAGATGTTAAAGAAAAACCCAGGTGAGATGCCCAACTTAGTCTGCTATGACAATTAAATATTAATACCTGGTTATTGCCTTTCAGACCACCTGCCCATCCTTTCCCTTGTACCCACTAAACTTCTCAATCACAAGTCTAAGACTGTCTGCATATGATTTTTCCTTTTGTTGTCCTTAAAATGTTTTCTCCTTCTTCTTCCATATGTGTAAACATGTGTGCTTGTATCTAGGCATAATATTTAAGCTCACTTTTAAGTGTGTATACACACATGCATGCATTATACATACACACATATAAATCAGAATGTATGTGTGGGATGAGTGCAAGCAGGTGCTTATGTGTAGATATACACATGAATTATGTTGTGATGGGTGTAGTTTCTTTGCTGGAACGCATAGCTCGTAGGTGATAACAAAATAAAACTACAGGATTAAGAATTCAATTATAAGGACTCGAATAGGTCCAAATCTCATAGACATGGAGAATGGCTGACATTTTTATCCATTCATTACATTGTGAACTCCTTGAGAGGAAGGAATGCTTTTTGCCTCTTTTTGTATCTCTAGTGCTTAGCACAGTACCTGGCACATAGTAAACATTTCATAAATGTTTTTTGACTATTAGCTGTGATCCTAAAGTTCTGTGGTAGGCTTGAGATTGGATATGTGATTTTATTTGTGTTGGGAACTCCTAGGTGAAGAAACTCTATCCACCAATCATCATCTTCCTTGAAATTTATAATTTTTAAGAGTAGCCAAGAGCACCGAGAGTTTAAGCAATTTGCCCATAATTCTAAGACCAATATATGTCAAGGGTGGGCATTAAACCCAGGTCTTTCTGGCTTCAAGGCTAGCTCTATAATGCATTATGCCCTGCTGCCTCTCTTTGGTATCAAAGCTTATTTAATTCTTTCCATTACTTATTAGGTGGTGATCACAACAAGTCTTCTATGTAGAACTATTTCAACAATTGGTTCACTGTCACTATGTCACAATCCCCTTCATTAATATTTTTCATAGAGATGTTATAACTTTGCCAGAAAGAAGTGACTTCCTGGAATATAATTGCCTTTCAGAGCCACTGTCCTCTCAGGAATACTTTGAGATTGAGAAGAAGACTGTTTGTGAGGCAGGTGGGACTTAGAAACTGGAGGCATATGATGCTTTGTCCAACTGGTCACAGGAAAAAATGAGCAATATTTCATTTTTTTTTCATTTTAAGACTGAAATTTATGCTAAAGAGAACAAACATCCTAATTCTCATTTCAAAGAAAATAATTTATTTCAATCTGGGATATAATCTGAGTCCCCTAAGTAATGTAAATCCAATGACAGTGTATTTTATTGTGAGTTGAATTTTGTTTCATATTGGATTTCTTACTCTCTCTTTAGAGACAGAAAGGAGAGTAAAAGCCAATGACCGTGAATTCAATGACAAGTTCCAATATGCGGTAAGTGATATTCATATTATATTGGCATATATAATATCTTTTATATTGAGGATGGTAGCATCCTCATTCCTGTTCAGAACTTTATAAGTTTTACTAACATTTTTTTTCTTTGTTTTTATTTGTCTTAATACAATACGATAGGGATAGGGATCAGACCTGTGATTTCATTGACATAGGTTGCTCACAGGTGATGATATTCCTTTTTATCCACATAGGTTATCACCTCTACAATTTGCCTGTGCCTAAAGCAAAGAGACATCAAATGACTTGCACAGAGTCACACATCTCTGATGTCAGAGGTAGTACTTGAACCTAGGTTTTACTGGCTTCCATGTCAACTCTTATCCATTGTACTACATTGTACTCCTCTTCCTCCTTTGTTGTCTTTCTAGAAGCTAAAGACAGAGAATGTGAAGGAGAATATGATCAACTGAGTCAAGGGCCAGAGAGGCATCCTTGAGGCTGAGTTCTGAGAAAAGTTGACTGGGTTTGCCTGGCAGGTCATTGGTACTATTAGAGATCATTTTTAAGATGGTTTTTTTTTTGGGGGGAGGGGGGATCAGGTTATAAGGGCTTACGGAAGGACTGAGTATTGAGGAAATGGAAGGTTGTTTAGATTGTTCGTTCAAGAAGTCTGCCAGCGAAAAAGAGAAGGAAGTTGGAGCAACAGTGTCAAGGAAACTTTAGAATTGCTATTCATGTATATATATATTTTTATAGTGTTTTAAATTTGAAATATCCATGAAGGTTGAAATGAAAGAATTTTAATCTCTGGGACCCTCTGAATGTTTCCACGTGATGATACACCCCAGACCTGCTTTAATTTCTAGTCTGAAGGTCATTTTAAAGTTCTTTTCTTGTTGAGAAGTATTGCTGACATCCTGTCAGTCCTCTCGCACAAAATTGGGGCCATTTGTGCACTGATGGGACAGTAAAGATGAGGACAAGCTGTATGACAAGCTGGAATTAGTCACAGAGAGTGCCAGGAACCTGCATTTGTTATGGGTCTGGCTGTTAGCTCCTGCATTTTTTGTGTTGGGACATCTCCATAGTAACCATTTGTCAGAGGCTTTTAGAAAATACACACAAAAATGCCTCTTGTTTTGAGTGTTGTCAATGTTTGCAGAGATTTTTTTTGGAGTTCTGTAAGGGCAGGTATATATTTTTTTCCTTCTAAAAATAATTCATCTATAGGAGCTTAGTTATTTTCTGGACATTGGTCAGTACTTCCCATCAACCTTTTTCCTTTTCCTTTTCTGGATTTGAAATTTAAAACAAAAACAAAAACACTAGCGACCACAGTTTATCTTTTTCTGTATCTCACTTGCTTAAGTAGTGTTGTTTCTTGGCTAAGAGTTTGCCTGGTTCCCAATTTCCTTAATTGGGAATGTCTGTTTTTAGTTTCTATTTTAGCCTCTGAGTTACTAGTCTTACTTTTGAAAGGAAATATTTTTATTGATATCTTTGCTTTTTTTCTATCACCTTTATCTTCCAACAAAGAATAAGAAAAGGGGGGAAAACAGTCCAGGAAAAACTAATCAACACATCACTTAAAGCTGACAGTTTGTGCTTTGTTCCACACTGAGAGCCCCCAACTTCTTCAAAGAAGGGAGGAAAATGCCTTCTCAAGTACAAGATTGAGAAAATTTTGGCCATGTATGAATTATTATTTTAAAATGTCTAAAAATGATATACTTTTTATGGTCAAAGTCCTTAATAAAATTCTAATTGTTTGCTTTATTTCTTTTTACATGCTCTAAGTCTGGAGAAGATTTCAGCAAACTATAAACTTGTTCCTTTCCCCATTAATTTCGTGGAGAGAATTTCAATAAAGCTATACAAACTTAACTTTCCTTCCTCTTTATTTCACTGAAATAATTGAAATCGAAGACTAACTCAACTTGTATAATTAGAAGTTAGAAGAAGACAATATTAAAATAGATTGTTTAAGCCCCAAGGGGAAAATGAATTTGCATTTTAAAGTATTACTAGTATATTTACATTTTTAAAGCTTTGAAATAAAGAAAGGAGGAACATAAGAAATAGAATGGGGACAGGGTGGGTAGGGTAGCATTAGGCATAGATGAAAAGAAAGAATGTTGTATTTGGAGGTAGAGAACCTGGATGTGAATACCAGTTCTGCTACTTGCTGTCTATGTGACTTTGGACAATTTACTTACCCTCTTGGGGATTTGCTCCTCATCTTTAGATGGGGTGGGACCAGGCTTTGAATAGACTTTTTACCTTTAAATCTATGAAAGTTGACTTTTTTTTTGGAAGATAGGGAGACAGAAAAATTGGAATACAGTTTGTAAGTGGTTTGTGAAAGTAATTCATAAATCAAGCAGTTGGACAAGTTTACTAGCATTTACAGGATTTAACGGAAAAACCACCAACCCTAGCTGTTTCAAAGTGGTTTTTCATCTCATTTCTCACTTCTCTTTACTGGACCACATAACCTGCTTGGTGAATCATGTTTCCAAAACACACAGACAATCAGATCTCACTTTTTTGAGTAAGAATTGGCCAAAAAATTTTAAATAAAATTTTGCTGTTGCTGTTACTTAAAAATGTATCCATATGTTAAAAAAAAGCGCACCCATGCTTACAATACCTGGACTTTTTATTTCTCTAGACTGTTGCGTTCCATCTCTCCTCAGTGTAATATAAACATGGAGGCTGAAACTTTATGGAGCTTTTGGTTGATTTGCATGTGTAAGTTGGCATAAGTATATATGCATGTATATATATATATATATCATAGGATTCAGAGAACTTTAAGATCATCTGGTTCAAAATTTTCATTTCATGACTGAGTTTTAAAGAAGCAAAGTAACTTACTTGTCCAAGGTCACACAGGGTGTAAATAGCAGAGATTAGATTTGGATTAGATTCTCTATAAGTTACCTTTTAACATTTTGTAATTTTATATTTCTCTAAAAGTTTCTTACCCTGAAATTTAGAGCTGGAAGTGATCTGGGAGACTGAGATTGTTGGAGTGTGTGTGTATGTGTGTGTGTGTGTGTGTGTGTGTGTATGTATGTATGTATGTATACCTCACTAAGAAAGAAAGTTCAGTAAGGGTAACCAGTGGGCTCTATCCCCAAGAGGCAAGTTTTATGAACACTTTAAAATACAACTAGTTCTGACACTGAACTGTTGTTACCCATTTAACTTAAGTGCCATCTATTATATTAATATTCACATATTCAAATATGTGGGAGGAGATTATTGGCATTTTTGAAGTTATCAGAATCCTGGCTTAGGCCATTCCTAAAAGGAGACCGAGGGATGGAATAGATGACCTCTGGAGGTTCCTTCTCATCTTGAGTTTCCATGAGTCTATGATTCCACTTAGTTCCATGCTGCTGTAATTGGAATGCCGTTATAGAGCAAATGCCGCAAAGCTGCCATTGATGTGAGCAAGACATATTTGAGGTTAGAAACATAAATAGGCAGAACTTCTTTTTAATGTTTTCCAGAGAATAACATTTTTCTGAATTTTCTAGATGAGATGATGCGTTGAGAGAAAGGTATTTTTATTTTGTTGAAATACTTTCACTAGCATTTCTCCTAATGGATGTGAGAAGGGGAATGGACTGTCTGAATAGATCATGCTAAATAATTTGACAAAGCTATAAGTTTTAGTGGGTCGTTTTGCAGATGCAGTTTTTCCTCCATGTTCAGTTCAGTTTAAGTTTTGGGGTAAATTGTTATGGGCAAATGTCTTGCTTCAGGTTAAGCAATCAGAATGAACGTTAGAAACTCTGGACCACAGAGAAGATGAACTCATACTTGGTTGTGATAAATCATTTGTTTCAAAAGGTGAACTTCTAATTTTGTGGCATTTTCAGTTTAAGAAGTATTTATCAATGTTATTTAATAAGTATTTATTGAATGCCTGCTATAGACCCAAAACTCTGCTAGGCTTTATGCAATATACCGTATGAAATAAGTTTGAGACATGGGCCCAGTTGGCTCAGAAGGAACTTGCAATCATTGAGGAAATATGACAAATACATACCAACCCACTAAATAAGTGCTTAAATAAGGCAAAAACCATCACAGCGAACATCATTACCACTCCCTTTTATAGAGAGAAGACAACTACTTTCCTTCAGAAAAAGAGGAAAGGGAAGTTATGTGGCACAGTAGATAGGATGCCAGCTTAGAGTTAGGAAGACTCATCTTCCTGAATTCATTTCTGGCCTCAGACACTTACTAGCTGTGTGACCCTGGGCAAGTCACCCAACTCTGTTTGCCTCTGTTTCTTCATCTGTAAAAGTGATAAGCAAATGGCAAATCACTCTAGCATCTTTGCCAAGAAAATCCCAAATATGATCACAAAGAGTTGGACGTAATTGAAAAACAATTGAACTGAATGTTGAGGAAGGAGTCTATGTTGGTTTTCTCTACTGACTATATGATAATAGTAAAAACTGTCATGATAATAGATCCTATTTATATAGCACTTTATACACATACCTATACCCATGATTTTTGATTTCTGAATTCAGTTTCTTATTCTGCTTACTACCTGCACAACCTTGGGCAAATTATTTAAAAACTCAACCTCAGTTTCCTTATCTGAAAAATGGAAGGGGTTAGAATAAATGGTCTTTCAGGTCCCTTCCAGCTTGAAGTCTATAATTCTAAGGTAGGGACTATTTTCCATTGTTTCTTTATGTCCCTAGGTTCTAAAATAGTGCTTTGTATCCAGTAAGCTCTTAATGTATCTGATTAGTTGGAGTTTTTGATGTGATCCTTGCAACAAACCAATGGGATACATCATACAAATATTGCCACCATTTTGCGGATGAAGAAACTGGAGGCTTGAAAGGTGATAAAGGAGTCAAAGAGTAAACCCAGGTCAGAGAATAACTGAATTTTCTAACTGGAAGGGAATTCAGAGGTCATCTAATCTAGCCTCCTGAATCTATCCAGTGAATGCTCATCTAGCCTGTGGTCTGGAAGACTCCTTTGAAGGAGGAGAAATTCATTACCTTTTCCCGTAGTTCATCTAACTTTGGGATAGCTCTACTAGTTAGACTAAAAAAAAAATCAAGCAGAAATCTGTCTCTTTGCAATATCCATTTGTAACCTTTCCTACTTCTTTTCTCTAGGATTGAGAAGTTAAGTCTTTCTTCCAGGTGACTACCCTTCTAATACTTAATGACAGCTTTCATAGTTTCCTTGAGCCTTCAGCTTTAATGCGCCAAGTCTTTAAGCTGCTTTGGCTATTTCGTGGATGTGAGACTCTGCAATTGTGGTTGCTGTCCTCTGGATGTTCTCCAGTTTATCAATATTCTACATAACATGTGGTGCTCAGAACTGAATCTAATATTACAGCTGAACCATCACTTCTCTTGTACTGCATGTTGTCTTTTTTTAATGCAGCTGGAGATGGCATTTGATTTTTCTGGTTGCCATCTTGTACCAATAATTCATATTAAGCTTTTAATCTACTAAAACTGCCAGATCTCTCAAAATGAAATGCATATAGCCATATGTCCCCTATCTTGTACATATGGAGTTGATTTTTTTTAATCCAAGTGTAAGATTAGCGAGGCATGATCATTTTGGATCTTGACTTTATCTTCCGAAATTTGTGTCGTCATCACATATGATAAACATGTCAGTTATGCCTTTAATGAAATTTTGATAAAAATGTCAAACAACACAGGGCCTAATATAGATCTGTGGGGCACCTCACTAAAGACCTCATTCCAGTTTGACAGTGATCCATCAGTGAATGCTCTTTGCATCCCAGCATTTAAATAGTTACAGATTCAGTTGATTTACCTTCTAGGTCACATATTTCCATTTTTTTCACCAGGACAGCATGAGAGACTTTGTCAAATGTTTGACTGAATAGATCATAGGATTTAGACAAACTGGAGACTTTTCTCTAGAAATTTCCCAAGTCAAATGCTTGACTGAATAAACCATAGGCAGACTTTATCTATGGAATGCTTCTGATCTATCAGTCTAGTTGTCATGTAATAAAACGAAATTTGATGGTACAATGGATGGAGCACTGGACTTGGAATCTGGAAATCCTGAGTAAAAATCCAGCTTCAGATTGTACCTCAGTTTCCTTTTTGCCAAATGGGTATAATAGCATCTATCTCCCAGAGTTGTTGTGAGGATAAAATGAAATGATATCTACAAATTAGAAGGCATTATATATGTTACTATTATCATTATTGTTAATATTAGATTTATTCTTGATGAAACTATGCTGCTTTTTGGTCATCACCAGCTCCTTCTCTAGACAATTTTTAACTATTTATTTATTTTTAATTATTTATTTTTTAACTATTTTTATTTAACTATTCATTTAATAATATTTTCTATAATTTTGCTAGGAATAGAAGTCAAGCTCACTGACCAATAATTTACAGACTTCATCCTCTTCTCATTTTTGAAAAATCAGGCTAACTTTCCCTCCATTTCTATCATTTACCCAAACCTTTCAAGGATAACAGACAGTGGCTTAAAGTACACACATAAAAATATTTACTGACTGACTGACCCCTGCCAGTATTATCAATGTCTTTCATATAGTTCATCTTGGTCTAGTCATTTGAACTAGGCAAGGGCAGCTATCTGGTATCTTACTATCTCCTACTTATAAGAGGGTAATGACAATTAGCTATTTTTGTCTTTTCTTTTCTAGTTTAAAGACTGTTCTTATTGGCAGAGAAAATAAAAACTTTGTAAGGGTTATTTTCTGTCATCTATTATCATTGTCTCATTTACCTTGAGCAGGAATCCCTTTTTTGATCTTGCTCTTTCCCCCAAAAAAAGGGGGGTCAGCTTTGGTTGTCCTTAGTTTTCCTTTCTTTTCTTAGCTCATTTTCAGTTTTAGTACTAATGACTGTTCCTATGAGATTGTGACAGAATTTTGTACTTATTCATTATCTGTCATTGCTTCCATCTTGTGTATACATCTTTAAAAAAAATTCTGCATCCATTTGCATTTCCATTGGCAGGATGAGTATATATTTGCATAAAACTCTCTATTTGGTCTATAGTTAATATTTTATCTGAGTAGGAAACCTTATGAGTAAATTCCCTCTACTAATACATATTTGCAATTGGCCGGCAATTTATAGTCTTGCAGAGTTGTCTGTGAATATTGAGGGAGTGAGTTGCCAGGGACCTACAACTAGAATGTATCAAAGTTGTACCCAAATCCAGGTCTTTCTCCCTTCAAGGCCAGCTCGCTGTCTGCTAGGTCATCTATTTAGTCTGGAAAAAACTGTGAATATTTTCCCAAATTAATGGTAATAGTAATAATATCTTATATTTGAATAATGTAATATATCATGACCTTCATTTGAAAACTAGCCAATTTGTAGATTATAGTAGCATGATTATTTTATGGTTTGGAGAACCATGTGTTAGCTAAGCATACTGAATAATATGATGAACCCATTATAAAGTACTAGACAGGTATGCAAGTTTAGTGAACTTTAATGAGTTAAATTTTAATGACAGAGAAAAAGCACTATGGTAATTTAATTTAGAGGTAGTATGCAAATTTAGTGACAAAAGAAACGCTTTCAATAGGCCTAATTAGATCTGAATCTTAATAGGGCCCGTCTTATTATTTGTAGCTCTGAGTGACCTACGTTACTTTTCTTTCCTGTAAAATAAGGGATTACTCTAGAATTTAGTAAGATTCTTTCTGGTTTTAAATCCTATGCTCTATGATCCTGACCTCCTTTATCCTAATCTAAGAGAATAGGCCATAGACCCTACTGTCCTATCACAGTACTTTCAACAAATGAGAAGTTTTCTGTATATGGATAAAAATGCCTTTTTTAAAAGTCATTTTTTTCTTTTTGGAATTTCTCTTATGACTCCTTTGTTTTCTGGTTTGAAGCTTACCCTGACCTTTTCATACTGCCAATGAAACCATCCAGAGCTCAAATTGAAATTATGTGTGAAGGTCTTAGATTCTATATTGGGTTTTTGTGCCATTTCTTCCCCTCCACCCAATACCAGTTAGGGAGGAGAAAAGGATTGGCACGATGCAATTGGCAAGATTATTTAAATCAGTGTGGGCATCTAGCACCCTTTTGTCTAGGTTTGAAGTAAGGTAGTCAGAAATTTACGCATTGCCTCGTTGCAAGGTGAAATGTCTTATCTCTTAAGCTACATAAAGGAAGCTATGTAAAGAAGACTTATCTGAGACTTAAACGATTTAATCTCACTAGTAAAATGTGCTTGAAATTGCAAGAAAACTTTCCAGTTTGGACCCAAGTTTTGCTCTGTGCACTGATCTCTCTGTTTACTTGTTATCATGCGTGTTTGGGGAATTGTAGGGGCGACTTGTACTCGCCTAGGTCCATATATTGATGCTGAGTTAGTTTTGACTTTCTCAGGAAAAAATGTCTTACTTAAATAAACTCTAAGGGCCCTTACCTGTAAAGGCAGTTTCCAGGCAGAGCTTTCTTCCATTGTATTGTATTTGAAGCCTGGATTCTGAAGGTTTTTTTTTTTTTTTAACAAAATACCAAAGTCTATGGAATTGAAATCTTGCTTTGCTTTTTCCTATGCAGAATAGTTGTTCTTTTGCGGGGGGGAGGGTGGGTGTGGGGCGGTGATAATGGGGTAGGGGGAATTGCTGCTAGAGTCAATAGTGGTTGTGAGTGTCCCGAGTAAAGAAACACATGATGAAAGTGTTTGGTGTTGCAACAGACAACTGGAATATTTTACTGCCAACCACAAGGCAACTGCGGTGCTTACTCACGCACTAAAAGTCCTGTTTTAATTCAAGGTCTCATATATACATGGGCAGCGAATTTGGAAGGGGCCTAGGAAGGTTGGAATCAGGATTAGTTAGCTGTTTGCTCCTCTGGTTCCCTTCAATCCATCCATCAATCAGTAAACGTTTATTAAGTGCCTGTTAGAAGGTGGACATATATACTGCAGATACATTTCCAGGACTGTGCTAATAAATGTACCCATGACAGACTTTTAGGTTTTGCATTATTAGCATTTTCTCCATCACTTTTCTAAGTCTGGACAATCACAGAAACAATAAATCAAGTTGTGACTTAGAGTTTGCTCGTTTCTGAAATGTAAATGGTCACAATGAATATTTAACAATCACTGGAGGAGCTGGCTCCAGCATACTTCTGTGAAATGAAACCATCCTGATTCTAATGGGGGAGATGAGAACATATTTATGTATATGTGGAATAAATATAAACAGAATAAAGACTGGGTAGTTCAACACTAAGGAGGGAGAGAGGACTCTAGGAGTTGGGGGGATCAGGAAAGGCTTCTCATAGAAGGTGGCACTTAAGAACCATCTTGAAGGAAGATAGGGAATGTTCCCAGTGTAGAGCAATTTCTTTTATGTCCCCTACTCCAAGCCCAGGTTTCTAACCCATTGCACCACCTAGTCGCTCAGGTTATGCCTTTCTTTATATTCAATATTTAATATACTGCCTGGCATATGATTGGAGCTTAATAAATGCTTGTTCCACTCCACTCCACTCCATTCCATATGAATTCCTATGATGGAAAAGTGCTGAACAAAGATATTTGGAGCAAGGCTACATTTCAGTGATAATGATCTTAAAAGAATTTCCCTTGGAGTGGTCCTAGCTGAAGGCATCAGTGGCAGCATTTGTTTGAGAAACCTCCTTTGGTGGTTTCATTATGGAAACTGTCACCTCTAGTGTAGCAACCGACGTTTTCTATGGAGATCCTGCTTGACCTTGCTCAACAGTTCTTTGTGAACAGTTCAAATCCGGTAATGCAAGGTCCAGTAATGAAGACTCATGACATTACTTCAGGGATACTGAGTTTAAGTTTTTGTGATTACTGCCTAGAAATAGTTGGAGGTTTACAGGCATTGAGCTTAAAAATAAATTTACTTGCAGGTAGAATTTGAGAATTAAATTAGAAGGAGCTTGATCTATGATCTATGATCTAAGACTATCAATCATAGCCTTATTGCTGGTACAGATTAAAACTCATCTTGTCCTTCCTTGGAGGATTAATCAATTGATCAACTATTAACTTGACATTAGTTAAGGCCTTACAGTGTACAGGCAATGCATTTGGTACAGGAGATGCAAACACAGAAATGAAATAGTCTACTTACTAGCTGTATGACCCTGGGTAAGTCACTTAACTATCTGCCTTAGTGTCCTCAACTGTAAAATGGGATTAATAAACATATATACAGAAAGAGTTCCTTAACCTCTGTCTTTCTCAGTTTTCTCATCCGTGAAATGAGGGCATTAATAACATCTACCGCACAGTGCCTGGCATACACCGATACTTAACAAATCCTTGTTACCTTCTCCTTCCCTTCCTCCCCCACCCCCTTTTCTGTCTAAAGAGCCTACCATCTATCAGGGAGACAGTGTTTATATACATAAATCCGTACAAAGTAATCTTTTTTGAGGGAAAGTACTAGCAGTTTGGGGTTGGAATCAGGTAAGTCTGCATAAAGCAGAAAGTAGTACTTGATCAGAACTTTGAAGGAAAGGAAGGTGTCCATGTGGATCTCTTCCTTCCAGTCTTCCATTAGTCTAAGACTAGCAGTCCAGCGCGTGAACTCCTTGGATTCCTATTACTTATCTATCATTCCTCACTCAAGTTGCATGAGTTATTTACTCCTTTTTCAGGCTATACATGGCATCCTTAATTATGGCTTTTTTTTTTTTTTTTTTTTTACCATTTCTTAGACTTGGATCATCATCGGTAGTATATGCTTCAGCTTATTTGTACATATGCATGAGTCTTTTCACTGTCCTTTGTGTCACCTGTGATTTAAATTACAAGCAATTCCCCAGGCCTCAAAAGTGTTTTAGTAGCGAGCTCATCTGCCCCTAATTGGCTCCATAATGCTGTCCAAGTGAATTTATATGATGCAAGAGATGCACTTGGCAGGATTTCCAGGGACAGCAGACCACTGGTGAGGCCACTGTGCTCTGTCCTCCTGGAAAACAGCAAATGTTAATTTCATGATTTGGGGGAGAGGGGAGGGAGGTATGCGTGCAGGGGAGAGGGGATGCAAAAGAGAATAACCCAGCGTTGGGCCCCGTGCTCCATAGCCTGAACATACACTGAATGACATATTCCTTACAGCAAAAAGAGCTGCTGGCCCCAGGTACATGGACTGATCCTGGGTGAAAATGTCAAAAAACCAGTTTGTCCTTAATGCCCTCTATGGACCCTTGCCCCTTCTCTGTCCTGTTTCCCTCCACACTCCATTTACTGTGTTTTTTTTTTTCATGCTTCTTTAATATAGCAATGCCTCTGGTAGAAGGATAGGATTTGAGTTGAATCTTGAAGGAAACCAGGTGACCCAAGGCAGAGACGAGGAGGCAGAGCATTGCATGCCTGAGGGACAGTCAGTGAAAGCCGAGGAAGGGGTCCTGAAAAGTCAGCGTTTGTTCAAGGAGAAGCAGGGAAGATCCAGTCACTGGACTGTAACCTATTCAGAAGGAAATAGAAAAGGGCCAGGTTGTAAAGGGTTATGAAGGCAAACAGAGGGCTTTAAATCTCATCCTGGAGCCTCTGGGGTTATTGAGTAGGGGCAAGATCTGTACTTTAGGAAGATCCCTTTGGTCGCTGAGTGGAGGATGGTTTGGAGTGGAGAGACACTTGAGGCAAGGAGACCATTCAGAAGGAGAAGGGGACTCAGGCAAAACATGTGGTGAAGGCAGAAATCACAGGATTTGGTACTAGATTAGATATGTTGGGTCAGTTTGACTACTGGTTCCCATTGGGGAATTGCACTCTGGTCCCCTGTGTGAAAGGCAGAGATAATCAACACTAGACCATTGTGGATATGCAACTATCGTAAATTATCTTACAATTTTAGAGATAAGCAATGATGTAGGGGGAGAAATCATGTTCTAAAATTTACCTCAGAAGAACCACAGGGCTTGACTGCTATCTGACCACCTGTCCTTTAGTCTTAATGTCTTTAAAGGCAGTTGTAGTTCTAAGGGAGTGAGAGTAGCATCCTCCCCCTCCCAGTACTAATCTGTTTGTAGAGTCTGCCTCTAAGTTGTTCCTTAATTCCAATATCAAAACCTTTTCCCTTTCTCCGTCCCTCTCCCTTCCTTCTACCTTCCCTCTTTCCTTCCTTCCTCCATCTCTTCCCTCTCACTTTCCTCCTTCCTTCCTCCTTCCCTTCCTTCCTTCTTCCCTGTCTTCTTCCCTGCCTTCCCTCCCTCTCCCTCCTTCCTTCCTTCCTTCCTTCCTTCCTTCCTTCCTTCCTTCCTTCCTTCCTTCCTTCCTTCCTTCCTTCCTTCCTTCCTTCCTTCCTTCCTCCTTCCCTCCCTCCCTTCCTTCCTTTCCTCCTTCCTTCCTCCCTCCCTCTCTTTCCCCTTCTTTCCCATCTTTTTATTGTTATTTTTTGTATCAACCTCATTTACAAATATATTCTTCCTCTTCCCCTCTTCAGAGAATTATCCCTTATAACAAGGTAGAAATAAAAGTTCCATAAAATGAATACATTAACTGAGTGACAGTATATACAATATTCAGTGCTCATAGTTTCCCACCACATTATAGTAAGAAGAGGTAAGAAAATAATATACACGGTAACTGCAACATTGTAGCGTATGGAAGGAACCACAAAACAATCAAAAGTGAGAATTACAAAGTCGCCAAATTACTAAGCACAGCTCAGAAGTGGGAGGCTCGTGTTGGGAGTGGTACATTGCACATATATTCAGACTTTTTTTTGATGTATTTCTCAGTTGTGCTGATTTTTTCTCTTTTCCTTTTCTTTAAAAACATTATTTAGGATAGCTTTCTGGGAGGGGACAGGAGGAAGGAGACTGGGAGAAATTCTGGTAATATAGAAAGAAAATATATCAATCAAATCCATGTAAAAGAAACAAATATTGGTGGAATGGAGGCAGAAGCTCTGAAAACCTCCAGGGATTAACCCCAGAAATTGGTAGGCGTTCCTATGTGCTGATGGTCAATTTAAGCAATTATATAAAATTCCTAAAAATTCCATTCCTGGCATCTCGTCCATAGTAGGCACCCTTGGGCCTCACTACTGTTATCTGTAACACTGTCCAATAACCTAAGGTTGTGCATCCTGTCTGCCCAAAGGAAGTGGTCCAAGTCTGGCTCTAGGAAGGAGCATGAAGACTGGAGACTGCTGGGAAAGAAGGGAATAAGGAGAAACCCAGAATCAAGACCCTACCATCATTCCCCCCAGGAGCACTGCTATGTTAATATATGACCATTGCCTCAGCTAAGTTTGCAGGTCCCTGAAGGCCCCCAGCCTTCTGGTGAAAATTATATAGTTACCCCAGAGCCAGTCGCTATTTCCTTACAACTTTAGACTAAAGTGTTCACACTCCCTTTAGTGTGTGGTTGATGCATCGCCTCCCTGTGGGAAATTCCTTACTACGAGCCTATCCTTTCTTGTTATGCATCCTTTTCTTCCATAACTTCCATAACTTCATTAACGTTGTTGTCAGTCTTGGGACACAAATTTCTGTCAGTTTTAATTTAGAGTTTGCCTGGTTCATAGCTCAACACCACCAATATGCTCAAGCATATTCTGATATTGAATATTCGGGAACAATTCTGCTTATTAACTCAAAAAGACCTTTCCTTTCCAAAAGCTCCTGTTGAGTTTAGGAAGATGGCTCATACAAATTCACACTGGCCCCAATGAAATGCCCGTAGGGTAGCCCAATGCCTTCCAAATCACTTAGGCTAAAGAACTACAGAATGTGCCTACAGGTAAACACTCAGCAGTCATTACCAAATGGAACTTCTAAGATAAAGGAGTAAGAAGGAGATAAAATATTGGAATAGTAGGAAGGCCAGTTTAAAATCCTGAGGAAAGACATCAGTAACTTACCAAAATTTATTCTCTTCCCTTGCCCCTCTTTACTATCATCTGCTTGTTTAACTTCTTGCCCCTGTGGACACCGGAGTACACTGGGGTTCTGTGTGCCAGTGTGTGTGTTTGTGTATGAAAGAGATGTTTCTGGAATCACTCATTCGGGATGTTTCCTATCCTCTTTCAGAAGGCAGGAAAGAAAAAAAAATTGCATGATACTGAATTTACAAAACATCTTGAATATAAAAGGATATTTTGTTTAAATTAATCACATAGGAAAATTTGATTTAATCCCTTGGTAAATTTCTCAAAATTAGTTCTTTGTACATGTTGTTGTTGTGTTTATCCTTTGTTGTCGAAGAAGACCACGCCATCAGAGAAATGATGACATGACTTGCGCTTGACTTTGTTTTGAGTGAGGGAGGGCTGTGCAGGTCACCAGCATCACTTCGCCTCCAGAGCCGTCTGAATCCAGTGACCAGATTTTAATCAGGATGACTGGAGATGGCCCAGGATGAGGCAATTGGGGTTAAGTGACTTGCCCAAGGTCACACAGCTAGTGAGTGTCAAGTGTCTGAGGTGAGATTTGAACTCAGGTCCTCTTGACTCCTGCACTGGTGCTCTATCCACTGCACCACCTAGCTGCCCCTTTGTACATGAATTGCCATTCAAAGACCATTACTTGGATCAGAATTATCTGTGGTGTGCTGCATCACTGCTTAAAGATGTGAACAACTGATTAGGTGAACAAGGTTCATGGTATCATCTGACAGAATTAGTTTTTAGTTAGGCTGGGTTGAGAAAATCCTAAATCCTGTTAATATTTCTAAGGTTGGGATAGGAAATTAAGCTCCCAAGATGGGCAAAACCATGCTCCCCACAGATTGAAAAGACTGAGTATGATTCTTGCATCTGATTGAATTAGGGGAATGATTTTTTGTGTCACCATTGACTTAGGACTTGGAAAGACTTTAGAGGTCATCAAATCTTACCCTCTAGTGTAGGTAAAAAGATTAGGAGATATAATCATAGCTCTGTAGAGACGTTTTAACATATCAAAATTTAACATACAGTTTTAACATATCAAAATAAAATAATATCCTAGATTTAGAGATGATAGGATACTTTTGAGGCTGTACACTGCAACTCTCTCATTTTATAGATAAGGAAACCAA
Source organism: Bettongia penicillata ogilbyi (assembly GCA_023548195.1). Taxonomy (NCBI): domain Eukaryota; kingdom Metazoa; phylum Chordata; class Mammalia; order Diprotodontia; family Potoroidae; genus Bettongia; species Bettongia penicillata. The sequence continues at coordinate 3,209,935 of JAJHZJ010000455.1, read as the reverse complement.
ACTCTAAAGGTGTTAAATGATTTGCTCAAAATCACACAGATAGTAACTGACAGAGAGGGGATGTGACTCCACTTTTCCACTTATCTCTTGAGGTGAGTAGGGCAGCTAGATGGCAAAGTGGATAGAACACAGGACTTGGAATCAGGAAGAGTCATCTTCATGAGTTCAAATACAGTTTCAGACACTTACTAGCTGTGTGACCCTGGGCAAGTCACTTAACCCTGTTCGCCTCAGTTTCCTCATCTGTAAAAAGAACTGGTGAAAGAAATGGCAAACCATTCTAGTATTTCTGTCAAGAAACCCCAAGTGAGGCCACAAATATTCGGACATGACTGAAATGATTGAACCTAAAACCAACTCAAGCTGAGTAGAGGAAAGTTCTTTGAGACTTTATCAGAGCAAATAACTTGCTAAATCACATCAAATAAAATCAACAAACATTTATTAAGGGCTTTCTATGTGTCAAACACTGTGGCGAGAGCTGGTGATAAGATATAAGCTAACAGATAGTCTTTATTTGCCCTTAAGGAGCTTATCTCTAAAGAGGAAAGGACAAGAAAGCTGAAAAAGGGTGATGCGGGGGTTCAGCTGGGCACTTTCCTTAAAATAGAGGTTCTTGGGGGAACTGACCAGTCAGAGGAAGGAGTGGCATGATCTTCCTAGGCGAGAGGACCACTGGATCATGGTGGAGAGAGAAGTCCAGAATCATCAGAGGAGCTGAGAAGGGAATAGTGGAATAGATTAAGCTAATTATTAATCAAGAAATGAATGTTTCAGAGAACCAGGGGGCTTATGTCATTTGTAGAACATGCCACTGTCATAAAGCATGACTATTTTGACTTAAGACATTGATTTCGAACTTATTTTCTTACTTCAGGGTGGTCTATGGGTGGGGAAAGTTGCCTCTTTCAATATAATTGCTTTCCTTTGTAATTTTGTGTCAAAACATTATTATTCTAGGAAGTGGTCCATGGACTTCACCAGATTGCCACAGGAGTTCATGACACAAAAATCATCAAGGACCTTGATCTAGAGAACACTTTGTCTATTAAGCAATAGCCTTTCACTTGCTTCACATTTATATTCCTGTTTTTTTGTGGCTAACACCCATTCTCCAAATGATCTGAAGACTGTGTTTTCCTCAGAGGTTGTCACATTCCTCTTTCTTAATTGAAATACTTACCCATTTGATTGCATTTGCAATTACATTAGACATAGAAAATTAAGCAATCAGGTTTCTCCAACAACTCATTTAGAAAGCAAAATAGCCCTTCTATAATATAATACACATTGTGGAGGTCTTGGCCTTGGGGCTAATCGTACACATGCAAGAGCAGATTTTGGATCAAAACTAAAATGGAATGGAGCTGTTTGTAACCCAGTGATTGGACGTAGTGGTTGGTGAATTCTCAGGTTGTCATCTGTTTCTGAGTAATTTTCCTACTCTTGGCGAGAGGGCCTTTCCATCTCCTCCGATGTTAGAGTGCTCTCTCCCAAACCCTAACTTACTTTAGAACTACTTGTCTATATGCTGCATACTTCTGCTAGAATGTAAACTTCTTGAGACCTGGGACTGGTTTTTGCTTTTGCTTTTGTATTCCTATTGCATAACAGGAAGCTAGGTAGAGTAACTGATAGAGTGCTGGATGTGGAATTAGAAAAAACAAGTTCAAATACTGCCTCAGACACTTACAACTCTTTGACCAAGGGCAGCCATCAGTTTGCTCATCTGTAAAATGAAGATAATATTAGCACCTATCTCACAGGATTGTTGTGAAGACCAAAGGAAATAACATGTAAAGATGTTGACCAACCTTACAACATTATAAAATTGCTAGCTTTTATATAAATCCTATTAATAGATGCCCGCTGAATCGAATCAAGAGGATTCATGTACACACAACATTTACACAATCCATTCTTGTTATAAAAATGATTACTGAAAGACAAGATGTTCTATTTCTTCTTCCCTTCTCAGAAATCATTTTTTATCTGGTTGCCATGAAAGGCTAACAATAACTATATTGGTACTGTGCTCCTGGCCAACCAATTTTCCAAGCTAAATCTTCCTCTAGTGAAGAAAAAACTTCCATCCATCATGGGTAGAAGAAGGACAATATTGTTCTATCATGGGATCATAGACTTTAGAGTTGAAGGCTACCTTGGAGATCATCTAGTAAGTGAAGCTCTCCCATTTTACAGATGTGAGAATTAAGTACATAGAAGTTAAACAGTGACTTGTCAATGTAAGAATTAGGAAACCTGCTTTTTGGTGTCCTCCCACCTCTCTGCTCAGCATCCTTCACTTCCTTCCTACAACTCCTTTTGCTCAACACTTCCTTTCTTCATCCTGTCTCTGCACTGTCCTGTGTCCCATTTTTGCTCCCTAATGTTGACTAGAAAACCTTGCTAACTAAGTAACGAACTAACCTGTTTGCACTGAATGGATGAATTAATTTAAAGTCTGAGACTCAAATTCAATTGAATTCATTTCAACCAGTATTCATTAAATACAGTGCTAGACTGCTAGGCACCGGATATGTATATGTATATGTATGTGTGTATATATGATCAGGAAGCTGATTGATGGGGTTGATGTTTTGGGGGCTTGGGGCTTCCTTTTTGTCAGGCTAGTCCTGAATATAGCTGAATTTATAGAAAGAGTCCAATTTAGATATGGGCATGATGATGAATCAACTTACTTTTCCCAGAGGTGTTTTGGCTTCGGAGACTGAGACTAGTTCTCTAACTGCTGCTAAGGGAAACTATCACTCTTACACGCATTCTTCCGAACCCTGAAGCAGTGATTCCTAACCTTTCAGAGCATGAGGACCCCTTTATTACATCCAAAGAGTTCATGGGCCCTCTCATGATAGTAACTTGCACTATTAGGGTCTCCTTGGGCTCTGTTTTTGCTTTTTCTCCATATCCGCAGCACTTGAAACAGTATTTGTCATGACAATTAGGTGGTACAGTGGATAGAGCACTGGACTGGGAGTCAGGAAGACTCATCTTTATGTGTTCAAATCTGGTCTCAGTCACTTCACTAGCTGTATGACCTTGGGCAAGTGACTTAACCCCGTTTGCCTCAGTTTCTTATCTGTAAAATGACCTGGAGAAGGAAATGGCAAACTACTCCAGCATCTTTATCAAGAAAATCCCAAAATGGGGTCACAAAGAGTTGGACACAACTGATAAATGACCAGATAAAAAAAGAAGTGCTTAATAGATAATTGCTGATTGATTTGTTTCCAAACGAAGTAGAAAACACAACCAAGTAACCATGAATTCAGTATTCAAATGAATTTGTATTTTATTATAGAATGGTAAAAACACACTGGTCATGGACATGTGCTACTGGAGGATATAATCAAGAGCAATAAAAGATTTAGGTGCTTTTCTTGCCCTCTGAGCTTTACTCTAGCTGCCTCCAGTTCCTGGAATGCATTACCTCTCATCTCTTCTTTTTCTTTTAACATTCAGCTCGAGGATTACCTTTTACATGAGGCCTTTCCTGATTCCCCCTGCCTCCTGATGTCTTCTCCCCTCCAATCCCCTTGTCCTCCTTATTCAGTATATAACTCTATATGTATATATTGTCTCCCCAAAAATATTGTTGATCTTTGGGGGAAGGGATTTGTCTCTGTAGTGTTTAGTACTGGGCATGACACGTGGTAAGTGTTTAATAAATGTTGGTTGACTGGTTGATTGATGTTGGTGCAAGACGTGCTATTAAGTTTACAAAAGGTAGGTTTACATTTTTTTCCATGCTGCCTATTCTATTGGTGTCACGTAATGATCAGAAGGACAATTCTTGCTGTGACTAGCAGATGCCTTGCAATACCTTTTTATTGTCTCCCCGTCCCCACCTCGGGTTTTGGTTTCAGGTTACGAACTGCTACTGTAGAGATCTTAAAAAATCTAATGTTGAGTTTTCAACCAACCAATAACCATCAAGTCCTTATTATATTGCCAGGCACTTTCTAGGAAGTGGAGATACAGAGCCAAAACTAGCCCTACTGTCCCTACTGTCAAGGAGTGTACGTTTCAAAAGGAAAAACAAGATGTACACATGGACACACGCTCATATATCCATATGTACAGAATATATGCAGCATAAATATGAAATAAATACAAAGTAGGGAAGGAGGGCACTAGTAATTAGGGTATCAGGAAAAACTTAGTTTTTAAAGATGTTGCGTTGGCCATGGATGAGGAAGACATGAGTTCAGATCCAGTCACCGTACTTACTAGTTATGTGACCTTGGGCAGCTCATTACACCTCTTCTTGCCTCATCTCTAAGTTGGGGGTTGTTGTTGTGTTGTGTTTGTCCTTCGTTCTCAAAGAGGACCATGACATCAAGATGATGACATGACTTGCAGTTGACTTTGATTGGAGTGACAAGATTACCAGCTTCACTTTCTCCTCCAGAGCCATCTGGGTCCTGTGGCCTGATATTCATCAGGATGGCTGGAGATGGCCCAGGATGCAATGGGAGACTCTGGCCATTTTAAGCTAAGGTCTTATCGGATCCTCATTTTGGGTGAGATACACCCATTCAACTCTTTAAGCAATTACTCAAGGGATGACCTTTTTGATAAAAAAAAAAAAAAAATCAAACTTGAAGGGGAAGACCCTGGGTAAAACAGTGAGAAACAGTTATTATTTAGTATTTATTACTACAGGTCATTTAACCTCTGTGTGCCTCATTTCTAAATAATTACAGCATCTACCTCCCAGGATTATTGGTTATTGCTATCAAAAAACATCATAATTGTAAAGCGCTTTGCACAGTGCCAGGTACACAATAGGCATTATGTAAATGACAGTTTTATTACTGTTATCAGTATTATGGTCTACAACTACCTTCACTGGCACTGCTGTTATTATTCTGTGTGGTAGAATTATAGAAGGAATGTTTTCTAGTCATGGAGGGATGACTAGTTCTAAGGCTCCAAGGTGAGAGGAAGGAATGATATGTTTGAGGAACAGAGAGACGGCCAGTTTGGATGGAGCCTCGAGTGAGGGAAAAGAAGCGATGTTCAGTAAAGCTGAGCAAATAAGTTGAAGCCAGATTGGGAAGAGCTTTAAAAGCAGAACAGAAGAGTTCGTATTTTATCCTAGAGTCAATAGAAAGCCACAGGAATACACAGCAATGGAGTGACATAGCCTTGTGCTTTAGGACATAGCACTGTCAGCTGTGTGGAGCAGTGGTGGCAAACTCAAGTGAAAATGGGGCCACTAAACTATATACATTTTAAGGATCTCTGCAGGCTACATTTTGTTTTAGTTTTTCAATGTAGAGCTACCTGCATTTTATCTATATTTTATTCATTTTGTTAAATATTTCTCAGTTACATTTTAATCAGATTTGGGCTGCACTCAGGAATGTTGTGGGAGTGCAACAGAGTGGGAAGAGACTTGAGGCAAGAGAGCCAATTAGGAAAGCATTGTAATAAGCCAGATGAGAATGCTGTGAGGTACTGAAAGAAAGTGGTGGCAATGTTATTAGTGAGCTGGTGTTGACTATGAAAGATGCTGTAGAAGTAGACATGACAAATGGAAAATGATTGGTTGTGTGGGGCTGTTGGAGAGTGTAGAGTTGAGGATAATGCTGAAGCTTTGAACATGGGAGATTGAAAAGAATGATGGTGCCTCGACAGACATGGAGAAATTTGGCAGAGGGGTGGTGTTTTGGGAGAAAGACAGTGACTTCTGTTTTAGACATGTTGAGTTTGATATGTCTATGGAAGATCCAGTTTGAAATTCCTAATGGGTGACTAGTGATGTGGACCTGAAACTCAGGGGAAGCTGAAAGTGAATGTATAGATTGTAAAAAGTTCACAGAGCTAACAATTGAAGCCTTGGGACCTTATGAAGTCACTAAGAGCATATAGAGAGGACAGGATGGCCCAGGACAGAGCCTTAGGGTATGTTGAAAGTTATGGGTCATAATATGAATGATGAACCTGCAAAGAAGCCTGACAAAGAGTGGTTAGACAAGTAGTGAAAAGAACCAGGAGAGAGTAGTGAGTAATCAACAATTCAAATACTAAAGAGCGATCCGGAAAGAAGACAACTAAGGAACAGAACAATTTATCAAATCCGGCAGTTGAGAGGTGGTTGGCAATTTTGCAGAGAGCAATTTCAGCTGAGGATGAGGTCAGAAGATACATTGAAAAGGGTTGTTGGGAAGGAAACGAGAAGAGGAAGAGGATTCACTGAATGTAGGAAGCTTGTGGTAGGATTGAGAAAGAGGAGAGATAGAGCACTATAGCCTGAGGGGATGGTAGGGTCTAGAGAAGGCTCAAACCGACTCCTCAATGATGCTCATTCCTGTTATGTCATATTTGATAAAAAGCAATGCTGTGTATGTGGATTACTAGGTACCCAGTTGAATTTGGCCCCATATATGCATATTAATGGGCATTTCACATTTTTCTCTTTTCCTCTCAGTCACAAGTAGTGCTTTTGTAACATCCTCCTCTGCTAGTGGTCTGTGGTTTAATTTTGTATATATAATTTTTTTTGGAGGAGAGGCTATTTTTCATACCCTCTTTGCCTCCCTCCAATCTCCTGCCACGACTACTTCTCTGTTTGTAACCAGATTATAAACTAATAATACCATATATGCCTATCCATTATGGGAGAAATCTTGGGATCTTTTCTTTCTTTCTTTTTTCTTCAGACTCATATCAGTTGCTTTTTATCGTGGTCATGACACTAAAACATTTAATCAAATGCAAGAAGATGAACTTTTAGTTAAACTGTAATAGTAATTTTAAAACCAAGATGGGTTTAGATAGTGTGATTCATAGCCAGCCACAGACTGCTAGGGAGTGTGTCCCTGGACAACCACAGATCTGGTTCAATTTAGCCTCTGATACGTGACTCATCTTTTTTTTTTTAAAGGAAACTTTCAAAGATAAAAGTAAACTGCTGTTAAAAATAAATCAGTTTGCTTATATAATTAATAGCACTGTTTACATAATTACAAGTGCAAGGGACTCTGAAAACTGACTTTATTTTTCAATGCTTTCTTCTTGTGCTGAAATAGGGTGAGAGGAGGTAATGGTTGATGGAGCATAGCATTTGGAGTCAGAAAGCCTGGGTTCAAAGAGCCCTGGGTTTGAATTCAGAGTCTGGGTTCAAATGCAATGCATCTTACTAACAGTGAGATAACACATGGGATTTCTCTGTTTCCTCATAAAGAGAATGAGAATAATGATGCTTGTAATTGGTGTAAGGATCAAATGAGATAATTTTTATTAGGCATTTTATAAACCCCCTGTAAATGTGAGCACTCGTCATCAACCGTCATCATCCTCATCATTATCATTTCCATCATCTCATGGCTAGTTTCAGTTATTGGTTCACACGAATATGTGCATGTGGTTTTTTAAACTACCAAGCCAATTAAAATTTGTTATCTTTGTTCAAGGCTTTTAACTTTCAAAATGCTCTCTCATCAGTCATCTCATTTTTCCTTCGCAATAAGATGAGAGAGGCAAATAGGTACTTTTGCCCCCATTTTGCAGATGAAGAAATAGCAAAAATCTAAACAATCTATTTATAGGATCATAAATCATAAAGGAATCATAAAGGAACCTCAGAGGCCTTCCAGTTTAACTCATTTTACGGAAAATATATGAAAATCCCCCCAAACTGAGGCCCAGGTAGACGACCTGATTTCCTTAAGGTCATACAAATAGCAAACAGCAGAACTCGTATTTGTAGTTCCTCCATCCTAGAGATTTGGTCGTCAAATTCTATTTAGGGATATTTGTTTTAAAGTCAGAGGTGGCCACATGTAGCCCTCTAGGTCCTCAGGTGCGGCCCTTTGACAATTCAAGCTTCACAGAACAAATTCCCTTGATAAAAGGATTTGTTCTGTAAAACTTGGACTCAGTCAGAAGCTGTACCCGAGGACCACAGGTTCACTACCCCTGGGAGCCTGCCCCTAGTGGGCCGAGACTGTGTGGATTGAATAGATTCTTTTCTTATCTCTTTATTTGGTTGGGAGTAGAAGTGCTGTTAGCTACCAGGTATTCCTCTTTGTCCTCCAAAGTTTTAACCAAAAGTTATACCATAAGTCCTGATTTAAGGTACAGTTGGGCCTTCCTTTCTGGCTACCACTCTCTCCTTGGTTTTCCCCCCTGCTTTCTCCAGGGCAGGACTGGAAACTTGTTGCTTCAAGGACATATGCTCTCCTTTCCTTCCCTTTTCCTTTCCCTTTGTTCTTACCTTTCCCTTTCCCCTTTCCTGTCTTGCTAGAGTTTGAGCTGGAGATAAAAGGAACCAGCCCAGTCATAACAATGAATAGGTTCACTCATTTCTAGAGGTGATAGCTCCAGACCCATGTGGAATTCTCTTTTTGCTCTTAAGGGAGCTCATAGAATTATTAATAAGATACAAAATAAACTAAAAAATACCCACAACAAAACAAAACCCTAACCCCCACATTAGAGATGTCTTTTCTTCAACCATTGGTCATAGACCAGAATTCTCACTCTAAAACAAGGAAGGAAACTTTCTCTTCAGATTCCTTTTCCGTATTTAGAACTACAGGAACTTTTTTCTCTTTTGTACCCTCTAACCTCAAACAGAATATACACAAAGGAATACACATATTTGGGGAGACTGCAGATGTTTTATGTGAAGAGAAAACTGGATTGAAGATAAAACAATTAAGACATAACAAAATGCATACTCTCACATATTTCTCCTGTCTCAGGATAATCAGTCAGTTAACCTGCACTTAGTAAGCACCTACTATGTGTCAGGGAAAATTTTGGGATTACAAGGAGATGCAGAAACCAGTACCTGCTTTCAAGTAGTTCATAGTCTAAGGGGAACAGGAGGCTTCATGTAAGCAATTCTGTACAAATAAAAAATATACAGGATAAATAGGGGGATAAATTTAGAGGGAAGGCACTAAGATTAAAAAGGACTGGGAAAAGCTTTTTACAGGCAGTGATGTGAAGGGAGTCATGGAAGCTAGGAGGTAGAGATGAGGAAGGAAAGCATTCCAGACATGGGGGACAGAGAAGGAAAACTCCCAGACTCCTCCAAGGTTTAATGACTAGTTTGGGGAGTAATGAAGAGGCCATTGCCGCTGGATTGCAGAGGATGTGGAAGGGAGTAGGGTTTAAGAAGACTGGAAAGGTAGAAAGGTGCCAGCTTACAAAGAGATTTGAATGCCAGAAAGCCATCAAGAAAGAAAGTCATCAAGACCTGGAACTATATTTACCGAGACGCTCAGCTAATGCTCAAACTACTTGTCCCCTCAGCATTAGGGAATGAATTCATTCTAGCCTATCCATTCTAGTCTATTAGAATAGGATGAAAGATTTAATCTGGAAGTTTCTTTAGAAGTCATCTAGTCCAATCGCCATCCTATAGAACCACCCTCCAAACCATCCTCTCTCAAAAACTGGGAGTGAAATGACGTGACCAAGGTCACACATAAAAATATTAGGGCTGGAATTTGAGCTGAGGTCCTCAGATGCCAAATTCAGCATTCTCTTCCACTGCACCAGAATATGGCATACATGAATCGACAAAATGAATATTTAATTCTGTATATCTTAATATAGTATATAATTAGATAATGCGATTATGCTACAGAAATCAGAATGTGATATTATTCTATCAATATATTATTTCATTGTACATCAATGAGAAATGTTCTAGTCAATAAATAATTCAGAAGGCACTTTAATTTTCACTCTTGTTTTATAATTATTAAGCAGATAAAGTGAGAGTATTTTCTAGACAGTCAAAGAAAAAGAAATCAAAGGACTAATTATCGTTTGGATGTCACTCTTACTGGGGGAGTAGTCATGTGGTCAGTTCTGGAGAGAGGGGATATAGTAAGTGAGAGATGGCAATAACTCAGGGGAGAAAGAAACAGGCTCTGGATCAAAGCCCTGGTACATAGAGGGTGAGATAAATGCTGAAACTATTACGTAAGAAGAAGTGGTACAATTTGGCAACAAATTAGATATCTAGAATGAAGAAGAGAGGAGTCAAAAATTACTCTGAGGTCCCTTGCTTACTATGTTAATAATAACAATAACTCATTTATATAGCATTTTAAGATCTATAAAGTGCTTTAAATATTATCTCACTTGAACATCACAAAAGATTAGTGTGTGGATGCTTTTATTATCTGAATATTAGAGATGGGAAACTGAATAAGAGCAGTTAAGTAATTTGCTCAAAGTCCCATGACCACTAAGTGTGTGATTCCTGCTCACTTTCGGTGCTGCGGAAGCAGAGACATAGGCCAGTATAAGAGAGAATTTGGGTTTGAGGAAAAAGTATAAAGACAAACATAGAGATCTTAGCTATGGTTGTTTTGAGTTGGTGCTAGTATGCAAGTATCAGTTTGACTTGGGGAAATATGCTTATGACTAAAATCCAGCAGACAATAGTGTTTCTTGTTTACAAGGAGCAAAAAATAAGAGGGGTGGTGGAGTTGCATTTGATCTCTGTATAGAAGTCTACCACCGCAATGGGGAGAGCAGAGGAGAAAATGTGTAGGAGAAAGTAAACGGAGGGAGAAGAAGTATTAATGGGGCAAGTGTAACTATGGACATTTTTAGCAAGAAGGGGGAAATGAATGATGGTACATAAGACATATGACAAAGTAGACATGGAGGTCGAAGACCCAAGAAGGGATAGCAGCTATTTGAATATCTTTCAGAGGTCTGAAAACTGTATGCATGCTTGTTACTTCAGTGAATTTGTGACCTTATCAATATGGGTGCTATTTCCAGGGGTATGGATTACAGTCTATCTGTAACTTTTGTCCATGGATATAGCTACATGTCAATCAATAATCATTTCTCAAGCATATCACATGTTCATAGAGGGAAGCTAGACAGTGGTCCGCAGCACCAAAATCGGTTCAGGGGATGAGGTTGTTGAAATTTAGTTGTAAGGAATGTATTTGGTGACCTTAGTTGGTATCACTACTCCACCGGTAGTCAACTCATTGTGGAGTGCAAAGGATGGCAATCATATTGGATGGAGAATAGGGTATATGGTCAAGAGCTGTCAATATGTAAGTACATAGAAAAAAGGAGAGATGTTATTTGGGATAATTGCATTGGAGTAATTATGGGAGGTCCATAATAGTGATGCAGTTTCAAGAGGTAGGCTAGGAAAATCGTTCCTTGTCACCCTACCTTTGAGTTGGTCAAATATGCCTCCTCACTCAACTAAATACTAACACGTTCTAGTTTCAGGTCTTGACAGTTTCCTCAACCTTATCTACTTATCTTAGTCTAAGTATCTTCTAAGTATCTAAGTAACTTATCTAAGTATCTACTGTGGGCAAACCAATGTGCTTGGGAATAGAAAACCAAAAATGAAATAGATCTTGCTCTCAATGTGGTTACAATCTTTTGGGGTGAGGGGGGAGAATACAGCCTATAGCAGTAGTTCCCAAAATTTTTTGTTCTGTGAACCTCTTTTAAAAACAAAAATAAAAAGAGTTGTGGATCCCCAGGGTAATTCAATATATTACTTATAATATACTTCAATTATTTATTGTTTGAGGAACCATTAAAGAATTTTTAGAGGAAACTCCTTAGGTCATCATTGAGAATCCCTAAGGAATTCATAAACCACTAGATGGGAACCACGTACACTAGTAAATCTCTCTAGGTCTCAATTCCTTGTCTGTAAAAAGATATGGGCTAGATGACCTTTAAGATCCCTTTTAGTTTTAAATCTATATTCTAGGATCTTAATTATTTAATGAAGGCAACTGAGAAGGGAGTGAACACTGAAAGCTGGAAGGGAGGGGTAGGGAGCAGAGAAGGCTTCGAGGAGGAGGTGGACAAAGATTCTGGGAGGCTGAGTTAAAGCATGGAGGGTCTAGAACGCCTGGTAGATGGAGTTAAGTTGGAGGTGGAGAAGTTGGAGATGAGTTCAGAGAATAGCTAGCATCACAATTAGACTGGAATTTGGCATTAATTAAGGGGAATTGTATGAAATAGGGCCAGAAAGATTGGAAGATACCAGAATTTGGTGGGCTTTAAATGTCAGGCTATGTGGAAATGCTTAATGATTTTGAGCAAAGGAATTAAAAGTAGATTGTGTAAATGAATAGCCATGAAATAGTTGAGCATGTGAGTATATGGAGAGGTGGGGGAATGGGGAACAGGACATTTGGCCATAAAGAAGAACAGGGATAAAGTGTGCTGCAGAAAGCACAGAGTGTCCTGTTAAGCGAATGTCTAGTGGTACCATTTGGTTAGAGCTTAGAGTAAATCCTGGCAAAGCAAGGGAGGGCCCCAAATTATGGAGACCTTGTAATAAGGAGCCACTAGATTTGACCAAATCAAGGCTAGACTATGTATAATGAAGATAAGATGAGAGAGCTGGATAAAGAATGGATCATAGGGAAAAGAAAATAGAAGTGGGAGGATGTGTTAGTTGAAAGGAATTTGGGCTGTTGTGTCATATCCGTTCCCCTCCGGTCTCAGTTCTTTCTGGAGTTTTTTTTTTTTAATATGAAGTATTTATTTTAATAAAAATCTCTAAACACTCTTCAAAGATACAAGAATTTAAAAATATTTCCACCTCCTTTCTTCCCAAGATTCACATGAAAATTAAACACAAGAAAGATGAAAAGAATCATTTTTGAAGACAGGAGAAAGGAAGCGAATTCAGTGTAAGGGCTTATTGTATTCATTTTACTTCAGGACTCTCTTTCTGGTTCTTGAATGATTCTGAGATCCCTCCAATATATTTTGACGTGAAATTTCCATATCTTCAGCACCTGATGCTATGCTTTCCTCTACTCTTCCTTTTGCTTCTTTGGTCATTTTTTTGTTAGCAAATCTCCATTTTCCAAGATACCCAAGTCCAATTTGCCATCATCCTTGTTTCCTTTAGCCTTGAGCCCTTGCAAAAGTATTTCTCATAAACTCTGATAATGAAATTTTTCTGTGTAGCCCAATAATTTCACTTCTTCCATATATTTAGCAATTTCATCTGGCTTATTTTTCTCAGGAAAACACTTGTCCATCAAATTTGTAATATTTTCTTTGTAGCTAATTTTGGAATCTCTGACATAGTTAGGATCTTTCAAATTGTCGTCCCAAGGGAGATAGCCACTGATCCCCTGGATCATGCAGTAACCTAGTATTTCCAAGTCACCCCGCCATGATGGAGCCACACCCTTATGTGCATTGATACTTGTATACGCAATGGTTCCATCATGACACCTTTTAGGGTCTTCTCTGTATTCTTTATGAACTCCTTCTGGACAATATTGGTAAGCGAGGCCATAATATACTAAATATACCTGGTCAGGATTCTTGTAGTTCAGAAGAAGATCTGAGGCTTAGATATCTCCATGTACATATTCATGCTCATGGATATATTCTAGAATATCCAGTATTCTTAAGCCTAACTGCAAGACAGTTTTCCATGAAAACCTTTTGGCATTAGCTTCATACAATTTCTGAAGATCACTCCCAAAGCAGTGCATTACCATAAACCTATAACTGTTTCCATTTTTATCATGAAGTCCAAACCCCTAATACTTAGGAGCCCCCAGGTACTTCAGTTTATGGGAATGAATCCACTTTTGAATTAGGTCTGTTTTAGCAGCTCTCTGGTAGAACTTGAATTCTGTAAAAAGAGGTCCATTGTCACTTGGTTCTGCTTTTATAACACAGGGGGCATCACTGCCAACTGACTTTGAAGAATTAGTATCAGCGAGATATATGCAACCAAAACCGCCTTGACCAATAGGTTGTCCTACTTTCCATTCCTTTTTGGTAAGGTCAGTTAAAACTGCCCCTACTGCAAACTGTTCTGCTAGCTTTCTCCATGCTGGACCTTTTTTTTTTTTTTTTGCAGGTTGTGATATTTTCACACGAGGCATTTTTGCTGAAACCGCAATGCGGAAGACTCTTTCACAGACCGTTGTTTTTTTCTTGATATCTTTTTGTTTTTACGGCACCTTTGTTTCCCAATTATGTCTCTTCCCTTCCTTTCCTCATGTAATTAGCTCTTGTAACAAAGAATTAAAAAGATATAGAAAGATGGTGAGGGGCTGGGCAAGGGAAGCAGCACAGGCAATCTAATCAGGACATCCATCAAGCCTGACACACCATAGTCTGGGGCTGGTTTTGATCTTGGGTCTTTCGAAAAGTTGAAAAAGAAAGACATAGCATTGAGATTATGGCAAACCAAGTTTTTATTGTGAAAAAGTCTAAAAAAGCCAGGGGAGGGGAGGATCTGGGGACCAAGAAGGATAAAGAAATATATCTACGTTGTTTCCCTCAGCCTTGGCCCCATTTGATTATGAGCTCCTTGAATGCACGGGCTGTTCTTCTTTTTCATTAATTGTGTCCCCAGTGCTTAGCCCAGGGGCTGCTTTAGTAGGTCCTTAATAAATGTTTGTTGATTGCATTGCACATCTTCAAAGAGGCTCCCACCAATGCTGAATTGGTTTTTTTAAAATAGTAAATGTTAGAGCTGCTGACTTAGGGGACATGATATTTAAAGTTGGAAGATACCTTTGGGTCCACTCTTTTCATTTTACTGACGGAGAGAGGTTGTGACTTTCCTAGGATCACCTAGCTAATAAAGCATCTGAGGCGTTACTCAAATCTAGTTCTTTCTGACTCCAAGTCTGGTGCTCTATCCACTGAGGGAGTCAGGTGGCATAATGGACGGAATGCTGGGAATGGAATCCAGAAGACCTGAGTTCAAATCTAATCTCAGACACTCAGAGTTTGACTCTAGGAAAATCTCTTAACCTCTGCTTGCCTCAGTTTCCTTGTCTCAAAAATGGCTATAATACAGCACCTACCTCCCAGGGTTGATATAAGGATCAAGTAAGATAACAGTTGTAAAATGTTTAGCACAGTGACGAGCACATTTGTAAGCATTATATAAATATTAGCTAAGTTTCATTATTATGTCCCTCTGAGCTTAGGTCTTTTAACTCTGAAACCAAAACTCTTCCTAGCAACCGTATCATGGTACCTCTCATAGTAAGAAGAGAGCAGGTACTGAGTAAGCTCTTACTAATGAACCAGATGGCATAGTGGCATAAATTCTGGATTTCCAATCAGGCTTTGGGTTCAAATCTTGGCTCTGCTATTACCTGTGTGACCTTGAACAAGTTTTTTTTTAACTTCTCTGGGCCTCAGTTCTATAGGGCATCATAGATTTAGAGCCGGGAAACACCTGAAAGGCCTTCTAACCCAACCCTCTTGTTTTAAAAACAAGAAAAGCTAAATGACTTACCCAGACTCTGTGGGTAGTGATAGAACCTGGATTTGAAATCTGGATGCTTAATGCAGCTGTCATCCATAAAATGAAGGGATCAGACTAGATGGCTTCTAGGCTCCCTACTAGATCTTAATCTATGGAGGTAGCACTGGCCCAGTCATAGTAATCAAACAATCAACATATCTTTATCAAATGGTTATTATGGTGCCAGGAATTATGTTATACACAGGGCATAAAAAGACGAAAATTTGCTTTCAATGAGCTTGCATTCTGGGGGGAGGTGAAAGAGACCATACATGATATATAAAATGTATATATAAGCTTTAATAGTTTAAACTTAAAACAGAGCTATTAACATTTTTAATTTAATAAGTTTAAGCTGCACTAAGACATTTGGGATACTTTGTACTTGTATGCACAAGTAGTTTAGTTATTGTCATGTCTGATTCTTTGTGACCCCATGGACCATAGCATGCCAAGCCCTTCTGGCCTCCCTTATCATGTAAAGTCTGTCCAAACTCATGTTTGTTGCTTCCATGACACTATCTATCCATCTTATCCTCTGCTGTCTGCCTCTCCTTTTACCTTCAATCTTTCCCAGCATCAGGGTCTTCTCCACTGAGCCCTGTCTTCTCATTGTGTGTCCAAAGTATTTAAGATTCAACTTCAGCATTTGTTCTTCCAATGAATGGTCAGAATTAATTTCTCTAAATATCGACTGATTGGAACTCCTTACTGTCCAAGGGACTCACAAAAGTCTTCTCTAACACCACAATTTGAAGGTGTTGCTTCTGCAGCACTCAGCTTTCCTTAGAATCCAAATTTCATGTCCATACATTGCTGCTGGAAAAACCATACCTTTGATTATATAGAACCTTTGTCAAGCAGGTGATGTCTCTGCATTTTAGCATACTGTCCAGATTTTCCACAGCTTTTTTCAGTCTGGGTTTTGATGGCTCAGGCGAAGTGTAAATAGCAATTGTTTCAATTATGGCCAGCAACTCTGAGGGTCTTCCCCTTCTAGATGAATTCTGTTGTGAAGGCAAACTAGGTTATCTTTTACCTCAGTTCTTACCTAGCCTTTAACTGCTGAATGGACATTGTCTCAGACAAACTGAGACCTGGGAAAGACCTTAGCTTAAAAAGGCCAAGGTCTCTCACTGCATCTGAGACCATGGATGGTTGTGCTGACCTATGTCTTGCCATTGAGAGTGATGCTTAGGATTTAGCGCAGCTCTGCCTCCCTTAAATCCAGTTCACTTGCAAGTCAAGGCATCAATTTCCTGATGTCCTTGATCGTCTTTGAGAACCAAAAGCAACCAACAGCAACAGCTTTCCTTCAAAGGAGCAAGAGTCTTTTAATTTCGTGGCTCTAGTCACTGTGTGGGGTGATCTTTGAGCCAAGAACACAAAATTTCACACTGCTTCCATTTCTTTTCCTTCTATTTTCCAGGAAGTGATGGGACCAGATGTCATGATCTTAGTTATGAAGTTGCTTCAAGTCAGCTTTTACACCTTTTTTTTACCTCATTCAAGAGGCTTTTTAATTCTCATTCATGTTCTGCCATCAAAGTGGTATTATTTGCACATTTGAGATTGTTGATATTTCTCTTAGTAACCTTAATTCCACTTTTGCTTTACCCAGCCTGGCATTTTATACGATGTACTCTACGTATAACTTAAATAAATAGGGTGACAATATATAGCCTTGCCACACTCCTTTTTGAATTTTGAACCAATCAGTTCCAACTGTTGATTCTTGACCCACATACAGATTCTTCAGGAGACAAGTAAGGTGATCTGGTATTTCCATAATTGTGAGGACTTGCAGCATTTCATTGTGATCCACACAGTCAAAGGCTTTCGTGGCGTCAATGAAACAAAAGTAGATGTTTTTCTAGAACTCCCTAGCTTTCTCCATAATCCAGCAGCTGTTGGCAATTTGGTCTCTAGTTCCTTTACCTCTTCAAAAACCAGCCTGCTCTTCTTGGTTCACATACTGCTAAATCCTAGCCTGCAGAATCTTAAACATAACCTTGCTGGTGGTGTATGAAATGAGTGCAATTGTTTGACAGCTTAAGCATTCTTTGGCATTGCCCGTTAGGATTGGAATGTAAACTCATCTTTTCCAATTCAGTGGTCACTGCTGAGTTTTCCAAATTTGCTGGCATATTGAATGCAGCACTTTAACAGCATCATCTTTTAGGATTTTAAACAGTTCATCTGATATTCTGTCATTTCCACTAGCTTTATTGTTAGCAATGCTTCCTAAGATCCATTTCACTTCACTCTCTAAGATGTATGTTCTTGTAATCACATCATTAATTATCAATGGCATTTAGATCTTTCTTGTGTACTTCCTCTGTATATTCTTGTCACCTCTTCTTACTCTTTTATTTGTGTTAAGTCCCTGCCATTTTTATCTTTTATTATGCCATTTTTGTATGAGACATTCCTTTGACATCTCTGATTTTCCTGAAAAGATTTCTTGTCTTTCACATTCAACTTTTTTTTTCTATTTCTTTGCGCTGCTCATTTTAAGAAAATCCTCTTATTTCTCCTTGCTGTTCTTTGGAATTCTGCATTTAATTGGGCATATCTTTCCCTTTCTCTTTTGCCTTTCACTTTCCTTCTTTCCTCAGTTATTTGTAAAACCTTACCAGTTGGCCGTTTTGCTTTTTTGCTCTCTTTTCCTTTGGAATATTTTTTGTTGCTGCCTCCTGTACAAACCTCTGTCCATAGTTCTTCAGCTACCCCTTTCTGCCAGATGTAATCCCTTAAATCTACTCAGCATTTCCACTTCATATTGACCAGGGATGTTATTTGGGCCATTCCTATATTTGTTTTCCCTCCTCTCTTCAATTTAAGTCTGAATTTTACAGTTATAAGCTCATGATCTGAGCTACAGTCAGCCCTAGGTCTTGTATATATCTAGAGCTCTTCCACCTCTGCCTGCAAAGTATATGTAATCTATCCGATTTTGACATTGTCCATCTGGAGATGTCCATGTGCACAGTCATCTTTTGGGCTGTTGATAAAGATTATTTGCTATGACCAGGGACTTATCTGGACAAAACTCTATTACCCTGTGCCCTGTTTCATTCTGTGTTCTAAGACCAAACTTGCCTCTTATTCCAAATATCTTTTGATGGCCTTCTTGAGCATTTCCATCTCCTATGATGGATGTGACATCTTTGTTTTTGGTGTATTTCTAGAAGATGTTGTGGGTTTTCATAGCACTGACCAACTCTTCAGCATTAGTGGTTGGATAATGGACTCGTGTTACTATTTACCTTAGATTCAAATAACTATCATTTTTGAGATTGTACCCACTACTGCTTTTCTCAGTCTTTTATTGACTATGAGGGCTACTCTATTTCTTCCAGTCCACAGTAGTCTATGTAATGATCACCTGGATTCTCATCCATTTAAGAGCAGTGACACCTGAGAAGTTCCTCTTTAATCTTTTTACCTCCTATTTGACCACATCTTGGTTCATGGATCTTACATTCCAGATTCCAGTGCAATGTTGATATTTCCAGCATTGGCCTTTCCTTCTGTCACTATGTATGTCCACAGCTGAGCTTTCTTTTGGTTTTAGCTCAGCTGCTTCCTTCCTTCTGGAGCTATTTGTACTTGCTCTATACTTATCCCCAGTAATGAGTTGGATGCTTCCTGACCCAGGGGCTCATCTTCTGATGTAATGTCTTTGAACATTTTAATACTGTCCATGGGGTTTTCTTGGCAAAGATACTGAAGTGGTTTGTCATTTCATCTTCCAGTTAATCATCTTTTGTCAGAACTCTATACTGTGACCTGTCCAGCTTGGGTAACCCTGTATGGCAAAGCTCATTTTTTTCATTGAGCTGTGCAAACCCTTCTGTCACAACAAGGTAGTGATCCAGTATAAAAAAATATATAAAATATAAAACATATGCAAAATGTCATGTATAAGTTGATGGGAGGGGGTCAGAGTATATTAGCAGCTAGGGAGATCATAACCTGTTAAAATTCTCACCATTTCTATTTCTCCTAGGACTCCCAAGGCAGCTAGGTGTCATAGAGTTTGCGATCAGGAAGACCTGAGTTAAAATATGGCCCCCTCCAATACTTACTATTTGTGTGAATCCGGGCAAGCCATATAATTTCTTCTGTCTCTGTTTCCTCATCTCTATAATAGGGATAATAATAGCACCTGCCTTGTAGGGTTGTTGTGAGAATCAAATCTTAGTACAGTGCCTGGCACAGAGTAGGAACCATATAATGGGGGAGGGGAACATGCATTTATATACTGCTCCATTACTGTTGTTATCATTATTAAGGCACTTGGCAGAGAAAGCATAAAACACGCCCCCTCCTTGCAGGTTCCCTTTGAGTCCCCCCTACCTCCCACAGACGTAAGAGTCTTTGAAAACACAACCTAAGAAAGCAGTGTGATGTGGTGGAAGGGATCCTAGGGCTCAAGGACCCAGTATCCAATCCTGACTTTGCCACTATTATATGTATAATCTTGGGTGAGTCCTTTTAGGGTCTCATTTTCCTCCTTTGTTTAGATGACTGTGAAGGTCTCCCTCCCCCAGCTCTAACTCTCTGTGAAAGGACTTAGGTGTCTATTAGGCTGCTAACTCACATGTGTTGGTTTCGTTGGCTAGTTTATTTTGGTCACTGGGCCTGCTGGTGCTTGCTATTCTCAGGAGCTATTTCCAAGCCCACATATGAACTTTCAGAGCTCCAATGAGTCTTCTTCTCAAACCAGGCACAGATACAGGAATAGTGCACTAGGAATACGGGAATAGGTAATCTCAGGGGTGGAGGAGTTGCAACCTAATTGGCTTTCTGCCCCAGGAGGTTTGTTGTGCTTTACCAAGGACTTCATTTGTTATCAAGAATAAGTCATCCCAGAAAATATGCCAACCTTAGGCAGCACAGTGTACAAGATCCCATAGTTAATTGGTCTTTAAGTTTAGAGAGTGTGCCTGCAGTAATGCAAGCGCTGGATTTGGGGTGAGAGGACCTGGACTCAAATACTACTTCAGTCACTCCCTGTGTGACTATGGGGAAATTGACTTCTTATCTTTAATTTTCAGTTTTCTCAACTGTAAACCAGCTTGGACCAGATGAATTGGAAGATCTCCTCGTTCTAGATCTGTGATCTATGATCTTGCTAAAGCACAATTCCTATGTTTGGCTCATATGTTTTAGGGCTATCTCTGTTGATAAGCAGATGTGCTGAATTTCAGGAGATTGGAACTGGAGGCACGTTAGGAATGATCTGATTCACTGCTCCCACCCCCCTCCATTTTACAAATTGGAAACTGAGGCTCAAGAGGAGAAATAACAAATGGCAGAGACATGACCAAGAGTGTGTTGGAGTCAGCTTGAATCTTTGAGCCGGTTGTTAAATTTTCAGTGTGAGCATTTATAGGTTAGAAATCAGAAAACTCACAGATTTAAGGTTTGTTGACTGTCTAGACTTAAGAAAGTGAAAGAGAAAATGTTAATAATGCAGATTAATCTAAAAGTGTATTGGGAGAACTCTTTAGAGTTTAAAGTTCAGCAGCACCTTCTGGGATGGTGCTCAGACTTAATATTCTTCCACCTGTCTTGTGCATTAGAATTTGTTTTTGTATTCCCAGTGCCTAGCACAGTTCCTGGCACATAATACTTTTTGATCAATTGATTGGGAACCTCTGCTAATACTAATGTGTTGTTATGTTTCTTTTCCAGAATAACCGCATCCATACCTCTAAGTACAATGTTCTCACCTTCTTGCCTATTAATTTATTTGAACAATTCCAACGGGTGGCCAACGCCTATTTCCTTTTCCTACTGATTTTGCAGGTAGGTAATGCACAAGTTCGCTTTCTTTACCACGTGGTTTACAATCTAGTAGACTATAAATTCCTTGAGAGCAGGGATGGTTTTTATTTTTGTTTAACGTGTCTAGTAGAGGGGGCAGTTAGGTGGTACAGTGGGTAGAGCCCTGGGTCAGGAGGAGTCAAGAAGACTAGTCTTCCTAAGTTCAAAATCAGGCTGTAGACACTTAGCTCTGTCACCCTGGGCAAGTCACTTAACCCTATTTGCTACGGTTTCCTCATCTGTAAAATGAGCTGGAGAAGGAAATGGCAAATTACTCTTGTGTCTTTGCCAAGAAAACCCCGAATGGGGTCATGAAGAGTTGGATACTACTGAGAAAAACGGCTGAATAGCAACACCTAGCAGAGTCCTTTGCATATAGTAGGTGCTTAATACATACGTTTTTTGGGGGAAGGGGGAGTGTATTTGACTTGTTGAATTGGTTGTTAAAAAAAGATATTATTGACTTTTGGAGACATGAAGAAATCCAATTAGTGCAATACTCATGATTAGGTAAATTGTCCTTTCAGATCATATTTTCATGGCTATTAAATTGGTTTTTTCTTCTTGTTGAACATGGGAGTGCCAGCAGCGCATTAAAACATCACATTCATCATTCTAAGTATCAAGGTCACTTTTAAATTCAGCCTTGCCCTTTATTTGAACCATACCAGACCCTAGCAATTATTGTTAATAGCCTCCCTTCATGCTTTCTTACTTCCTCACTTGCCATTGATAATATTTTCAGGGCTGAGGCAAAAGGACAATAACCAAGCTCTTTTTTAGAACTTAATTTGATAACTTTCATTATTCCATATTTTTTTTTTCATAAAAGAGATAAAACGGTTTTTACTTGTAGCTATAAGATATTCCATATGAATTTGATAAAAGCATTTAGTGGTAGAAATTTGTGTTGTTAATTTGAGGGTAATGATTTTTAATTTCTTTCCCTTAAAGTAAAGGTTGTACCTAAGTGTGGATGGGCTGATTTTCTAGCTTTTACTAATAACAAATGAAATAAAGAGATAAAGTTTTGTGATTTCACTGATATTACTCATTTTCGACTGAGAGATAGAGAGTAGTCTTTTAAGTCAGGAAGACAGGAACTCAAGTCCTATCTCATATCTGCAAAAATGGAAGTTTGTGGATCCCAGATTAAGAATCTCTACTCTAAGACAGTAGAAGGAAAATTGTTGATTTGCCTTTGTAGATGGAATTTCTATAATAGTAAAATCATAGGTGCAGACCCCTGCCTCTATTACCCCATCAAAAAACTAACAGCTCCCAAATACACTGAAATACTAGGAATTTTTTTTAAAAAGGACACTTGAGATGATTTTTTTCAAAATATATTTTAGTCTCTCGAAGATGCCTTCTTTGATTTCTATGAATAACTCCTCCATCAATCCAGTTTATAACACCCCTATCTCTTGTTTTCTGTACCAAAAAAAAAAAAATTATCACCTAGTGGTTAACTCTTGGTGGGCAGCCTCTTTTAACTTATCTGGCTGGCCCTCAGACGATAGATGTAGAGTCATAGAGTCTGTCCTGAGACATTTTTCCTCAAGTTCTTTTCAGCTTGATGGAACTGCTGGGGCTTACATAGCCTTCAAGAACCAAGGTTAACCTCTGTGTCATGATGTGATATTGAAAAAGGACTTTAATTGTAGCTTTCTATGTATAAATACCATCTCATTAAGAAATTATTAAAATTACCAAATTATCAAAAAATAAGTTTTTTTTTTTTTTTTTTTTTTTTTTTACCTGCGACTGCTTTTGGTTTCATTTATTTTAATTGTCTGGGTGTGCCTCTTGACAACTTTTTTTTTTTAACAGCTTTACTTTCTCAGATTCCTAAGGGTTAGATAGAAATTTTGAAACCCAGTGTTTAGTGTGAGCAGGATCTATTGTTTCTACAATGGAATACTTCCACAGAATCAAACCATTTTGGAGCTGTAAGGAACCTTAGAGATCAATTGCCTCATTTTGCCAATGAAGAGACAGAAACCAAGAGAGGTTAACAGTGACAAGGGTGCCCCGCTATTTGTGGGAAGAGATGAAAAGAGGATTTAGGTTTCTTAACCCCTACTTGGGTGCTTTTTACAGCTTCATCCTTGCATCATAGAGTGAGAGTTGGAAGGTCAAAGGTCTTCTAGTTCAACCCTTCATTTTACAGATGAGGAGCCCTGCTACACAGCCATAGCACCCTTAGTAAATGAGCCTCAGATGTTTGGGGGTGGGGATAAAAAGTGGAGAAAGAGTAGAAGATTTGTCTAAAGCTTAAAATGTCAAATATTAAAAAAAAACCCACAAACAAACAGAACTTAATGTCTCTAAAGAACATTTTTGCAAAATTAATATTAGTCATGAAAGCATTCAAAAAACTCATTTCACTGGTTCACTGGAGTAAGAAAATTCACCACTTTGTAAAGATGTGTTATGAAATTCAGTATCTTAGGAGGTTAATTTTAAAAATGCTAAATCATGTGATGCTTGTTTGCAGGTGAATGCTATGAAAGTCCCTTGCAATATCCTCTTATTACTCACTGGAATTAAGGAATATTTAGGTGACAATATTGTAATTTTAACAAATTATGTTCTCAGAGAAAAATGACCAATTGTTGGCTAATGAAATCCTCTGACTTTGAGGGTAATGAAATCTAAAATCGTCTCTTGCAGCTAATTCCAGAAATATCGTCTCTGCCATGGTTTACAACCATTGTGCCTTTAGTTCTGGTGTTAACCATTACTGCTGTCAAAGACGCCACTGATGATTTTGTGAGTATTTGTCCCTTAGTCTTTTATTGTTTCAAATTCTTTTCCTTTCTAATGCACAGAAGTAGAATGTAAATCCCTTGGACTTCTGGTCTTTTGGTCTTTTTATCGCTAGCACCTAGAACATACCTTAGACACAGTAGGCGCTTAACGTTTATTGAATAGAACTGAATATGATGTGCACTTCACCATGATATCTTGCGGGCCAGTAGATGGTGCAGTAGATAGAACCATTGTGCTTGGAATCTAGAAGACTTAACTTCATGAGTTCCAATATGGCCTCAGACGCTTACCTGGGCCAGTCACTGTTTGCCTCAGTTCCTCATCTGCAAAATGGGCTGGAAAAAGAAATGGCAAATCACTGTAGTATTCTTTGCCAAGAAAACCCCCAAATGGGGTCATGAAGATTCAGAACCAACACCAACCAACTGATAAGCTAAAGGGAAACATGAAGATTTTTGCTGCCTCACATAGCATTTTGTACATAATTGGTGCTTAATAAACGTGTGCCAAGTTCATTTGAATAAAAAAACCGCTCACCTTTTCTTAGTTTTATCAAATAAAGAGCAGTTAGAGTAGAAGATGATGGCCCTGGTAAGAAGTGGGAGTACATATGTTGGCAAATTTGCTTTTAGGGAAAATTGCTAAATTAGATACTCAGCTTATAAACTGTTAACAGGATAAATTAATATTTTTTGGTATTTGTACTTCTTCTTTGATTGAATCTATTCAGAGGTATAATGTATTAAAGAGAGAGGCTACTATCAAAGGTTCTCTCAATTGGCATCATCAGAGAGACTGAAACAGGTCAATGAAAAGGAGAAACCTGGAATGACTAGGAATGAAGCGTCATTTGATGTTGCGAGACCTTCAGTCTCAAACGCTTAAATTTCCTCTTTTCATTTCTGAGCTAACACACAGACATTTTAATTTCTTTAGAGTTTCATCCTTTATAAGTGCCTTCATAATGCCATACTCTGATGCCTCTTCAAGGTGTGAAAATGAACCAGGGCTCTCTAGAAGGCTGTATTGGTGGGCCATGAGATCTGGCAAATTTAATTGTAATGAAAAGAATGATCCTAAAGACAAACTTGAATCTTCCATCTAAGGAAGATTATCACCAATAGCTTGACCACTAGCTGATGAAGTGTTTTGGTTGAGGCAACAATGAAAAGCAAGAAAATTTAAACAAATGTCCTCTAGTACATCATGACTCTCCTGCTTTCACAAGTATACTGGAGAAATGTGGAAAATATGGAAGACAATACTAAGAAGCACATAGTTTTTAGACCATCTCTATCCATTAATTTGACTTCTTGGTATTTCATATAGGATTTTTGTCCAAGATTCAACAAATTGACATATTAAAGGAAGGACTGAATAAAATCAGTACTGATATCATGATAAGGCCAGAAACCAGAAGGATATTCAGCACTGAAACATGACTCAGAGTTTCTTCTGTTTAATTTTTAACTTAAAGGCAAGAAGGAACATTATCTCCTGAGTTACTTGATTATCCCTTCTTAAAGAACTCATGGTGAGCATAAACAAAAAAACCCCACACAAATAAAAAAATACCACCATGAATGAGTGTATCTTGTACATCGGCATCTATTACAGAAGATGAAGAGGTACCAAAAAATTCTTTGAAGGATTTGACAAGATCTTCCAAGCTAATCAAGCTATACTATGATACTCAGGGACTTTAGTGGGAAGACAGACAACAGAGAAGATGGAAAAATATATCTTGAAAAATATGGTTCAAGAGTAGAAAACCAAGGATATCAAACACTTACAGACTACTTGGAAGTGTCATATCCATACGTCATAAATTCTTTTTTGAAAAATAAAGTTGGAAGACTCTGCACATTGTAGCCTTAAAATCTCTCAAATAAAATGAACTAGATCTTCTTAAGTACTGAGGTCCCTTCCAACTCTGAAATTCAGTAAATTTATGATTTTGATTCTGTGACGAAGGAATCATTTCAGCATCAGCAATCTATGGGTAGTCAGACTACTGCTGAGAAAGAGTAAAGGGGAGATCAATTTCATATCAGAAGAAAGGATAAAGATGAAAATTCACTGCATATAGCTTCAACCTGATCTATTTGAATAAGCTAAAAATGGGAAATGAATAAAGGGAAAAATAGTGACTTTGATAATCATAGTTTTCTACAAAAGTTTTTAAAATAATATTTTATTTTTTCCCAATTACATGTCAAGACAATTTTTAGCATTCATTTTTACAAGATTTTGAGTTCCAAATTTTTCTTCCCCCCCTTTTCCCCTCCCCTCTTCTGAAAATGCTGGGCAATTTAATATAGGTTATACATTTCAAAAAAAGTTTTAAAAGCAATCTATATAATGAGGAAGCCACAAGAACCCAGAAATTGCTTTAGCCATCAAACATTTTAGCTTCTTGCCAAGAAAAGCTATATAATTTTCAAAGAATCAAAATGACCCAAAGGGCAATAGAGAAGCACAGGGTGGGTGAAAGTAGACTGCCATATATTTGAAGGCCACTTTTATGCACGGAGTAAGGAATACTGTTGAAGAAGTGTATCGTTAGGAAAGGTGATAGATGACTGTCACAGCAAGGCAATGCATATGTCCATAACATGTGAACAATTGGAATACTATACTGGTATTCACACTGTATAAAGACTTAAAGGAAGGCCACCAGCGTACTAGGTAGTTTTTCTATAGAGAACTGATGAGGAAACATGACCAAAAGTCCTGTAGGAAGAGGAAGCACAGGTGAGTTGAGATCTGCTTCGTTGGATGGAATAGCTAGGTTGCGAAGATCCCAGAATCACTAACGTGTAAGTAACACTATTTTCGGTGGGCCGGCTTCTTCTAGCCCTGTCATTCATGGACATTTCCTGAGGCCTGAGGACTAGTGTGAGACAGAGTTCAAGTTGTCAGAGAGTGTAATCTGCGTGCCAGGAAATTATCTTGTTTGCCCTGTTTGATCAGTGACAACAGTAATTGATTTGGTTATTGAGCAGAGCTCAAAAGTAGTCATTTGGCCTCTGTAAATCTTTAGAATGAGGAAATGAATAAAAAATATTATTGTTTATATATGTCTCCAAACAAAATTTTACTGTGCTATCATGTATTTTAAGTGGCAGCTAGGTGGTGCAGCAGATAGAGTGCTGGCCCTGGAATCAAGACGATCTGAGTTCATTTTCAGCCTCAGACAATTACTAGCTGTGTGACTCTATTTGCCTCAGTTTCTTATCTTTAAAAAAAATCTTATCTAGAGAAGGAAATGGTAAACCACTCCAGCATCTTTGCCAAGAAGACCCCAAATGGGATCACAGAGAATCAGATACTACTGAAATGACTCAATAGCAGCAATGTATTTTAAATAAAATGAATTATACAAGGTGCTTGATAATTGAATTATCCTCTCCCTTTCCAAAAAAGCAACAGAATTCCAGACACTGGGCTAAGCACTGAGGATACAAATACAAAAAACAGAAAAATCCCTGTCCTCAGGAAGCTTATATTTTAGTAGGGTAAGATAATATACATAGGGGAGTGGAAGTTAGGGAGTGTGATTAGGTTTTAGAGGTCATTGGGACAGTGAGTGGAAACATAAGGACCATTGATTGACTCCCCAAATATAGTTTTGATATAATTATTGTCCCCAGAGAAGGAGGTGGAAAGGGGGTAGGAATGATTACTAAGCTGCATGGTAGGAAGATGACCAGAGTTTGGCGTGGTGGGTCTGGAGCCAGGTTAGATGTGGTTAACTCTCATTAATAAGGAATGTGAAGAAATTGCACTAGAAATCCATAGAGAGGAAGACTGTACTAGATTAAACAAATATTCTAGTTCTTCAGACAAGCCCCAGGCTGCAAGTTGCCTTGCTTGAGTGGGGAGGGGAGGTCAGGACCACAAGGTGGGCCTAGGTCAGGATCACGATCAGGAGAGAGAGGGGAGTGCATGTGTTGCTTCAGTGGCTGGAAGTTGGGAGGGCTGTGTTGGTGCACAGGTTTGTGAGATGGTAGGGTACACAAATGATTTTATATGGCAGATTATACCCTTATTTACAAAATTACCTGAAAGGTAGAGAAAAGACAAAAATCTCATGGTTTACTATTTGCGTATTTATTTTTTTGAAGCACTCAATGTGGTAGAGCAGAATTCAGTCTCAGAGGCTTTCCTTTTTCAGTTAAGTGGCTGGCACACACTTTTGGATTCTACAGCATTCCTTGACAGATACCATCATAGAGACAATTTTGTTCAAAGACCTCCTGACGACCAGTATTAAGAGGAGCCCAGCATGGACAGAATAATGCTCAGTAAACTGTTCAGTGCTGTCTTGGAGGATGTCTGGTGAGAGATTCTCTATAGAGCAAAGACCCTTGACCTTTTTTAGTGTAATGGATTCCATTGGCAGCTGGGTAAAGCCTATGGACACCTTCTCACAATAATGTAAAAAATATGGAATTACCAAAAAACCTAATTATATTGACATGAAGGTGTAATTTGATTCCATCAACATTCTTGAACCCCTGGTTGTAGAAGGAGACATCTTCTAGAAGATCTTGTTTGCAGATAACATTTTTATAGTTACACCAGGCTTCCCAAAATCGTTGGGGCTCCTCAGTGATATCCATTCCGAAGAGATGAGAGCCACAACCCAGGGGGGAAAAGAATGAATAAAAATGCCTCTTATTCAGAAAGTTACATATAATTGAATGAGGAGCAAGAGCAGTTAGTCTATTAATACTTTCATCTTGGTCAGTCATTGAAGATGGAGAATAAACTCCTCCCCAAAATTAATGGGACAGAAAGTACTCTGGGTTACATCTGGAAAATATGTAGCATTTTGAGTGATCTCAACCTGCTTCCCCATTTTTTTGAACAGTGGTCATCTGGTAATGCTATATGGCTATGAAATATGAAGACTGACAATCTCTGAGGAATGTAGAGGGCAGCAAATCATAAAGCTCCATGTAAATGTTATTATCATCAACATTGTTAATTATAACAAAGTGGAATGGAGCACTTACTGTATTTTGGAGCCATTTAAATAAAGGACCATGGAAAGGAAAATACCTTACCTAATACTGTCTGAGGGCAAGTGACAAAGATGGAATGTTCTAGCCTGTGACTGCCTTCAGAAAAGAGACACAGATGACACTTTTCTTTTGAGCTCTTTTTCTGATTTTAGTGGCGAATGGGATAAGAGTGACGTAACGGAGAATGAGAAGAGAGAGAAAACTTAGAGCTGGATAGAACCTTAGAAATCCTGGAGCCAGCTCTTCTCCTTTGTGTTCTAATCTCTGAGCTGGGGGTGGCAGGGGAGTAAAAGTGGGTAACCTGCATTTTCTCCATTATATTTTTAAGTCTATATGGTCAACAGAATAAATTAATCCCTGCTTTGTAGCATTTGCCTCTTTCTGAGGGGCAAATGCTCACAATGAAAATTTGATGACTCTCCAGAGCTGGTTTGAATTGGCTTTGGCAGACCACCAGTTTTAGGGGATTTGAAAGCAGACTTAAAGTGTTTGAAAGGCTGTGGATGGGAGATGTGTGTCGATCTGTTTAGCCCCAGAGAACTGGACAGGTCGTTGTGGCCTGGTGGCAAAAACACTAGACTTGGAGTCAGTGAACATGCTCTACTACTTCTTATGTCTGACAGTTCACTCAATGACTCTGGACCTCAGGTTTCTCATTAGGAAAATAAGGAAATTGGACAAGGAGATTTTTCAGGTCCCTTTCAGATCCAAAAACATGCTTAGCCTTTTCTTTTGCATATTCTCAACCGACCTTTATAGTGAGTTCACTTCCAGATTTCCATTGGATATAGGTAATTGAATGACCTGGAAGAGTCTTAGGTACTTAAGTTAGATTCAATAACTCAAGAAACATTTATTAAGCACTTACTGTGTATGTGGCACTGCACAATGTTATCATTTTAGGTCCATGTAGAAAAGATTTCAATTAAGATTTGGATGAAAAGAACACTACAGTTTGATTCTTACTTGAGGGTGGAGGAACACGCAGAGATTGCCTTGCTATTTTTGTGGCAGAGGGGAAAAGCAAGGTTGAATCTAAAGATCTCCTCTCTCTTTCCTGTTGAATACTCTAGCTATGGCAGCCCTCAAGGAAACTGAGGCCATCTAAAAAGCCTGACTCATTAGGAGCTGAAGACAGTGACTTTGTTCCCAGATCAGATAGTCCCAGATCAGAAGGTGAGAAGGTCTTAGAATATTAAAGGTGCAGAAATGAGAACATTTTGCCCCAGAAGTACGAAGACATCCATGAATAACGTGTGAAGCAATTATATATGCCACCAGACAGTACCCACTCATAGACTATGTAGAATTCACAACTTATATATCACCCAGACAAGTGGTGATCAATGTGTTTGCTATACCATGTGCACTGCTAGTTTTTATGCTAAGTGTTAAACACCTGAATGTGACCTTTGTATGTGAGCTACTGTGCATGTTGCCTTACTATATATAAATTAGTGAATATTTTATGTACCTCTACAAACTGTATCTGTGTACCTGTATGATTGTAGGGACTTTAAAATTTTAACTGCAGGGAACATGTAGGAGAGTCAAGTACCTTTGCCTAAAAAACAGTTATGTAGGGAAACGGTTGCCAGTTCCTCATTCTTCAGAGTAATTAAGTCTCTTGGAGACTTATTAAAAGTTCAAGGTAATTAGCAGTACAGGAGCTAACTGCTAGGGGAAATGACAATAGTTTGAGTAGTAATTGATATCTTTTCCAAAGTTATGATCTGGGTTACATTGGTGGACTTTGGGGCACTTCACAATTCTGTGGTTAATTCTGTAACTTAGGGTGTTTAGGAATGCAATAGGAAATAAAATCACATAAGTTTAAAAATATAAACCTACATTGAATGTTATATTTCCCCCTAACGTGTGATAACACATAAGTTCATTCACAGCAACGAGAACTTTTCTGATCTAAAATTCATGATACAAATATTTCTTCAACTTCAAACAATTCATAAGAAATGATGACCAAATGTTATTCAGTGAATAATGTTTTAATAAAGCAAAGTATTGAGTACACATGTGTAAGAAATGAAAAACTTCCATCTTAGTTAGAGGATTAAAAATTGAATGTGTTTCCCCTCCATCCATGTAGAATCAATGGAGAATTGTGCCCACAAATTCAACCCCAGACATGTGAATTGGAAGAAAACGTATAGTTAATTCTCTTAGCTGCCAACACCCAGAACCGATCTTTGTAGACAAGATGTTAAATTATGTGTAGACTTGCTTATGGGAAAGGACCTGTGGATTTTCTGAACCTTGTGAAGCCCAAAAATCTCCCAAGTATTTTTTGATTTGTACTGACAAAAGTAGCTGCAATGATTTTCTCATAAATATTTTGTACTTGCAGTTCCGTCATAAGAGTGATAACCAGGTGAATAATCGGCTTTCTGAAGTACTCATCAATGGCAGGTAAGAAGAAATCCTTCTTGTTATTCTTACAATTTGGGGGAGAGGGAATCAATAAACATTGTTCTGTGGCTTTCCTTTCTGAAAAACAGGTAAATTTATTTTCCTTCTTTAATGGTCTTTTTTTTTATAAAGTTGTATTACATTATGCTTTTCCTTCTTCAGTGTGTTTGATGTTCACCCATGTGACTGCTGTATAACTTTATTTCTGGTCTGTTCCAAATTTCTTAATAATTTCTTAGGATGGACAGAGACTTTGCTGTTATCAGTTTTTAGAAATCAAAGGCTATTTAGAATTGATTTCATCATCATCATCATCATCATCATCATCATCATCATCATCATCATCATCATCATCATCCTGACATTTTATGTAGTGTTTTAAATTTTTCAAGGCACTTCATAGGCATCCTTCTTTTTAAAAAATGTTTATTTATTTATTTTTAGTTTTTAACATTCATTTCCACAGAATTTTGAGTTCCAAATTTTCTCCCCATCTCTCCCCTCTGCCTACCCCAAAACACCATGCATTCTGATTACCCCTTCCCCCAATCTGCCCTCCCTTCTGTCATACCTCTCACTTCCTTTATCCCCATCTTCTCTCTTTTCTTGTAGGGCAAAATTGATTTTTATACCCCATTATCTGTATTTTTTTATTTCTCAGTTGCATGTGAGAACAATTCTCAACATTCATTCCTAAAACTTTGAGTTTCAACTTCTCTCCTTTCCTCCCTCCCCATCCATCCCCACTGAGAAAGCAAGCATTTCATTTTAGGCCATATATGTGTAGTTTTTCAAATGACTTCCATAATAGATAGACATCCTTCTTAAGCTTCACAACAATCCTGGGAAGTACAATTGGTATTCGGTAAGAATTTTTCAGTGAATGAACAAATGAATCTATATGATTTCTGGAGATGAATATTCCTAGAGAGGATGTGCAGCACATTAAAACATCAGAATTTCAAAACAAGACTTTTCTTCCCAATGTGCTATTTAATGTATCACATGGCATATTTTATAAAGGTAAACAGAAAGTCATGATTTTTTAATTTCCTCTGGCATTAAAATGATATTTTTGTAGACTGTTTCCAATAAAGTAAAATATTTTAAATTTATTTTCTTTAAAACAGACAAAAGATAACTCTAA
This sequence comes from Bettongia penicillata ogilbyi, assembly GCA_023548195.1. NCBI lineage: Eukaryota > Metazoa > Chordata > Mammalia > Diprotodontia > Potoroidae > Bettongia > Bettongia penicillata. Next base: position 3,177,432 of record JAJHZJ010000455.1, on the reverse strand, counting down.
GAAACTTACTTAATATATGTAAATTCTAAATACAAAACTTACCTCCAGCCTGACTGTCATTCTTATTGAATATTTAATCAGTATGATAGTGCTAATAATATGGATTTTAGAGGGAAATATTGTATAACAAAACTTGTACAAGAGAAAGACTAAAGTATTAAGCAGACCTCAAAGTTATTGACAGTAAATAGTAAAGTGGGAATAATTCAGCTTTGGACAAATCATTTTTCAGTGAGAGCAAGATTAATTAAAGACACAAATAATCTTCCTTCACGCACTCTGAGACTATTTTGGTTTTAGAAAAGAGTGTTAGAAGTAGAAATAAAAAAATGGCTTTGGCTACAATATAGCAGTGGTTGCAGAGAAAGATCATGATATAAATGAACTGTGATGGTAGAAATTTTCTCATTGAAAAGTGGATCAGCTTAATGTTGCCTCAGGGTTCTTTGATCTCTTCAGAACAGGTACTGCCTTCAAAGACATGGACAACAACTTCTCTATGCCTATTTATTCTGTGTCATTCTCATCTATGTTTTCTCATAGATGAACTATCCAAATATTCTGGGAATCTTCCCCTGATTCTTTGAATATCTAGGGGAAACTCGGTATGTCTTTTGTTCTCAAACATGAACAGTTCAATTATTTTTCTAGCTTTTAAAAAAAAATTATTTATTTATTTTTAGTTTTCAACATTCATTTCCATAAGATTTTCAGTTACAAATTTTTCCCCATCTCTCTCCTCCCCATACCCTAAGACCCTGTGCATTCTGATTATCCTTTCCCCCAATTTCTCCTCCCTTCTATCACACCCCTCATTTCCCTTATCCCCATCTCCTTTATTTTCTTGTACCGTAAGAAAGATTTCTATACCCCATTACCTGTTATTTCTTATTTTCCAGTTGCATATAAAAACAATTTTTAATATTTGTATTTAAAATTTTGAGTTCCAACTTCTCTCACTTCCTCCCACCCCACCCATCTCCACTGAGAAGGCACGTAATTAAATATAGGTTATACTTGTGTAGAAATGCAAAAGACTTCCATAAAAGTCAAGTTGTGAAAGACTGCTCTCTGAGGGTCATCCCAGATAAATGTTGAGAACACTGATCCTCTGGTGATGAATCTTTGCAGTGGTGACTCACTGAATTAATAAAATATAAAAATGCTTATTTGATCCATGTATGGATCAAATGTTAACATCAGATGCGTAGTTTCTGTTCATTTTATTGAACATATTCCTGTATTAGTTCTTTATTTCATATTTTTATTGTGGTCTTGATGAGACAACATGTTGACATCTTATGAATTGTCTGAGGAAGTTTTTTTTAATTTATTTAAGTTTTCAACATTCATTTCCACAAAATTCTGAGTTCCAAATTTTCTCCCCATCTCTCTCCTTCCCCCATCCTAAAGTGCTGAACATTCTAATTACCCCTACCACCATATCCCCTCCCTTCTAACATCCCTCCCTTCCCTTATCCCCATCTTCTCTTTTGTCTTATAGAGCAAGATAAATTTCTATACCCCATTGCCTGTATTTCTTGTTTCCCAGTTGTATGCAAGAACACTACTCAACAATTGTTCTTAAAACCTTGAGTTCCAACTTCTCCTCCTTCCTCCCTCCCCATGCATCCCCCCTGAGAGAGCAAGCAATTTAATATAGGCTATATATGTGTAGTTTTGCAAATGACTTCCACAATAGTCATGTTGTGTAAGACTAACTATATTTCCCTCTATCCTATCCTATCCCCCATTTCTTCTATTCTCTCTTTTGACCTTGTCCCTGCCCAAGAGTGTTGACTTCTAATTGTTTCCTCCTCCCATTACCCTCCCTTCCATCATCCCCCACCCTGCTTATCCCCTTATCTCCCACTTTCCTGTATTGTAAGATAGATTTTCATACCAAAATGAGTATGCATTTTTATTCCTTCCTTTCATCAAATATGGTGAGAGTAAGCTTCATGTTTTTTCTCTCTCATCCCCCCTTTTTCCCTCCACTGAAAAGTCTTTTACTTCCCTCTTTTATGAGAGATAATTTACCCCATTCCCTTTCTCCCTTTCTCCTCCCAATATATTTATGTCTCCCCCTTAATTTCATTTTTAAGATATGATCCCATCCTATTCAACTCACCCTATGCACTCTCTCTCTCTCTTTCTCTCTCTCTCTCTTTCTCTCTGTAATCCCACCAACTACCGAGATACTGAAAAAAGTTTCAAGAGCTACAAATATTGACTTTCCATCTAGGAATGTAAACAGTTCAACTTTAGTAAGTCCCTTATGACTTCTCTTTTCTGTTTACTTTTTCATGCTTCTCATTCTTGTGTTTGAAAGTCAAGTTTTCTTTTCAGCTCTGGTCTTTTCATCAAGAATGCTTGAAAGTCCTCTATTTCATTGAATGATCATTTCCCCCCTTGAAGTATTATACTCAGTTTTGCTGGGTAGGTGATTCTTGGTTTTAGTCCTAGTTCCTTTGACTTCTGGAATATCATATTCCATGACCTTCAATCCCTTAATGTAGAAGCTTCTAGATCTTGTGTTATCCTGATTGTATTTCCACAATAATCAAATTGTTTCTTTCTGGCTGCTTGCAATATTTTCTCCTTGACCTGGGAACTCTGGAATTTGGCCACAATATTCCTAGGAGTTTCTCTTTTTGCATCTCTTTAAGGAGGTGATTGGTGGATTCTTTCAATATTTATTTTACCCTCTGGTTGTAGAACATCAAGGCAGTTTTCCTTGATAATTTCATGAAAGATGATGTCAAGGCTCTTTTTTTTTGATCATGGGTTTCAGGTAGTCCCATAATTTTTAAATTGTGTCTCCTGGATCTATTTTCCAGGTCAGTTATTTTTCTAATGAGATATTTCACATTATCTTCCATTTTTTCATTCTTTTAGTTTTGTTTTGTGATTTCTTGGTTTATCATAAAGTCATTAGCCTTTCTAATTTTTAAATAGTTATTTTCTTGAGTGAGTTTTTAAACCTCCTTTTCCATTTGGCTAATTGTGCTTTTGAAAGCATTCTTCTCCTCATTGGCTTTTTGAATCTCTTTTGTCAGTTGAGTTAGCCTATTTTTGAAGGTGTTATTCTCTTCAGCATTTTTTTGGGTCTCCTTTAGCAAGTTGTTGACCCACTTTTCATGATTTTCTTGCATCACTCTCATTTCTCTTCCCAATTTTTCCTCCACCCCTCTTATTTGATTTTCAAAATCCTTTTTGAGCTCTTCCATGGCCTGAGACCATTGAATACTTATTTTAGATGTTTGGGATACAGAAGCCTTGACTTTTATGTCTTTCCCTGATGGTAAGCATTGTTCTTCCCTCATCAGAAAGGATGGGAGAAGATATCTGTTCACCAAGAAAGTAACCTTCTATGGTCTTATTTTTTCCCCTTTTTTGGGCATTTTCCTAACCAGTTGCTTGACTTTTGGGTCCTTTGGTTTCTCCAAGGTGGCATAATCAAGCGTGTACACTGGTCTGGGAGCAACCTGAAACTTTTGCCCAGAGTCTGTGAGTGGTAGAGTTTCCTCTCCACAACCACCTGGTCTCCAGTTCCACCAAGCCAGCACTGAGGGGGCTGAGATTCAGATAAGCTGTTCAATTCCCCCAGGGGATTTAGGCAGAGGCAGGGCCACAATTCAGTGTGAGATAAAGATCAGCTGCTCAATTCTTCCAGGAGCATTAGGTGGGGGCAGGGCTGCCACACAGGACTGAGGTAAGGATGAGCAGCTTAGTGCCCCCAGGGGTTTTCCTATCCAAGAATGGATGCAGGTTGCTGGGGCAGCTGCTGCCTCTGCTGCTGCCTGAGGCCGGAGTTATGGGAAGACCCTACTCCCTTCTCTGCCAGCTGAAAAAACCCTCTCACTGACATTGGGCACCTGTGGGTTGACGGATCTATTGCTGCTGGGGATTCCATCCCTGAGGCCTGCTTGGGTCCTCCTCCCAGCACCTTCCTGTGTGGCCAAGGCTGGACTGGGCTCCATTATGCTTCTGGTGCAACAGACCTTTCTCCTTGACCTTTCAGATCACCCTGGGCTGGAAATCTCCTTCACTCCCTGGTTCTGTGGCTTCTGCTGCTCTAGAATTTGTTGAGAGTCTTTCTTTACAGGTATTTTGTGGGCTGTGGGGGAAAAGCTAGTGTTTGTGCATCTTTCTACTCTGCCATCTTGGCTCCATGACTGAATCTGGAAATTTTTTTTCATGTTCTGATCTTCCCAAGTCTCTCAGTTAAGACTATAACAAAGGGTGACAATAAAGGAAGGGATCTGATCCTACAACTGACAATCCATCTAATTACTTTGAAGTCAAAGATTGGGTTAAAGTAGATCTTTAAGCTGAAAGGTTCCTTTGAGATCATCTGGTCTAGCTATTTCATTTTACTGACAAATGAACTGAGGTCTACACTGGCTAAATGACTTGATGAAGGCCACACAGCAAATTAATATCAAAATATCAGTTGAACCCAAGAAGTTGAATCTGTCTTGATTTCTAGCCTAGAGTTCTTTTCACTAAACCCTGCTGCCTCAAAAATGAGATAAAGAGTTAAGTAGTTATACAATAATTTTTGTATTAAACTTTCATTCATGTAATTAATCTCCACCTATATTTTGAAGGCAGGACATCTAGTTGGTGCAGTGGATAGGACACTGGACCTGAAGTCAGAAAGACTCACCTTTCTCAATTCAAATGTGGCCTCAGACACTTTCTAGCTGTGTGACCCTGGACAAGTCACTTAACCCTGTTTGCCTCAGTAAAATCTGTAAAATGAGCTGGAAAAGGAAATAGCAAACCACTCCAGGAGCTTTGTCAACCCAAATGGGGTCACAAAGAGCCAGACATGACACAACAGCAAAAGCAATGACATTTTGAAAGCATGTGTTGGCAACGATATACTTTGGGATTTATAGATAATCATCTTTGTCACCATCATCAAAATAATTCACCTTTACATAGCATCTTAAATTTCACAGCAGTCATGTGAGGTAGGTAGTACGAGAATGATCATTTCATTTTATAAATGAAACCATATTATAAAATTTGCTTGATTTTATTTTATTTTTTGGGGAAACCCTTATGCATTTTTCCAGTCTTCACAGATTTCTGATATCTTTATTTTCCAAAGTGATTCTTATAAAAAATTCTTTTGTAATCAAACAATCTGATATCAGATGTTCCCCTGTCTCTGTAATTTTATAACCTTCTCTTAGGCAAGATGTTTCTTTGATGCTGTTAAACTTTCTATCAGTTTTGATCATCAGCTTACTGTGGAACCCATCCCATATTACACATCTGCCTGAGCCTTTTATCTCGGGTAACCTTTAAAAATATTTTCCTACCTCTCCAGTGCTACTTAATAATTCTTTTTAAAATAATTCCTTCTTGAAGTTTTGCACAATTAGAAAGAAGTAAGAACTTCTGCGCACAGAACAATATGGCAAATCAGATGTGTTACTTATGATTTTGTGGCCAGCAATTTAGCAGCTCCTCGCCAAAATAAACAAAAAAATCCCCCACAGGGTATGAAAAATCAAACTGTGAATTTGTTTGTTTTCTGGGTTCTTTAAAATGGGTGGAGTGGTTTTCCTGAATCTAATTTTCTTTTTAATATGGAGATGGATGGGAGATTTCATCAATGTGGGTATTTCCTCTACTGTTATCCTGTCATGCTATTGTTGTATGATGAAATTTAAAGATCAGGGATGCCATTGACCTGTTGCACATTTTTCTGTTCTGGTCATATTTGGAGCATTGTATTCAATTCCAGGCACCATGTTCTAGGAGGGACACTGATGAGCTGCAGTGTCTAGAATAATGAAGAGATCATGCCATATGAGGAATAGTTGAAGAAATTAGGGATGTTTTGATTGAAGAAGAGAAGCCGTAAGGTGTGAGGGCACAGGATAGCCAACTTTAAGACACTGAAGGACCAACACCAAGAAAAGAATTTGATTTGTTCTATATGGCCCCAAGGGATGGACCTAGGAACAGTGAGTGAAAGTTGCAAAGAGGCATATTTTGACTTGATGAAAGGAAAATTTAACTTCCGAGCTATTCAAAAGTAGAATGGACTGTCTTGGGAGATAGTGGGTTACCCATTATTAGAGATCTTTAGGCAAAGATAGAATAACCATTTGTTTGGTAGCTTGTAAAAGGGCAGTCATTTAGTCAGTCAATAAACTTACTATTAACCTGGCATAGTTTTTAGCTTTAGGGATCCAAAACAAAGTAACAATAGTCCCTTATCCTCAAGCAGCTTACATTAGTGGGGAGAAGACAATATGAAATTTGCTACGTGCATAGAAGATACATGTAGAGAAGATGGAAGGCAATCTCAGAGATAGCACTAGCAGTTGGGGAGGAGGGAGACCAGGAAGACCTCTTGCCGAAGGTGGCATCAAATGTAGGTTGAATAATAATAATCCCCATTTTACAGATGAGGAAACTGAGGTGAAAAGAGGTTTAGCGGCTTGCCTAGGGAAACATAGCTAATAAGTATCTGAAGCTGAATCTGAGCTCAGATCCTCCTGCTTCTGCGTCTGGCATTCTATCCATTGTGCCCTCTTGCCTCTGGGGTTTCTTCCTATACTGAGATTCTATGTTCTTGTTGTTTTGGGTTCTAGAATTAGAGTTAGGGTAGCTAGGTTTGGAGACTAGTTCTAATATTAACTGTGCAACTTTGTTCATATTACTTCCCCTCTCTGATCCTTAGAATCCTCACTTGGAAAAAGAGGAAAATGATGCTGGAGCTTCTAAGCCTTCAGGAACTAAATAAATCAAGATGTTTTTCAATATTATCCCGAGCCACTCTTGTCTGTGGCTTTCCTTACATCTTTCCCAGAAATTCTATCCCATGTGCTGGAAACCTTCCTCTGGGTTTTGAAGTAGAACCTGAGGTACCGGTGGAACTCTTGGATTAGCTACCTCTTTTCTCTCATTTTACTATGTCCACCTTCTTTTATAAGAGTAAGAATAATGTTAGTAACTGCTAGAAGTCATATAGCATTCTAAGGTTTGCGAAGCTCTTTTAAAATATTATCTCATTTTCCCCTCTCACAACAACCATGAGAAGGAGGTGAGGAGCAGTTCTCTGATGTGGACAGTCCTTCTGTGGATGTAGTCTATAATCTGCCTATATCTAATTGTTGTTCACAGTTTTCTCCACAGAGGATTCATTCAAAGTGCTGAAGGCATTTCTCTGATTCTTGGAATGTTTCAAGGATACCCATGTAACGCCTGAGCTGTTGTTGAACTTCCCTCATGTTCCTTGACTAACCCACTTCCTTTTCTAAACATCTGTGGTGTTTATATTGTCCCTTGGATCACTAAAAGTACTGAGTCTTCTGAGATTAAGGATTTGTAGTGAGCCATAAAACATCACCAATAGAATATAGCTGTAAAAATGATGAGCTTTTGGAATAAGGGACGACTTGGAATCATTGAAAGCATCACACGTTTTCAAATGCATTCCATCCCTTATTTCTTCCTCTGTACTCAGGCCATTCATCATTCCTATCATAGCTACATATTTTGATAGCCTAACTTAATGAGCTGTCTGTCCAATTGCATGTTATAATTTGAGTAACATACATGTGCTTGGAATATGAATCTTTGCCATTGTGGCATATTTCTCCCATCTTGCAATGTACCCTTCCAGAAGCGCTTCTTCTGAATCATGCATGGGAACTTTCACAAGCTCTGTAACCCAGATCAAAGTGTTTTCATGTTCTCACTGCTTTCTGAAGCAAGGCATGTCATCATCTTGATGTCATCGTCCTCTTCGAGAACGAAGAACAAACACACAAGCTTTCTGAAGACATCCTTGGGTTAATTGACTTGTCCAGTGCCCATGGGGAAAAATGACTAGGAAGACAACTAGGTAGAGGGAGATAAGGGGATCTCTCAGAATTTCATGAGTCGGTGAAAGACAAAGAATAAATAGAAGGTAACCCTTCTGGGATCTGGAGACAGAGAACACACATTAACAGATCGAAATCAACTCTGAGAGAAGAGAAAATTCAGATTCAGAGAAGTGAAAATTCAGAACTTCCACACAAAGGGTCTCACCTCAGGTAGCTGCTACTCCCCCATTCCACTTTAGAGAGAAGTGAGATCCTCAAACCAAACTATTTTTGCCAAGAAAACCCTAAGTGGGGTCACGAAGAATCATGACTGACAAATGACTACAGAACAGTGACATATCAAATGACATCATATGTATAAAACACTCTACAGATCTTAAGGTACTTTGTAAAATATATTATTTATTAAACTACTAAAATAGTCATTAATTTATCATTTCATAATCAAGGGTTCAAGTTTATAATTCAAATTCTATAGTGATCTTTTTAGACTTTAGCACCTTGACTATAGACATAGCATTGGAATGAAACTTAGACTCAATCCCATGTGGTTCAACTTCCTCATTTGATAGATGAGGAATTTTAGGCCAAGGTAGGTTATATCACTTGCCCAAGATCACACACAGTTAGTGAAATGTCAGAGCCAACATTCAAACTCATATTCTTTGACTCCAAGTCCAACATTTTTTATACACCCTAAAATTATTTTTGTATCATTTTATATATTTAAATTACTTTACACAATTAAAAAAGCAAGTCTAAAATGTTAATTTAAAAGACAATTATCGACTTTAAAAATCTATTGTCCCTAGTCCTTACAAGTAATGCTTCATTTGCTTAGTTCATATTACAAAGATCTTGCTTAAGTCTTGTTCAATCAAGCAAAAAGACTCAGAAGTGCCAGCAAAATCCTAGAAAGTTCCTGTTGTAGCTACTACAGTAAGGCAGGCTCTTATTCATAGAGAGGTCTTACAGAGGCCTGAAAGACTTACTGAGATAAGTATGCAGCACACTGAAAAAGTCACCGGAGACTTGGAGGAATTTTCAGTAGCATCCACAAATCTGGTACCTAGAATTGCCTCTTCAGGTACAAAAAAAAGAGTCAATTATGGATTTCTAGAAAGTACCACCATTGTTTTTCAGCTTATATAACATCAATTAGATTCTTAGAAATGAATTCTGAATCTTTCTACATGTGAAGTGAAAATGTTTGAAAGAAATTCAAATCATATCTCTATTCTTTGAAAAAGAATATAGATACTTTTTACTCAGCTAGAGATTTTGAGTTCTTCCAGCTATTAAAAGAAAGATGATGTGTAATTCCAAGACTTTATTACTACGATTGTTTTTACTTATGCATCTACCTATAACCCCACCCTCAGACTTCAGAGAGTCAGGAAGATACTGCATTTATCCCTAAAATGAAAGGAAAACCAGTCGAACTATTAGACCATGCTCCTCTTCAAAATTTACATTCACTGCTATCACAAAACTTTATGTTATATAAAGAAAGCCAATAATTCCTTAGCCAGCATTTGGTTTTGAGTCAGCTTACACCTGGCATAATATATTAAGCTCTGGATACCACACTTTAACAGGGACATTAATAAGTTAGAGAGTGTTCAGAGGAGAGTAATGAGGATGGTGAGGGGATTTGAATACAATAGCATCTCTTGCTTTTTATGCCCTAGATACCATACTAAGTGTTGGGGATGCAGATGAAAAAGAAACAATTCCTGCTTCCAAAGAGTTTACATTCTTCTGGGGGAGATAGCCTGTTTATATAAGACAAACCAGATATTCTAAGAGGCAGAAGTGAGGAGAGAGTGCCTTCGGGATATGGGGGAAGATCAGTGCAAAGACAGATTGGAGATGGAGTGTTTGTGTAGTAAGAACAGTAAGAAAACTAGTTTGGCTGGACCACAGAGTAGGTAAAGGGGGATAATGGATAATAAGCTGGAAAAGCAGGTTGGATCTAGTTCTGAAGGGCTTTAAATACTAAATAGAAATCAGAGATATGTGGCCAGGAAAAAGCCAGGAAAAAGGAAGACTGTAAAAATATTTGAAGGACTTTCATGTTGAAGAGGAGTTAGACGTTCTGTATGGTCCCATCGGTAAGACTAGAACCATTGGGAAGAAATGATAAGGAGTAAGATATTTTTTTTTTATTCAATATTAGGAAAGAACTAAGTCATTCCAGAAATGGAATGGGGCTACCTCTAGAGGTGGTGAGTTCAACGTTGGAGAGTTGAAGCAGACTCGATGACCAAATTTTATTCATTCACTCAAACCAAGATGTTTAAAGCATATGTGTGTGTGTGTGTGTGTGTATTTGTATGTACCAGATACGGTGCTAGCTACTAGGGATACAGATATAAAGAATGACTTTCCCTGTCCTTTTAAGGAGTTTGCATTCTAATGAGAGCTCATATTCTAACGGGATTTGAATCTTTGAATAGGTTATAGAAGACAGTTCAAATCAAGACACAAAACAAAATAAACCATGAAGCTGGATTGTCCACTGGCTACTCAATCACCCTATAAGGGCTTAGCTGGCTAGAGAGAAATATTAGACATGGGAACTGCTTTTGGGGAGCCTATAAATTTGTCCATGAGCAAAAGAAAAAAGATGTGAAGTTCAAGAGCTCCTGAAGGTTGTCTTGCGATGCAGCTAACCATGGGTCATCAGTCGCAGTTCTTGAGTGTCATCTATCTGCCGAGTACTTGGGAAACTAGAATGGAATGGCTCTTATATTTTCAGTGGTGGAAAAGGACACTGAATTTGGAGTCAGAAGACCTAGATTTATTCTCTTACTTATTACCTGGGTGACCTCAGGCAGCTAATTCCCTGGGCTTCAGTTTTTCATACGTAAAGTGAGGTGTTCTTTAAGATCTCTCTTCTTGTGCAAATGCTATGATCAATACCATTCATTAATCTTTTCAGCTTTCTTACAATATCCATGTTTCTTGTTTCTGGATACCAGGAAAATTAGAGGCTTAAAAAGTGTACCTGTTCCTTTAACATTTGCTTTATTACTTTTTGAAGTCTTTCCTTTTCTCCTAAAACTCTGTAGGGAATGTCCTTTTATATAAAGCCCTAATAAATCACAGTCCTATTAAGAAGGAGTTTGGAAAAGTCCAGTCACATCACTATTAAGATGATGTGTGGGTAGATCATACCATTCATTTTTAAAAGAACAGAAGAAATGCCACAGTGGGTCAGGCCATTATTTCTCCAAGCCAGTATCCAGTTTCCAACAGCAGCATATTTTGCTATGCCATTTAATTAAATGTCTTTCTCTTTGAATTAATTTGGCCTCTTGTTGGTCTGGCAAGAAAAATATGATTGGGGGTCCAGGACTTGTGCTTCTGAACGGATGCAAGCTGAAAGTGTGTTTCGTAGTTGTAGTCTTAGTAGTAGTATATAATGGCTTATGTGTCTGTCTCTGTATATGTGTGTATATCTAGACACATGCAATATACTACTGTAGACAGTATATTATGTTATAGTATATATATGTACATACATATGTAATAGTATACTGCATATGTTTACATGTCTGTGTCTACAGCATACATAGCAAACTATAGTATTCTATATAGATAATAGTATGCTATAGTATATAACAGCATGCTATATATAATAGTATACTATATATGGATATATAGTATGTATATGTATATATAATGTGTATATATACATTATATATATATATAATGTATATAATATGTATATATATTATACTGCACATGTAGTATACTATGGTCTACTATATGTATGCTAGTGTATGTGAATGTATACATACACTATGCTATAATATACAGCATACTATAGTGTATATATGTAAGTCTACATTTATGTATATACATGTAGATGTAGACATGGACATAGTCATAGACATACAACATTGGCTGCAACTACCAGGACGGCTACTATGTATACACACACACACACACACACACACACGCACACATATACATAGTCCTTTAAAGTTTGCAAAGAGTTTTTATACAGCTTCTCTATTGATCCTCATAGCAATTCTGTAATACAAGTGCTATTATCATCCCCATCTTACATTTGAGGAGACTGAAGCCTAGAGAGGTTAAATGACTTACCTAGAGTCACTTAGCTAGTAAGTATCTGAGCAGAATTCAAACCTGGATCTTCCTAACTCTAATTCCAGCACTATCCACTCTACAATACTGCCTTAAAATGTGGGCTGGCTTTCAGTGGGACATGTCTGGAATCTCTAGGTTTAGATGCTTCAACACTGCAGAAGCTGATCTCTTGAAAATTTTCCTAAGTGACTTTTACAGAATAGACCAGTTGCTTTGCTGTCACGGCTACATTATTGTGTATGAAGTGAATTGTTGAACTGTCGTGATACATTGTGATTGCAAACCAGGCTTGCTAGCTACCCTGTTTACTCAGGGACTGAAAGATTGGTATTTTTTCATTGTAATTGACTTGTATCGAGGGCTGTTGGTGGTGAGAGTGCATCTTGGCTGTCCTCACCAAGATATTGTACAGGTTACTTAAAATAGTCCCAACTAGAAATAAACTTATTGAAAAAAATTTAATGCTTCGCTTAGTGTATGAAGCACCAATGGCACTGTAGCATTGTACCAGGTTTGCAAATTATATCACAGGAGTCATTTATTTATCTTTTAAGTTTTGTAAGTTACCTTCAAGAGGTTCTTCCTGCTTCCTTGAACTGTCAGTGCCTGCTTGCATCCCTCACTGTTTTTTTTTTAAATACATATTCCACATTTCTTTATCTGTAAACATGCTATTTCAAGTCAAGCTAACAAGCATTCATTAAATTCTTACTATGTGCCAGCTCTGTTTTAAGCGCTAAAAATATCAATACAAGCAGAAAGACAGACAGTCTCTGTCCTCAAGGAGCTTAATGCTGATGGATGAAAACAGTACATAAAAGAAAAGTGGGGTGGGGGGGGCATGCCTGCATGGTGGCATGGCAGAGAATTCCCCCCAGTGGGAATTCTTGAGGACAGAGATTGTTTCACTTTTGCATTTACCTCCCTGGCACCTAGCATTTAAACGGGAAAAAATAGAACTTAATAAATGCATGTTGACCGATTGAGATGAGCATCAAAAAAATTTAATTAGAAGTGTTATTTACTGAGTAGTCAAAACAGCATTTGGCTATATGGCAATCAGAAGAGGGGCAAATAAGCATGTATCATGTAATTTTCAGAGGTGTTACAAAAATAATAATGTGAATAACAATTATTTCTTAAAGTTATATTTTGTCCTGTAAATTTATTGGTAGTCATACTCAGGGGTGGAGGGACAAGGGAGGGAAGGAAAAAAGGAAAAAAAGAAATTTACATGATAACTGTTATATATTTAAAAGGAATAGCAAGTTGTACATAATAGATTTACAGTTTCATGTGCAATCATCTTTTTAATTATTCTTTGTTATGGAAATACTTGTTTTGTTCCATAAATAAAAAATAAAATACAAATTTAAAAAGAGTTTGAGACCCTGGAATAGTACAGTTTCAGAGTGGCTCTATTAGTTTTAAAATTAAGTACATTTTAAACTATACCCATCCCCCTCTCTCCTGAGCAATCTTAATCAGTGCACCAAGGGTTTAGATGTGAGTAGCTCCTACCCTGGGTGTAGTTAACAGTCTTGGAAAGGTTAAATACCATTGAGCACAAGGGCTTCATGAATGCTTGGCTGTTAGATTGCCACCCAAGATTTCCATTTCATCTCTTCTTAAAAATAGCTCAACATGAAACAACAACATAAAATGTTCTGCTTTTAAGAGATGATTAGTGACACATGCAGGTCTCAAAAACATAAGTGATTTAAAGCAGTTCAATTGCATGTTTTTCTCTTCCAATTATTGGCTGTATAGGAATCATGTGAGTGGAATGTATGGAACATTTTTTAGCCTGTAAGAATTCCTAGAATAAATCCAGGCAATGGTTCAGAAGTTTTGCTAGCAGATACTTACAATAGATATTGCGGGAACTATTTGGAAAGAGATTTGCTAGGCTCAAAGTATATAGGCTGGTAGCCAAGTTGTCATTTATGGTGGGATCTTTCCAAATAGCATTCCTAGGGATGAGTTCTGATTCTAATGTATGGTACTGCCCTCTGCTGGATCAGATTAGAAAAGTCAACCCATCTTCTGATAGTTATATTTCATGGAATTGTGGACAATGTTATTGAATTCTCACCTACTTTGTTACCTGCAACATACAGTACCAAGGACTATTGACCCCAGTGTATTAGAAGCAAAAAAATTTGCAGATTCTCCCTTACGCTTCCTGAAAACAGGACAGTGGACTCCCACGGTGATTCCATTGGAGAATGGCCACAGATGGTTCTGTCTGATAGGGTCTGAGAATTGTTGGGTAGCCCTGAACTGAGTTATCTTGTATTCATTAGGGCCCTTGGGCTTATAATTGAAGTGGAGACTTCTGTTATTAAACGATGGGAAGACGGACAGTTTTTTCGGCCCTTTTATTTTCAGCCCACCCAGTACATTCCATGTTACTGATGATATCACCAACGCTGTGGAACAGTTGTTACAGGGCCCATGTAGAGAGACCCACCCACCTGAGCAAGTGCAGGGAAAGGCTTGATCAAGGGCTTCTGAAAACACCGATGTTAGAGAAAACACACACACACACACGCATGCACATACACATACGCACATTTATTGAACTCAGAAACAGTGAGTTCAAAAACAAATTTTTGGCCTCAATGAAAGGATTTTAAAGAAAATATTAATTTCATCTTTAACCCACTTTCTGTCTCATTTAAAGTCTAAAAAATAGTTCTCAAACTGAAGAAGCTGTATTTTCGTTAGTTTTAACTTTTTCCCCATTAGTTTCACTACCCATCCTCCTCTTCCTAAAACTGAATTCTCTTTTGGCAAAAACCTATCTGCTAATGCAGATGGAAAGACCTGTTTACAAATAGACTGGTTTCTGCATAGGGTCCACAAAATCGCCACAATATGTACTGATAATTTTGATGATAATCTATTGTTACATCAGCATAGATGCATTTAAAAATGAGTATAATTTTTTTTATAAACTAATCATTTTCTTAAATGGGATGTATCTTGACTTAATACCCTACCAGCTTTCTGTCAATCTTTCTTTCCTTTCTACTTGGCTAGATTGAACTCAACTAGCATTTATTAAGTATCTACAATGTGCAAGATACTATGCTGATTCCTTTGGAAACTTTCATGTCACTTTGTGGAGAGATCTAGACATGCTCCTTGTTTGTATGGGGGTAGTGGGGTGCTAAGTCCCTCCCCTCATCCACTGCTTCCTCCTTTCAATTCTCCAACTATGTGTGTATCTCTGGCCTCATGATGTCAAGGCCATGGAGGGTATGGGGCCTGACAGGTCACATTTTGTGTCCTTCCATTCTTCCTCTATCCCTCCAAAAGTTTGTCCAATGCAAATGTCATCTACATTATCCAGGGCACCCTTTAGCAGGAAAGGAATGACAGTCAATACCTTAGTTATAGATAAAGACCTAGGCCTTCATGGCACCTTCTGAGGGACCTCCTCTGCTGTCCCCCCTATGGAAGTAATGTACTGGTCAAGAGACTTTATTCAGTGATACTTTAGGGTGACCACATTTATATCAATATCCAGGCCTTTGTAGGATCTAATAGGAAAGCCTTTCTGTGCCTTGGTTTCTCCATTTGTAAAATGAGGTATTAGACTAGATGATCTTTTAGAAATCCCTTGCTATCATTAGCATTTTATCAGTTTACATATAATGGGAAATTTTAATACTTCTACAAGTTTTATCCATGGATGTTATGAATATTAAAACTGGAAAAATCTCAAAGATAGGATACTTACAGATAACTACAGACATCCCAGAAGAACACAACAAGTCACAAATCCAAGTATCATAATACAAAAAATAATATAGAAAATTGCCCAGAATTTATGAATAAAGAAAGCCCGAAATGAAAAAAAAATCTAGAGGATAATGCATAGGGATACTGCCAAATTTGATAATTTCAGCAATAAGCAGCAAATTATGCAAGCATCTAAATTATCTGACTTCAAATTCTCTACCACGTAGCACTTTCATTTTTTTATTGGTGCGGAATTTCCCTTTATTGTTTTTAACAGTATTTTATTTTTTCCAATTACACGTACAGACAATTTTTAACATTCCTTTAAAAAATTTTGAGTTCCAAATTTTCTTCCTTCCCTCCCTCACCTCCCCCTTCCCTAAGACAGTGAGCAATTTGATATAGGTTATATATCTGCAGTCATGTAAAATGTATTTCTATATTATTCATGTTGTGAAAGAAGGAACAGACCAAAGGAAGAAAAAACCATGAAAAAATGAAGAAAGTGAACGTAGTATGCTTTCATCCTTATTCATGCTATATCAATTCTTTCTCTGGAAGTGGATAGCATTTTTCATCATGCATCTTTGGAACTGTCTTGGGTCTCTGAATTGCTGAGAATAGCTAAGTCATTTACAATTGATCATTGTACAATATGTACAGTGTTCTTCTAGTTCTTCTCACTTCACTTTCTAATAGTTCATGTAAGTCTTTACAGGATTTTCTGAAATCATCCTGCTTGTCATTTCTTACAGGATGGTAATATTCCATTACATTCATATGCCACAACTTGTTCAGCCATTCCACAATTGATGGAATCCGCTCAAATTCCAATTCTTTGCCACTAAGAAGAATTGCTATAAATATTTTGTACAAATAGGTCCTCCCTTCCCACCTCCTCCACTTTTTAAAAAAAATATCTCTTTGGGATACAGACCTAGTAGTAGGACTGCTGTATCAAGATTTATGCAGAGTTTGATTGCCCTTTGGGCATAGTTTCAAATTATTCTCCAGAATGGTTTGATCAGTTCACAACTCCAACAACACACTTTCATATTTTTGTGTGTTCTTGGATGAGTATATTACCTGTGGGTTTTGAGGATAAAATGAGATAGCATATGTACTTCACTTTGTTAACCTTCAAGTGCTATATTACAAGTCAGATATAATTTTCAGTTAAGAACTGTATGTGGTTTTGGGGTTCTTTTTGCTCAAAACATATATATATATATATATATATATATACATATATATATATAATAAAAGCAAATATCTCAATGTAATTACAAAGGTTTGTCCAAATAGTTTCTCTTTATGTTGGTTTGTTGGGAGAACATTAGCCCTTTCATTAAGACATACAAGCAAGAGAACTTTTGTCTGTAGCACAGTTGCTTTCTTGGACCCTAGGCTATAACAGAGATTTGTCACAAACCTCATTGGATCATACGAAGGACATAGGAAATATTGGCCAGATTCAGGAGTTAGACACTAGTGTCTTGTGATAGACATGATGGATTGAAGTGTTATTGGTATACTGGAATGCCTTTAGACTTTCTACATTCCTAAAGCTGCATTTGAAGATGTTAAAGCTGAATCTAATAAAAATATCTATAAGTGCCTATTGTGTTAAAAGTGGTATGCTAGGTAATGGAGATATAAATATGAGAAACGACATAGTCTCCTCTCTCAAGATGCTTCCAATCTAATGGAGAGGATATGATCTACACGCAAATAAATATAACCTAAGGTGCAGTATGTTGGTGCAAAAGAAGGATCCAGACAAAGAACTGTAGGAAAGAAACATCTTTTTCAGCTGGGGGCATCAGAGAAGGTTGTAGAAGTTGGTTGGATCTAAGAGAAAAAAAACATTTTGAATAGGTTAAAATGGGGAGAAAATGGATCAGGAATAACTCATCATCTAGTTTGACTGACCCTCCTTAAAATTTTTTTCTTATTTTTATGTTCTAAATGAAATTAAGATTGGTTCTCCATTTGTCTTTATGAAACTGGCCCAGTAGAATTGAATCTGTATTGATGATCATGGATTTGAGCTCCTTGTTGACACTGAATTAGGTGCTTGAATGAATGAATGAACAAATGAATGAATGAAACATTTAATAGGCACTTAGTTTATCCAAAGAACTGTGCTAAGTGCTAGGGATAAAAGAGAAAAGACCCTTCCTGCTCTCAAGTATCTTACATTCTGATGAGGAGATACAATATGGAAAGTGTCAGATGCAAGCCAGAGGGAAAGGTTACAGGGTCCTTAGAGAGCAGTGCAAAGCAGATGTTAATGTCTCTGTTAATGTTATTTTCACTGATAGAAATCACAGCAATTTCTGATGTTGAACCGTTTGACGGTGTTCAGGACTTTGGTGGCAAGAATTTTCTTTTCTCAGTCTTTGCTTGACATGGTTGTATCACTTATAGAAGCATTTTTCAAGGTAACATCTCCCTGGGGTTCTTTCATGGGATGATGACTAAGAGGAGAGGAAGCTTTGCTATTCTCCAGGCTTGGGTTGAGGGTCCTGGGTTGTCTTTATGAGTGTCTGAGGAGAGATGGTGGTCATAGTGGTGGTGGTTTGACTTGTCTGCCCCCTCTTGTCTTTCCCTTAGGGTGCTTTCTTACTCTAACTGGGCTGACTTGCATGCCCTGTAAGTGACAGTTCATTGGTACATGGTGAGGATAGTTGACCATTTTACTACAGAAGTTGGTTCCCTGGATGATGCCTGATGATTGGCATGGAAGTAAGACCAATAGTCTGGGGGGTGTTGCTGCTCCCAGGGCTCTTGGGTTTACTGTCTGCCTGCCACGAGTCTCTTCCCTATTCCAGTCTATCCTTCACTCAGCTGTGAAAGTTATCATCTTAAAGTGTAGATCCGATCATTTTTAGGTAGGTGGTATAGTGGATGGAATGCTGAACCTAGAGTTAGGAAAACCTGAGTTTAAATGCAGTTTCAGAGACTTAGTAGCTGCGTCATCCTGGGCAAGTCTCAATATCCTCAATTGTAAAATGGGTATAATAACAGCACCTACCTCCCAGGATTGTTGTGAGAATAAAATGAAATACTATTTGAAAAACACGTTAACACAGGGCATGGCAAATTGCGAGTGTTAATAAATGTTTATTTCCTTCCTTTCCCTACTCAGTGAACTCCTGACTCCTTATCAACTCCAAGATCAAATATGAAATTCCTTGTTTGGTATTCAAAGCCCTTCCTAACTTAAGTGTAGTGGCTAGAAACATTCCCATGCTGCCTGGGCCTTTTCAGCCTCCTTGTATTTACCTCATCTCCCTCTTCTCCAGCTCATACACATATTCTGGAACGCACTGACACACGTCTCTCTGTGTTACTTGAATAAGATACTCTACCTTCTGAATTCTCACTAGCTATACCCCGTGGCTGGAATGCTCTCCCTCCTTGTCCCCATCTGCAAGCTTTCCTGGCTTCCTTCAGGTCTTAGCTAAAGCCCACCTTCTATAGGAAGGAAGCCTTTCTTCATCCCCCTTAATTTGAGTGCTTTCCCTTCTGTTGATTATTTTCAATTTATTATGTATATAGCTTTTTTTGTCCATAGTTGTTCATATGTTGTCTCTCCTATTAGATTAGATACTTCTGGAGGTTAGGAGCTATCTTTTACTTTTCTTTGTATCTTGACCACATAGGGCTTGACACATAGTAGGTGCTTAATAAATGTTTGACATAATGACTGACTAGCAGTTGGTCAGTGGTTCTTGCTGGTAGGTGACTATAGGGGCCCCTTCTCTGTAATGATTTCTCCCCTGAATGATGGCCGTGGGGAGCTGGGATATAAACAGATTTGATGATGCTGGAGACACTGCTACTTCCAAGGCTTTTGGGTTCATGGTTTTGGGTTGTCTCCTTCAGGGTCTGAGAGGAGATAGTGGTTAAGGTGGTCGTTTGACTTGTTTGGCACATACTGCTCTTGTCTCTCCCTCAGGATGCCTTATTCTTTTTTTAAAATTTATTTATTTAAGTTTTCAACATTCGTTTCCACAAAATTTTGAGTTCCAAATTTTCTCTCTATTTCTCCCCTCCCCCACCCCAAAATGCAAAGCATTCTAATTATCCCTATCACCAATCTGCCCTCCCTTCTAACATCCCTCCCTTCCCTTATCCCCATCTTCTTTTGTCCTTTAGGGCAAGATAAATTTCTATACCCCATTACCTGTATTTCCTATTTCTTAGTTGTATGCAAGAACAATACTCAATAGTTGTTCCTAAAACTTTGAGTTCCAACTTCTCTTCCTCCCACCCTCCCCACCCATCCCCATTAGGAAGGCAAGCAATTCAAGATAGGCCATATCTGTGTAGTTTTGCAAATGACTTACATAATAGTTGTGTTGTGTAAGACTAACTATATTTCCCTCCATCCTATCCTGCTGTCCCATTTCTTCTATTCTCTCTTATGACCTTGTCCCTCCCCAAGAGGGTTGACTTCAAATTACTCCCTCCTTCCATTTCCCTCCCTTCCATCATCCCCCCACCCTGCTTCCCCTTCTTCCCCACTTTCCTGTATTGTAAGATAGATTTTCATACCAAAATGAGTGTGCACTTTTATTCCTTCCTGTAGTCGAATGTGATGAGAGTAAGCTTCATGTTTTTTCTCTCACCTCCCCCCTTTTTCCCTCCACTGAAAAGCCTATTACTTGCCTCTTTTATGAGAGATAATTTGCCCCATTTCCTTTCTCCCTTTCTCTTCCCAATATATTTCTCTCTCACCCCTTAATTTCATTTTTTAAAGATATGATCCCATCCTATTCAACTCACCCTGTGCTCTCTGTCTCTCTGTCTCTACCTTTGTCTTTGTCTCTCTCTCTGTGTGTGTGTGTGTATGTAAAATACCACCAACTACCTAGATACTAGAAAAAGTTTCAAGGGTTACAAATATTGTCTTTCCATGTAGGAATGTAAACAGTTCACCTTTGTTAAGTCCCTTATGACTTCTCTTTGCTGTTTACTTTTTCATGCTTCTTCTCATTCTTGTGTTTGGAAGTCAGATTTTCTTTTCAGCTCTGGTCTTTTCATCAAGAATGCTTGAAAGTCCTCTGTTTCATTGAAAGACCATATATTCCCCTGAAGTATTATACTCAGTTTTGCTGGGTAGGTGATTCTTGGTTTTAGTTCTAGTTCCTTTGACTTCTGGAATATCCTATTCCACGCCCTTTGATCCCTTAATGTAGAAGCTGCTAGAACTTGTGTTATCCTGATTGTATTTCCACAATACTGGAATTGTTTCTTTCTAGCTGCTTCCAATATTTTCTACTTGACCTGGGAACTCTGGAATTTGGCCACAATGCTCCTAGGAATTTCTTTTTTGGATCTTTTTCAGGGGGTGATCAGTGGATTTTTTCAATATTTATTTTGCCCCCTGATTCTAGAATCTCAGGGCAGTTTTCCTTGATAATTTCATGAAAGACGATGTCTAGGCTCTTTTTTTGATCATGGCTTTCAGGCAGTCCCATAATTTTTAAATTGTCTCTTCTGGATCTATTTTCCAGGTCAGTTGTTTTTCCCATGAGATATTTCACATTATCTTCCATTTTTTCATTCTTTTGGTTTTGTTTGGTGATTTCTTGGTTTCTCATAAAGTCATTAGCTTCCATCTGTTCCACTCTAATTTTTGAAAAATTATTTTCTTTAGTGAGCTTTTGGACCTCCTTTTCCATTTGGCTAATTCTGCTTTTTAAAGTATTCCTCTCCTCATTGGCTTTTTGAACGTGTTTTACCAATTGAGTTACTTTATTTTTAAAGGTGTTATTTTCTTCAGCACTTTTTTGGGGTCTCCTTTAGCAAGTTGTTGACTCGCTTTTCACGATTTTCTTGCATCTCTCTCATTTCTCTTCCCAATTTTTCCTCCACCTTTCTCACTTGATTTTCAAAATCCCTTTTGAGCTCTTCCATGGCCTGACACCATTGAATATTTATTTTGGATGTTTGGGAAGCAGAAACCTTGACTTTCATGTTTTCCCTGATGGTAAGCATAATTCTTCCTCATCTGAAAGGATGGGAGAAGATATCTGATCACCAAGAAAGTAACCTTCTATAGTGTTATTTTTTCCCCCCTTTTTGGGCGTTTTCTCAACCAGTTACTTGACTTTTGGGTCCTTTGTCAAGAGTAAGGTATACTCTGGGTACCTGTAAGATCTCAGTTCCTCCAAGGTGGCACAATCATGCATGTACTGGGTACTGGTCTGGGAGCAACCTGAAACTTTTGTGCCCAGAATCTGTGAGTGGTGGAGTTTCCTCTCCACAACCATCTGGCCTCCAGTTTTACCAAGCCAGTACTGGGGGCTGAGATTCAGATAAGCTTCATGGGCAGGGCCACCATTCAGTGTGAGATAAAGATCAGCTGCCTCAGGGCCTCTACTCAGGGCTGAGGTAAGAATCAGCTGCTCAGTGCCACCTCTGCTGCTCCAGAATTTGTTAAGAGTCCCTCTCTACAGGCATTTCATGGGCTGTGGGGGGAGAGCCAGCACATGTGTGTCTTTCTACTCCACCATCTTGGCTCTGCCAGGATGCCTTATTCTTTCCACCATGCTGACTCACTTGGCCTGGGACTGAACTAAACCCTCAGGATCCCTGAGAGATGGAGCCCTCTCTGATTTCTAGATAGTTACCAAAAGTATCTCTTGGAGGACAAGGAAATGGGAAGTTCCTTTTTGTACTTCTCTGTTATTTCTTCTCTACTGTTTGCTATTAGGAGTTAGTTTCAGGAACAAATTAGCCTATGTCCCTGTCCTCTGTGATCCAAACCAGTGGATCTTCAGGAGTCAATTGTCAACTGTCCAGTTCTGGTTGTTAGGGAAGGCCCTGGGGCAGTTGGCCAAGGACAGAGTTGCTGCTCTGGGTCCCAGGATCTTACCTTAGGGAAATGCTCTGGCCCCAAGGGGAGGCCTCTAGATGTGTATGGGCCCTTGGTATCATAAATTTGAAACTGAAAGGTACCCTAGAGATTATCTAGTTGAATCCTCCTCTTATTTTGAAGATGAGGTAATTAAAGCTCAGACACTCCAAATCAGACAAGTAGAAAGTAAGTGAAAGACTTGGGGTAAGAATCCAAGTATCCTCCAACAGCAGGTCTAGTATTCTTTCCCATTGTCCTGACCTGTGGGAAGCTGGTGGATCCTTCTCACTTGTGGAAGGGAGGAGCGAGAGTGGCAAGGATCTCGATATTGTCATCCAGCATGCCGTGTTTGTATGTACCTAGCGGCCCTGTTGGATAATCTGGCACCATTTTTTCATATTGGTAATAAGAGAAGATAGGCATATGGAGATTGTGCAAGATAAAAAAGATTGAGTAGAAGGTTGGACTATGGTATAAGTGGAAAGAATAATGGATTTGGAGTGAGAGGATCCTGGGCTCCACTACTGGCTCTGTGACTTTTTTTCTCTCTGGGCTTTAGCTCCTCAACTATAAAATAGCCATTTTGGTTGAACTAGATGCTCTTTAAGTTTCCCTGTAGCTATAAATCTGTGATTGTATGATGTATGATCCTAGGTTCCCCAGACAGGGATAGATGTAATGTGGAAATAATACATATGGTAGTGGTTGATGTCCAGAGAGATTTCAAGAGAAGTCACAAAACTGAAAAGTGCTTCAGAATGAGATCATGAAAATTCCTAATAATGGTTCCTCATGTATTCCCTTATTTCAGATTGATTAAATTCTAGCAGTAAAGGGGCTGAGAAACATTCAGCCATTATGAATGTCTTACTGACCTTCTTGTTCTGGGCGCATGTGCTTCACTGGAAAATAGATTCTGGTAGATTTATCCTTTGCCATTTCATTATCTGGGCTGAGATAAAATGATAACATTTTATCATTTATTTGATAACCAACAATATTTACATAATGCTTACTATGTGTCAGGTACTGTATGTACCAAGTACTTTAGAACTATTTCATTTGATCCTTACAATAACCCTGGGATGTAGGTACTGTTATTAGCCCCATTAAATGGTTGAGGAAAACTGAGTCAAAGAGAGATTAAGTGATGTGTCCAAGGTCACATAGCTAGTAAGTATGGATTTGAGTCGGAATTTGAACTCAAGTCTTCATGACTCCAGGTCTAGTGCTCTGTCTATTGTGTCACCTAGCATCAAGCCCTTTGCTGTATTTTTCATTCTGTACAATGGACATAGGCCAAAGGAATCATGCTTATTCATAGTTTATTCCATATAAACTATATTCTGTTGTCATAGGATTTATTCCCTTAAGAATGGGGTCACCGTTGTCAGGCCACAGTCCATACCAGTAACATCTTCATAGATATTTGACCTGTCCTTGAGGTACATCATATTAGCAAAATAGATGTAGAAAAGGGGGTTATTGCATGCTTTGGCCTTACTTGAAGTCACATACAATTTGTATCAAAATATACCTGACAATTAAGGAAAAGGATAAGGAAAGGTCAGTTTGTTTTTTAACTTTTAACTGGTAAGACTTAAAATAGTGTTAGAACTCATTCTTACGAGAGTCCCCTAAGCAGACTAGTCAAAAAAGTTTTTTTTTAATGTAGAAACTAGGGAAACCATTTTATCTTTTTGGCCAGAAATGTATAAGAGAAGTTTGTTGTTGTTTTTTTTCTGATGTCTCTACCAGACAGTTTTTCTTCTAAGCAAAAGTATTAGCATTTACCCAGCTAAAGATTCATGTTAACTCAACTTGCCACATCTGGTTACCTTGCTCCTTTTTCAGGAGTTTATGCTTAGATGCCCTCCTCTCTAGTTCCCCCCTGTCTCCCATGTCACCCCTACCCTGACTGTCTAAGTTTAACACTTAAGTTTTGAAATCAAAAGATCACCTGGCTGCCTGCCCAAAAACTCATGTTCTTGGAAAGATGTGAAAGCCAGGCAGGGGACATTGCCCCTGCTTCTGGAGAGTGGGGTCTGCAAACCATATGAATTGTAAATACTTTTAAAATGTAAAAACCCAAGCCCTCTGCCAAGAAGGAAGAGATGAATCTTATGTTTTTCTATCCTCAGTTATTAGATATCTGTTGAGGATTACTGACTTCTATCGCACAATCTGTTTACTGTCTTTATCAACTGAGGCCAGACCAACCCGGATTTAACCCTCTGGAGAGTCAGCTCTGCAAACGCTTGCTATATTAAAGAAGGGTTTTTCTTTTTAGTTCCAGCAAATAGAAAAATACTGTGTTCTGCTTTCCAAGAGGGCTAGGAATTCTTGCACCTCCTACTTCCTTCTCTAACTTGGATTTCTTTATTAGCTGCTTAGCCTACATTTCCAATAAAAGGAGTAAAAAAAGAGTTTGTTAAAGTGATGCAGTTTGCTCTTCTGCTCTCTATCAAATGCCTGCGGTATTATGATGTTTCTCCTCATTTTGAATAACGCTTCCTGAAATGAGCTTTGTTGTCATTGCCAAGATTTTACAGTTCTCCACCTGTTCTACCAGTGGGGGAAAAGAGCTCGAAAGCTACCACTTCACTGTCTGGTAGTTCTAAATGCTCCCAGACGCTGACATTTAGCAGCAGAGGTCTGGAAACAAAGCAATAACTTCGCATTTCTAGAGTGATTTAAGGTTTGCAAAGCACTTTACTAATAGATATGGTGATGGTTGAAGTCCAGAGACACTTCAAGACAGGAAGGCACAGAACTGAAGAGAAAAAGGGAGATGATGATAATGAAGATTCCTCTATAATAATTCCTTGCATATCCCCTTATTTCAAGTTGATTGAATTCTAGCAGAAAAGAGGTTGAGAAACATTCGGGTTTTACTGACCTTATTCTGGGTACCTGTGCTTTACCATGAAATACATTCTGGTAGATTTCTCTTTTGTCATTTCATTAGTTGGGGGCAATAAAATAATACTAATATTAATGACATTTATATAATGCTTGTTATGTACCAGGCATTGTGCGAAATGCTTTGCAAATATTATTTCATTTTATCTCCACCATAATCCTGGGTTGTAGGTGCTGCTATTCTCCGCATTCTACAGATGAGAAAACTGAGGCAGACAGAGATTCAATTATTTGCCCCAAATCACGCAATTAATAGGTGTCTGTGGTCAGATTTGAATCTAAGTCTTCCTAACTCCAGGTCCTGTGTTCTACCCAGCAGCAAAAGAGGGAATCATTTCTCTTCCTCTGTATTCATTGATGTTACTCTGTCTTTATACCCAAACTACAAAGAACCTGTTTATTTCCCTCTTAATTTCATCTTGCTATTTGTTTCTGCCTCTGTCTTCTGCTTCCCCCTTTCCCCCCCATTCCACTTTCCTTCTAGGGGTTTTGAAAGAATGGGGGAAATGAGGTAGAAAGAAGAGACAAGAAATAAATTATTAAAGATTTTCTCTAGGTATGGAGAATGCCTTTTTTTTTAAAGCAAGTTACCTGTATAAGAAATCAAAGGACCTATGTATGACAGACATTCTGTGAATTGTTTTCCTGATTCTGCTTACTTCCCTTTGCATCAATTCATGTGCATCTTCCCAAACTTCTCTATATTTGGTGTACTCATTGTTTCTTAAACGAAGTAGTATTTCCTTACCTTTATGAACCCTTATTTAGCTGTTCCTCAAGTTCAAGGACTTTGTATGATAAAGACATGATACTGTAGAGAAAGTTATTGAACCTCAGTCCCAAAGCCCATTGATATGAAACTCTGTCCTTGTTGGTAGAGATGAATGCCCTGCCCTAATTAGGGGCAGAGTAGCATTGGCAAGAGTAAGAGGTAGAAGAGGTTTTCAGTTCTTTTCAAACTCCCCGTAGATTTTCAGTGACATACTCTCTCTCTCTCTCTCTCTCTCTCTCTCTCTCTCTCTCTCTCTCTCTCTCTCTCTCTCTCTCTCTCTTTCTCTCTCTCTCTTTCTCTCTCTTTCTCTGTCTCTTTTTCTCTGTCTCTCTGTCTCTCTCTGTCTCTCTCTCTCTCTCTCTGTCTCTCTTTCTCTGTCTGTCTCTCTTTCTCTCTCTGTCTTTCTCTCTGTCTCTCTCTGTGTGTCTCTGTGTTTCTCTTACTCTTTTCCCCCCTCTCTTCCCTCCC
Organism: Bettongia penicillata ogilbyi; assembly: GCA_023548195.1. Lineage (NCBI taxonomy): Eukaryota > Metazoa > Chordata > Mammalia > Diprotodontia > Potoroidae > Bettongia > Bettongia penicillata. The sequence continues at coordinate 3,150,671 of JAJHZJ010000455.1, read as the reverse complement.
ATGACCTCATCTAAGGGCAAGGCCATAGTGTAGCCAGCTGATAGGGACATAATAGTGACTGCCAGACTCATGTCTTTCCGGTGCTTTTTCCTTCAGCAATCTGAATTGGGGTTGACTTCATATATTTTCCTTCTCAAAGCTAGAAGTCAGAAGTACCTGAAGAGACTGCATAGATCTAAGACTTTCCTCAACTTCACACATGACTGGACATTTATCTCTTTACTAATGAGAGAGTCTCATACCAATGGGCTTTGAGACTGGAGTTACAATAATAACAGCTCATAGTTGAATAGTGCTTTAAGGTTTGCAAAGTGCTTTACCTATATTATTTCATTTCATCAATTCACATAGGATACACCCTCATAAAATAAGGGGTTTAAGTCTATTTATTTCTATAAGAGGTAGAGAGTTTTTCATGCCTATCTAGTAAGATAGTTTGGAATTTTTCTTAACTGTAGGAAATGACTCTCCCCCCTCCCCATTCCACTTACCTCACCTTCCCAGTTTCTTCCAGCTCCATTTCAAGTTTTTCGTTTTAATGTAAAAAAACCTGTTCCATTATTCTTCCCATTTACACTGTTGTAATTATGCTCTGTATTGTTTTCCTTGTTCTGCTTACTTCACTTTGCAGCAATTCATATAAATCTTCCCAAACTTCTCTGTATTTATAATATTCATTGTTTCTTAAGTAAAGTAATATTTCACACTTTTATGAACCACAACTTGTTTAGTCATTCTCTAATCAATGTATATCATGTTGTTTCTAAGTCTTTGCAATTAACCCCCCCCAAAAAAACCCCTCCTACTATAAGTATTTTGTTGCTTATGGAACTCTCAACCCTTTTTATAAATCACTGACATCCTTGGAATATATGGCTAACAGTGAGATCTCTGGTCAAAGAATATGGACATTTTAATCTCTTCATTCACATAATTCCAAATTTCTTTCTAGAATGGTTGAACTAATTCATAGGTTCACCAACACTGCATTTATATGCTTAACTTTCTATAATCACTCCATCATGGAATATTACTATCTTTTGTCTTCTTTGCCAATTTTCTGGGAGGAATACAGAATCCTTGCTGACCTACTAAACAAAGAAGCCCTGGAGAACTAAAAAACTTCTGAGTCACTAGTGTCATTGTAAGACCAACAGTAACAGCCTAGAGTCTCTTTTCCCCACTGTTGGAAAATATGAATATAAATTAGCTTTCAATTTCCCAGGAATCTACTCCAGTGAAGCTAAGTCAAGAAACATTTATTAAGCACATAGGATGCACCAGACATCATGCTATAAACTGAGAATACAAATACAAGTGGAAAGAAAGACAGTTTCTATCCTTAATGGGAGAAGACAACACATGAAAGGAAGTTGGCAAGAGTGTGAGGTTGCAAGGGTGGGAAATTAGAATATGTGTTACTAGGGCAAGGTAGAGGAAGTTGTGGTGGGGAGTCAGGATTGCGGTGTGGAGAGAAATGAAGAATTTTTCTCACCTCTCTTTCCTTCCCCAGTGGTAGGCTGGACCCCATAGGTCCAGATTCCTCACTCTCACCAATGCCTATTTCCACTAGACCCAGATATGAATCATTTCAAAGCCCACCAGACTTTGCCAATTTGGGAGAGGGTACCCTGTTTCCACCAGGGCCTTTCGCAATGCTAAATTCTACCTATAGTCCAGGGGACCTGACTTATTTCTGTCATTTTCCCTGATTGGTTTTCATTTTGTCAGTATTTCCCCTTAATAAAGTTGACCTGTTTTACTGTCTTATTGTGAGCTCTCTGTTTCCTTGAAGGAGACTTTGGTATTCTGAAGCTTCCTGAGTCTGTGTTAAGAAAGAAGTAAAATGTCAAGAACCATTTGGACTTGAAGCTCTCTTATTATTTGTGATTTGGAGTGTTTTTTTATGTGGTTGTTAATAGTTTGCAATTTTTTTTGATAATTTCATATCCCTTAACCATTAATTTATTAGGGAACAACTTTTAGTCATAAGTATTTCTGTTATTTGTTTGTATATTTTGGATAGCAGACTTTTATCAGAGATATTTGATTCTGAGGATTATTTTTTTAACCTATTAGATATTTCTCTTCTTGTACTACATGTGCTAATTTTGTTTGTGCAAAAGTTTTTTAATTTCAAATGATGGAAATGATCTATTTTATATTTTGTGATTGCTCCTATGCCCTGTTTGATTAGAAATGCACCCCCTAGTTATAGGTATGACAAGAATCTAATTTATGCCTCCATTTAATATTTCAATACTATGACCTTTAATATTCAGATCATCTATACATTTTGAGGGGGGTAATTTGTTTAGCATAGTAGTAAATCTGTAATTTAACAAAGATATTTTCATTATTTTTATTATATTGGCATGACTCAGCCATGACTACTGAATATTGCTCCAATTAAAAAAATTGTATATAATGAATCTGTTGAAATTTGGATTGTACTTTACTATACTCAAGAACTCCTTGGAAATCTTCAAATATAGGTCATGTCTCATTTCCTCATTAGAATGTTTATCTCCATCTCAGCTTTTTATGACTGAAAAGGAAACCAGATGCACATAATTTAGTTTTATTTACTGCATGCAATCAATCAGAATTTATTAACCAGCTCTGATGTACCAGGTGCTATGCTAAGTGCTGGGGATGCAATAACCAAAAAGAAGTAGTCTTCTTTTCTCAAAGACTTTATATTTTGTTGGGATAAACAACATGTTCTTGTTAAAGAATGTATATAAGATCAATAAATCCATAAATATGAGATCCTTTGGAAGAGAAGGTGCTAGCAAATGGAGTATTCAGGAAAGGTCTTTTGTAGAAGGTTAAGTTTGAGCTTGAGCTACTAGAAATTCTCAGGGTTAGAAGGGAGAAAGGAGTGCATTCCGGAGTTTGGGGATGTTCAATGTGAAGTTGTAGAATGGAGAGATAGAATGACATGTGTCACAAATAGCATGAGGGCCAGCTTGGCTGAACTGCAGAAAGTGTGGAAAACTTAAGAGGCGGGGTCAGGATGGCAGAGTAAAGGCAGTAACCCCGCTGAATTCTCCTAACCTTCTCTTCCAAACAACTTTAAAATAATGCCTCAAAGCAAATTTTGGAAAGGGAAAAGGCCCTATATGCACAAAAATATTTATAGCAGCTCCTTTTGTGGTAACAAAGTATAGGAAATTGAGGTGATCCCATCCACTGGGGAATGGCTAAACAAGTTGTGATTGGTATATGAATGCAATAGAATACTATTGTGCCAAAAGAAATGATGAGCAGATTTCAGAAAAACCTGGAATGACTTTGACTGATGCTGAGTAAAGTGAGCAGAAGGAGGAGAACATGGTGCACAGTAACAACCACACCGTGTGATTATCAACTATGAATAGCTTAGGTCTTCACAGCAATACAATGATCTAAGACAATTAAATGTATTCACATCCAGAGAAAGAACTGATGTAGTCTGAGTGCAGATCAAAGCATACTATTTTTGCTTTATTTTTTTTCATGTTGTTTTTCTTTTGGTTTGTTTCTTCTCTCACAACATTACCGATACAGAAATATATTTTACATGATTGCATATATATGTACATATATATGTATAATATCTATATCTATATATCTCAAATCTCTTACATTTAGGGAAGGGGAAAGGAAAAGAAGGAGGGAGAAAATTTGGAGCTCAAAATTTTTTAAATGAATGTTTAAAATTATCTTTACATGTAAATTGGAAAAAATAAAATATCATAAATTAAAAAAAAATCAAATTTTGGAGTGTCAGAGTCCATAAAAGGTTGTAGTGAAACATTTTTCTAGATCAACACAACTTAGGAAGTTGGCAGGAGAGGTCTGTGATACCAAGGATGGGGGTAACCCTAGAGAGCATGCTTGGGCAACACCAGCAGTGGGTCTTAGAGTTGGCTACAATAGGGAGAGCAACAGGGGCAGATTTGGGAAGTCTCAGCACAGAGACAGTAAGGACATTGGACAACTAGTCAGAAAGAGATAACAAGGGACCTTTTCCTGCAGGACAGGGCAGGACCTGGTGCCATTTAGCAGATCTGTTACCCATACACATTAGAGGATGCTGCCCAACACATCACTGGGTCACAGTTCCAGGGTGGAGATGAGCACTTGTGATTTGTCACAAGATAACAAGGACTCTGGTCGCAGTTCTAGGGCTAAGAGGAGCACTAGCACTTGTGGCAGCAAGAGAGCAGTGGAACCACTTGCAGTTCCAGGGCAGAGAGGAGTATTGCTTGTGACTGCAGGAGAGAGCAGGGATGCTCTTTCTTGGTAAAGATCAGAGTGCAGATCAGGAGGGCAGTGATCACAACTCTCCTCAGATCATACTACCTTGGAAACACCAAAAACTTGCAGACCCCCCAGAACCGGCTCTGAAAATAGCAATGTGAAAAAAAGCCTGAAGTTTGGGGCAGGGTTTCTTCATCCCCAGTGAGCAGAACCTAACTTGAACATAAAGTTTAGTAAAGAAATAGGCTGAAAAAATGAGCAAACAACAAAAATAAATTTGACCTTAAAAAGTTACTACAGTGACAGAGACAACCAGACAAAATTAGAAGACAACAATGTGAAAACTGCTATAAACAAAGCCTAAAGAAAGCACTAACTGGGACCAAGCCCAACAAGAATTCCTGGAAGAGTTAAAGAAAAATATAAGAATGGTAGAGGAAAAATTGGGAGTAGTGAAAGTGATGCATGAAAATTATGAAAAGAGAATTAAACAACTTGATAAAAGAAGCACAAAAATTACAAAAGGAAATATTACCTTAAAAAACAGAATTGACATAATGGCAAAAGAGATAACTAAAAAAATACTGAAGAAAACATCTTAAAAAACTTAAGGATAAAGGAGGGACAAAAATCTACTGAAGAAAAGAACTCCTAAAAAAGCAGAATAGACTAAATGGAAAAGGAGGTAGAAAAATTCACAGAAGAAAAAAACTCCTTAAAAAGCAAAATTGATCAAATGGAAAAATATGTTCAAAAGCTCATTGAAGAAAATAATTATTTAAAAATTATAATTAGGAAATGGAAAATAATGGCTTCATGTGATATCAAAAATAATAACACAAAGTCAAAAGAATAAAAAATATGAAGAAAATGTGAAATATTTTTTCAGAAAACAACTTACCTGGAAAATAGATCGAGGAGACATAATTTAAGAATTATTGGACTACCTGAGAGCCATGATCAAAAAAAGAACACAGATATCATATTGCAAGAAATGATAAAGGAAAACTGCTTTGATATCTTAGATCCAGAAGGTGAACTAGAAATTTAAAGAATCCACTGATAACTCCTGAAGTTGATCCTAAAATGAAAACTCCCAGGAATATTATAGGCAAATTCAAGAGCTCTCAGGTTAAAGGGAAAATACTGCAAGCAGTCAAAAAGAAAGAATTCAACTGTTATGGATCCACAGTCAGGATCTCATAAGATTTAGCCATTTTCACATAAGGAGTGGAGGGCTTGGAATATGAAATTTTAGAAAGTAAAGGAGCTAAGATTGCAACCATAAATAACAACCTATCCAGAAAAACTGAATATAATCTTTCAGGGGAAAAATGGATAGTTAATGAAATAGAGGACTTTCAAGCATTCCTGATGAAAAAAAATCAGAGCTGAATAGAAAATCTGACATTCAAATAGAAGACTCAAGAAAAACATAAAAAGATAATTGTGAAAGAGAAAGTATAAGAGATTCAATAAGGTTAAACTGTTTACATTACTATATGGGAAGACAATACATGTAATTCCAAAGCACTTTCTCATTATTATGGCAGTTAGAAGGAGTCTACATAGATGGAAAGTATGGATGTGAATTGATTTTATTGGGATGATCTCAAAAAATATTAAGAACTGAGAAAGAGGAATGTACTGGGGAAAGGGGGAAAGGAGAGGAAGCACAGGGAAAAGTACTTCACAAGATATGTACATAAGAAAGAGGTTTTACAGTGGAGGAAAAATGGAGGGGGAGAGGTCATCAATGATTAAACTTCACTCTTGATAGAATTGATTCAAAGAGAAAAGAAAATATGTATACACACTTGGTTATAGAAACTTATCTTACCCAACAGGAAAGTAGAAAGAGAAGAGGATAAAAGAAAAGGGAATGTTATAATAAAGGGAATAATGGATTAAAGGATGCAGTGGTCAGAAGCAAAAAAGACTTTTGAGGAGGGACAGGGGAGAGAGAGAGGAGAGAGAGAGAGAGAGGAGAGAGAGAGAGAGAGAGAGAGAGAGAGAGAGAGAGAGAGGAGAGAGAGAGAGAGAGAGAGAGAGAGAGAGAGAGAGAGAGAGAGAGAGAGAGAGAAGGATGAACACAAGACAATATTATTGAGGGAAATACACAGTTAATCACAACTGTAAATGTGAATGGGATGAAGTCACCCATAAAATGGAAGCAAATAGCAGAATGGATTAGAAATCAGAATTCAGAATCTAATAGTATGTTGTTTGCAAGGTACACATTTGAAACAGAAAGACATACACACAGAGTTAAAATAAGGTACTGGAGCAGAATCTATTATTTTTCATCTGAAGTAAAAAAAAGATAGGGGTAGCAATCATGATCTCAAACAAAGCAAAAACAAAAATTTGATTTTTATGTTGTTTACGCATTTCAGTCATATCTAATACTTCAAGACCCCGTTTGGGATTTTCTTGGCAAAGGTACTGGAGTCATTTGCTATTTCCTTCTCCAGCTCATTTTACAGATGAGGAACTGAGGCAAAAACAATTTTTAAGTTAACAGTTATTAAGTTTCCAAAGCCAGATTTCAACTCAGGAAAATGCAGGAGATGTTGTGGAAGTAAAAACAGCAAGACTTTTGGCAGTGGCAGAGGATAAGAAGATAAGAAGGGTTAACTCTGATGTTGCAAACCTGGATGACTGGAAAGATACCCTTGACTCAGATAAGGACGTTCAGAAGATGGGGTGAGTTTTTGGGCAAAGATAATGAGTTTTGTTTTGGATATGGTGAGCTGAAGATGCTTATGAAGCATCCACTTTGAGATATCTAATTGAGGTTTTGTATGCAAACGTGATTTCTGACAGTGGAATGAATTGTTGTTACTAGACAACACTGGGAGACTTTGAAAAGATTGAAGCCATCCTTTCTTTTCAATAAATAGAAGAAATGGTCTCACCACTGAGCTAACCATATGGATTGTAGGTTCTTTTGGAGACTAATAAAATGGGAAGCACTTTAGTATAAAAAGAACTTAGTTCCCAAATTGCACAATATTGCTACTGAAAACTATAGCCTGCTTCTGGTAGGGTTGCTTCAGTTTGTCTTTTCCAGTGAGCATAAAATGATGATAGTATGACATTTATGCCACTTAACTTTGCAAAGCTCTTTCCTTACAACAGTGTAACGACTTAAGCATTGTAATATTTCCATATTTGTTTCTGTGCAGTAAATAAGAATACCGAAGCTCTGGAGAGGTTAAGTGACTGGCTCCTGGACTCACAGCTTGTAAGTGCTAGAGCCAGGACTTAAACTCAGATTTTTTGATTTGAAATCTAATTCATTTTCCACTATAAAATCATTTCTCCAAAATCTGGAAAGAATTTTTGGAAAATTTCAGAATAAAACAACTTTTTGGTATTTCTCTTGTCCTATGTAGCATCATTTTCATAGATTTGAGACCCAAAGATAATTGCTTTAGGGTTGTGGAGCTGTGCATGCTGTCTCAATAGTAATGGCATATGTCATCACTCTAGGAGTTTGGATCTGGATTCTGGCTATGTCCATAGTGTTCATGAGAATGGTGATTTGGTATGTTTGCTCTCTGTGGGGGATTCTTTATAATTCTATAAATTTGATTTTTTTCAAAAGTTGATAACTATATTTCAATATGACAATGTTCCTTTACAACCTTATGTACTTTGTCTTCAATGGTTAAAAATTATTCTGAAAGGGAATCTTTTGGCTTCACCACACTGCCAAAGGGGTCAATAATAAAAAAAAAGGTTAAGAATCCCTGAACCAGAGATTTTCATTCCAACAAATACAAGCTTTACTCACATTGGCAGTATGGACACTTGAAGTGGTATTAGAAATGGATCTACTCCTATTACAGTAGCACAACTCTCCCTCACTCAACACAAAGTCAAGTGCAAGTCATGCCATCATTTCTCTGATGTCATGGTCTTTGAAAACAAAGGACAAACACAACAACAACCCTTTTATTTATTCTCTTTGCAAACTCTAGAGAGCTTGGGGGTGACTCCACTTGGGAGGATGCAGTGAGGGAGTTATTATGACCTTCTTTCATGTGACTTTCGTAGTGTGTGAATAGCTGTAATCATATTTGACTGCAGGCTTTGAGGTGCCTTCATCCAATATAGCAAGGTCTTTTCAGTGACATTTCTCCCTATTCAAATGCAGTGGGTTATCTCCTTTCTTCTCTGGTTTGTTTTACTCTTGCTCCTGAGCCAGAAACCTTTACTTCTTCATGTTTTCTTGTGATTCTCCTTGTGGCTGCCCCTTCTCAGCCTGAGTCTCTCTACCACACTGCTACAGCACTGCTGGAAAACACCACAGTTTCTCTTCCCCTTCGTCAAGATCCATTTAGGGTCAGTTACTGATCTTTAGAGTATGCTTTCTCCAGTTTTCTCCTTTAATAGACCCCAATGAGCTTTTTGAGGCCATGGACTGTTCTATATTCATGCAACACTGAATCAAGAGTCATATTCTCTCTCTCTCTCTCTCTCTCTCTCTCTCTCTCTCTCTCTCTCTCTCTCTCTCTCTCTCTTCCCCCCCTCTCTGTCTCTCTGTCTCTCTCTTTCTCTGTCTCTGCCTTTCTCTCTCTCCACTTTTACTTTGCCTAATCAATCATTTCATGTTCTATCTTAAACGTGCCTGGGCTTGATCTTGTGCTGGAACACCAAACAAAAATTGCCAACCTCTAAGGAATCTTTTGACAGTGACTAAAGAACCAGGGAATTTGTGGACATAATTAGGAGCTCTGAACAACTGCGGTTCTCCACCCCTTCCTTGAACAGGTTAACTTTTACACTCTGGCGTCCCCAAAGTCTAACATCAGAGAACTATAATAAATCACACAAAAAGGATATCTAAGTGCTTTAAGCCTCCTAGTACACTATTAAGTACATGATCTCATTAGAACTCACAACAGCTCCGTAAATTTGGGTAGAATATTATTGTTATTACTATTTCCAGTTTTTCAGATGAAAAACATAGGTATCACTATGATAACTGTCCTAACCTCAGATCTTAAGATGATATAAAATAAAATATACAATGACTGGTCCAATACAAATAAAGGTGATTATAAAAGAATACCATGCTAGTAAAATTACAAGGATTAAACACAGAGCAAGTGTTTTATGTTGATAGTTCTGGTTTTGGTTCCTGTGAGCATGAAGGCCTTCCTTTTCACCCCCTTTTCCCATGGAGGCAAAGTTTAAGTGTCGTGGCCTGAATGGAATAGATAATCCCCCAGATCTGATTAGGTGAGAAGCCCCAAGTAGATTTATTTTTGAGTCTTACATGGCAGTAATATCCCATCATAGTCATGTACCACAATCTGTTTAGGTGTTCCTCAGTCTATAGGTACCTACTTTGTTTCCAATTCTTTGCTACTACCAAAGTGCCTTTGTTATTATTTTGGTTTATATGAGATTTGAGTTAGCAATGTGATTTCTGGATCAAAAGGAACAGACATTCTTGGTATTTTTAAAGCATGGTTTCAAGTTGCCTTCCAGAATGTTGGATGAATTTGCTGCTTCACTAAGAGTATATTAGTGTGTCTGCCTTTCTGCAGCCTCTGACACTTTTTTCTTTTTGCAGCCTATGAGGTGAAACCTCAGAGTAGTTTTATTTTAACTTCCTTATTCATAGTAATTTGGAGGAGTCTTACATACCTGTTGTCAATGTGGCTCTAAAGCCAGCACCTTTTTTGTCCAGGTTTGATATTGGAATGAAATGAGGCACTTCTGATACATTGAATATGTTTGTTGTTTGTCCTTTGTGCTTGAAGAGGACAATGACACAGAAATACGGAGGGATTTAGATTACCTGGATGCAGCCCCCCTCATCTCCATTTGGAAACTGGTCTGGTCAGTCAGTCTTTAGGCATAGCAAACTCATTGGTTTCAGGTATCCACCAAATCTGAGATGATTACACCAGTTTGGGACCTTTTATGCCCCAAGAGCAGGAACCTTTGCGGAGACAGGATGCTGTGTCAGTAGCAAGGAAACTGTATAAAGAAACCAATCGTTCTACTACAGTATCATTTTTGATAGTTTGCAATTCTTTTGAGAATTATTTGCTCATTTTCTGGGCTCCCTGGGAATGGATTTATCTTATAGATTTGTGCTAATTATATCTATATCTATATGTCTTGTATATTAGATTTTCATCAAAGGTATGGTATTTGATCCATATATTTCCCCCCATTGACAGTTCCCCTTCTTATTCTAGTTGCATTGATTTGAATTTTTCCTAATACTTTTCAATCTCATATAAGTAAAACCATCCATTCTATCTACCCATATCTATCTATCTATCTATCTATCTATCTATCTATCTATCTATCTATCTATTCATCTATCTATTCATCTACCTATCTATCATCTATCTGTTTTTATTGTGATCAATTCTTGATTGATTCTTATATTTGTTACTTATAGCTCTGGCTCTAATACTACTTTGAGCAAATTACTTCACATTTATGGGCCTCAGTTTCCTAATCTCAAATGAATGGAGAGACAATAGATCAGTTTCAGGTTCCTCCTGGGTCTAAATTCTGTGATTCTGAAGAGTCAAGGTAAATGAGTTGCTATTGCCAAGCTGTATTGCCTTATTTTTTATATCACCTAATGGCTGGCCTATTGGTGATGAACCTTTCTGTGCTTTAACAAGGCTAGTCCTCAGAAAAGTGTACACATTTTGTCAGCAGCATCGTGTTCAAGGTTTTTTCAGTATGCTAGAACTTGCCACTTTGTGTTTCACTTGCATAACCCTCTAGAAGTGAGTTTCCTTTCAGTGTCATGATGAGGCAATAGACTAGGATTTTTATGGTGAAGGTGTAAATGTTAACTACTTGTAGCCAATCAACATTTCATTATTAGAGCAAGATTCAAGGAGATAAAACAAGCATCTAGGTCCATTTTCACACCTTACTTGCCTATCCTTTTCCATGGTCACTTCTGTTTAATGTAACAATGGCTCTCCCTAAGCTTGACTAGAACTCACTTACTTTGAGTCTTTGGGATCATACTTTTTAGAGCTGGAAGAAACCTTAGAGATAATCTGATCTATTCCCACTCATTTTAGAGGTGGAGGAAATTGAGACCCATGTAAATGAAGTGGTTTGCTCATGGTAGTAAGCATCAGAGCCCAAGTTCTGGAGTGTAATTCTCAGAACTAAGAGTCCAGGTTTTCCAGCTCCAGATCCATTGCTTTCCATCGTATGACAGTTGTCTGTCTTCTCTGAAGCAGATGCCTTCAAAAACCAGGACAAATTGTGATAAAGCAGCGTCCAACACTTTATAACCTGGAGTCAGGGAAACCTGAGTTCAGATGGGATTTCAGACACTTAGTAGCTTGTGGAACCAGGACGAGTCATTAAATCTCTTTCTGCTTCAGTTTCCTCATCTGCAAAATGAGCGCTTACCTCCCAGAGCTGTTGTAAGGGTAAAAAGAGGCAGTATTTTTAAAGCACTTCGTAAACTTTAAAGCCTATACAAATGATACCTCTGAAAAGCCTATGGGTTGCTTTCCCTGGTTGCCATGGCTTACTTCAGACCAACAGGCTGTTTACTTAGTCTAGTGAATGCGATGGCCTGGCTGTTTTATCTGAATTATTGGCTCTTAGCCTTTCTGACTCTCTTTACCCATTACAGAAATAGAGACATTATGGTCATTCAGTAGAGCCTCTTATCATCAGCACGAACCTAAATAACTGTTTTTCTCCCCTCTGTCTGATGCCTTTGTCTTCCTTTGTCTTTTTTGAAGAGCCCACACACCCGTTCATTCTCTCCCTCCCCATCAGGTATTTCTCTCACCTCCATACCAGTGGTCCCCTCAACAATCAGCTCAAATTCAGGAACACAAATGGTTTCTGAAAGAGCTTTGAATAATGAAACCCTTCTTATCATTACCAGAACACAATATTAAAAATACATATTTCAACAATATGTCAAGATTTCAAAACAAATTTAAAATATTTTTTTCAGATTTAGAAAATTATGTGTCATCTAGTTAAGGACTGGCCCTTATTCCCTGCTATTTTTGAGGCATTAAAATAATTAAAATAAGCTACTTTGAAGTACCTTTTAAAATCTACTTTTAGTAATATTTTTCAGACAAAAATATGTGGCTATTATAAATTTAATGAACAGCACAAGATAATTATCCTTAGGTGTAATTATTGTTGTTATGTTCAAAAGTGATTATTTTAAACAATATTAGGCTGTCAGGCCACAGTGTGCTGGACCAAACCATACCCTTCAGAAATATTTTTATTTGAATTATTTTAAGGGAAATAACTTGATGAATGGAATAATTAACTACTGCTACTACTACTACTACTACTACTACTACTATTACTACTACTACTACTACTACTGTTGTACTATTACTACTACTACTACCACTGCTACTACTTTTCCTTCTCCTTCTTTCCCTTTTTCTCTTTCTTCTTCTCCTTCTCCTCCTCCTCTTCTTTTTTTTATCTCCTTCTCCTCTTCCTTCTTCCTCTTTGTTTTTCTTTTCCTTCCTTCTTTTCCTTATTTGACAGATATTCAGTTCCCTCTTGACCTGACTTAGACAGATAATTGGTTAAGAATCTCACTAAGGCTAACCAATGGCTAAACTAAGGTAAATCTCCTGTGTATTAGAACTATAGCAAGTCAGACTTTGCCCATCCTTAGGGAATGGAATGCTCTGGGTACTGGTGTTTTAAAAGTTTTATTTGATTTTATAATTTTTGCTTTGTGTGTTTAGTAATGAGAAATCTCTAATTTGATTTTATATAAGATCAAATGTGATAATGAAGAGGAATCTTTGGTTGAAATAATAAAAATCATCTTTCAATAAGCCTCATTAAGTAATGCATTTCCTTCTCTCCTTCTTGCTGTTGAGTCATTTTATCATAAAATTTGTGGCATTTGTTGGGATATTTGTAAGGAAAAAACATCCAAAGGGTTAAGCTAACCTAATGTTAGGGATTAGGTAGTCTCAAGAAAGTTCTGATGACACAAACAGAAAAACTTTTGATGAGGAAGAAAAGAGGATTTTCCCTAGACTTCTACCTCTGTAAGAGACAGATGTGAGTGCTACTGGGAATCACTGACCAATCTTGACTTTAAAAAGGTAAGTTCAAAAGATGAAAATAATGATAGGTAATTGAGGATTAAAAAATGAAAAGTGCAACCCAACTCTATAAAAATAATATTAGCTTTGTCAAAGCTCAGAATCTGTTGAAACTGAGATTGAATATTAAGGACAATGAAAAGGATCCCCTTGTCCCCAACCCCTGAGCTATAATGGAGACAAAGAGAATTCCTGCTCAGGTGGATGAGACAATGATAAAAGATGACATAGAAAGTAGAACTACCCAACTCTCACTTTGTATCTATGCTATTGAAAACAATGATCTTTGGACTGGTAAGGAGAGAACACAAATGATTAAGAAGGAGTTGAAAACCAAGATAGTAAGGATATAGTGAGAGGATATAGTATAAGTATAAGGATATATAGGATATATGTAGTGAGAGAATATAGTATAAGTATAAGGATATATAGGATATATATATATATAGTGAGAGGATATAGTATAAGTATAAGGATATATAGGATATATAGTAAGAGGATATAGTATAAGGATATATAGGATATATATATACATATAGGATATATATATAGTAAGAGGGTATAGTATAAGGATATAATAAGTAACTTAGCTCCTCTCTATGAGTTTAAGTTATCAGGTCTAGATTGAACTCTTGTACTGAGAAAAATTGGTCGATATGATTTCTAAGCCATTGCTATTCAACTTTAATAGCTAAGATTTACATGACAATTTACGATCTTTGGAAAATTACTAGAGATAGGCAAATGTGGTTCCAATTTTTTTTTTATAAAAGGAGGCAGGGTCGATTTTTCAAAGGGCAGGGAGGTGGCACAATGGATGGAGTTCCAGGCCTGCAGTCAAGAAGACTTATTTTCTTGAGTTCAAATCCAGCCTCAGACACTTCCTAGCTGTGTAACCTTGGGCAAGTCACTTAACCCTGTTTGCCTCAGTTCTCCATCTATAGAATGATCTGGAGAAGGAAAAGCAAACCATTCCAGTATCTTTTATCAAGAAAACCCCAAATGGGTCATGGAGAGTTTGACATGACTGGAAAGTCTCTTAACAACAAGATTGAACTTGACTTTGATTCCTGGAAAAATTTACAAATTTTAAAGGGAGAAGGGAAGTGATGATCACTAAGAACCAATATAGTTTCATCAAGAACAGGTTATTCTTAATTAAACTCATTTCTTTTTTTATGATATATGCATTTTATTTATTTTTAATGCTCTACAGTCACTACCATAAAACTTAGATTTTTTTTTTACCTCCTATCTACCCTTCACCACCCTGTTCCCTCCCCAAGATGGCATACAATTCTACATAGGATCTACATATACGTTCCTATTGAATACATTTTCATTATAGTCATGCTGTGTGGAAGAGCTAAAATAAATGGGAGAAATCATATAACAAACCAAAACATAATGCACACACACACGCAGTTTTGCTACATTCTGCAATTGAATTCCATAGTTCTTTCTCTGAATGTGGAAAGCATTTTGCTTTAGAAGACCATTGGGAATTTTTTTTTATGTCCTTGCATTGTTATAAGATCCAAATCTACCAGAAAAAAATCCCTCACGCTGTGGTCGTTGCTGTGCACAAAGTTCTCCTGGTTCTGCTCCTTTCGCTCAGCATCAGGTCATATAAGTCCTTCCAGGCCTCCCTGAAGTCTTCTTGTTCATCATTTCTTATGGTGCAATAGTATTCCATTACTTTCATATACCATAATTTATTCAGCCATTCCCCAGTTGATGGGCATCCCCTTGATTTCCAGTTTTTGGCCGCTACAAAGAATGCTGCTATCAATATTCTTGTACATGTGGGACCCTTTCCCATTTTTATAATCTCTTGAGGATAAAACTCATTTCTTTTATGGCAAGATCAACAAGGAGACCGACTGCTGTAGATAGAGGAAGCAAATTAGATTTTTAGCAATTAACTTTATAAATTGTATAATTCTATCCTAGTGGAGAAGATGTAGTGATATGGCCTAGAAGAAAGGATAGCTAGTGTTGGGGTAGAAGAGTCTAGGGGAAAGCAGAAAGTAGTGTGAGCAAAAGGCAGCACTCCTTTGGTGATCTGCAATTGTTAATTATTCTCTGGGCTGTAAAGAAAAGCCAACATGTTTTCTTTTCACTACTCGTCGTAGTAAAAGGTATAGTGGTGGGATATCTGGCCCATTGGTGTGTTTGTAATGTGATTTGGAATATTAATTAGGCTCAATCCATTCATCAGCAAGTTTTCATTAAATACGTACTATGTTGCTGGGCTCTGCGCTAGGCACTTGATACAAGGGAAAAAAGAAGCAGTTTCTCCATGTTAGGAGTTTAGTTCTTGTATAGCAGGCGTACAGAGTACTGTGAAATCAGATCACATCAGTTACTTCCATTTGGGAAGAATTCTCTGTGTAGGAGGTGATGTGAGCTGGGCCTCTAAGAACGGGCAGAATGTACACAGCTAGAATCAAGAATGGCGTTATGGACATGGAGAACAACATGGTCTTGTATTCTTTTGGTCTCTTTCTTTACAGCAAAGGTAGGAAAGCTTGAGGCATCTTTAGGGATAACTAGTAGTCCAGATTGGCTTATCTTATTTTAAGTAAGTGTGAGAGAATGTGATTCCTTTTTTTCTAAATACTATATGATGATAGCTCTAATTTTGTTGTGTGGTGTTGAATTGTTTGAGTCATGTCTGACTTCACGACCTCATTTGGGGTTTTCTTAGCAAAGATACTGGAGTGGTTTGCCATTTCCTTCTTCAACTCATTTTACAGGTGAGAAAACTGAGGAAAACAGGGTTAAGGGACTTGCCCAGGGTAACATAGCTAATAAGTGTCTGAGGCTAGATTTGAACTCAGAAAGATGAGTCTTACTGACTGGAGGGCCAGTGCTTTATCCATTGTGCCACCTACCTGCCCCTGATAGTTTTAAAATTTTCCAAAAGGTAGGGCCCTTCTAGCAATCCCATGAAATTATTTTGTAGGTATTTCCTATTTACTTAACAAGGTTGATGCTGCTTTCCCCAATATGCTGTAAGTCCTTGAGAGCAGGGACTGTTTCTTTTTATCTCTTTGTATCTCTCATGCTTAACATAATGCCTGTCACATAGAACATAAAGAATAAATCTGGATCATATGTGTTCAGTAACTAATTTATTGAACCTCAGACAAAGTCTTCATGAGCTCTTCTACTTTTCTTTCAAGTATTTAGTCTGCTTAAAAAAAGAAAAGAAAGCTTTCAAATTCTTCAAATTTGGCAATTAAAATGTATAAAACAAATAGAGTCCAGTGATCTAAAATGTTGATTCTTGATTTGTGTCAGTGTGGTTCAATAGGAAAAAATACTGGACTTAGAGGCAAATGATGTGAATTCAAATCATGACTTTGCCAGTTACCAATGATATGAGCTTGGGTAAGTCTTTTAAGTCATGTTTCCTCAGTTTCCTCAGCTGTAAAATAAGGGAGTTGTACTAGATGATTTCCGAGTTTCCTTCTGACTCTCAGTCTATGCTCCTCTGACTAGGATATGGGGAAATGATGCATTACTGTGCATCAGGATATTATTAGGGTATGGAACTAAATGCTATGGTTTTCTATCATATGGCTCTGACATCTTTGTGAATGAAAAGAACCAGAAACTTCTGTCATCTCTTAAATATTTGTGTTGGGCTATCATGATTGCAGTCTGTCCTTAGTATTGCTTGGTCTTGCACATATGTCTACATGTCTGACTACCTTCAGTTCTTTGCAGTGTCTTCTGTTTCCACATATACAATGCATCATTTTAGTTACTTAAATGGATGAAGAATTTATTAAGCACTTCCATAAATAAAAAGGAAAAGGTAGGTTCTTAAAAAAATTCTGAGGAATGAGGATACAGATGAAGACAAAGGCTCAGAAACATATCATTTGTCAAATACTTTGGCTTTAAAGATTCTGTACAAGCAAAAAAAATGCCTTCTCCCTTCCACCTTTCTAAAGCTCAAATCAGAATGCTAAATGTTCTTTATAGATTGGACATACGACCGAAGAAAAAAGGAAGATAGTTATGGAAGTTCAAATATCTTGACTCCTTTGGTTCTTGTTTAATATTCTTGTACATAAGGATGATGTGGCATTATGGGTAGCGAATGAGCTAAGGAATCAGAAAGACCTGAGTTCAAGTACCAGCTCATTCATATACTGGCTGTGTGATTCTGGGCACATCACTTACTTTCTCAGTGCCTTAGGACACTCTCTAAGATGATAAATTGCAGAATACTTATGGATCTGCATTAATATGAGTTTTTTTAAATTTTCTAATTGCATTTTATTTTCAGATTCATATTCTCTTCCTCTCCCCACTATCCTATAGGGAAGTTTCCATATAGGGAATTCCCTAAACAAGTTAAATAGCATATACGTACACACATATGTACACATGTCATATATATATAATATACATTTTTACACACACACACATATATATTTATACACAAATGCTTATATATATTAATTATATTATTTTTCCAGTTACTTGATGACCCTTATTCTCTTACCTCTAAGGTCAAATACAAAGTCCTCTGTTTAGTATTTAAAGTATTTTATGGCCCCGTCCTATCTGTCAGGGTTTACACTTTTCTCCTTTCTATGCACTTCAAAGTGCGGTCACTCTAACCTAATTGGAATTCCTTGAACTTCTAACCTGACTCTAACCCTAACCCTAACCCTCGATTCTAACCCTAACCCTTCCCTAGACCTTCCATCTCAGTGCCTTAGCACTGGCCATCTGCCATGCCTGCAATGCTTTGCTTTCTTGTCTCTACCTATTATTTATCTTGGCTTCCTTCAAGACAGGTTAAATTCTACTTTCTGATGGAGGAGCCCTTTTTTGGTGGTTCTTACTATGAGATTGCCTCCACAAGGGTCCCCTCACAGATTACTTTCATTTACTTCGTCTATTTTATGTATATACCTACATATTTACATATCATCTCCCATATTAGAATATGAGCTCTTTCAGGGCAGAGGTTATGTTTTTTTCTTTCTTTGTATCTCTAGTACCTGGTACAAAGTAAATAATAAATGTCTGTTGAGTGACTAACCAAGCCTTTTCAAGAGAATCTCTTTCCTCCAGTGCATAGTGATGGTGGATGTGCAAGAACAGAACAGGAAGAACTTCAAGAAAACATAATAAGATTCCTCCCACCCCCTTCTTTCACTTTAGACAATGAGCCTGGTAGCCCTCTCTAAGGTAAACATCCCTATTTCTGCCTCTGTAGTAACTTAACCTCTGGATTGATGTTTCTACAATTCCATTTCACTGGAAATGGCATGAAACTATTGAACATGCTAATTTAATTTTCTTGGATTTGTTTATAGAGAAACCTAGCAGCTCTTAATATTTTATGTTTCATGTCTAAGCAGGTCTAAACCAATTTACAGAAATTATTAGGTGCTATTGTTATCTCTCATCTGTCCCATTCAGAAGTTAGATGTCTTCATATTCTAAAAGGACATCTGAAGTTTGTGTGTGTGTGTGTGTTTCTTAAAGTAATTCCAGTTGCCATACTCTGGCAGTTAAACTCCATATGTTTTACAGTGTCTCAAGAATTTAAATTTTTATGGACCTTGTCTTTGAATTCATTGCTCGTCACCTAGAGGCAGACTTGCAGGTTTGTCCTTTTAATGTATTTGTTTTGTGAAACTTGAAGCTACTTTAGGCCTGAAACAACCATCTAATAACCATACCCATAGCAACAATCGAGATCCTATCCCTTTTGTTTAAGAGTCTTCCTGTGCTGTGAAATTAGGTGTATTAATTAGCTCTCAGAGCATTCACGTAAAGTTCTCCCTTTGTTTTTCTCCAATCCCATTTCCAAGAAGAGAAAATTGAGAGTCAGTGATTAAAAAGGTAGACTCATAGGATACGGGGAAGAGAGAGAGCAAATGAGGAAGTTGAAGAAGGAGGTGGTGACTCCTAGGTCTGCTCAAGCCAGTAGACCATGCAGTATCCCTTTGGTGTAGTTTCATCTTTATAGGCTGAGCAAGATCTCTTCAAATATGTGACCCAAGAACAGATGTGTCACATATGGAGCCAAAAAATGTCTGTTTTCTTTGTTTTCATGATGATGATGAAACCTAATCTTTGTGCTTACTAATATCTTTGGGTTAGTCAAGAAATACTTGGAAGAAAGACTTCAAAGTCATTTATCTCTACTTTTTATTTTATTTTACTTTCACCTTCTTAGTACCGCCTGAGGGCATTGAGGGTTTATTTGATTTTAATTTTTTTTTTTGAAGAAGTATCCCAACTAATTTTTTTTATTTGAAGAAAGTATCTCAACTAATTTCTATTTTTGACTAGTGAGCTTGAATGCTTTTAGAGCTACGATAGGGTATCTGATGCCATGTGAATAGGACAGGGGCAGGACTGGACCTGTGATTTTATTGAGAGAGAACTCATGGATGAAAATTCAGGCCTTCTCTGTGACCTCTAGTCTAAGAGAGTGCTTAGAGCTTGAACCTACTCAGGGTCATATAGTCAGTAGGCGGCAGAGATTGAATTTTAATGTTATTCTGGCTCAATGGCTGACTCCGTAGCCAATGGCTAGCTCCATATCCATTATGCCATGTTACCTCTCGACTGCAAATACGATGATAATTACTTGGTAGGACAATAATGCTCCTTATATCTATGAATATGAAATCTTCTCCACCCCCCTCTCCTTTCTTTTTTCTCTTTTTTCCTCTCTTCTGTCTTGCTGTCTCTGTCTGTCTGTCATTCATATTTCTAGTCCATGGGTAAATACTACAGGCACCTAGGTGGTACAGTGAATAGTGTTGAACTTGGAGTCAGGAAATCCTGGGTTCATATCCATTGTCAGAAACTTACTAGCTGTGTGACTCTGGGCAAGGTCACTGAACCTCTATTTGCCTCAGGTTTCTCATCTCTAAAATGGGGTTAATAACACCATGAGATTTCTGCGAGAACAAAAATTAGATACTATTTGTAAAATGCTTTGCTAACTTTAAAGTGCTGTATAAATGCTAAGTATTCTCATTATTATAGTAAGACATTGACCAGTATGGTAGTATGTCGTGGAGTTTGTCTTCAATTTGTATTCTATTATAATGTCTAGATGATTTCTTGTTCTGTTTATTCATAGTTGCCTTATCTGTGTAATCTCTACATGTATTATCATGTAGTACATAGAGGGTCCATGCTGATATCAGGAAGACTTGGAGTTCAAGTCTGGCTGATATATTCTAAGTATGTCAGCATGGAGAAGTCACTTAACCTCTCAATGCCCCATGAAACTCTAAAATGAGTGGCTAATCCGATTTGATGGAGTGAATTTCTGTATTGGGAACTCCCTGTATGATGAAATTATCAGACTGGAGTTTTGATTTTTTTAAAAAGATACTCTTCTAAGCATGTTTTTCTAGGACATTCTTTTCTTCCTTTCAACTTCTTTGATTAGTCAAGATTCATGTCAATCTCATTCTTGTTTTCCAGTTAACTTAGAAAGTTTAGTTTTTAGTCCAAAGACCAAAAGATTTGTTTTTTGATTCATCATTCAAGTCAGTGATGGGTAGATTTGAAAATAGCTTCAGGCTGATATCCTTAGATGTTCACTTCATGTGACTTGTGTTTCACCTTACACTCAGTAATCCGGCTACCCTCACCCTCTCTCTTTTTCTCCTTCCTGATATGTCATCTTCTGTCATTGAGCTTTTCCATTGGCCATCCACCATATCTGAAATGTACTCTCTCCTCACTTCCATGTTATAGAGTCTCCCTCTTCCTTAAAGAGGCTGCCTAGGTATCATATTCTGCATGAAGTCTTCCTTGATCCTCTCACTCTCCAGTGCCCTTCCTCACAAATTGCCTTGCATTTAACTACTTTGTGTAATTTAAGTGTGTTTATTTATTAAATATTTATATTATCTCTATATTTGTATTATACATTTCTTTATCAACTTTGAATTCATTCTATGTATATTTTAATAATTGCTTATGGTCTCCCTCCAGTAGAATATAGGTTTGTTGGAGTAGTGAGGTTTTCATTCTTTGAATTTGTATCCTTAGTTCCTAGAGTGGTGCCTGACACACAATGGTTGGTTAGTTCGTTCTTTCTTAAAGAGGAACAAAGGGACATCGCCATGATAAAGTGAAATTTCAGCGTGTCTGACTGCGGTTGATCAGACCAATATGAGCTCAGAAGGCTCTACCACAGAATGAGCACAGGTAGTCTGTGTGAATATTTGGGGTGGATACTCCAAATTTGCATATCCTCCATTTACTTTGTGCTGTCTCAATAAGAGCTATATAAATGCTAGCTATTCTACTTTGTATTTTCAGTGATTTCCATGATACCTGGAATATAGTTGGTGTTTAATAAATACTTCTTGGTTGATTAACCTAAACTATTGACACTGAACTAGTGATAAGCACTCGTGGAGCAAAAAAAAGTTGCATAGCTGAACATATCCTTAAACTCATTGTATGACAACTTCTACCCAAATAATTAATAGTCAGAAGTTCCTTTCTGCCATTTGTGTTGCATGCCTATAGCTTGGAGTCATCAATCTCAACTTAGCAGAGAAAAGCTTTGAAAGTTAAAGAATGATTGAGTCTTCTGAAATCTACAAAGGGATCTGTCAGAATGCCCCTGCTACCTACTTTGTTTTTCCGCATGAGTGGTAATGGTAAGATATACTCCTTTCTGAGGTCTATGACTACTTGAGAGAAACAATAAAAATTTTTAGATCAAATATAGCATCACAGTTCTCAAATAGAGGTTAATGTTCTATATAGGTAGATTCTAGGTCACAGTGTTTCTTATCCTGGGGGGTCCATGATCCCCCAAGAGGTCTGAGGTTGGATTTCAAGGGATGTGTGAACTTGGATCTGGGGGAAAATGACACCTTTATTTTCTTCTGTTTTTTTTTTTATTTATTTAACTTTTTACATTCATTTTCACAAAATTTTGGGTTCCAAATTTTCTCCCCTTTTATCCCCTCCCCCCACCCCAATACCCCAAGCAATCTAATTTTCCCTATCTCCAATCTGCCCTCTCTTCTCTCATCCCTCCCTTCTCTTGTCTCCATCTTCTCTTTTCTCCTGTAGGGCCAGATGACTTTCTATTCCCCATTAACTGTATGTCTTCTTTCCTAGTAGCAACAGCAATACTAGACAGTTGTTCCTAAAACTTTGAATTCCAAATTCTCCCCATCCCTCCCTCCCCACCCATTCCCTTTGGGAAGGCAGGCAATTCAATATAGGCCATATCTGTGTAATTTTGCAAATGACTTCCCTGATAGTCGTGTTGTGTAAGACTAACTGAATTACCCTCCATCCTATTCTGCCCCTCATTGTTTCTCTTCTGTCTTTTGATCCTGTCCCTCCCCAAGTGTTGACTTCAAATTGCTCCCTCCTCCCTTTGCCCTCCCTTCCATCATTCCCCCCCCTTGCTTATCTAATTCTCCCCCACTTTCCTATACTGTAAGGTAGGTTTTCATACCAAAATGAGTGTGCATTTTATTCCTTCCTTTAGTCAAATGTGATGAGGCTAAACTTGTTTTTTTTTTTCTCAGCTCTCCTCTTTATCCCTTCACTAAAAAGTCTCCTACTTGCCTCTTAAATGACATATAATTACCCCATTCCATTTCACCCTCTTTCCTCCCACTACATTTCTCTCTCACCATTTACCTTAATTTCTTTTAAGCTATGGTCCCATCCTATTCAATTCACTCTGTGCTCTCTGTCTCTGTGTGTGTGTGCATGTGTGTATGTGTGTGCATGCATGCATGTACATGTGTATGTGTGGTCCCACCAACTACCCAGATACTGAAAAGTTTTAAGAGTTAGAAATATTGTCTTTCCCTGTATGAATGTAAACAGTTCACTTCTGGTAAGTCCCTTATGACTTCTCTTTGCTGTTTACTTCTTCTCATTCTTGTGTTTGAAAGTCAAATTTTCTTTTCAGCTCTGGTCTTTTCATCAAGAATGATTGAAAGTCCTCTGTTTCATTGAAAGACCATATTTTCCCCTGAAGTATTATACTCAGTGTAGCTGGGTAGGTGATTCTTGGTTTGAGTCCTAGTTCCTTTGCCTTCTGGAATATCCTATTCCACGCCCTTCGATCCCTTAATGTAGAAGCTGCTAGATCTTGAGTTATCCTGATTGTATTTCCACAGTACTGAAATTGTTTCTTTCTAGCTGCTTGCAAGATTTTCTCCTTGAGCTGGGGGTTCTGGAATTTGGCCACAATGTTCCTAGGAGTTTCTCTTTTTGGATCTCTTTCAGGTGGTGATCGATGAATTCTTTCAATACTTATTTTGCCCTCTGGTTGTAGAATGTCAGGGCAGTTTTCCTTGATAATTTCATGGAAGATGATGTCTAGGCTCTTTTTTTGATCATGACTTTCAGGTAGTCCCATAATTTTTAAATTGTCTCTCCTGGATCTATTTTCCAGGTCAGTTGTTTTTCCCATGAGATATTTCATATTCTCTTCCATTTTTTTCATTCTTTTGGTTTTGTTTGGTGATTTCTTGGTTTCTCGTAAAGTCATTAGACTCCATCTGTCCCATTCTAATTTTGAGAGAACTATTAAATTCAGTGAGCTTTTGAACCTCTTTTTCCATTTGGCTAATTCTGCTTTTGAAAGCATTCTTCTCCTCATTGGCTTTTTGAACCTCTTTTGCCAATTGAGTGAGCCTATTTTTCAAGGTGTTAATTTCCTCAGCATTTTTTTGGGTCTCCTTTACCAAGGTATTGACCCGTTTTTCATACTTTTCTTGCATGTCTCTCATTTCTCTTCCCAGTTTTTCCTCTACCTGTCTAACTTGCTTTTCAAAATCTTTTTTGAGCTCTTCCAAGGCCTGAGCCCACCCGCCACCCCCCTGAGGTGTCTGGGGTACTGAGGCCCCGCCCTCCACGTCTTTCCCTGATGGCAAGAATACGTCCTCATCATCAGATCCGAAGGTCGGGATCATTTGCATTTGTTGGAAAAAACTCTCTATAGTCTTATTTTTCTTCCCTTTTCTAGGCATTTTCCCAGCCAGTTATTTGACTTCTGAGATTCCTGTCCACCACTGCCTAGATCCGTCCAGCTAGTGCTTGGGGTCTGAGGTTCAAATGGGCTTTCCGCAGCAAGCTTTAGTTCTGGTGCTGGGGTGGGGGGGGCGCCTCCCAGGCTCAGCTCCCTCAGGGGCTTTATGCAGAGGCCTTCAGCAGTGGAGCAGGGTGGGGCAGGGCTGTCTCCCAAGCTCAGCTCCCTCAGGTTGTTTATGCAGAGACCTTCAGTAATGAAGATCCTGCTTGCTGCTGAGGGAGTCTGGGGAGCCGCCGCTGCTGCCTCTGCTGCCGCCCATGCCTCTGCCTCCCCCGCTTCCTGCCCCTGTCTCTGCCGCCACCGCTTCCTCCCGAGGGGGCCCGAGTCACAGAGACACTCCGCTCCCCCTCTCCAGCCAGCCGTCTCTCTCACTAACCTGTAGCTTCTGTGGGTGGAGGGACTTTCCCGGCTGCTGGAGCTTCCATCCCCGAAGCCTGCTCGGGTCAGCTTCTCTGGGGCCCCGGCCAGGGCAACGCTGGGGGTGGGGTCTGCTTTCCGGAGTGCGACAGACCCTGGGGACGGGTCTCCAGGGCTCTCTGGCACGGAAATCTCTTCCACTCTAGTTCTGCACACCTTTCAGTGATCCAGAATTTATGCGGATCTCTTTTTACATTAATTCTATGGGCTGTGGGTTGGAGCTTGTAAATGTGCATCCTTCTACTCTGCCATCTTGGCTTCGCCCCTGACACCTTTATTTTCACTAAATTTTAATTGAAATTTAGCATTTCCTTTAATTATGACTTAAAATAAAAGGGTAGCTAGATGGTGCAATGGATGGAGCACCAGTGCTGGAGTCAGGAGGACCTGAGTTCAAATCTCACCTCAGACACTTGACACTTACTATCTGTGTGACCTTGGGCAAGTCACTTACCCTCAACTGCCTCATCCTGGGTCATCTCCAGTCATCCTGATTAATATCTGGTCACTGGATTCAGATGGCTCTGGAGGAGAAATGAGGCTGGTGACCTACACAGACCTCCCTCACTCAAAACAAAGTCAAGTGCAAGTCATGTCATTATTTCTCTGATGGCATGATCTTCTTTGGCAATGAAGGACAAACACACAAATACTTAAAATAAAACAACATTATTTTGAGAAGATATCTGTAGTTTTCTATAGACTGCTGAAGGGATTCAGGATACAGAAAAGGTTTAGCCCCTCAAGGCTGGGATAATTCAGGAGCAGCACACTTACATCTAATAAATGTGTAGTTTCCATCTCTATCATTTGCTGTACTTACTTCATTTCACATGCGTATCTGAGTTATGTCATTAAAGGGACATCAGAGCCTCAGGGAATAAGTCAGTACTCCCTGATCTTACCTGTAGGAATAAATGTAAGCTGCATACTGTAAGTTCTCCCTTTGCCCTTCAAGCAAGATAAAATGCAGCCAAGTATGGCATTGGAAGACTCGAATTCTGGCTTCAGATGAAAATGCTGCAATTGAAAACTTTCCAGAACAACATGTACTTGGAACCATATTAAAGAAAAACTCTTTTGGCATTTAAGCCAAATGACCCAGCAGGCTGATAGTGTGGGACATATTTCACAGTTGTATAAATATTTAAAACGTTTTTCCAGTCTATAAAGCAAGTCAATGAGGTTTAAAAAAATTGTTTTAATAAAGCTCAACAATGAAATCAACCTGCCTAACTTCACTTGTTGAGAAAATGGGCTCTGCTCTTCTCACCTTGTAGATATACTCCTTGCCTTGGAGTATTGCATAGGCATGGAGTGCTTTTCAAACAGGAAAATAAGGGAAATTTCCTTTTCAGAGAATTTCAGGGGTGATTCAAAAGAAAATACATGTGTTTCAGGTGGCTTGTCTCTTCAGGGACCCTTCTGGCTTTGGGGAGCTTTACCTATATTATCTAGGGGCCTCTGCAGACTGGACTTCATCACGCTTTGTCAGTGCTTTTGAATCTGGCTAAGGGAGAACATACTTTCATGTTAACTATGAACTACAAAGCAGGGTGATCATTTTGTTTCCAATTTTGGGCTGTTTATCTCTTTTTATTAATAGTTTTAAAAAATTCAGCTTTTCTCTAGCACTCATTCAACTTGTGTAAAGAGATCTTACCCTAAATTAGTAGGCTCCATCATTTGAAAAGTGGATGCTTTCCAAATTGGAATTCTGCAAAGGAAGAGACTAAAATGCCCATACCCATGAACCCAAAGATTCTTTTGTTAGGCATATGCACCAAGGAGGTCAATGACAAAAAGAAAGGCTGCATGTACATGGGTATATTTTTGTGATGAAAGAAAAACTCAGAAACAAAGTGGATGTCCATCAACTGAGGAATGTCCTGATAGACTGTGGTACAGGAATGTAATAAAATATTATAGTATGTTAAGAAACATTGAATATGAAGAAAACAGACAAGCATGAAAACACTCACATAAACTGATGCAAAATGAAACAAAATGCACCATGATTGCAACAATGTAAATGGAAAGAACCGTTAGACAAAAGCATTGAAAATAGATGTTGAGAAATTGTAAATAATAAGCTTGGTCCCAAAGAAGAAATATGAAAAAGATTCCTCTCTGTGTTCCTTTGCCAAGGTAGGCTTGTGAGGGGGTGGAGATGGGTTGTTCCAGGGTATAGAACACTGCAAATAGTATTAGGGTATTAAAAATGTATCGAATAATTTTCTTGAATCTTTTCCCCTTTTATTTTTTTTTATTTCTTTTGAAAAAATTCAAGGATAAAGAGGCAATCTAATCTCAATGATATAAAAACAAAAGATGAAAGTACAAATCTGTTTTTAATATCGGATACTTTCTAAAGCCTTCATAGATTTACTTTCAGAGCCCGTTTGAATTTACTTTTACAATTCTTACTTTGCTTTTTGACTCATTTATTTAGAAAGAGCCACCAACAGAGTAATATAGTGAAAAGAGCACAAGCTCTTGGCCTGAGTTCAAGTTCTGCTTTGGTTCTTACCTGTGTGATGTTTGGTGAAAACACTTACCTTCCCTGGGTTTCAGTTTTTCACTTGTAAGTTGAAAGAGTTGGACAAATTGATCTCCAAGCTCCCTTCCTGCTCTAGATTTATGATTTGTATCCTTAATATTCAATGATAACATCTCTTCAGCAGGCATAAATGAATTGTTATCCGAATTCTTGCAGGGAGTATCAGAAACAAGGAGATGGCAGATCCACTGGAATCTTTGAATACATAAAAACTCATTTTTTTATTTAATATGCTGAAAATACTTTCCTACATCCTTTATTGTCATCAGATCTTGCAAAAACTCTTCGCTTCACTCCATAGTCGGAGTTTTAATATCCCTCTTTTACAGCTGAAGAACAGGTGCAGGGCAAATCATTAAGTGAGTTTTCTCATGGTCATACAGCTACTCAATATTAGTATTTAGGTGTGATGAGAGTAAGGACTGTTTCTTTTTGAATTGCAGCACCTAACACAGTACCTTGTATCTAGTAGGTACTTAGTAATTTTTTGTTGAATGGAATTGACAGATTTAGTTAATAATAAATAGTCAGTAAACATCTATTCAGTAACTACTAGGTACCAAGCACTGTGCTAAGCTCTGGGGCTACAAAAAGTGGTGACCTGCCCTTAAGGGGCTCAAAATCTCCAAAGGGAGACAATAAATAAAACACACACACACACACACACACACACACACACACACACACACACATATATATATAGACAAGTTATAAATAGGAAATAGACAAGAAAGGCCCTGGAATTAAGAGGGTCCAAGAAAGACTTCCTGTGGAAAATCAGGGCAGTGGATAGAGCACTGGCTCTGGAGTCAGAAAGACTCATCTTCCCGAGTTCAAATCTGGCCTCAGGCACTTGCTACCTGGGTGACCCTGGGCAAATCATTTAACCCTATTTGCCTCAGTTTCCTTACCTGTAAAATGAGCTGGAGAAGGAAATGGCAAACCACTCCCGTATATCTTCCAAGAAAACCCTAAGTGGGGTCATGAGGAGTTGCATACAACTGAACAATGACTGAAAATAACAGAAAATGGGATTTTAGCTGGAATCTAAAGGAAGCCAGGGACGTCAGAAGGTAGAAAACGGAGAGCATTCCAGGCATGTGGGATAGCCACTGGAAATTCCCTTAACCAAGAGATGGAGACAGTGACACTGGATCAAAGGGTACGCGTCAGGGAGTAAGAAGACAGGAAGGTTTGAGGGGGCTAGGTCATGAATGTCTTTGAATGCCATGCAGAGGATTTTGTATTTGATCCTGAAGAGGAAAGGGAGCCACTGGTGTTTATCTGAGGAGGGCAGTGCCATGGATTTAGAAGTGAAATCTAGGTCTTTCAAGTCTAATAAGTCTACTGCTCTAAACCTGCTCACTGAATCACACAGATTCTCTTTTACAGGGTTTCTTTTGTCACTAGTTAAAAAAAATTCACTTGTTTTAATTTTCTTTTCCATGATGTTTCTATATACTTTTCCCTGGCTCTCCTCTCTTTGCCTCTGATTAAGCATCTTCTATAATAATGGGACTGATATCTCTAGATTGGAGGGGTTTGGAAATAATCTTAGAGGGTGAATTTCTTATCCATTATTTTAGTATTTACACCAAGTTGAAGAATGTAATGCAAATGCTAGTCACTTATCATCATAACACTACTTATGTTATCAAGCTGCAAACTCTTTTTATGGGACAACATCTCCTCAATTTGTTCTTTTGTAACTTGATGCTGTGTTGTTAATACATGGTCTAAGACTACAGGCCTGCTACTGTCCAAGGTTCTTGAAAAAAAATACGCGCTGATTTTATGTTTGTCCATAGATTGCAGAGTGAGAAATGGATGAACGTGAAGCCGGGAGATATCATTAAACTAGAAAATAACCAATTTGTTGCTGTGAGTAACTAATTTCTTTTTTCTTTAAATCATGTGCTTCAGAAAATTAAAATAGTTCGCATATGTAATACATAGATATCTATAGCATATGTACTGAAGTTATGATAGGAAAAGAAGATGGGCTGGTTACATGAGAAGAGAAAGACAGCTTGAGTGTTCCGCTGACATCCTTATGATGTTTCAAACAAATGAAAAACGTCTTTAGCACATCCTGTGGATACCCTGTGGCAAACTTAGGGGAATACATAAAATAAGAGGAGCACAGGTGGACAGCCAGAGGTAGGTTGCTGTCTGCATTGCATAGAAGGATCATAGGATTGTAGATTGGACCCAGAAGACACCTTTGAGGCCATAGAGTCCAACCCTTTCATTTTTACACATGAGGAAATCAAGGTACAGAGTGTCTTTTCCAGGATTTTATATATATATGTATCTGAAGCAGGGTTTGTATCCTGAGCTAACTCCAAGTCAAATGTACTAGTCAATGTGCTACCCTGCCTCAAACCATCCAAATCAATGAGATCACAGTCCCATTTAAGTATTTAATTATAGATTCTTAAATGTTATATTTGCAAATATAGATCTTTATTCATTTAGAGTCATTAGGTAAATATTAGTTTGATAAAATAAAAAATTTTGAATTATAAGAATACTTAAAAATGAATATAACTTAACTACTTTTAAGTGAATTAAAAAAGAAAACTATGATTTTATTGGTGTCAGGAACTTCCTATGAGAAACTTTCTCCACTGGCCGAGATGGTAACTATAATTTGTAGTCTTAAAGATTTGCCTAAAACCTCAAGAAATTAAGTGATTTTAACAGACTTCATGGATGGGATCTGTCAAGAGGAGGTACTTAAAACCAGATGATCCTGAATAGAGGCCAGCTCTCTATCACTTTGCTCTCCTGCTTCTCATGTCTAAATTAATATATTAACTCAAACCACTGCCTAGAAGTCCTTAGGAGTGCCCTTATGTGAAAAAAGATGGGTACTTCAAAACAGCTTGTTTTCAAATATTTTAACCACCAACCCCAGTATTCTGGTTAAAATATAATCTGCAGTGTAAAGGAAGAAAATGTCAGTTAAAGATAGACTGCACCTCAGTCTTTGTTTAGATTAATGTAATTAATAAATATTGATTATAATTGATAACTGTTAATACTGAAATAATTGACTCAGAGTCAGCACAGCATAGAACTCAGAGCGTTGGGCTTGGAATCCCAAAGAACTGGGTTCTAATATTACCACTGGCATTACCAGTGTCCTGGGGCAAGTCCCTTAACCTGTAGGTGCCTCATGCTGCTAATTGAGGGCTAATTTACTACCATATATGTTTTACTGTGGTGAGGAGATTTCCACCTTGGAAATGCCTCATCGAATCAAATCATAGATCCTTCCTCTATTTGTGTAATGGAATCTTAACTAAGAATTAGTAAGATTTTGCTGTATAGAGCACGCATCCTGAAGCTTCAGGCAGTGAGGGGACACAGCAGATAGAGGGCTGGATCTAGAGCTAGACAGACAGACACTTACTAGCCCCAGATAGTTACTAGCTGTGCAACCACAGTCTTTGTATCTTTAGCACTTAGTACGTTGCCTGGCATGTAGCAGAATTTTAAATTCTTGTTGACTTTCCAATCAATTGGGCAGCTAGGTGGCATGGTGGATACTGTGCCAGACCTGGAATCAAGAGGACTCGTCTTTCTAAGTTCAGATCTGGCCTCAGAAACTCACCAGCTGGGTGAACCTCGCCAAATCACTTACCTGTGTTTGCTTCAGTTTTGTTGTCTGTAAAATGACCTAGAGAAGGAAATGGCAAACCACTCCAGTACCTTTGCCAAGAAAACTCCAAATGAGTTCATGAGGAGTTGGAAATGACTGAAAAATGACAATAACTATTGAAGCTTAAATACCCAATCTGCTATCAACCTGAAAAACATATTAATATTTATATCTGGAAAACTTGGCTCAAGAAAATTGAAATAACAATTGCCCCAAATGGATTTCCCTGGAGGTCAATTTAAATAGAGAAAAATAAGGAATCCAAATAGGAGATTGAAAATCCAGCTTCTCATATTCATTTAATTACACGTAAAATGCTCAATGACTTAAATGCAGCTGGGATTTTATTCACATGGGCCAGTGATGTATATCACAGCCCATCTGGACCTGCCATCTTGTGCCATTCTCATCCATATTGTTTGCACAGGGGAGTATACCCAACGTATTGGAGTCTTTTCTCATTTTCTCTTAGTATCATAAGAAATACTGGGGAGCCTGTTGAACCTCCATCCCTTACTCTCGTCCTGTGACCAGTTTATGTTTCTCAATCAAACATTTCTTTGAGGCTATTTTTTAATCTACATTTCCCTCATAATTCCTTTATAACATGTTGTAGTCTACATGCATTAGGAAATTTATTAAAAATTGTGTGTGAAGCAAAAATTTGCATATCAAATAATATTTTCTATTATGCTTTTAAAAGTGTTTCCATACCACCACTTCCCTCAGGCCTGGGGCATAATAAAAACAACACATAAGAATAATAACCTTCATCCTAAGGAAAATTCTACCCTTATCAAAACACAGTTCATGTGTGTTTGATTTTCCTATTCAATCTCTGAATGAATCAATCTATAACATGTCTATATACTCTGAAGGAAATATAAAAACATCCTACTTACAAAGAAGTCAGGTAATGTCAACTTCAGCTATTTGGAACATAACAGAATAAGGAAAGAAGCAAAAAAGCTTCTGAAGAACAAAGAATTATCACAGAGTTGACATTTTACTGATGGAGCTCTAGATGGCATCATGGAGAGAGTGTTAGTGCTAGAGTCGGGAAGACATAATGCTAAATTCAAATTTGACCTCAGATACTTTGTAGCTGGGTAACCTTGGGCAAGTCACTTAACCCTGTTAGCCTCAGTTTTCTCATCTGTAAAATATGCTGGAAAAGAAAATGGCAAACTATTGCAGCATCTTTTCCAAGAAAACCCCAAAAGAGGTCAGGAAAAATTGGGAATGACTGAAACATGACTAACCAAAATAATTTACTGGTAAATGAGCCCCTTAGACACTTGCTTAGAGCTTTTGGATGCGATTCTAAAAAAAAGCTGGTGGCTTGCTTTTTTGCATACAGGAGATTAGAAGCAGCAAATTAGTGTGGGTGGGTAATCTTACTAGTGATAGATGCATGGATAGAGCAAAAAATTACAGCAGAAAATTTGACAGCAAGAGAGGAGGAAGACTGTAAAAAGCAAACGTAAAAAAAAGCATTGCAGTCTAGAACCTTTTAGTTTTGGGGGCAAACAGTCCTATGTGTGCATTTCTGGAGTCTCTGAGGATCCTAATATATTGGAATGGCACTGAATTTGGCAGTTAGAAAAGGTTTATATTTAAATTAATCCTCTTATACTTACTAACTGTATGATCATGCATATGCTACCTAGCCTTTTGGAACCTCAGTTTCCTTATCTCTAAAATGGGGATGACAATATCTATAGTAACTACCTCAAAGGGTTGTTTTGGGGATCAAATAAGAAAATTTACCTGAAATGATTTTAAAATCTTAAAAGTGCTGAATCAATGTCTCCTTTTTTTATTGTACCTGAATATCATTGGATTATGGCCCTAATTGATGGTTGTAATAGTCATTAGTTATTAAGAAAAATTAAATTTATTTCACATACTAGAAGAGAGCATAGAAATGTAGAAAGATTTCCATTGAAAAGGTCTTTTTTAAAGAAAGCTTTGAAGCTTAAAGGTGTAAACTGATTAATTTGTTCAGCTGTGTTCAACTCTTCATGACCCTATTTGGGGTTTTCTTTACAAAGACATTAGAGTAGTTTGCCATTTTCTTCTCTAGTTCATTTTATAGTTGAGGAAAGTGAGGCAAACTGGGTTAAGTGACTTTTCCAGGGTCACCCAGCTAATAAGTGTCTGAGGCTAGATTTGAACTCAGGAAGATGAGTCTTCCTGACTCCAGGATTGGCACTCTATCCACTCTGCCACCTAGCCGCCCAATATTAAGTGTCTACTATGTGCCAGGCAATTTGATAAGTGCTAAAGGTACAAAGACAAAAATGACAACTATAGTTATAAAGAAAATTTACTTAATGGGGATAACCTAATTTTTAAAAATAGTTCTGGATACTCAAATGGATTTATGGATATTTCCTTTAGTGATGCAGGTCACAACCTATCCACGCTTACCTATCCTTGAGAAATCTTGTCTTTGTGGACTCCTAAATTCACCACCAGGGAACTATTCCATATATTGAAGGTCTTTCAGTTTATCCCTCCCTTCCACCAGGTGACCAGTTCATTTTGTTGTTTGATTGTATGTTATTTAGTAGATATTCTTTATAGCTCTTCTCCTGTGTAATTTCTTGTTTGCAACAAGTTAAGCCTACTCATGCCCACCATGTATGTCTTTGTTGTCCTTTGGGTGATCTTCTGTTTTTCAGAGTCTTTAGTGTTCTAGGACTCAGCCAAATAATATCACAGGAAACATATTGTCATTAAAAATGGATTGATTAAAGGAGAAGAGCAGGGTCTTTGGAGGAACTTAATGATTTCCTAAAAGCTATCCAGTCCTCTGAAGTTCATCTGTTCAGTTCTAGGCTCAACTTATTTTCCATTTATAGTGGTTATCCAAGATATTCTTTCTCAGTTTCTGTCTCTTTCTCCTCTTTATCTATCTAGTATGGAAATATTTTGTATATATTTAAACATATATGTCTTATGGACACATTTGAAACAAAGATCTAATCTTGAATAGTAAATGTAATCCAATTTGGGCAATGACCTTAAACTAAAACACTTAATCTTGTTTATGGTAACAGAATCAAGTATGGCTATGACTTTGTTTAATTAAGGGAGTTATCTGTTCACTTTTGATTAGATTCAAAGATGAATCCTTAGAGGATATGGGTAGAGGGACTGTCTTTTCTTTGTGCAAAAGAATCATCCCCCAATTTATCATTGACTAAATCAAGGGAGGTGACCATTTGTTTAATTTGGAGGGAAGTCTTTAGTTGTTAGGAAAGCAGACACTTCTCTAAAGGTATGTCAGTAATATTAATAGTTCTAATTAAGCAAATCAAAAACCTCAAAACTCCTCCAGTGCTTAGAAAACTAATAAATTGATTTGTGCTTAAAACATAGAATAAACTTTTTCAGTCCCATGGTAGCTATAGTCTATAATCTAACTATGTAATCCACTGAGGAGCAAACTTTATAAGCTGCCTATCTATCTGCAAAAAGTAGTCAGTGGACAATATGCACTCTTTATGTCCTTTCCCCCGCTTGTGTGGTTAGTTAGGTTATTTTCCTTTCAGTAATTATAGATCTCATTTAGGGATTTCTGCAGTGTTCTTGGGTTTGATTCAACCGGCACAATGCCACCTACAAATGGAAGCATCTGGATGTCTTTATCACTTATAGTCACTGAAGCTTCTCCATAAAAGTAGCAAGCACACAGCTCTTTGTTTTATCCCTTGCTTGATATTAACAATCAGAGAACCCTCAGATAAAATTATCTTTGTTATTATAGCTTTTGAAGAATCTTGTATAATTTTGACATATACCTGTATGATGCCTTTTTGACAAGGAGCCTATAAAGTGGCTAATTTTGTAACTATCTACAAGAAACACAGAAAACTACAAAGCAAAAGCTAATTTATAAACCAATATCTCGTAGTGTATGATAAAATATATTCCCAATAGACATATAACTTTATGGGTGGTGCAGTGGATAGAGTGTTGAGCTTGGAGTCAGGGTGACTTGAATTCAAATCTGGCTCCAGACATTTCTTAACCATGTGACCCTGGGGAAGTCACTGTACCTCTTTTTGCTTCAGTTTCTTCAATTATAACATTGGGATAGTAATTACACCTATCCCACAGGGTTGTTGTGAGATTCAAGTAAGAGATGATATTTGTAAAAAATACTTAGTGCCTGTACATAAGGAGGATCAGAAGAGATAAACTCGGTAATATTGATGATGTAAGAGTAAGATGATATTGATTACAAGCAATGTTAGTACAACAAAAATTAGAAGGGAAATAGATAATTGGGGAAAAATTATTGCAGCAAAATTTTCTGATAAGTGTTTCATTTCCAAGATGGAACTGATTCACATTCTTTTAAAATTATTATTATGTTTATTTATTTTTAGTTTTCAACATTTATTTCCATAAGTTTTAAATTTTCTTCCCCTCCCTACCCCCTCCTTCTCCAAGATAGCATGCAATCTGATATAGGCTAAACACAAAAACATTCCTATTCAACACATTTTCATATTAGTAATGTTGCATAGAAGTATTATAATAAATGGGAGAAAGCATGAGAAAGAAAAACAAAACAAAGTGTAAAAAAATAGTCTGCTTTGCCCTGCATTCTAGCTCCATAGTTCTTTCTCCAAATGTGGATGGCATTTTTCATCACAAATCCCTTGGAACTGTTTTAGGTCCTTGCATTGCTGAGAAGGGTTAAGTCTATCAAAATCAGTCATTGTACACTGTAACTGATACTGTGTACATTTTTCTCCTGGCTCTGCTCACTTCACTCAGCAAGTGATTAACATTCTTAAGAATAAGAGCCATTCCCCAATTGCTAAATGGTTAAAGGAAATGAAGAGATAGTTTGCTAAGGACAAAGTTCAAGTTATCAATGGTCATGTGAAAAAATGCTCCAAATCACTAATTATTAGAGAACTATAAATTAAAACATCTCTGACATTCCTCTCACATATCAGATTCACAAAATTGACCAAAAAGAGAAATTCTATGGGGGCTATGTGAAAACAGGTACAGTAAAGCATTCTTTGTGAATCTGTTAACTGGTCCACTAAGTCTCAAAAGCAATTTGATACTATGTTCAAAAAGGTAAATAGTGCTACCCATTGACCCAGCAGATACTAGATCTGTGTCCCAGTGAGATCAAAGAAAGAGGTGAAGGACTCAAGTTTACAAAAATATTTGTTGGAGAATAGCTGAACAAACTGTAATATTTAAATGTAATTATGGAATACTGTTGTGGAAATGATGAAGGAGATAGTTTCAGAGAACCATGGTAAGATTTACATGAACTGATACAGAGTGAAGGGAGCAGAACCAATAGAACAATTTTTACAATAACAACAAACTTTTTAAAGGATAAAATATTTTGAAAGACTTAAAAACTCTTGTCAACTCAATGTCCAACTCGGATTCCAGAGGATTTACATTCTTCGTCTCCTGAAAGAGAAGTGATGCACTCAGGGTGCAGATTGAGACGTAACTTTTTGGACATGGCCAATGTGGGAATTAGTTTTACTTCACTATGCATATTTGTTAACAAGGGTTTTTACTTTTTGTTTTTTCAATGGGGGAATGGTTTGAGACAAAATAGACCTTTGTTAATTAGCAAAAATAAAGAAAAGATAGGATATTGAATCTACACATCTTTCACTCAGTTGTCTGTTACGGAAGCCCCTTTGCCTCCTCTCTTCTAACATTCTTACTAAGGATGAATCAATGAACATGTGGTGTATTTTGATAAATACTTTATATGTAGATGGGAAAGTAGATAAATGTGTTAGCAGCTACCAATGTTCATTTTTTTTCTGAACTTATTCTCCGCAACAACAGATACTGGTCCATAATAAACTACAATTATTTTAATGATAATCCTTTTAAAATACTGTCTGAATATCCCATGAAATGTTTCTTGTTGCCTTAGGATGACAATAAAACGGCCTCTGCAACTCTTTTATTTGCATCTCTGAGGAAAACCTGAAAGTCCTTCTTTCTCTTAGCTCTGATTTCTTCTTCTTCTGGTTTCACTTATAGGGAGAATGTCAAGATTGATCTAATTCAATTCCTCCAATAGTAAGGCCATTCCTTGGTTACTGGATTAGGATCTCACATTTATAATATCAACAATTTAGTAAATATTTATAGATGGCGTGAAAACTGTGCAATTCTTAGCATGTTTCTTCCTACCCCCTCCCTGTTTGTTTTCCATCGCATAAGTAGAATTTAGCACCTTTTTCTGTTTTCTTTGTTTCTTGGGTTATCACTGTTAGAGAATTTATCACCAAGTGGTCAGACTACTGGTGATGAGCCTTTCTGAATTTACTAGGAGTGTATTTGAAACTTTCCAGCCTCCAATGCAGCACCAATCCAAACTCTTTTGGGAAGTAAACATGCTTTCTGAATAGGCCTCTGTGGAGTGAAAACAATGACATATTCCAGAGGTGCTAGAGTTATCGCCAGCAGAACAGCCAACTGTGGTCCCAACCAGATTAAAATGTAATTGGGAAATGTCTAATAAATAAAATAAAATTCAACTTACGGAATGTTAATTTGTGGTTTCAATGTGTGGCCTTCAGAGATCCATTTCTATTTGGGTTTGACACCACCAGTGAACTCGGTGGTTCCATACCTCTGAGTGCTGATACCGGCTTTCAGGGTGATATCTGGCAGTTTATATTTAAGTAGCAGCTTATTATCCCTTTGCATAGGTATCTCCTTTAAGGTTCCTTTTGGGATAACAGCACTAGAGGTAACCCTTTGGGGATTACATAGGTGGCTCATGTAGTGAAATCTTTGGGCAGTCCTGCTTTTGGTGGTCTCATATTGGGTGTTCAAAATTAGAGGAGTTTTTGAGTTTGGGTGCTGGAAACTTGATTGCCATGAACCAGGGAGACAAAATTTGAATGCTCAGACTGCCACCATCCAAATTTAGGGCAGTTCATTTGGATGATGATAGCCAGGATGTCTTCGATTTAATTCTCTTGATACTCAGTCGGCAAGCACCTAGGGAGCTTTTGCAAGTGAGGAAAATTGTTAGACTGTTTCTTTATCTTTATATCTGCCACGGTTTCTAGGCCATTGAAGGTTTTCAGAAAACATTTGTTGAAGAAATGAATACATGAATTTCATAGGATTATAGTTTTAGAACACAGAGGACCCTTAGGAGTCCTATATTCCAATGCCCCTTCCTAGCCCTCATTTTGAAGATGGAGAAACTGAAGCTGAGATGCGAAATATGCTTAAGATGTGAACTCTGATCCTCTGGCCTAACGTGCCACCTGCCTTTTCAAATGGGTCGACACAGAATTTAAATGTAACAACACACTGAAATGCTAATGGACCTAGGAGAGGTGTAAAGTAACTTGCCCCTTCCTTTCTTACTAAAGGAACTGTGGACATACAATGACTGAACCCCCAGAGTTCAATCCCAGAGGGTCCTGGCCTCCCAAGGGAGGGGATCAGGCTCTTTTTTTTTCTTATGCTCTCTGAGGGAGAATCTCTTCAAGTTTAGATTTAGTTCACAACTAGAGTTTTAAATTTGGAGTGTAGAAAGGTACTCAATACACAATGTCTTATACAATCATGCATAGGACACTATTTATTTCCTCCACAGCAAAGAAATATTTAACATCAAACCTTCACAACTTCACATGACAAAGATCTAAAGAAGTAGCATTGACTGCTATTGATGAAATTAGAGGTCCCTTCCAAAAAACCGACCAGTGTATGATTAATTCCACCTCCTTTTATTTTTACTTTCAAGACATTATTAGTCATTTGTGTGGATAACGCTGAACTCAACTGTGTTTTAGAAGGCTTTTAATTCCAGAAAAAAAAACCCAAGGAGGACAACCTAAATGCAAATCAAATTAATAGTAATTCATAATTATAGCTGTTGATACTTCTGCAATGCTTCAGAATTTATGAAGTACTTTGTATATCTCATGTGAACCTAATAATAGTTAGGTACTATAGGTATTACTGCCCATTTTATTGATGGGGAAACGGTGTCATATCAGTTAAATGACTTGCTCATGTAGACATATCTAGTGTCAGAGGCAAGGCTTGAACCAAAGTCTTTTAAGTCCTACAGTTGCTTAAAGAGAATGCATGCAGAGTGGCCCTGTCCTTAAAGAACTTGGTAAGGTGTTATTTTAGAAATGCATTTCAGAATTGCTGCATATCATGGCAGATTGAACAGAGTAAATAACAGGTTTACTGCATACAGCTGGTAAAAGTAATTTTATTGTGCCTTATAAACAAACTTTATATACAACTTATTCAATGTTAATATCTTTTAAAACTGAAGAAATTATCTTCTAGCTTTATAAAAAAGCAGTCCTATTACAAATTAATTTATTACCTGTGAGAGTTTTATTTTAAAAGAATGGGCAGGAATTAAAGATCTTATTTCTGAGAAAAGGTAGTTCTGGAAAGACCTTATCCACTGAATCTAGAGCATACTCCCAGCCAGGAGTGGGCTTTTGCTCTCCCCAGATCCCTGAAGAATTACCTAACTCTTCTTAAACACCTTTAATGAATCCATCTCCCCAGAGGAAGCATTCTGCTTTCTAATAGCTCTTGCTGTTAGGAAACTTATAATTTAACTTTTATGAGCTTCAAGTCAAAGTTCCTCATTATTTTACCTCATTCACTAGAAATATTCCCTTCTCTTTTCCTTGTGTGAAGAAAACTCTGGTCCTTTCAGAGCACCTGAGGAAAAAGCTATTTTATTTTTCTCTTTTTAATTGTTGTGAATTAACTGCTGATGTAAACAGGGTAGTACTGTAAAATGAAATCCTATTTTAGCAGAAATTCATAGAGGGAATCTGAATGTTTCTTAGGGGTGAGAACAGGTCAGGGGAGATAAGAAAAATGCAGGAGAGATGGAGTGATGGAAGGAGAGTGAGGGATGCATATAATGTGAATGACTATAGTTACCCATAATCTCAAATTTGCCAGACATCCAGGTGGTGGCAGCAACAGTTAGAGCCTCAGTGACTTTCCATTAGTTAAAATAACACATCAGTCTTTGTTGTGTATTACTTGTTTCTCATTTAACAGTCTCACCACTGGAGTGCTGATTTTCTGTGCTCCTGTGGCAAGAAGGGAGGTATTATAAGAACCAACTGGGATCCCCCCTACCATGATAGATCTCTGTCTTCCTACCATTTTCCCTCTCCTGCCCTCCTCTTTCCTGAGTGTATGGAATGTTCAGGGAAGACCAGCACCTCTGCTGGGAGGGCTGCTCCTCTACTTTTGGATAAGCACCTGCCACCCAACCCTTATCTGTGGCCCCAAGAAGCTGTAGCATGAGCAGTGGCCACAGCCTGGTAAAACCATCTTAGCAGATGGGCTAAACCAGGTTGAGGGTAACCAAGAGACCTCAAACCTATTGCTGAGTCATAGGGGATATCTACCTTCCCCTGGTAGAATGGGCAGAAGACAACCATGTTCCAATGGCCATGAAGGCAGCTGAAGCAGGTGTTGTGGAGTGCTTAGAGCCTGGTCAGACATCAAAGATGCCAAAGTCATCCACTGCATCCCAGGGCAACCATCTTGATTTTTGTCTTGCCAATGGACTTTGATGACTCTGGAAGACAGAATGAGGCTGATGACTTTGGGCAATTCTACCTCACTTAAATCCAATTCATGTGCAGGTCACGAGATGACCAAAGATGTCACTGGTGCTCTTCAAAATGAAGGACAAACAAGAACAATTCTCTTTCCTCTGATTACTTTAACTGGAAGGTCAAGGTCAGCAGCCTTGCTGAGTTTATAAAGTCATAGATATAGACCCAGAAGGCACATTGGGCCATCAAGTCCAACTTTTTCATTTTTTCAGGTGAGGAGAGCAGGGCATAGGGAAGTTAATAAATCAAGTCACATGGGCAGTAAATTCCAGCGATAGCATTTGAACAGGGGTCCTCAGAATCCAGAGACAGTGCTCATCCCATTGCACTACACTGCCCTTTATTAGTCACAATGCTTATAATTAACCTGATTTCATTAAAGAGGCAAAGGAGGGAGAGATGCAGATGGAACGTGAGGAAGGGAAATGCAGAGTTGCTAAAAGAATAGGCATGAGGGGCATTAAACTATGGCATTATTATATATATATTATATAAATGTATACACATATATTCACATATGTTTTATGTGTATGTGTGCATATATACATGTATATATGTACAGATGTATATGTATTTATTAATCAAATTAAAAATACTCTAGATAATATTGTTTTTAAATATCATGTTTATTTTACTCAGGATGAGAAAGAAAGGGGGGAATTTTTGACCAAAAGGGTGTATCTAGATCTGATGACTTCTTCTAACAAGGTAGTTTTTCTATAAATGAAAGAAAAAGCAGTTATTAAGCACTAGTTTTGTGTGAAGCACTGTGCTAAGAATTGAGGAGACCAGTAGAAAAACGAGACAATTCTTGTTTTCAAAGAGTTCACACTTGAATGAAGGAGAAAACATAAAAAATATTCAACTGTAGGGCCAATGGATAGTCATGAAAGTCTTTTAAAGAGTGACTGAGGAGCAAATGGCCAGACCCAGAGGTTCTCAGACTATTTATCAATTGAGGTAATAATGTGTAAAGCCATGAGCACAGTGCCTGACTCCTAGGGGAATACTTGTTTCCCTCTCTGATCCTCTATGTCAGATGATCAGATAACACCTCCAGGGGTCTTCAGTGTGTGTAGGCAATTAGCAGGTAGGCCTGGTGGTCCTTCATCTCACTGGATGGAATGGAGTGAGTGACTCACATCTCATCCAAGCCATGTGAGCAGTGAAGCAACAGGATTGGTTCTGGGCAGCCCTATTTGGGGAGGGGCTGGAGAGGGAAGGAAAGGGAGCGTATCAACCTTAGTGGTGGCAAGTCCTAGTGTCTGGTCATCTCATATGAGTTCTGGCATGACCCAGGGTCAGAAGATGGGTGTAAGGGGAGGCATAGTTGGCATAAAAAGGGATATCACTGTAGCCCAGTGAAGACCTCATAACGTGATGGGCAGTTGTGATTATGTAATTCATATAGAGTCTCCAAAGATTTGTAGGCTCATGGGATTGTAGAATTAGAATCAGAAGGGACTTTGGAGCACAAATTTTTAATGTTGCTATTTGATCCTTTGGAGCTATTAATTATGCAATGCCTAGAGGTTACATTTGGAGCCAGCATTCATTTCCTTGTTCTGAACATTTTTTCCCATTCAAAATGAAATTTGGTCATTTTGTTTGTCTACGTGTATGCTGGTTAGGCTGACATTGAATAAGGTCCAAAAAATCAATAAATGTCACTTCAGGAATAAGTAGGTAAACTATGTGACCCTGGGCAAGTCACTTAACCCCTTTCATTCAGTTTCCTTAACCACAGAATAGGGATAGCAATGGCATCTAACACATAAGGTTATTGTGAGCCTCAAATGAGATACCATATGTAAATTGTCTTGTAAACCTTCAAGTTCTATGAAAATGTTATTGTTACTATTATAAACGCTTTTATTATTATTAATAATATTGAAAAGTTCATCTCTAGTATGCTGGCAACTCGGTAATATTTTTGGCTATGGCAATAAATCAGATTTTCATGGGAAGGTAGAACTTGATTTCACAATATTCTTTAGAATTTGAAATAAAAGTAAATGATTTCCTTGAATGGAAGGACTGTTTGAAATTACTAGGAAGTCAATTGTCAAGTTACTAGATGTTGAATAAACAGGTATTGTTAAGTACTGACTAGTTCTCATACATTATGCTAATACCAGGGTACACAAAGAAAAGCAAAAACTTTCCCTGCTCTTAAGGAATTTTTTCCAAAAACCTTTTCAAAAGGTCCATAATTCCAAGTGATTACTTATGCTCATGCTCAGAGAGGAAATGAAAAGCATAGTAGAATTTGAGTGGGTTATCTCTGAAAGGCACATCCACCTCCCACCCTGAGCATCCTTTTATCACTCTGCTTGCTTTTCCGTCTCCTCTTCTGCTTCTTTTCCCCTTGTTCTCTCTTTATATTGCACAATTTCTCTTTCTCTCCTCCCCTACTCCTTGCCCTTGACCTGGGAATTTCTGCTTCTGTTGGCTCCAAACTCTTTAAATCTCTGTCATATGTAATTGAAATGTATCTCTTTGTGTTAGTATGTATCATGAAACTGACATATGTGCTATATCTAAATTGGTGGGAGGGACAAGTTTTGTCATTCCTTCAGTCTAGGGCTCTCCCAGTTGGGAAACTCCTTGTACCAAAGCACATTACCAACTCTGTAACTAATAGAGTTTCAGGGGGCAGAGGGGACTGAAGAGTTCAGTGACTTTCCCAGCATCACACAGTCAGCACGACTTAAAGACAGCTTGTTTCAACTTTGAGAATGCAGTCGCTTAGTCAATAAGTATTTATTAAGTATTACTATGTGCTAGGTGCTATGTTAAGTGTAAGAATACACATATAAGAAAAAAGAAACACAGTCCCTGGCTAGACAAATTTGAGGTCTTCAAACAGCAGTTAGACCACCACCAGTAGGGTATTTTATAATGAGAACACATTTTGAATATGGGTTGGACTAGATCACTGTTGAGTTCTTTCCCAATTCTTATATTTTGTGATTGTAATTATGATGATATGTAGGTATGCGGTTTATTTGTTGAATGAGGGCTTATGTTTCCTGTTCCTAGTTTTTGAAAGCACTTTAAAAACTAAATTAAAAAATTTGTGTGTGTGTGTGTGTGTGTGTGTGCGTGTGCATGTATATTTGTATTCCCACCCCCAATCCCTGGTTTTTTCCCCCAGAAGGTGAGTGGATCTTGACCAAAATTTTTTTTTACCTACTACTAAAATAAGAGTTGAGAAGGAAGAGGTTTGACTAGGCTCGGTGGTGGGAGCAGACAGGGAGAACAACAGATGAAATTGGTATATTTTACCCTTTGGCTGAAGATAGCCTTGATCATGAATGAGACATTGTGTGATGCAGTAGAATAAATAATGAATTTGGAGTGAGAGGACCTGAGTTCAAATCATGGTTTCATAACTTTGGGCATGCTACACGATCTCTTTATGTCTCAGTTTTCTTATCTGTAAAATTAAGGGATTAGAATCTTAGGTTTTATGACCTCTAGGCACTTTCCAGTTCTAAGTCTATGACTGTGAGATAAACTTGGCTTACTTTACTTTTTGCCTAAAGCTAGCCTTGATCTGGAGTGGAAAGAATCAGGAGTCCTTGTTTTATCAGGGAGTAGGACAGGAGGACCATCACTTCTCTAATCCTAAAACATTAAGTTTCTCTTAATCCAGCCTAAGATCTTAATAGATTTTTAGGTTGTTAGTCAGTAAACATTCATTAAGTGTCTACTATGCTCCAGGTAGTGTAACTGTTGACTCATATTGAGCATCCAATCCATTAAAATTCTCTGGTCTTTTTCTGATGAACTGTAATCTATTTATACCTCCTAATCTTGTACTTATGAAGTTATTTTACTGTGATAGTAAGCTCCTTGAAGATAGGGACTTGCCCTTGTCTCTTCTGACTCTGCTACCATTCTGGTGCAAACCCAGATTGACTCACTCTTAGGCTATTGCAAGAGCCTGCTGTTGGGGCTCCCTACTCTAGTTCCTCTTCCACTCAGCTGTCAAAGTAATATTCCTGAAAGTGCTGATCTGACCACGTTAATTCCCCTATTCAGTAAGCTCCATTGGCTCCTTATCACCACCAGGATCAAATATGAAAAGTCCATCCAGTGAAGTTGGCCCCTTGATGTTAGTAGCACAAGACATCCCATCTCCCCACTCTGGGTGTTTTCACTTACTGTTTATCATGATTGGCATTCCCTC
Source organism: Bettongia penicillata ogilbyi (assembly GCA_023548195.1). Classification (NCBI taxonomy): domain Eukaryota; kingdom Metazoa; phylum Chordata; class Mammalia; order Diprotodontia; family Potoroidae; genus Bettongia; species Bettongia penicillata. The sequence continues at coordinate 3,105,732 of JAJHZJ010000455.1, read as the reverse complement.
CTTCCTCAGCTCTTCCTCCTGACCTCCCTGGCTTCCTTCAAGTCCCAGCCAAAACCTCACCTTCCACAAGAAACCTCACCCATTTCCCCTTATTGCTAGAGCCATCCCTCCATTAGTTATCTCTGATTTATCCTGTAGGTATCTTTGTACACAGTTGTCTTCTCCATTAGAAGGTGGCTTCCTCTAATCTTTCTTTGTACCTTAGCGCTGAACACAATCATTCAGCCGATACGCATTTATTAAGATTCTGCTCTGGCACATAGCAGACACTTGATAAATATTCTTTCATACTAAGACTTTTTCTTTGTATCCTTGCAATCTAGTCCAACATGCAGGTAGACATCTAATAAATATTTGTTGACCGGTTGGGTTGCTTGATTTTTTTTTTTTGAATCTGCAGGTAAGATATTTATCCTTATTGCTTCATCTTATTAGATTGGCCCAGCGTTTTAGCATGTTGGAAACCTTTTAGTGTTGTGGTTTAACCATCCTAAGTGTTGGTTATTCCTCTCAACTTTGGGTCCTCTGAAAATCTAATGAATTTTCCATTTCTACCTCAAGGGATAAAAATGTTAAACAGCACAAGGTTGAAGGAAAGATTCTCTCTCCTCACCTCTCCCCTCCCTCCTCCCCCATTCTCCTACCCAACCAAGTTGTTATGAAGTACTTTGTAAACTTTAATGGGAGTTGTTGGTAGACAGACTAGGAAAACATAGATTACTCTGGATGAGTCTTCTCTGATTCTCTTCTCAAAATTCTTTTTTCTTTTCTTTCACTTTTACAGGCTGATTTGCTCCTCTTGTCGAGCAGTGAGCCACATGGTCTCTGTTATATTGAAACGGCCGAACTTGATGGGTAAGTTGATATTAAAACAAGGACACATTTGCCATAAAATTTGTTAAAATGTAATGACTATGCAAACACATCTTATCTTAGATCTTATCCTTTCATGAAGTGTTTTTTCCTTGATAAATGTTAAATCTTCAAATTCTAAAACTTAAATTTGAAAGGTAATCTTCAGTGTCAATGCATCGTAAAATATTTTGCAAATTGCTTTGCATTTTCTCTAATTCTGTTTCTGTTAGGAACTTTTTGGCATGCTTGCATCAGCTTCCTTAGTCTAAGATTCTTCACTATGATGAGACTAAATTGCCTCCCTCATTCCCAATGGAGCTTTTCAAGAGTGAGAGGAGTTCTAGAGGAGACAGAGAAGGGTTTGAATTAATTTCCATTCTGTCACTTGTTTCAGCAAAACTTTGGGTGTCATTGTTCTTTATAGAGAACTTCACAGATTAAAGTTACTAAGAATTATGAGTATTGGGATCCAGATTTCTTGATAATTACCACCTCTTCTCTCTCCTCATAGCCCCTGCCTCCATTTAAAGTTAAAATATTGGGAAAGAAGAGGATTATAATTCCTATAAATATACAGTGGTGTCCTAAAGAAGACAGTTCTTTTTTTTCACTTATATAATTCACACATGTTGAACTGCTCTAAAGTTATTATTTAACTTAGTTGCTACACATAGGATAGGTATCTATCAGTCTATATAGACAGTTGCAATATAATCCTGGATTTGGGAGGCAGCTTTATAGATTGTAATGTATCATATCAGGCTTTAATTGGATACAGTTATTCTGTTTCAGAGAGCATAATTTTCTCTACAGGAGATCCAAATCCATTCAATTCTAAGGTATCTTGGGTTTTTTTAAAATGATTATTTTAAAGGTAATAACTCTTGGCAAACATATATTTAAATATACACCAAGAAGATTGTACATTAAATTGCAAACTTCCTTTATTTGCACTGTTTGTGCCTCAGACACTTCCTAGTTGTGTGACCCTGTGCAGGTCACTTAATGATGCCTGCCTCAGTTTCTTCATCTGTAAAATTGGGATAATAATAGCACCTATTTCCCAGGGTTATTGAGAGGATCAAAAGTGATATTATTTACAAGCATCTTGTAAACTTTAAAACGCTAAACAGACACTAGCTACGATTATAATTGTTGATACTATCATTTAAAATAAGTAAATTAATTTTACTAAAGTCATGATAAAATCGTTATCACGGATGTCCCCTTCTGAACTTTATCTTCCCCCTTTCTGCATATTTTCCCATATACTATCATTGTTATTTATAAGTTGTACTTAGTGTGTATATGTTTCTGGGTCTACACTCTGAATCACTTCATATATGTCTTCCCATATTGCATTCACCACATTTTTTTCCTGATCGTGAAATCATATGCATTTGTGTAATGTTCATTCATTCACAAATTATGGGACCCATGGGCTATTTCCAAATTCTTGCTATTAAGAGTAATGATTCTTGGAATATTTTTCTATAAAAAGATCTGAGTCTAATGTCAATTAGGTACATTAAGTGTTAGATATCAGGTCAATTAGGCATTATTAGGTATAAGTTTAACAGCAGGATCACTGGGTCAAAAGGTCTGAACAACTGTGAATATTTTTTATAGAAGCAATATTCCTTTCAAAAGGATTTTACTAACCCCATCTTCAGCAATATAATATACTTGTTTTCCCCAGTCCTATGACCAATACATTTAAGTTTTATTTATTTATGGAAACTTGATGAGTGTAAGGTATCATTTCACTGGTTTAATTTACATTCTTCCTTTGGAGAATTTGAGCTTTTCATGTTTGATAGGTAATTATTATTTTTTCTCTTGAGCATTGACTATTATTTTCTTTGTTATCAAAAATCCGCTGAGATCTGTTACCCCACAAGCAAATGATTTTATTTGTGGGGTAATCAATCCCTGTCTTATAAATGTATGAATTCCTTATAGATTCTGAAGGTCAGGCTTTTATTCGAAAGGCTTCTCACAAAGGCTGCCCATTTTAATTTCTTTTTTATCATGTAAACATTGTTTTTTGGGGGGGAGTAAAAATCTCTCCTTTTTAATGTTATTCATCTATTTTTGTCTCAGAATTTTCATCGGCTTCTTGAATAGCCAAACAATTTTGTCTTCCATCATTGCAATAGAGATAGCACTTCATGATTTTGTATCTACCTCACAGGATTGTGGTGAAGATCAAGTGAAATATTAATAAAGATCATTTAGCATAGTTCATGGCCTATACTGTTATTGTTTGGTTGTTTCTGTTGTGTCTGACTCTGTGACCCCATTTGATGTTTTCTTGGCAGAGATATTGGGCAGGTTTGCTATTTCCCTCTCTAGCTCATTTTACAGATGAGGAAACTGAGGCAAAGTGAAGTGATTTGCCCAGAGTCACAGAGCTAGTATGTATCTGAGGCCAGGAAGATGAGTCTTCCAGACGCTAAGCTTGACATTGTCTGCTGCGTCACCTTATACTAGGCTCTTTATAAATACTAATTCTCTTCCCTTCCCTTCCTTGTAATTCTTTATGGCCTTAAAAATGTTCATGTCATTGGCCCATTCAGAATTTATTATGATTTATACAGTGACATATGGGCTTGATATCATGTATGGAGTATTGTTACATCTTTGCTCTGTTGGCCTAGATAGACCTGTACATGACATCTTGAATCTTGACCAGGTAAATGATGTCTTTGGATATATCCTTGATTGTTTTGAATGGGATCTTAGCTATTAGTGTGGGAAAGGACTCAAGTGCGATTTTTTAAAAAATTGGTAATTAACAACAGTAAATTGCTAATAGCTTTCTAAAATTTTGAGGTTATTCTCATGGCTGCTGAGATTCTGTTCCCCACTTGAAATTTATATCACTCCTTTTTTCCTGATTTTTTTTGAAGTATTTTATATCTCATTTGGTTAAGTTACCTGAAATATCCTGGAATTGTGACTAAAGACCTTAGTGTCCTGATCAAATGTATGACATTGGACCTTTCTTCCTTTCCTATGGTAACCAGTCCTGGTGGGGGACAGCATGAGTTATTCAAATAGATGTTGGTGAGATTGAGGCTGATGAAAAATATTTAATATTTCTCAACTTCTAGCTGATGTTGAAGCCCAATCCTAGAAGTCAGAGATGTCTGAGCTCATTTGTGCTTAGCTTTTTGTTCCCAAACAGGGCACACAGTCATTCCTAATACTTCAACTTTTTTTTTTAAATCTACTGTGGATTTATTAGGAAGCTTATTAATTAAGTGAACAGAAAGCTATGCATGAATTTGATCTTATTCTCTCAGTGCTGCCACACTCAAATGGTATTTACTCTCAATACTAGTATGCAATTACAATCTAATATTCTTTTATGAGGGAGAGTGTGGGACTAGATAACCTCCAAGGTGACAATGTAGTGTAGTGGAAAAACATTGGATTGGAGTCAGAGAATCTGGTTTTCAATCTCAGCTTACTTACTAATATATTTGTTGATTTTTTAAAATATTTACCAATTACATCAAACTTTTTAACATTGATTTTTAAAAATTTTGAGGTTCAATCCAGCTCAGACTCTGTCTAGCTGGGATTGTATCGGGCCGCTTGTGAATACAAGCGTTACAAGGGCTTAGTTCCTTAAGAGGCAACCCAATTAGGCGAATCTTTAATAAACTTTGTTTTCTTTGGCTTTAAAAAAAAAAAAAATTTGAGGTTCAAATTTTCTTCTCCCATCCTGCCCCTCCCCTGCCCCTTGACAAAGCAAACAGTATGATATTGATCATATATGTGAAGTCATGAAAGCATATTTCTATATTGTGTTTGTCCTTTGTTTTTGAAGAGGACCATGACATCAGAGAGATGATGACATGACTTGCATTTGACTTTGATTGGAGTGAGGGAGAGCTGTGCAAGGTCACTAGCCTCACTTCCTTTTCCTGAGCCATCCAGTGGCTAGATATAGATCAGGACAACTGGAGTCTGGTCCTTTTAGACTAAAGTCTTTTCAGATTCTCACTTTGAGTGAGGTAATGCTCATTCAATGAATAGGAGGCCTCTTTGCTGTTGTGTTCATCCTTCATTTTCAAAGAAGACCATGCCACCAGAGAAATAATGACATGACTTGCACTTGACTTTGTTTTGAATGAGGGAGGGCTGTGCAGGTCACCAGACTCACTTCTCCTCCAGAGCCATCTGAATCCAGTGACCACATATTCATCAGGATGACTGGAGATGACCCAGGATGCAATGGGAGACCTTGACATTTTTAGGCTGGCCTTTTCAGGTACTCACTTAGAGAGAGGTAAGGCCCATTGAGTGAATAAGGAGAAGGCTTCTTTAGGAAGTGAGTTAAGGGATGGCCCCTTTAATTAAAAAAAAAAAATCAAAATGGGAAGGGAAGACCCTAAGGGGTGTTGGCCATAAGAAAAACAGTTACTGTTTACATTCACTCTGAGCCAGGAGGGCCCCCAAAATAGCCACTAAGTGGTGCTTGGGCAGTGACGTAGCATGTCCAATTGATGAGTTCCAGAGCAAATTTTTCAATGTTGGGTATCTTACAAAAGAAAACACACAGAAAAATAAGAAAAATGGAGAACATGAAAATATGCTTCAATCTCCTCTCAGAGTTCATCCATTCTCGTTTTGGAGGTAGATAACACTTTTTATCATGGGTCCTTTAAAATTGTCTCGTATCATTGTCTTAGATCATTGAATTCATCAGAGAAGTTAAGTCTTTGACAGTTGATCATTATTACAGTTTTTCTGTTACTGTGTACAATGTTCTCTTGGTTCTACTTACTTTGTTTTGCATCAGTTCATATAAGACTTTCCAGGTTTTCCTGAAACCATCCAGCTCATCATTTCTTATCAGCTTAGCTACTTTTGTTGTCTTTAGGAACTTATTCAAGGAGCTTATCCTGTCTATTCAGTTTCTTCCCCTGTAAATAATAGGCTTGGACTTGATGAAATCTAAGTTCCCTCTAACTCTAAATGTTATGATCCATCAAGCTAATCTTCTGTTGATTATTTCCAACTTTTCCAGTATGTAGCTTGTTTGAACCTAGTATTTTGCATGTTGTCTCTCTCAGTAGATAGTTATTTCCTTAAGGGCAGGGGATTTTCTTTTACCTTTCTTTTTATCCCCAGCTGTTTACTACAGTGCCTGACATATTGGTGCTTAATAAATATTTATTGATCAATTTTCTATGATTCCACAGTTTGATACTTAGTTCATTATTGCATTGTGACATCTTTTTAATTGTTATTAAACTCAGCAGATATATTTTTTCCCTATCTAGATTGTAAACTCCTTGAGACAGATGTGTTACTCTCTGTGATAGGCATTGTTTCATCATCAAGTTTGAAAAGATATTTTACCTAAATTTATTTATTCAGGGCCAAACCAATCAAATGATCAAAATTACTTTATAGAGCTAGAAAAATCAAAAACAAAATTCATTTGAAATAACAAAAGCTCAAGGATATCAAAGGAATCAATGAAAATAAATACAACAGGTAGTCTGGCTGCACTAGATCTCAAACTGTATTATAAAGTGGTAATTTTCAAAACAATCTGGTACTGGGTAAACAACAGAGTGATGGATCAGTGAAATAGATTAGGTATAAAGTACATTATAGCAAATGACCATAGTAATCTAGTATATGATAAACTCCCAAATCCAAGCTTTTGGAACAAAATGTCATTATCTGACAAAGACTGCTGGGAAAACTGGAAAAAGTAAGGCAGAAACTATATATAGACCAACATCTCATACTGTATACCAAGACAAGGTCAAAATGGGTACATGATTTACACATAAAGGGTGATACCATAAGCTAATTAAGAGAGTATGGAATAGCTTATCAGATTTATGGATAAGGGAAGAATTTAGGACCAAAGAGGACATAGAGAACATTATAAAATGTAAAATAGATAATTTTAATTACATAAAATTAAAAAAACATTTTACGCAAACAAAATCAGTGGAACCAAAATTATAAGGAAAACAGAAAACTGGGGAAAAATTTTGCAACAAATATCACTGATAAAGGCCTCATTTGTCAAATATATGGAGAACTGAGTCAAATTTGTAAAAATACAAATCATTCCACAATTATTAAATGGTAAAGGGATATGAACAGACAATTTTCTGATAAAGAAATTAAAGCTATCTATAGTCATATGAAAAAAATGCTCTAAATCCCTATTGGTCAGAGAAATGCAAATTAAAAAAACTCTGAGGTACAACCTCATACCTATCAGAGTGGCTAACATGACAAAAAAAGCATGTGTTGGATATTGGAGGGGATGTGGGAAAATTAGAACACTAATGCATTGTTGGTGGAGTTGTGAACTGATACAGCCATTCTGGAGAACAATTTGGAACTACGCCCAAAGGGCTATAAAACTGTGCATGCTCTTTGATCCAGCAACTTTGATGCAACCACTACCATGTCTACATCCCAAAGATATCCAAGGAAAAGGAAAAGGACGTATTTGTACAAAAATATTTATAGTGCCTCTTTTTGTAGTGGCCAAGAACTGGAAATCAGGGGGATGCCTACCAATTGGGGAATGGCTGAACGATATGTGGTATATGATTTTAATGAAATATTATTGTGCTGTAAGAAATGATAAGCAGGATGATTTCAGAAAAACCTGGAAAGACCTACATGAACTGATGCATAGTGAAGTGAACAGGAGCAGGAGAACATTGTACACACTAACAGTAATATTATTCAATTAAGAATTGTGAATGACTTAGCTATTCTCAGAAATAGAATGATCCAAGGTAATCCCAAAGGATTGATTATGATCAACAGTAATAATTAATAATTAATAACAGTAACAGTAATTAGTAACAGTAATAATTAATAATACTATCTACCAGAGAAAGAACTGATATTGATTGAATACAGACTGAAGCATGCCATTTTTCACTTTCTTTCATTTTTTGAAATTCAAGTAGTCTTGTGCAAAATGGCTAATATGGAAATGCTTTGCATAATTACACATGTGTAGCCTATATCTGATTGTTTACTGTTTCAGGAAGGGGACAAAAGGGAGGGAGGGAGAGATAGAATTTGAAACTCAAGATGAAAAAAAATGTTAAAAAGTAGAAAAAGAAGATTGAGAAGATAATTCTAATGCCTTATGATGATTGAGACCTTGAGAAGTTGCACAAATAAATTCATTTTGAAAACTTACCATCAAATTTTTCAAATATTCTGATTTCCAAATGCATGGTGGACATTTAAATCCACCTCATCTAGGCAAGATCATGCACAAGCTACACAAATGGCTTCCCAGTTTTATTTGTGAGATTATCAGAGACTGGACATAGAAATCAGCTGCTGGACTGTTCCTTTTAAAGATTTAGATAGTTGATTTTTAGGAGGAGAGAAACCTAAATATACTTAGCATTTTACCTAGGACAGTGATAGGTATGGGAAATGGTAGATAGAAATCTAGTGCCAGCTAGAGTCAGGAAGACCTACTGCTCTAGTTCTGCCTCTGGCATATGGCTGTGAGACTCTGGGCAAGTCACTTAACCTTTCATTGTCCCCAAGAAATTCTCTAAAACTATAAATTAAACAATTTGTTTTTTCTGAAGACCATCTGCATTGATAAGGGAATGCTCTGCCAGTAAAATCACAGCTCCTTCTCTCCCTCCCTCCATTGTCATACATGCAGTAGGTATTCAGTAAATGGATGAATGTGCCAGATGTTCGACTAAACAGACAATTTGATGTTTTAGTAAGTGGAGAATAAGTGCTGTTAAATACCTCCACTGGAGATATCCTCCAAGAAATGTGCTCAAGTTAGGGCAGAAAAGATTTCATTTAGACCTAGGAGAGAACTTTCTGAAGGCAAAGACCATTAAACACAATATGCTGGCAAAAGCTGTGGAATGTTCATCACTGAAGTAGAAAGCCATCTGTAGAGTGTCTGTGTGGTCCTGTTTGGATGGACAAGAACAATTTAGATGACCTCTTGAAGTCCAGGCAAGTTCTGAAATTCCAGAATTACATGGTTCTTGTGTTGTTTCGCCAAGAAAAATAAACCTGCGTTCCTTTTCTCTGTTTAAATTTAAGCTACTGTGAAATTAGCCATGATCATGTTTTGAAAGGAAAACTACTACACAGATATCCGACTCTTTAGTGTGATGCTGGCCTCATTTGGCTAGCAGTGGCGCTACCATTCCTATTCTATTTTGTAACTCATGCGTGATGTCTGAATAGGTCCGAATGAAACCATATTTATTTTGTCCTCTGTTCTTTCAAAGAGCAAAACAGATTACTGTGTTGTTATACAGATGTGCAGTTTATGGGATGCCAACTTTTAGGAACGTTGGAAGCCCCTCCCACTTTTCTGAAACAGTGTGGAAGTGGTAATGACATTCAAAGGGAGTTCCTTGAATTGACGTGTTGGGTATTTCATGGGCTGTACCCGCTTGATTAGTTTATGTAAGATGCTGTGGACTGTTCCATATAAAAATTCATGTCATTAATTTTCCAGGGAGACCAACTTAAAAGTCCGCCATGCATTACCAGTTACTTCAGAACTTGGAGCAGATATTAGCAGGCTTGCAAAGTTTGATGGTGAGTAGTTAAAATAAAATATGACACTGAGGACATAAAAGTCTACATTTATTAGAGGCTGACTCTCTTCCTTCTTGAATTACAATGTCTACCTGTGGTACTATCACATCATTAGGTCAATCTGACAAAATCAATTCAGCAAATATTTATCAGACACTTATTCTGTGCAAAATACTATACTAGGTGTTAAGAATATGAAGATGAAATAATACATAGTCTCTGCTCTCAAACTGGTGAAGGGCTATGATATAGTCATTGAGTGGCTGTTAAATGTTTATTTATTCCTTCCTTCCTTTCTTTCCTACAAATCTTTCTCTGTACATACCTTGCAATGTTCTCCACTTGCCAGATGCTAATCTGGCAGTTCTCTTAATATCTGTGGATGATAGAGGTACAAGCTTCACAATATTCTATGGTGTCCAGATTGGCCCATTCACTCACTCGAACATCTCTAATGCTTATGTACTAGATTCTAAGGTCTTTAAGAGCAGATATCAGGTCTCATTTGTCTTCTTACCCCTTATTGTACCTAATACTTACTAGATATTCAATAAGTCTTGTTTGGTTGACTTTTCATTTTTCCATTCTTAGTTTTCTACCTGTAGTGATCCTTTCTCCCTATTTTTGGCATAAAATGATGATGCAGTTCAAGTTTCTTGTTCATGATCTCCTCTTTTAGCATCCCTCAGAACTTACCTTTCTTTCCATCTCTGGACACCTAATCTGTACTGCCTTTCGGCAGGACCTTATAGTCAACAGTGTGATTAAACAAAGTAGAACTAATTTCTGCTAAGGTATTGACTAGTTGGTGCTACCTTCTAGGGGCATTTGCATTTTATTCGGAGACTCTTAAAGGCTAAACAAAATAGTTCATTAAGATCTGCAGCTTTGTAGATGGTGAAATCTCAGATAGTGAATCTTTGATCATGAAACTACAGACACTTCAAGAATAGCGTCAACGTTTGGAGATCTTCCCAGTTCCCTCAGTTCATTACTCATAGATGGCCTTCTTTTTGGTCTCAGAGCTTGGGTTTTAGTATTCATAGAAAATAGGTTACCATCACAATCATCACAGATAATCTACTCTGTCTACCATGAAGAGCTAGTATGAGATACTGGTTTTCTTGAGTAGTATCATAGAAGAGAATAGTGTCCATTGGGGAAGACAACACTTATCCTCCTTCCTAAGAGAACAGTAGAAGAGGACTCCTTTTCTTAGTGATGGGGAAGGCATAAGTCCAATTTATCTGTCAGTATGACAGTAGATAGAGCACTGTAATGAGGAAGACTCATCTTCATGAGTTCAAATTAGACCTCAGACATATCACCCTAGACAAATCCCTTAACCTTGTTTACCCCCAGTTCTTCATCTGTAAAATGAGCTGGAGAAGGAAATGGCAAACCACTCCAGTGTCTTTGCCAAGAAAACCTCAAATGGGTAGTATTTTTATACTTCATAAAAGTGATTGGTTTTGCATGTGAGTTCTTCTAAACTAATAATGGTTACTCATTTATTGCTCTCACTCAAATGTATTTGCCATAATCTGAGTGGTTCCCCAAAGCATCAGTCTAAAGTTATTTTTCCATCTAAAGACAGCAACCTCATTTTTATCATTAAAGTCAAAATAGGAATGTTTTTGAGAAGTTACATAATGCAAAAATTCATGTGACAATAAATTCAGTTCAATTCAAAGTCAGGCATTAAGCAAATTCTATGTAAAAGACACCTTGATAAATACTGGGTCTTGGATGACAAAAACTGAGCACTCTCAACTGTCGAAGAGTTTACATTCTGTGAGTCAGGAGAAGATGGATATGACATGGGCAATAGAGAAGTCAACATGGCAATTTAAGGACAAAGAAAGCATTAACAACTGGGAGAAACCGGAGAAGACTTTTCACAGGAGGTGGCATTGGAGATAAGCCTTAGGCTTAGAGGAAAATAACTCAACAAACATTTATTAAGTGCCTGCCATGTGTCAGGTGCTATGCTAAGCCCTGGTGGACTCTGAGATATAGGAATGAGGAGGGAGTGCCCTCTAGCCTTGGGGAAGGGGGTGAAGTTTGTGCAAATACATTAAGGTAGAAGTTGCCATATTGAATTCAGGAAATAATTAGCAGTCCAATTTGGCTGGAATGTAGAGTATATGAAAGGGGATGATGTAGGAGGGTGACCTGGAGTTCAGCAGAGAGATTCATGCTGCACATATAGATTTGAGTGGCCTCTATTTGGAAAGGATAATCAAGTACATGGGAATTGATAAGATTACCAAAGAGAGCATCTGGAAAGTAGGGTCTGAAAAAAAGAAAATACCCCAGGACAGAATTTTGGGAGATATTTATGCCCAGGGGGTGGGAAATGATTGATGAAGCAGCTAAGGAGGCAGAAATAGAGTGGAATTTATTGGAAGAGAAAAAAGAAGACAGTAATGTCACAGAAACTGAGGGAGAAGAGAAATCCAGGAGGAAGGATGGTCAGAGCCCTGAAAACTGGATAGAGCTCAAGAAAGATGAAGAATGAGAAGTCATTAGATTCCACATCAATGACAACTTTGCAGAAATGTGTTTCAATGGAGTAGGGGAATTAGAAGCCAGAGTATAAGCAGTTGAGAAGAAAATGGAAGATAAAGAGTGGAGATAGCAACAATTGAAGTTTAGCAGTGAAAGGAAGGACCAGCGTTAGATGAGAGCGCACCGAAATGGCTGAACCAATTGAGGCTCAAGGATGAGGGAGAATGGAGCATGTTTGTGCACTGCAGAGGGAGAATCAATAGATAATCAGCCAGCAAATGTTTATGATCTCCTGCTATGTTCCAGGCACTGTGCTAGGTACTGGGGATGCAGATACAAAGAAAGATGGATGTTTAGAGAGGGAGGCACCAAGGTCTGGCCTTGACAGATGTGCCTTCTTCTTCCTTAGAGCTGAAACAAAGAAGATAGGAAAGAGGTAGAGGGGTTTTGTGACATGGAATGGAGGAGATGAGTAAACAAGGGATGGATGACATTTATTTTCTCAGGAAAGTAAGAGTCAAGAGGTAAGACTGTAGGGTTTTTGTTTAAAATTTGATGAGCAAAGATTTTAGTTAGTAACATCTGCTGCGTGGAGTATGGTGGACAGCTAATCTGGGAGGAATTAAATGATTTCTCTGTGAGTTCAGTCGAGATAAAATAAAATGAAGTTGTAGTGGCCCCTGGAGTCTGTGCTTTCAGCCTGTCCTATGCCTTTATTCTGAAATCCTAAATTTTCCTGAATTTTCAAATAGGTGATAGTTAAAATGAGCTTTTGGCCTTTCTGAAATGTCACTTTAGGTTTCTGAGAAAGTGTCTAAAAATGAACAGATGAATCATGGTTAAACAAATTAGATACAGCATACAAATTAAATTTCCTTTATTAATTGTTGTATTTACAAACCAAGGGAAAATGGGTTTGACATAAAATATGGTGTGGATCTTTAAAAACAGTTGGCATTTTAAGAGAACCCGTTAGTAAGACTCCTCTTTTTAAAAAATTTTAGCTGGCATTTCCTGCTGGAATTATAAGAGGTACTCCTTTCTTCTAAAATGTTATGCTAATATAAACTATTAGGAATATTGGAAATATTTAGCCCATGGAAACTTGTTGCTATTCTATGCATTCTCTAAGTCTTGTGAACTGGGAGTGACTTAGCTTTGGCAGTAGTGTGTCTGGGTAGATTTTACTCAGAGACTCCGAATTTCACAAGTACTTCTTTGGGAGCAATGATATAAACTGAATTAAGCAAAGAATGAAAACATATATAGCTTACTTTGGTATTTCAAGAATCTGTGTTTTCCTAAGGGTAGGTATTCCTTCCATGGACGAAGTGAATAATCTTCTGATAACTTAGCTGGTCTTTGTAATTTGTTGCAGAAGAAAGAAATCAATCACCTGCAGCCAGACTTGTAGTGAGCCTATGAAAACTTTGCAAGACTAGTAGTCCACAGAAAAGAGCTGTATAGTCCATCAGCAGATCCCAACAGGAAAACCTTCCAGGTTGGGAGGACTTCCTAGAGGTCAGATAGGTGGCAGAGGGGATAGAGTGCCAGGCCTGGACTCAGGAAGACTCATTTTTCTGAGTTCAAATCTGACCTCAGACACTAACTGAGTGACCCTGGGCAGATCACTAAACCCTGTTTATCTCAGTTTCCTCATCTGTAAATTGAATTAGCGAAGGAACTGGCAAACCACTTCAGTATCTCTGCCAAGAAAACCCCAAATGGGGTAATGAAGAGTCAGATCTGACTGAAAAAACTGAACGACAATAAAATCTCTCAGATCTTGTGCCCCACTGACATAACCTCTACAAAAGTCAAGACAGTGTGGTGCAATGGAAAGACCCTAGAGCTTGGTACCTGAGTTCAAATCCTGGCTTTGTAACTTACTATTTTTGTGTCCTCAGACAAGTAACTTTGTTTCACGGGGCCTCAGTTTCCTTGTCTATCAAAGGAGGGGGTTGAACTGAACCTCTGAGATCCTTTTCAGTGATAGATCCCATGATCTACATGGGACCATGAAATATTATAGGAGGACTTGAGTGTAGGACGCATTAGTCATATTGAGGATGTTTTAACTCAAAAATGTAGTAGATACATATTTTAAATTAATTGTTTTTCAATGAACGAAAGCCATTTCTTCTCTCCTACCTGTCCCTATATTGGAAAAAAAAAAAACTCTGGGTAAATCATTATTCATCAAAATGGGAGCGAGCTGGAACAGAGTTCCTCTTCTAATTCCTTTGTCTGGTTTCAGTAACTTTTAGCAGTGACTCACCCATACCAAAGTCAGCAGAGAAGACACATACATAGAAAGGAGAGAAAACACACACATGTAAGAAGAATATTGGTGGATGTATGTGTGACAAGGAAAGTTGACTTGGTCTACTGCACTTCCTCATGCATGAGATACCATTTCTTCCCTTTGTGGTTTACGTTTTGGCTTAAATGCAAATAACGAAAGCACTTAACAAATACCTGTCTACTGACTGACTGATCAAAGGTACTTCCAGGGACATAGGACAGGCTAGTATGGTCACTTGTCTTGGGAGAAGCAGTGTGATATAATGGGACCAGTGTTGAATTTAGAGTCAAAGAACCCAGATTCTCATCTTGCCTCTACCATTTACTAGCGTAAGGTGTGTAATCTCCCAGGGCCTCAGTTTTCTTATCTGTAGAATGAGGATTGAAGGTTTAGACTAAGTGGTGACTGAAGTATCTCTCAGCTCTAAGTCTATAATCCTATGTAAAGGAGTAGGTAGTTGGTTGTGAAAACCACGATAATCCATTCTACTCTTTTTGCTGGGATGCGTTGAATCTCTGGTTAAGCAGAAGTGGTGAGAGAAAAGATAAAGAATATAAGCCCTAATGAGTTTATCTGAAAACCTTTCTTCTCTCCAAGATGGTTTAAAAAAAAAGAAGGTAAAACCCATGTCAAAAAGCATCTTTTCCCAAGAAGAGAGGAGTTGAGTCATGGGCAAGACTTGCCTGTCTCTATTAATTTTTTTCAGGTTGCAAAACACATAGCTCTTATTGTAACTCCTTATATTTCCATGGTGGGGATTCCAGTAAGGCAGTCAAGCTTAACCCTATTTGCCTTATTTTCCTCATTTGTAAAGTGGACTGGAGAAGGAAATGGCAAACCACTCTATCATCTTTGCCAAGAAAACCCTCAACATGGAGTCATGGAGAGTTAGACATGACTGAAATGACTCAACACAACTTAAGGTTGATAAAGCACTTTACAAGTATTACTTAATATTATCCTCCCAACAGCTAGGTGGCAGTGCTCTAAGTAGGTGCTATTATTATCTTCATTTTATAGATCAGTCAACTGCGGTTGAGTGAGATTCAGTGACTTGCCCAGGGTCACATAGTAAATGAAATCAGATTTGAACTCAGGTCTTCCTGACTCTAGGTCCAGTACTATCGCTGAGCTACCTAATTGTCTTGGAACTAATTGGAATTGATTCGGTATTCCTATATATAGTATTCACTCCCATATATGCCATTCCTATATGTCCATATGCCAGGATTGTCCTGATGTCTCATTCTCCCCATTCTATGTTTGCAGCAACACGTTGTATTGCTACTCATTGCCGGCCCTCTGCTTTGTGTGTTCTGATTTATACATGGTATCTCTCCCATTAGGATGTAAACTCCTTGAGGGGAGGGTGATTTTTGCTTTCTTTTTGTATCCCTAGTGCCTGATACCTAGTGGTGTTTAACTCAGGCTTGTTATTACAGCCCTCTGATTCTACTTTTTCTAGGTTCTTTTTTTCTCTTTCCTTTTCACTTCAGTTGATCATCTCACTATGTCTACTGTTTTCCTTTTCATTTTTTCAGTTTAACTGGCACCTTCTTTGCAACCTCAGGACTTTGAGACTTGCCTAGAGCAATGGGGTTAAATCAAAATATGGGGGCTACTAAGTAGTAGTTTCTGTGAACGTATTTATATATTTCTTTTTTAGATGAATACATCAACATGTTAAAATCACATAAAAGCTACATTTTAATCTGTTTTGAGCTGCACTTGGCAGTGTTGTGGGTGGCCCACAGGCCAGGTGTTTGACACCTCTGGCCTTGCCCAAGGCCAATCTGAAGAAAGAATTGAGTCCAGGTTTTCCTAGCTTTGAGGTCAGCTCTTACAATGGCACTGTGGCTCATTCCATGAGGGAAAAAAAAACACTAAAAGACCTCTCATTTGATAATCAGATGCCATTTTTCCTTCTTAAAGGAAGGGTAACAAATCACTTGTTTACTTGTGTTTAGTGTAGTTTTTAAAAAATATTTGTCTTTTTCTTGACAAACTGAGATCTGCTTTTTGCAACTTGTGACAAGTTTACATATTTTATATGACTGTTAGTATTAAATTTGGTACCAGCAAAAGTTTGAGTTCTCATCTCAGGAATCATCCTACATTTTGTGCTTTTTCTAACGAATAAAGCATGTCCACTGGAAACAGAAGTCTAAAATTTGTTTCAAAAAAGTAAGGAAAAAAATCATAGTGACATCTTGTGATCTCTTTCCTTACCAATTTCTTTTTTTTCCTTTCTCAGAATTTTATTTATAACCTAATCAAGGTCATTTTTTTCTTTCTTCCTTCCTCCTTCCCTCCCTCCATCCTTCTTCTTTCTTTCTCTCTTTCTTTCCTTCTTTCTTTCTTTCTTTCTTTCTTTCTTTCTTTCTTTCTTTCTTTCTTTCTTTCTTTCTTTCTTTCTTTCTTTCTTTCTTTCTTTCTTTCTTTCTTTCTTTCTTTCTTTCTTTCTTTCTTTCTTTCTTTCTTTCTTTCTTTCTTTCTTTCTTTCTTTCTTTTCCTTTCTTGAAGTGGTTCAAGGGACAGAGTACAGGGCTTGGAGTCAGGAAGACCTAAATTCAAATTCTGCCTCAAATGCTTACTAGCTATGTGATCTTGGGGCAAGTCTCTTAACTTTTCTCACCCTCCATTTCCTCAGCTGTAAAATGTGGTGAATAGACTACATGGTCTCTAAGGTCTCTTCCGACATTAAATCTATGATGCCATGTATGGTACAGCACATTAGGCACAGATAATTTGAGGACATGGGAAGTCCACCTCACTCCAGAGTCCCACTACTGCTGCCAATCGCATAAGGAAAGAGGAGAGGGAAGAACAGGAAGGGATGGGAATAAGTGGGAATAGGAAAGAGAACTTGGAAGATTAAAGGGAGGGGTCACTGTGTTTTCTGGAGGGAGGGAACAACCATTCACCAGTGTTACCTGGGGGGCAGCAACATGGCTGGTAATTCTTGTATAAACATTTCAAGATGGAATAGTGTGATGGGTAGGGAAGGAAGTCACTGGACAGTAAGGAAGAAGTAGTTTCTGAGGCAAGGGCATAATCTACTAAGTACTTGATTTGCCCAAACGTCCTGGGTCTCAGTTTCCACATCTGTAAAATGAGGATATTGCATTTCAATCTCTAGATCTGTGAACCCCTGTTTTTTATAGTTAGGAAAACTCAATCCCAAAGAGGAGATTTAGCAAAGGCCATTAAGTCATGATTAATAAAAATGGAATTTGAACTTGGATCTCTTCACTAAAAATCCAACACTCTGCTCTATGCTATGTCTTTCTAAGCATTTTCAAAGGGAAGAGAATAAGCGTTTCTATAGTGCTTACTGTATGCCAGGCACTATGTTAAGTACTTTATAAATATTACCTCATATATCCATCACAAGAGCCCTGGGAGGTGGGTACTGTTATTATCCCCATTTTACTCCGATGAGGAAACCTCACTTAGATGACTTGTTCAGGGTCACATAGCTGGTAAGTATCTGAGGCTGGATTTGAACTCCAGTCTCAGTGTTCTCTGCATTGCCTCAGTGGATTGTGAACATGGTGAACTAATGTTTTCTTAAAATTTTCTCTCTCTTCTTCTAAGAGGGAAATTAGTGTGAAGGAAGAGGCTGACTACTTTCCTATTGCCATCCTTAAATATCATAGACTCTCAGAGCTGCATGAGACAGCAAAAGCCACTTAGTTCTACCTGTGCCTGACCAAGAATCCTCTCTACAGCATTGCTGATAAATTACCATCCAGCTTTCCCCAAAGACATCTGATGAAGAGGAAATAATCCATTTCAGTTTTATTATTGCCTATTTTTTATTCAATTACTAATTCTCATCAAACATCCACGAGGTGCAAATGGGCATGCTGTTGTGGATAGATAGAGAGCCTCAGAGCCAGGAAGGCCCAGGTCCAAGTCAGCCTTAGATATCAGGCACCAGTCAATGACTCAACGAGCCAAGCTCCATGTGCTAGGCACTGTGCTTAGCACTGGGAGATACAAAGAAAGGTTAAAAAAGCAGTTCTTATCCTTGATGAGCATGCAATCCAGTGAGGGAGATAACATGCAGATATGTCTGTTTACACATCTATATGTGTATATGTGTAGATGAGAGAGAGGGGAGAGGAAGGGAGAGAGAGAGAGCGTATGTAAGAAATATGAAGAGGAAAAGGAGGTCCTGGAGAAAATGGCACTTAAACTGTGTCTTAGAGAAATGGCACTTAAGTCCTGAAGGACAGGAGGAACTTCAATAGATAGAAAGGGAAAGGAGTCCATTCTCAGCAGGAAGGTGACAATTAATTAGCCACT
Organism: Bettongia penicillata ogilbyi; assembly: GCA_023548195.1. Lineage (NCBI taxonomy): Eukaryota > Metazoa > Chordata > Mammalia > Diprotodontia > Potoroidae > Bettongia > Bettongia penicillata. Next base: position 3,087,149 of record JAJHZJ010000455.1, on the reverse strand, counting down.
TTACAAGCACTGGTTGCAATTACAAGTTCATAAGTGCTGCGGTAGCTACTGAGGATATATACAAAAATGAAATAGTCCTTACACTTAAGAAGCTTACATGCTATTGGCAGAAACTCTGTGTATGTTTGTATATATACACACATACATATACGTATGTATATATGTATACATATATGCACACATTTTTTTGGGCTCTCCTGGCTTTGAGTGAATTTAGAGTGAATGTCAAGGATAACTGTTTCCCTTTGGAATAGCAACCCTGAGGGTCTTCCCCTCCCAGCTTGATTTTTTGTTTTGTTTTGTTTTGAATCAAAGGGGTCAGCCTTTAACTCACTTCTTAAAGAGGTGATGCCTATTCCCTGAATGGGCATTACCTCACTTTAAGTGAGTACCTGAAAAGGCCTTAGCCTAAAAGGGCAAGAGTCTCCCATTGCATCCTAGGCCATCTCCAGTCATCCTGATGAATGTCTGGTCATTGGACCCAGATGGCTCAGGAGAAGAAAGTGAGGCTGGTGACCTTGCACAGCCCTCCCTCACTCAAATCAAAGTCAACTGCAAGTCATGTCATCATTTCCCTGATGTCATGGTCCTCTTTGAAAATGAAAGTGAAAATGAAAATGAAAGACAAACACAACAAATGAATATGAAAGATGTATAAAATAAAAGAAAGCTAATCTGTTTTTGAAGAGGTAACACTAACAACTGGGGGAATGGGAGGCATCAAGAAGGAATTCATGTAGGAGAGAGACAGAGACTAAGATGGAAGGGAACCTAAAATGGGAAGGGAAGGGATGGAGCAGGGACTGGAAAAGTCCTCTTTTAGGAGGTAGGCTTTGAGATGAAGGAAGTAGGAAAACCAAGGGGACAGCTAGAAAGGGGGGTGTTGCAGACCATTCTAAGAACGAGGACCAGGACAAAGACATGGAGGCTGAAGATGGTGCACCTTGTTCAAGAAACTGCAAGAAGACCAGTGCAGGTGGATTAGAGTGTGTAAAGTGAAATAAGGTGTAAGAAGACAATACAGGTAGGGAGGGAACAGATCATGGAGAACTTCAAATACCAAGTAGAGTTTACATTTGCTCTTCAGTTAATAAGACACCACTGGAGCTCACAGAACAGGGTCAAAAATGGTCAGACTCATATGATGTGTTAGAAAAGTATCACCTTGGCAGCTGAGTGGAAGATGAGTTGGAATGGGGAGAGATGCAAAGCAGGGAGACCAAGTAGAAGACTGTGGCAGTAGTCTAGGTGGAAGGTGATAAGGTCTTATACTATGTAGGCTGTGGAAGTTGAAAGGAGGGATCATTTATGAGAAATATTGTGAAGGTAGAAAGGGCAAGATTTAGGGTTAGATATGTGGTGTGTGAGCAGGTAAGGAGTCCAGGATGACACTGAAATTGTGAGTCTGGGTGACTGGGCAGAGAGTGATGCCTTTGACAGGATTAGAGAAGGGGGGAAGAACTTGATATTGGTTCTTTTTTGGACTTGTCAAGTTTGAGATATCTACAGGACATTGACTTTGAGATGTCCTAGAGGCAGTTGGAGATGCTTGACTGTAGCTCAGGGAAGAGCCTAGGGCTGGTTATATAGATCTGTAAGGCACTTGACTTTATAAAAAAAGTAAATTAATTAATTTATTTTAAGTTTTCAACATTCATTTCCACAAAATTTCGAGTTCCAAATTTTCTCCCCCATCTCTCCCCTCCTCCCACCCCAAAATACCTTGCATTCTGATTGCCCCTTCCACCAATGTGCCCTCCCTACTAATGCCCCTCCCTTCCCCTATCTCCATCTGCTCTCTTGTCCTGTAGGGCAAGATAAATTTCTATACCCCGTTACCTGTATTTCTTATTTCCCAGTTGTATGCAAAAACAATTCTCAACATTTGTTTCTAAAATCTTGAGTTCCAACTTCTCTTCCTTCCTCCCTCCATACCCATCCCTACTGAGAAAGCAAGCAATTCAATATAGGCTATATATGTGTAGTTTTGCAAATGGCTTCCATAATAGTCATGTTGTGTAAGACTAACTACATTTCTGTCCATCCTATCCTGTCCCACATTTCTTCTATTCTCTCTTTTGACCTTGTCCCTCCCCAAGAGTGTTTACTTCTAATTGCTCCCTCTTCCCATTTGCCCTCCCTTCCATCATTGCCCCTGACCCTGTTTATCCCCTTCTCCCATACTTTCCTGCAGTGTAAGATAGATTTTCATACCAAATTGAGTGTGCATGTTATTCCTTCCTTGAGCCAAATGCAATGAGAGTAAGCTTCCCTTTTCCCCTCTCACCTACCCCTTTTTCCCCTCTATTGGAAAAGCTTTTTCTTGCCTCTTCTATGAGAGATAATTTGCCCCATTCCATTTCTCCCTTTCTTTTCCCCCCAATATATTCCTCTCTCATCCCTTAATTTTATTTTTTTAGCTATGATCCCTTCCTATTCAACTCACCCTCTGCTCTCTCTCTCTCTCTCTCTCTCTCTCTCTCTCTCTCTCTGTCTCTGTCTCCATGTGTATGTATGTGTTTAGTCCCTTCTACTACCCAGACATTGAGAAAAATTTCAAAAGTTATAAATATTATCTTTCCACGTAGCAATGTAAACAGTTCAACTTTAGTAAGTCCCTTGTGATTACTCTTTCCTGTTTACCTTTTCATGCTTCTATTGATTCTTGTGTGTGAAAGTCAAATTTTCTTTTCAGCTCTGGTCTTTTCATCAAGAATGCTTGAAAATCCTGTATTTCACTGAAACACCATTTTATCCCCTGAAGCACTATACTCAGTTTTGCTGGGTAGGTGATTCTTGGTTTTAGTCCTAGTTCCTTTGACTTCTGGAATATCATATCCCGTGCCCTTCAATCCTTTAATGTAGAAGCTGCTAGATCTTGTGTTATCCTGATTTTCACAATAATCAAATTATATTTCCACAATAATCAAATTGTTTCTTTCTAGCTGCTTGCAATATTTTCTCCTTGACCAGGGAACTCTGGAATTTGGCCACAATATTCCTAAGAGTTTCTCTTTTTGGATCTCTTTCAGGAGATGATTGATGGATTCTTTCAATATTTATTTTGCCCCCTGGTTCTAGAATATCAGGGCAGTTTTCCTTGAGAATTTCATGAAAGATGATGCCTAAGTTCTTTTTTTTGGTCATACCTTTCAGGTAGTCCCATAATTTTTAAATTGTGTCTCCTGGATCTATTTCCCAGGTCAATTGTTTTTCCAATGAGATATCTCATATTATCTTCCATTTTTTTCATTCTTTTGGTTTTGTTTTGTGATTTCTTGGTTTCTCATAAAGTTGTTACTCTTCATCTGTTCCATTCTAATTTTTAAAGAACTATTTTCTTCAGTGAGCTTTTAAACCTCCTTTTCCATTTGGCTAATTCTGGTTTTTAAAGCATTCTTCTCCTCATTGACCTTTTGGACCTCTTTTGCCAATTGAGTTAGCCTATTTTTCAGGGTGTTATTTTCTTCAGCATTTTTTTTGGGTCTCCTTAAGCAAACTGCTGACTCGTTTTTCATGATTTCTTTGCAACGCTCTCATTTCTCTTCCCAATTTTTCCTCCACCTGTCTTACTTGATTTTCAAAATCCTTTTTGAGCTCTTCCATGACTTGAGACCATTGCATATTTATTTTGGATGTTTGGGAAGCAGAAGCCTTGACTTTTACGTCTTCCCCTGATGGTAAGCATTGTTCTTCCTCATCTGAATGGGTGGGAGAAAATACCTGTTCACCGAGAAACCTTCTATAGTCTTATTTTTTCCGCCTTTTTTGGGCTTTTTCCAAACCAGTTACTTGACTTTTGGGTCCTTTGTCAAAGGTAGGGTATACTCTGGGGACCTGTAAGTTCTCATTTCTTCCAAGGTAGCACAATCAAGGGAGAGGAGTTTACTCCCTGGCTGGTGTGGCTGAGATTCAGATCAGCTGCTCAATTCCTCCAGGGGCTTTAGGCAAGGGTGAGGCCACCCCTCAGGGCTGAGGTTCAGATGAGCAGCTCAGTTCCCCCAGAGACTTTAAGCTGAGTGCTTCAACAATGGAACAATGGACGTCTGCTGCTGCTGTTGCCACTGCCTCTGCCTGGAGCTGAGGCTAGAGGAGGATCCTGTTCCCTTTTCAAGGAGGTGAAAAAACCCTCTCACTGATCTTTGGCGCCTGTAGGTTGAGGGATCTGAGAAAGCTGCTACTGCTGCTGAGGTTTCCACCCCCAAGGCCTGCTCTAGTCCTACTCCTCCCTGTGCCATGTGGCCCAGGCTGGGCTGTGCTTTGCTCTGTGTCTGGTGTGACAGACCTTTCCACCCTGGGCTGGAAATCTCCTCCAGTCCATCTTTCTGTGACTTCTGCTGCTCTAGAATTTGTTGAGAGTCTTTCTTTACAGGTATTTTATGGACTGTGGGGGAAGAGCTAGAGTATGTGTGTCTTTCTCCTCTTGGCTCCACCCCCTGGAAATCACTTGATTGACCTACTGATGCATACTGGTTATTTGAGCTCAATTAAAGCACTTAATACTATTAGTTATAGAGCACTTTTTTGGTCCGCATGAGTAGAGGAAGTTCTGAATTAGGAGTCCTCTATGCCAGTAAAATTTCAAATCCATTTCAGAACCAAACCTTCATATGAGGAACGAAGGCTGCAAAGATGGCTAGGAACCAAATTCTACACCCAATTATAATTCCGTGGAAGGAAAAGTGATGTACACAGTTAAGTATAATACAAAGGAGAATGTAATTAGTGTAGAGAGGATCTCCTGTGAAGGCTTCATAGAGGAAATTATGTTGGCATTGGGTCTTGAAGGGAAGGAGGGACTTTAATAGATAGAAATGGAAGGGAGTCTATTCCAGAAATGAGGAAGGCAACTAATTAACCAATCAACGAGCATTTATTAAGCACCTTCTGTATTTTAGGTATTGTACTAGTTGCTGGATGGAGATGAAATCACAAAAATGGAACAGTCCTTGCCTTCAAGGAACTTATGTTCTATTGGCAGAGACTATGTTTGCATGTACACATACACATATACATATATGCATATGTATACATACATATATAGATATGAAAGACATATAAAATAAAAGAAAGTTAATCATTTTTTTTTGAAGGGACAGCACTAATAGCTAGGGGTAGAGGATCAAGAAAGAGAGGTAGTGTTTCACGTGGGTTCAAAGGAAACCAAAGATCCCAAGAGGTGGAGATAAAGGACAGACGCATGGAGAGTGGAGGAGTCAAGTGGAGAATAGTAGCATGGAATGATACAGTCTGCACCTTCAGAAGCCATTTCAGAGCCTTGAACTTAGAACTTAGATGTTTGTTGAATTGAATTGATGGATGAGAGATACTGCTGATGTGAAATAAAAAGATATGGCACTGGACTTAATGCAGCATTGGGCAAGTCACTTAACCTCCTTCATCCTCAGTTTTCTCATTTCTAAAATGAAAGCACTGGACTGGGTGGCTTCTGAGGTTAGAAATCTGAATAGGGACAGGATGGTTTCACTGTAGTAAGTTTGTCTGGATAAGATCATGGGCAGAGGAGGAGTCTTTTGGGAGGAGTTACATGGAACTGAAGATCAGCAGAGTGGGAAAAATGTGAGGTCCATGGGATTGAAAGGTATAGGAGAGAGCGCTCTTGAGATAGTTGAATCAAGACTAGGTAGAGAGGAAAGTGAGATCGGACCTGGACCAGATAGAAAAAGAGAGTGACCAGTCTGGGAAAAATAAAGGAGAGGGAGAGGAAGAGAAAGAAGAAGAGGAGATTATGGTTAGAAAGAGGAATTTCAGCATTGGGAATTTGCTAATGAAATATCTTTGAAAGAGGGTGAGGTCTAAGGTGTGATCACCCTGGTTGCTGGCTAAAGAGGAGCAGAGGTGGGGGTCATAGTAGTTGAAGAGCTCAAGGAACAAAGGAAGAGAGTGTTTGAAGAGTCATCAAACATGATGTTTTGCTTGTCCACATATTTTCAGTGAAGATAAGATAATATTCTTAGACTGTTGCATTTTTGATCCGCAAACTCCTATTATATTTCTCCATCTTTTTTCATTAAATTTCATTAGTAAAAAGAGAGAAATCCAAGAAAGTGCTCATCTCCTAAACATTTTTATATGGTTAGAATTTTTTTGATGTAATTCAAGATTTCCTTCTTTTCACTTTGGCTATTGAAAATTTGTATGACCTTGCTGGCCAGCTCTCTCCAAATTCAGGCTCACTCCCATCTCTCACTGCTGCCAGGGCACAGTCTGTTTTTAACTCCTGTGGAGAAAGGGCACACTTTACTCTGAGAATGGAAGGAAGGGGGACAGGATAAGTAAGGAAATTGACAGTCTGGGGAAGATTGCTTTCTGTTTGATTTATGTGACTTTAATTTTACTTTTTTTAAGTATTAGATTTCCCTCCTTTTACTTAACTACTTATAAAAATATATAGTTAGTCAAGCAAAATAAATTTGTTCATAACTATGTCTAAAAATCTGTCTCTTTCTGTCTGTTGGGTCCTTTCCTCATTCACCTTTCTGTCAAGAACATGCTTCATCACCAGCCCTCTGGGATTGCGGTTGGCCATTGCGTTGAATTGAGGCATCGTCTTTCAAAACGTTCCTTTTTACAATGATTTTTCTCATAATATAAATGATTCTGGTTCTGCTCATGTCACTCTGTATCCATTAAGTGTTTCCAGACTTCTCTGAAATTGTCCTTTTTACCAGAGGAAAAGTGTTAAAGGAGTTTGTATTGGATGATTGTATCTCCTTTGTAGAGTAGAATTCAGAGGTAACCTACCAGTGTTGGGATGTTAAGGAAGGAAGAGAAAATGACCTTTCTTTATGCTTTAATTCTGTGCCCCATTTTCTAATTTGCCTTTTAGTAGGCCTCAGGGAACTCTTCCCTCCCTCCCTTCCTTCCTCCCTCCCTCCCTCCCTCCCTTCCTCCTTCCCTTCCTCCCTCCCTCCCTCTCTCCCTTCCTCCCTCCCTCCCTCCCTCCCTCGCTCCCTCCCTTCCTTCCTTCCTCCCTCCCTCCCTCTCTCCCTTCCTTCCTTCCTTTCTGTGGCCTGGGATAGGAGTAGTGGAGCCAAGGTTGGTAAACTGGTATCTAGTGGTGACAGAATTAGTAAGCCATAGGGCCAATCCTGGTGTTTCATTGATGAGGAAGATGTGAGAGTTTGACCCTAGACCTTAAGTAGTGTCTCTCTCCTTACACTTGTTCTTATTGAGTGGCATTTTCTTTTGGCCTGACCCTATAGAAACTTCTGGAATCCCACTGGTTCTCCCAAGGAGGGATGACTTGGCCTCCGAGCACTTCTCTGAATTAAAGCAGTCTTCCTTGGCCTGCCCTGCCTTTCTGTCCTTGTCTAGAACCACACCCTTGGGGAAGGGCCAGAAGTGGCTTGGCCTCCAGGGCCTGGAGGAGCAAGGGGACGTGTTCACGGCTGTATTCTCTTCCATGTCAGAGTCTGCTTGCGACAATAAAAATGATCCAATAAGCCTGTTTTTTATATTCCTGTTGGCAGAGACTCCGTATCGTGTTGTTTTTGCCCAAAGCACATTTTTTATGACCAAACTTGAAGCCTGAGAAATTGGGGCTTGGGTCAAAGGAATGAATAAACTTCAAGAGGACCTGTCAACTCTACTGCTAATTCCTAGGTTTTGTTAGTGATACCCATTTTTACCATTTCAAGACAAAAAAAAAAAAGTGAGTTCTACCAAAGACAGGAATGAGAATTATTAGTGGGCTTTTTTTTTTTTGAGGGGGGAAGGCAGAGGGAAAACAAATACTAGAATCTTGAAACTTGATTAAAGGCTTCTGCCTTCTCAGCCATAATTATCTGCACTGTGGTCCAGTTTAAGTCAGCCCTGAATTATCTTGTTCTGTTGTTATTAGGAGGAGACAGATGTGTGATTAAAACTATTGGGGCACAGTTTTCTTTAATATGAAAACTTCATTTGTACCAGGTTTTCATCTATCCTCCTGTCCACTGTATACTGTCCTTTACCAAATGCCATCTTGAAAATTTTCAGTGGGTTACACAAGATGTGAGCCTGTAGAAATGGCCCTTGGGTGGAGAGGCCAACCAGCAAAACTCAGGGTTGAATTTTGCCTCTCCTAATACTGGCCTTAGCAAACCTGAATATTGAGTTCTTGCCCACAGGCAACTAATGCAAGAGGCATCTGAACCAACAAACCAGTTTAATAACTTGCAGTGGGAAATATCACTTCCCTTCAGGGAAATCTACTTGGGAGACAAAATTAAGATCAGGAGGCTGCTTGGCTTGAGGCCCAGCTTTCCTGTTGGCTAATCGAGACTCTCTCTCCCTATAACCATGCCTGAAGATTCACTATCCACCTTTCTTTCTCAACCTCGCAGTACCCCCACCCCTTTGCAAGGTTGCAAGCTTCTATTCTACTGATTCCATCAATCCTTACATCAGGAGGCTCCTGGCTTGTGTTGGAAAGAGGTAGTCTAGGAACTCCTTTTAAAAATGCTTTTGACCTTGAACTTTGAGTTCAACCAAAGAGGATATGCTTTCACTCATCACAACGTAACTGTGCCTCTGCTTTCTGTTCCTCCACTTCTCTCATCCCAAATGCTTTTCCTTTCACCTGGCTCTAATTGTTTGCCACACAAATTTGTGTTACTCTGACTGGTGGGCCTTACATTAGAAAAGAGGCCACACAGGTAGATTTTCTCTGTCTCCAACTAGCTAAAAATCAACTTTACTTTGGTTTCCATATGCTGTTGTTTAATGGAATAAATATGATGCCTTTATATTCAGGTGGGCACAAGATTAAAGGACAGGCAAATCTGTCCCTTTCAATTTCAGGGAGATTGCATGACATCCTTGAGAAAAAATATTAATCATCCCAGCTATGAATCTAATTAAGATACAAAAAAAATTGTCCGATATCTGAAAGGGATCTCCAGACATTCTAGTCTAAATGTTCCAAATAAACCTCAAGCTTACCCTCAAGTTTAGAAACGTGGTAGCGTATAGATGAGCCAATTTTATGCTTTCTGTCTGGTATTCTGAAGCAATTTTGTGCTGTGATAACCCTGGTGAATATGAAACCACAAACTGCTTTGGATGTTTTAACAGGGGATCCCTGAAATGCTAGTTATTCTGAAACTGCAAGTGTGGTATTGGAGGATAAAAGCCTTAAAAATCACAGAATAGTCCTTTTCTTTTGTCACGTGGAATTTTGGATAGGAAGTCATTCCTGGACTCAGGAAGACAGTTCAAATCCAACCTCTGATACATTTCTGATTATGTGACCCTGGACAAGTGACTTAATCTCTAAGGGCCCTAGGCAACTCATAAGACTAAAAATTGTAGAGAGGCACTAATTTCCTTTGGGAGTGGGAGTTTCTGCATTATTAGTTCCCCACACTAGTGAACTCATAGATCTGCACTATATTCTGAATGGAGGAGTTAAATTGTGCCATTATGGAGAAGCAGTGTATAGAATATCAACCCTCTAGTCAAGAAGACCTGAGTTCAAATCTAGCCTCAGACACTTATTAGCTGTGTGACCCTGGGCAAATCATTTAACTCCCATGACCTTTTTTTTTTTTTTAAAGGATACTATATTTGGAGGCAGAAAACTTGGGCTCCAGGTTATAAATTATAGCTCTGTCTACTTGTGTGACTTTGGGCAAGACATTTGACTTCTCTAGACCTCAGTTTCTTTATCTATAAAAATGAAGAGAGGGAGTTGGACTAGAAGACCTCAGAGGTCTCTCTCAATTCTACATGATCCTATAATGATGTTCCCGAAGTAAAAACATCATTTAAACTACAAAGAGAAAAGAATTAAAAACCTTAAAGCATTTTTTTTTCCTTTTCAGTACTCAATTCTTATGTCTTGATAGGCAAGGGATGTATGATTTTAGAAATACATATCTCTAAATTTGATATCTCTACTTTGAATAGTGCTAAAAACTCTTTATAAAAAACTCATTAAGTGAATGTTCCTAACTGGAAGAGTCCTGGGGGTTGATGGGGTGCCTTCTTTTGCAGATCAGGACATTGAGGGCCAGGAAGATTCAGGAATTGGCAGTGAGTGGCTGTGCTGGATCTGAACCCAGGTTCTCTTGACCCCAAAACCAGCACTCTTTCCATCTAGTACAATTCTATTAGAGACAATATGGTAATACAGGAACTGCACTGCTAAAGAACATTCGAAGTCAGTCATAAAAGGTTTGTTTTTTATTTTACAGGGTTTGTTGCCTGTGAGCCTCCTAACAACAAATTGGATAAATTCACAGGAGAGCTCTCTTGGAAAGATAACAAGTACCCACTCAACAATGAGAAGATCATTCTGAGAGGCTGTGTATTGAGAAACACCAGCTGGTGCTTTGGAATGGTTATTTTTGCAGGTACATCTATCTTTTCCCAGTTTTCTATATTTGTACTCTTCCTGAGATACTCGTCAGCACATTCTAGCCATCATCTAGTTAACAAGCTTAAGTTTGTTTGGATGAGTGCAAAGCTTTCTCCACCCACCTCTGTGTCCCCCATCTCCACTCCCCATAGAAAATGCTGTTCTGTAAATTGCAGTTTCAATGAATAAGACTCAATTATTCTATTGGCTGCCTCTATTGGATCCAATGTGTACATGCTTAGAAATGTGCTTTCTAGAATGTTTAAGCCTGATTTAGCTATGAGGAACACACACACGCACACACACATTCAGATATTCACACACAGTCCTGTTTCTCTTGCTTTGTATCCTTATTGTAGGACTGACTCTGCTATTTTGTACGTAATCCTTGTATCTGAGATGTTCATGACAAAACAGGCCAGGTCTATACCGGATGATCTCACTTCCCCTGGCTCCGGGCCTCCAATCATGAAACCTGAGCAAATGTATACATGCTACCTTCAAAGGGATAGAGATAGCCTCTTGGGTAGACTACACATGGCTTATACTTCTACAGAGGAAGCTTTTATTAAAAGAAAGAAAAAATAGAGATATACATGATCATCTTCAGAGTCATTTACTGCTGAAGTAGGGGGGCTTCTCAAGAGTCCTTTCCCTAACACCATCCCAGGTCCTGGTTTTGGTTAACTGCTCTCCATGGTGCTTGTCTCCCCAACAGAATCACTCAATCAATCAACCCATATTTGTTAAGCACTTACTATGTGTGAGGTGCTGTGCTAAGCCTTGGGGATACAAAAAGAACCCAAATATAGTCCCTGCCTTCAAGGAGTTTGCAATCTGCTGGGGAGACACCATGCAAGCAGATATGTACAAAGCAAGTTATATAGAAGATTAATAGGAATTGTTTCATACTTTGCATTTGTTTTCCCAGTCACTAATACATAGTAGATCCTTAATAAGTGTTTATTGAGTAGTTAATCAAGGGTTGAGGGAGAGAATGGAAGGCTTTTTTATTTTATCTAGCTTTCTACTATCCAACTCCATAGTCGGGATGGTTTTCTCACAAGGAGAGCTGTAAGGACTTTAGAGGTCATCAGGTTCAGTCTTCTCATTTTATAGATGAAGAAACAGACTCAGAGGGGTGAGGTAAATTGCTCATGGTCACACAGCTAGTAAGTGTCTGTCTGAGGTGGGATTCACACCCAGTGCTTCCTAAGTCCTAATTTGGCACTCTATCCACAGTACACTCTTCAGAGACTGCTCACAGGATAATAAGAGGCAAAGCTGAAAGTTTGGAACTAGAGGTTATCTTGTTCATCTCTCTCATCTTGTAATTGAGAAAACTAAGGCCCAGAGTGTTTAGTAATCACTTAAATTAAGGCACCAAGCAACTGACCTGGGGCATGAATCTGGGCCTTTTGACTCTAAAGCTCGTACTCTTTCCACTACATCATGGTCTCTTGAGAGTTCTTCAATCTTTTGCTGCCACTTCCCCTGGGCAAGGTTAGGGCAAAACCTCTGGAGTCTTCTTTTTTCCCTCTGTGTGCCATCATTCCCCTGTCCCCAAGTTAATTGCCTCCTTTTGTTTTTGTGTTCCAATATCCACTAGTTATTGGTTTCAACCATCCTCATGGATTCTTTTAGGTAGTCACCGTTTGTCACTTTTTATCACTCAATTCCCCACCATCCATCCACCATGCCTTTCAGACTAGTTTTGGGAGCAGGGTAGACTGGGAGGAGATAGTGAAAAAGAAGGACCCCCTTTCCCTTTCCAGCATCAAAAGTCCAGGGAAGAAAAAGTCAGAGGGGGTCTCCGTTTTATTGAGGACTCAAAATTTACTCTTCTGTCTGGACCCTGCTGTTCATCTTAACATTTGGGGATGTCATAAATTTGATAGTGGATACTAGAAAGAAAAGGGACAGTCTATACTTCTGCCTGGTTTTTTTCTTCTCCACACTGTCTCTGTGATTGGAGCTATGCCTTGGTGTTAAGAAAGAATACAATGGAACCATTTTATGAAGCCTTGTGAACACATTCATAGTTTTGGTTGCTACCATAACATTTTGAGTCAGCTATTTACCCTGATGCCAAATTAAGATGCTTCTTAGGTTCATGGGCTATGTGTGCAATTAAAAATAAGAATTCTTTGGTTCAATGGCTACCATCATTGAAAACAACAACAACAGCAAATCATTAAGGACTCTGAAATATTCCAAACCTAAGAAATTCCCAGTTTTTTACTAATTATTCTCAGCTGTGTCTGTTAGTGAAAATCTTGCTATTTGGGATCTTGCCATTTTAAGGTCATGGGAAATCCCTAGAAATATGGCAATATATGTGTGGCATCTGGGGGCTCCATCTGACCCCATAGCTCTCCACATCAGATCTTTATTCTTTGGTCAAATATATATATATATACATATATGTATATATGTATATGTATGTATGTATATATGTATGTATGTATGTATGTATGCATTTGCCTAACAAGAGTTCTGAGGTTGTTTATCCACTTGCAGTCAACTCATGAGACCTCTTTAAAATATGTCTGTGTATGTACAAAATGTCTTGTTTTTGCATCACCTTCATTTTCAAATATAATTGTTCCCTTTCCTTGACTCTGAGAGGCATCCAGTAAAACAAAATGCAAAAAGGAGGAGAAAATTCGGGTCAGAAAAAACTTAGTAACACGTCAGTCAAGTCTGACAGTATATTCCAGAATTTCAAACACAGTTCCCCACTATTGCAGAGAAGGGAGAGAAGGTCCCAGGAGCACTGTCCAAGGTGGTGTTGGTGGGGAGCTGAGAATGATGACCAGAGTGTAGGCATCAGTGAGGGGATGGCTGGAAGGAAAGTGGAGGGTTATCTAATGCAAAGAATTAAACTTGCAAAGTATCTAACCTTCTAGAAGACTGAAATTTCATAGTTTGAAGCTTTCCTAATCTCAAGTATGGAACAGGAGAAGAAATCAGTTAGTCCAACCACCATCTTTTGTTTTACAGACAAGGGAACTAAGACCAGGTCTGCCCATTCTACTCCCCTGCTTAAAGATCTTCAGTGACTCCCTTTTAGTTACCTTTAAGCTCCTCAACCTGGCGTTTAAAGCTATCGGTGATCTGAATCCAAACTGCCTCCCCAAGACATTTTATATTGTTCTACCTCACACATACAAATTGTACCAGTCAAACTGGGCTATCAAACATTCTGGGCAATCTATCTTTTTTTCTTTGTCTTTTCATTGACAATTCCTCATCCCTAGAAAACATTGCCCCTGTTGATTAGGCTTCCCATAATTCTTATCTTCTTTAAGGTGATATTTAATAAATAATACATTATTTACAAGGCATATGTTATCTTGGTCTGGGGCCTAGCACAACGTGTTGCACATGGTAGGAACAGGAATTCCTTCTTTCTGCTTTACTTGAACTATACTAGTGATAAGGAGCTCTCTACCTCCTGAGGAAGTTCATTTAATTTTTTTGACCACTCAGTTGCCAAGTTTTCCTTTAAATCGAGGTAAAACATGTCTCTCAAGAACTTCTGTGCACTGCTTCTAGTTTGTCCTATAGAGCCAAGCAAAACAAATCTAATTTCTCTTTCATATGACAGCCCTTCAAACTCGTCAAGACAGCTCAGTGACCCCTCATTCTTCTCTTCTAAGCATACACATTCTGAGGTTCCTTCAGATGATCTCCATATGAGCCATTGTAATTTACTCTTTCAGAAAAGGAAATGAGCTTAGTCTAGCTTGCTTTGGTTTTAATGAGCCTGTACTAATTCTCGTGAATACCACTCCCCTTTCTAGGTGTTGATGTCTCCTTTGTCGGGAATTGAAGTAAAGTTCACTAGCCTATCATCCTTTTGCCCATCTCCAGTCCTGTCACACCTCTGTCATTCTTTATAGCTTTTCAAATATCACTAACCATGGCTTAGCAATGATATCTGAAAATTCTTTTTTTAAAATATAAATTTATTTATTTAACTTTTTACATTCATTTTCACAAAATTTTGGGTTCCAAATTTTCTTTCCTTTTATCCCCTCTCCCCACCCCAATACACCGAGCATTCTAATTTTCCCTATCACCAATCTGCCCTCTCTTCTATCATCCCTCCCTTCTCTTGTCTCCATCTTCTCTTTTGTCCTGTAGGGCCAGATGACTTTCTATTCCCCATTAACTGTATTTCTTATTTCCTAGTAGCAAGAACAATACTAAACAGTTGTTCCTAAAACTTTGAGTTCCAAATTTTCCCCATCCCTCCCTCCCCACCCATTCCCTTTGGGAAGGCAGGCAATTCAATATAGGCCATATCTGTGTAGTTTTGCAAATGACTTCGATAACAGTCGTGTTGTGTAAGACTAACTGTATATCCCTCCATCCTATTCTGCCCCCCATTGTTTCTGTTCTGTCTTTTGATCCTGTCCCTCCCCAAGTATTGACTTCAAATTGCTCCCTTCTCCCATTGCCCTCCCTTCCATCATCCCTTCCTCCCTGCTTATCTCATTCTCCCCCACTTTCCTGTACTGTAAGATAGGTTTTCATACCAAAATGAATGTGCATTTTATTCCTTCCTTTAGTCGAATGTGATGAGGGTAAACGTCATGTTTTTTTTTTTCTCAGCTCTCCTCTTTTTCCCTCCACTAAAAAGTCTCCTGCTTGCCTCTTGAAGGAGATATAATTTACCCCATTCCATTTCACCCTCTCTCCTCCCACTACATTTCTCTCTCACCATTTACCTTAATTTCTTTTAAGATATGGTCCCATCCTATTCAATTCACTCTGTGCTCTCTGTCTCTGTGTGTGCATGCATGTATGTATGTGTGTGCGTGCATGTATGTACATGTGTGCGTGCATGCATGTGTGTGTGTGTGTACATCTGTGTGTGGTCCCACCAACTACCCAGATACTGAAACTTTTTAAGAGTTACAAATATTGTCTTTCCATATAGGAATGTAAACAGTTCACCTTTGGTAAATCCCTTTTGACTTCTCTTTGCTGTTTACTTTTTTATGCTTCTTCTCATTCTTGTGTTTGAAAGTCAAATTTTCTTTTCAGCTCTGGTCTTTTCATCAAGAATGCTTGAAAATCCTCTGTTTCATTGAAAGACCATATTTTCCCCTGAAGTGTTATACTCAGTTTTGCTGGGTAGGTGATTCTTGGTTTGAGTCCTAGTTCCTTTGACTTCTGGAATATCCTATTCCATGCCCTTCAATCCCTTAATATAGAAGCTGCTAGATCTTGAGTTATCCTGATTATATTTCCACAATACTGAAATTGTTTCTTTCTAGCTGTTTGCAATATTTTCTCCTTGACCTGGGAATTCTGGAATTTGGCCACAGTGTTCCTAGGAGTTTCTCTTTTTGGATCTCTTTCATGTGGTGATCGATGGATTCTTTCAATATTTATTTTGCCCTCTGGTTCTAGAATGTCAGGGCAGTTTTCCTTGATAATTTCATGGAAGATGATGTCTAGGCTCTTTTTTTGATCATGGCTTTCAGGTAGTCCCATAATTTTTAAATTGTCTGTCCTGGATCTATTTTCCAGGTCAGTTATTTTTCCAATGAGATATTTCACATTCTCTTCCATTTTTTCATTCTTTTGGTTTTGTTTTATGATTTCTTGGTTTCTCAGAAAGTCATTAGCCTCCATCTATTCCATTCTAATCTTGAGAGAACTATTTTCTTCAGTGAGCTTTTGAACCTCTTTTTCCATTTGGCTAATTTTGCTTTTGAAAGCATTCTTCTCCTCATTGGCTTTTTGAACCTCTTTTGCCAATTGAGTGAGCCTATTTTTCAAGGTGTTATTTTCTTCAGCATTTTTTTGGGTCTCCTTTGCCAAGGTTTTGACCGATTTTTCATGCTTTTCTTGCCTCTTTCTCATTTCTCTTCCCAGTTTTTCCTCCACCTGTCTAACTTGCTTTTCAAAATCCTTTTTAAGCTCTTTCATGGCCTGAGACCACCGGACATCCACCTCGGATGTCTGGGATAGAGAGGCCCCGACCTCCACATCTTTCCCTGATGGCAAACATTGTACTTCCTTATCAGAAATGATGGGAGGAAGGAACATCTCTTCCCCAAGAAAGTAGCTTTCTATGGTCTCATTTTGCTTCCTTTTTCTGGGCATTTTCCCAGCCAGTTACTTGACTTCTGAGATTCCTCTCCACCCCTGCCTAGATCTGCCCAGCTAGTGCTTGGGTCTGAGATTCAAATGCTGCTTCCCAGCCTCAGGGCTTTCCATGGTGGGAGCGGCTGCTATTCAATGTGAGCTTAAGTTCTGGTGCTTTGGTGGGGGCAGGGCCACCTCCCAGGCTCAGTTCCCTCAGGGGGTTTATGCAGAGACCTACATTAATGGAGCTTCTCTCTGCTTGGGGAGTCCTGGGCCGTGGCTGCCTCTGCCGCTGCCTCCCGAAGGGGCCCAAGTCACGGAGACACCCTGCTCCCCTCTTGGCCAGCCCAGAAGTCTCTCTCACTGACCTGTAGTGCCTGTGGGTGGAGGGACCTTCGTGGCCGCTGGAGGTTCGGTCCCTGAAGCCTGCTCAGATCTGCTCCTCTGGGGCCGCGTGGCCAGGGCAACGCAGGGCTGGGCTCCGCGTCCAGAGCGTGATGGACCCTTGGGGACGGCTTTCCAGGGCTCTCTTGAACAGAAATCTCTTCCAGTGTGTTTCTGCATGAGTTCCACTGCTCCAGAATTTGTGGGGAGTTCTTTTTACAGGAAATTTATGGGCTGTGGATTCAGAGCTAGCATACATGAGTCTTTTACTCCACCATCTTGGCTCCTCCCCCCTGAAAATTCTTTCAGTCCCTTAGAATATAGCTTAACTCTGCCTACTAACCTGAATATTGAGGACAGATTGGTGTGTTTGTATCTCATTTATCTTGGGTTCCATTTTTTTGTTAACCATTTAATTCTGTACTTCCACATCTCAAATGGAAAGTTGGAGCTAGATAATTTTACTTTCTTTCCTTACCCATCAGCATTATTTAATCTTACCCCAAATTGAAGTTTTATATTCTTTCTTCCTCTTCACAATATACATTTTTTTTAAAGTTCTCTGTTTCACCTTAGAATTCATCAAAAGGCTCAGCTTAATGAGAGACTTTAATGTTCCTGACATTCTCATGGGATCCCTGAAAGTTCAAGTCCACTTTTGTCCACTTGGTTTTTTTCCTCCTAGATTAATGCTTGATATTCTCATTTATTTGCTTTTCCACATGCATTTTTAAAAAAATAAAGTCACAGGTCTAGCTCTTGTTTTTACGATTTTATTGAGTTCTACTAAAATAGAAACATTAGTAAAATATTAAATGCCGAAATTAATTTAGGTACTATTGTTATTTTATCATATTGACCAGACCTATCCATGGACCATGAATTTGTCTTCTGTCATGTAAATCCTTATTTCTATCAATGCAATTTTATAATTATCATTATGTAGTTATGTATGTCTGCATAATTTAATTATCATTTATTTAATTATTGTCACTATTATAAATGGAGCTTATTTTTAAAATAATATTTTCCTGGTCTTTGTTAGCAGTGTATCAGAATGCAAATGATTTTTAACAGATTTATCTTGTGTTTGGCAACTTTGCTGACATCATTTATTGCCTCAATTTTTGTTGAGAATAATGTTTCTAGGGGAACATTCAGATCATCTGCAAATAATAATGGTGTTTGATCTCTTTATTTACTATGTCAATCCCATTAATTTTTTTTTTGCTCGTCACTGTAGTTGATTCTAACCCTAAATACACTCGATTCTATTTCTCATACTATGCCCAAAAGAAGTGGTGAGAGTTTCTCTCCTTGTTTCATACCCTTTTTCTCTTAGTAGGAATGTTTCCAATAATTCTCTAGTTGAGGTCAGATTTCCAGAAGATGTCTTTTAATTGAGAAAAGAAAAAAATCCCTTGAAGCTTATTGTTTTTAATGTTTTTATCATGAATAAATGCTGTATTTTATTGAAGGCTTTTCCTGCAGTTTGTTAATCTATAATGTGATTTTTATAGTTTCTAATTGATATGATATAAATATTATTTTCCTAATAAAGCATTCTGATATTCCTGATATAAATTATATAGGTTGTGATGAATTATAGTTTTAATGTGTTGTTTTATTAATTTATTAATGTTTTTTAGTGATTTTATCTTTATATTTGTTAATGGAATTAGCCTTCCCTTTCCTTTCTTTTCTTTCTTTCTTCCCCCCTTTTCTTCCTTCCTTCCATCTTTCTTTCCTTCCTTCCTTCCTTCTTTCCTTCCTTCATCGGGTTTTACAATTGGGACCTTATTTACTTCACAAAAAGAATTGGGTAGCATCTCATATTTCTCTCTAGTTAGAAGTACTCTGTACTTCTGTAAGTGTAAGGATCAAATGAGATAATATATAAAAAGCACTTTGAAAAACTTAAAGCTTTATGTAAATATAATTATTATTACCCTGGGAATTATTCTTACTTCAAAATTTTGACAAATTTACCCATAAATGCATTTAGGGTTAGTTGTTTTTCTTGAAATGAGTTTTCTGAATTCTCTCTATAGTCATTCCAATCTCTTTATACCATTTTTTCAGTCTTTCAACATAATTCGTGTTCATGTAATCAAAATTTTGTTCTTCATACCTCTTCCTCCAGAAGCTTAGGGTGCCCTACCAGAAAAATCTGCCATTTCCCACTTTTACTACTGTCATCATCTCTAAGAAGGCGTGAGAAGAACAAGATGACATGATCATAACCTCCAGGGTTCTTGTTATTGCTGCTTCAGTAGCTGGTCCCTACTAATTGAGCTGAGTTGGGTACAGAATAGCATTTGCCTATGTTGCATTCTCTACCTTCTAAAGGAGGAATTATCATTCAGGAAAAGCATCACTTTTTTAGCTTTACAGACAAACTTCTGGCACAGGCGTGGTAAGTTGAAGTCTTCCATCAGACAGTATCTTATAACGGAAAGAGTGCTGGAATTAGATTCAGAAGATCATCGGTTTTTAGCTAGAAGGGACTTTTGGGGAAATCTAGTCTGACTGTCATTTTGTAGGTAAGGGAAGAAACAAAGTGAATTGCTTAGGGTCATACAGCTAGCTAGTTGATGTCAGAGGTAGGATTTGAATCCAGTATATCCTGCCTCTCAATCCAGTACTTTATGCATTATCCCTTACTATCTGTCCCAAAGAACCTCAATTCAAATTCCAGCCCTGTTACTTACAAGCCATGTGACCTTAGTGAAGAAAGTCATTTAACTTTTTTGAGACTCAAGTTCCTCATTCATTAAATGACACAGTTGCAGTAGATGACCTTTAAAATCTTTTCAGATCAGAATCGATGGCTCTGTCATGGTCAGAGCTCTAGAATTCATCATTCAATTACACCTTATTCTAATTGGGCAGTAAACACAGGATGCACAGATTTGAAGTATCCACCCCAAATCTTCACACAGATTATCTGTGTCTCACCTGTGGTGGAGCATTCTGAGCTCGTACTGGTCTGATCAGCCACAGTCACACACACTGAAACTTGACTTTATCATGGTGATGTCATTTTGGTCCTCTTCGAACACGAAGGACAACAATCGTAGCCATTCTAAATGTACACCCTGTACCAGATTCTCTCTATAATGGTACTTTTCTTGGACCTTCCAGTGGTCCTCTTCTAAGTGTTTTCTACCATGCATTCCTTCTTTCTTTCATGTACTCTCCCAAAGAACTTTCTCAGGAAGATACTCATGTTCAACTTTATTGACTCCCCTCATCCCATTACTTCCCTTTGAATAAGATATATCCTTCCATTTCTATATTTCAAGTCAAGTCAACAAGCATTTATTAAGTTAGGTGGTGAGATGGATAGAGCCAGCCTGGAATCAGGAAGAGTTCAAATCTGGCCTCAGACAATTGCTAACTAGCTGTATGGACCTGGGCAAGACACTTACCCTGGTTTGTCTTGGTTTCTTCATGTGTAAAATGAGCTGGAGAAGGAAATGGCGGACCACTCCAGTCTCTCTGCCAAGAAACCTCCAAATGGGGTCATGAAGAGTTGGGCATGAATGAAAATGACTGAACAACAGTGAAGATGAGAACGTGCCAGGCCATGACTGCACATATGAGCATAAATAAAGCCCTCAAGGAGCTTATTTCTACTGAGGGAAGACAACAGGTCATGTCAGAGAATTAGAAATGGAGCCTGGAGAGGAAAGAAGACACGACTTCTCTGGTCGATTTCCTTAAAATGGTGGTTCTGGGAAGAACCTGCCAATCAGAGGAAAGAGTCCCAGGGGAAGGGTGTCCTAGTATTGGGAGAAGTTCAGGATTATATACAACCATTTCAGGCATGGGTTGCATGCTTCAGTTCCATTGGAGATATACTTGCCTCCTAAATTAAGATTCGTATTTCACTTTGTATGTATATGTACAGGCGTCTGAATTCATGTATAGGGTTGCTGTCCTACCTGATAGTGTCTCCTGTGAATTACTGAGCCTCTCTACTGATTATCTTCCTGTGTCATCCTTGCTCCTTTCTAAAGTATCTGATTTAATCGTTATTTGTGAGTAGTTTTCACTATTCTTGGTAAATTTTTAACTTAAAGCTCCCTTGAAGGGATCTTCAATCCTCCAGGCAAATATAATCTTACTATCGGATAGTGATGGGGTTGGAATCAGGAGAATCTCAGTTGGAATCCTGGCTAAGACACTTAGCTGTGTGACCCTGGGCAAGTCACCTCTTACCTCAGTTTCCTCATCTGTAAAATCAGAACAATAATATCACTTCTTGAATTGTTATGAGGAGCAAATGAAATGGCTCGTTTGAAGCATTTTGCAGACTTTTAAGTGATATATAGATGCTGGCCATCATTACTACTACTAATAGTACTACTATTATTGCTACTAGTAGCAGTAGCAGTAGTAGTCCATTTCCTGCCCAGTCTTTGTTTTAAGCCCTGTCCCAGAAATCTAAATCTTACTCCGTGAAAACATCTTCTTTCTTTTTCATTTCTTTTTTTATGGAAAACTTCATGTATTTTCAAGTCATTCCTGCTCAAGGGCTGGGCTGATCTCCGTATTGTTCTCGTTTTCATGTTTGCGCTACTGAAGTGAGCCCTGAAAAGACCTTCTTAATCAAATGCCTTTCTAGGCCCTCCTTTGTCTTCTAAAATTCCTTTAACATTTGACTCGTGGCAGTGAGGAACATGGTGCCTGTGCCCTGAGGTCTGGCCCAGTCTCAAGATTTCATAATCCCTAGAGCTGCTATTTTCTTCTGGCTGATACGATTTGTTCTTTTATGAATTACTAGGAGTGGCTATTAACTGTTGGGTTTGAGAAGTCCTAGCTTGTTTGCTGTCACATCTGGGATACCCTTCAGTGTAACTGTTACTTGTCCACATCAAGCCAACATAGGGCTGTCTCCATATCCCTCATGATGGAGTCACCGCCTATCAAGACTCATCTTTTATTTTTGTCCAGTGCTAAATATTTTTTCCTATAGTACTCGTGTATCCTAATAATTTCTGAAGAAATCTAATTCCTTGACTCCTCTCACCCCTATCCCCTGTTGATAATTGTCGGGTTATTTTCTTTTTCTGAGTATATCTCTTGGACTTCTCTTAATTGATCAAATTTCTTAATTGGATTTGGCATTTGCTTTGTTTGCTTTTTATCTTCTACTGTTTATTGCAGCACTTGGTTTGGGATTTGGGTCTTGGACTAATCCCTTGAGCACTTTTATGTGTGTTGGGTACTATATTCTTGGTAGACTAGATGTCAGTGTAGCTGCTGTTAGGCCCAATCCTCCTCATAATTCCCTGACTTCTATCTCAATCTCCTGGTACCGTCTCTGGGTTCAAATCTCAGCTCATCTTTTTCCTCTTTGCATGAACCTTCATCAGGAATTGAGTTTTCTGTCTGCTGTGGAATTAACAGGCCCCAGTGGGATGTTACAGATCACATTGGTTCCAGGCCTTCTGTAGTACTGGTGCCCTGTTGAATTGGCCTTGCCTCCAACTGTAGCTTTCAGTGCTCTAAGGATTATGTGCCTGGGCCCTGTCTTCTTGAGTAGTGACCTATCCCAACTGTTTCTGTCCCATGCTTTGTTCTGACAGGCCAGGGCCAGGATCAGGCTTTAAACACTGACTTATTGGAACTGTTGTAGTCTTACTACAATGGCTCTTTTCAGAGCTTAGCACATATTTAGGTCCATTTGCAAAACTACATATGCCCATGTTTATCTGAATTGGGCATTGGCTTACAGCTGCTGCTATCTGTAGGGTTGTAAGTTTTCAAGCACATTTATGAGAGATCCTGTTGGCTCCCTTCTCTGCTCGACTCACTTGGGTTCTGGTCTGGTTATCAGGGCTAGTTCCTAGTGATCCTTCTCCCCACCTCTAACACCTTTTCCCTTTATCTAAACTGGGACAGGCTTCCCTAGTTCACCTCCTCTACCAGTCTCAGTCCTCTTTCTTCTTTCACTTTGGGGGTTCATGGCCTGATGTCCATGGACCTCTAAAGAGTCCATAGACAGATTCCAGGGAATCTGTGAACTCAGATGGGATTCCTAGCTCTGACATTTCTACCTGTGTGACTTGGTAATTAATTTTACCTCTTTTAGTAATAACTGGATTGTTGTTAAGCAAATGATTTGTGAACTTTAACATGCTTTATTGATGTGAACTCTAGCCTGAAAGATGATTCTGAATTTATGACTCCACCCACGGTAAAGATAATTCACCAAAAATGTTTTACTATATTCTTGTCATCATTGAACAAGTTTTAAACTCTTCACGGTTAGCCTTAAATTAGTCTATTCTGTTGTGTTTTATTACCGTTGCCTTTTTATGTTTCATACCTTTTCATCATTTCCATAAGTCAATTTCTTCATCATCATAAGTCCTTCAATTTTAATGTCTTCCTTAAACTCAACTTCTTTGCACTCAAAGAAAACAAACAAAAACTCTTTTTAATTCCATCCATGGAAACTGAAACAGCATTTCTCAAGACCTTTTTTAGGAAAAAAAGGCACTTATCTGTGACATTTGAGTCAAATGACAGAATATAGTTTGTCATTTGACTTACCCTGAAATTGCTTTCCTTTACTGATAATGAAACTTAGAAATTAATTTAGACAGACTCTCAATTTTTAAGTTAAACTTATTTTATAGAAATATTTTGGATAAATGTATTACTCTAAGCTAGTTATAATAATCATTAATAATCAGTTTAAAGTTGTTATTTAATTTTTTTCAGGTCCTGACACTAAATTAATGCAGAATAGTGGTAGGACTAAATTTAAAAGGACAAGTATTGACCGACTAATGAATACTCTAGTATTGTGGGTAAGTTGCTACAATGAAGTTAAGCAATATTGCTGAGTATTAAAATTCAAATATACTCTGTTATTTTATTGAAATTCCATTTGACATCTAGAGATTTTCCTGAAGGATATGGGTTTAGAATTTGGGGAAAAGAAATCTTATGCTTTACACACTACAGCAAATTAAGCAAAAAATACGGAATTTGTCACAGTGACGAGCAATAAAAAGTTGGTTGGAGAGGTTTGAAGTGTTTTTTTAACCTCTGTATGCCAATATGGTTTTAGAAAATGCGATCACTAAAGGGAAGGTTCTGTGGTGCCTTTCCTATCTCTGTGTTTTAAGAATGCTATTTCTTTGGCTTGGAATGCCCCATTCTCTCTTTCAATTCAAATCCTTGCTACTTTTCAAAGATCCAGGTAAACAATGTCTCTTTTCCTCCAAGAAGTCTTCCCAGGACACTGCAATCCAAATAGTTATCTCTTCATTCTGTTATATTGTAAACTCCTTCAGAGAAGGGATTACCTTTTTTTATTTGTATCCCCAGCAGTTAGCAGGATGCCTAGAACATAAATGTTTATTGAATTGATTTGAATTGTATTGAATCATTTTCTGAACTGATACCAGTTTATTGTCTATGGCCCTCATTTGGTAACCAACAGCTCGCCTCAGTCAACATTGTTAATTGGTTCTATGAAAACCCAACTTTCTGAGAAACAGCATAATAGAAAATAGTTCCATAGAAATAGAGAAGAGCTTACCAGAAAGGGAGAAAGAGCCAGTCAAGTCATACCAAGCCCTAGGGAGTAGGAATCTAGCTGCCCTTCGTGGAGACCAGGAGTTACAACAGCCTGGACAAAGAGCACAAGAAGACGGTGGAGTTTGAGTTACATGGGGTCTGGTTATGTGTTATTGCAAATAGACATGATGCTGGATATGCTTGCCTGTCATTATATGTAGCCTTCTGATATCTATCTCTTGTATTGTTGACTTTATTGTTAATGTTTCATGTAATTTTGTCAACTTGTGTTACACGTTAGATGATGATTTTCTTGAGAACCTATGCCTTGTGTTCTGTATCACCCACAATGCCTAGCACAACACCTTACACAGAGTAGACACTCAAGACACTCACCATCTGTTGATTAATCTGTTGATTTCATTATATGAAATCAGAGCAAAGAATTCAAAGTGGAACAGTGAAGGGAGATACTTAACCTACTTTTTGTCTCAGTCAATATTTATTGTTATTATTAATAATAACTCATATTTCCTTAAATTTTCAATTTAAAGACTTTACAGTTTAACAATAAGTTTGGAAAAACTGTCCCTGATTGCTTCAGAGAGTCTTTAGTAGGCATTGTTTTCTTTACAAATGCCAAGGGGTTTCTGGTTATTTCCAATAGAGGGAGTGTTAATCTCATCAGAAGAACTAAGGTCATTCACTAGGTAGGTAGTGGCTATCATCTCTTCTGATTCTTGACTCTACTTTAGCAGACTGGTACATTTGACTATGTAGGGAATGGAAATAATAGTATATTTTAAGTAATCTAAGTTTGTAAAATTACGAAAAGACACAGACAATATTTGCACACATAGATGGGTTGTGATCTGCACCACTGGAGGGCATCTTCCTAATCAGTGAGATCACAGTTGAGCATTTGAAGATGTTACCTCATATGAGCCTCCCGACGACCTTTTGATATTAATGTTCTTAGTTTACAGATGAGGAATCTGAAGTTCAGAGAATTCAAATCACTTTGTTACATTGATCACACAGCTAGTAAGTGTTGGAGACAGACTGGATCCAGTTTCTCTGGTTCCAAATCCAATAACATTTTATATAAGGGAATCTTATACCAAGCAATGAGCCATTGGAACCTTTTAAAAGTTATCACAACAGAAATTATTTGTTCTCGGAACTTTCATAACTAATTCCAGTTATATCAACAAATGAATAAGACTTGGAATATATTCATTTCTATTTTAAAGTAACATGCAATTTCTTTGTACAGTTATACCCCTTCCCTTCTAACCTCTACTTACATAGTCTTTCAGTTATGGAATGGAAAAGGGGATATTTAAATATGTGGGGGTTTTTTCCATAAGAGAAAGAAGATTGACCTCTTGATTAGTCATGTTCAACTATCAAGAAGATTCTCCCAAGGTGTTGGAACTGATTATTATAGTATACATAAATTCAGAAACAGAGTTCATATTAACATCTTTTAAAGGGCATGACAACACTGTTAAACTGAATAGACCATGACTTCAGGATTCTCAGCAAAATTAGGAGAGAGCAAACATTTGAGATGACACAGTTGTGATGGATAATGGTCTTGGTTAGGCTAGAACATTGGGTCAAATCTGTTAAGATGAAATTCAATAGGAATAAATGTGAAGTGTTATGCCCAGGGTCAAAAATCTACCTTATAAGTACAAGGTGGGAAAAGCATGGTTAGAAGGCAGTTCTTTGACAAAGATCTGAGGGTTTTATTGGATTCCAACCTTAAAACGGGTCAGCAGTGAGAAAATGATGGCCAAAGTTAATGTGATCTTTGGCTGCAGGAAGAGGCACAGTGTCCAGGATTAAGGAAGTAATAGTTTTACTGTGCTCTGCTCTGGTCCACACTGGATTGTTATGTTCAGTTCTGGATGTTATGTTTTAGGAGGGACAGTGATGTACTACGGATCATCTGGGAGTGAGGGTGGGGATAGTCAAGATTGTCAAGGGTCTCAAAATTATGCCGGGTTAGGATAAATTTAACAAATTTGGCATGGTTAGCTTACAGAAGAAGAAATTTGGGGGTGGGTGGGTTTATGACAGCTTGCTTCAAGTATTTGAAAGGCTACCACATGGAATGGACATTAGACTTGTTTTGCTTCTCCACAGAGGGCAATATTAGGAACAATGGATGAAAGTTACAGAGGGACAGATTTAGTCTCAATTTAAGAAACTTACCTTTTGGAACTTTCCCCAAAGTGGAATTGGCTGCTTTAGGTGGTATAGGGTTTCCCTGCACTGGAGGTATTCAAGCAAAAACTGAAGGACCACTTGTTGCCATGTTACAGAATGAATTTTTGCTCAGGCACAAGTCAGACTAGATGATCTCAAGTCCCTTTTTTTCATTTCTGAGATCCTGAGTTGTTTCCGTCATTCTACAGGTTATTTCTTGGGAATAACGAAGATTAGAAAATTTTTCTCTTTAAATAGCATGTATCCCAGAAGCTACAGGTTTTCTAATAGTATTTTGGGTGTCTCTTTCACGTATCACAAACTGTTAACAAACTTTCACATTATCTGACACTGAATTTCCTTTACTGTATACATGACATTTCATATTTGGAAACATGCCAATTTGCAGATCGGCATTTCTCTCTGAAAATGATGACGAGTTTTGCCAAACTCTAAGCAGTATTTGGGGTCATTAAAAACAATTAAGTTTATTAGCTTTGACTGAAGATAAGCAGAATAAATCATCTGCTGCCCAAATGGGAAGCAACTTTTATTACTTTTTTTCTGCCTTTCAAAGTCATCAGAGCCAGTTTTCCAAAAAAGTACAAGTATCTTTAAAGAATTTATTATTTTGTTTTTGTTTATTCGGCTCAGTACAAATCCATATGGAAATTGACATTGATTATGAAGGATTAGAATTGAAGAAGACCTTAAAGGACCACACTGTCCCAGTTTACACAGTATACCTTTTTCTATTCAAAAAGAAAATGCTTGCAAAGTTTTCAAACAAACCACAAAGAAAATGCATATAATAGGATGAAAATTTTTATTTCAAAGTAAAAATTTTTGCATCAGTTGATGGACTTGACCCTTCTAATGCTAAACCTTTCAAATAAGCAGTGACTTACAATAATGTCAAATGATAGGCAGAGATCATTTGGCCATTTACCTATAGCTATGCCTAAATATGGCTTAGTGGAGCTTGTGCTGTATTGGGGGCCAGAAAGGCTTGGGTTCAAGCTCTGTCTCTAATACTTCTTGACTGTGTGCCATGGGCAGATTATTTAACCTTTCTGAGTCTAAGGGAACTTTTTAAGACTCTAAACTTAGATCACAGTGTCTTGATTTATTGCCATATGTAAATGGGTGTTGTGCATCAATGTCTAGATCTCTATGTTTTTATCTATGTTTATAGCCAATTCTTACTCTTGACTATAAATTATACATTTAGAGGTACAGGGAAACTTAGAGGTCATCTAGTCCAATTGCCCCCCACTTTTTTTTTAAACATGAGGAAACAGGTTCCTAGAAATCAAAAAAAACTTGCTCTGACTCACACAGTAAATTTCAGGGCAGAGATTTGGACTCGTCTTTTTGGCTCTATGTCCTATGCCTCATTGAGACAAAGGTTTTGGATTCTTGAAGACTGTGCCAGCTTTATGATCTGTGCAGGTAGATGAAACATCTGCAATGATGAGGTCATCAATGCAAGTATTTATATAAGAAATGATTTTTTAAAATTGTTTGAAAAGGACTGATTGACTAATGCAAGATCTGATTTGATTTTTCAAAAAATTCTTTTTCTACTTTGCTTTAGACATGTAGGTCAAAGACTTTGTTTTTCCCCCATTAGAATATAAGCTCTTTTGCAAAGAGAGACTATTTCATTCATCATATCTACATCCCTAGCACTTAGTGCAATGTTTGGCACATAGTAGGTACTTAACAAATGCTGCTAGATTGATTGCTTGATTCATAAACATGTAGTTCAGATTCAGGCAGTGTTACTTTAATTATTCATTCTTCCCTAGGCCTCAAAACAAAAACAAATTGATATACTTTCTTTTCTAAGTTTTATTTGTGTAATTCTTGTGTTATTGTCCCTTGTTAAGAATTTTGTGTGTGGGATTTTAGCCAAAATGTTTCCCTAATATTAGCAAGCTATAGTCTGTCTCTCATATCATAAATCTATGTCTTCATTCTTTTTCTCCAAATATTTTTCCAGACTTGAACTTACCTAGCCTTTAAAACAGGGGAGAAACGTCTTTTATTTCATTTTTGAGACTACCATATGTGGGTTATTGCCACCGTCATCAGTATTAAACTTTTACATATGGTAACGAGAG
Source organism: Bettongia penicillata ogilbyi (assembly GCA_023548195.1). Classification (NCBI taxonomy): domain Eukaryota; kingdom Metazoa; phylum Chordata; class Mammalia; order Diprotodontia; family Potoroidae; genus Bettongia; species Bettongia penicillata. The sequence goes on along the minus strand of JAJHZJ010000455.1, from coordinate 3,058,415 downwards.
CATATCATTGATTTTTAACTAAATTACTATTGCTGCTAAGTGAAGCAGCAAGAATTATTTTTCACCAGATTGGTTTTCAAATGACAATTTTAAGTTTTGTTGTTTTGTTTTGGAAGGGGGAGGATATTGAATGAGCATGGCTTTTAGTTTAGCTCTGATGATCTTGAAAATGACTAAGTACTTAATTTCAAGTAAACATAACCAGTCTGCTATTCTAATTTCAGATCTTTGGGTTTCTGGTATGTATGGGAATTATTCTCGCAATAGGAAATTCAATCTGGGAGCATCAAGTTGGGGACGATTTCCAAGCATTTCTTTTCCAAGATGAAGGAGTGAAGAATCCCATTTTCTCAGGATTTCTAACATTTTGGTCGTACATTATTATTCTGAATACTGTAGTGCCTATTTCCCTATATGTGAGGTAAGAGATCTTGACCCTTTCATAATGTGAAAAAAGTGATGTCTTTTTGTTTTACACGAATATTTTGCTTATTTTTAACAATTGTAATAGTTGCCTTGATCTATGACATCTGTCACAAACGAGGTAACTAAACTTTTGAATCTACTTAACATTTACATTTTCAAATTGTAGCACACATTTGCTCATTGACTTGGTTCTATTTTTTAAAACTAATTTTCATTTAAACACTTGAATATCTGAATCAATCAGGAATCAGTATAAGCTAAATGTTAGAAAGTTTAGGTCTCCTGGTTTGATGTCTTGGGATTGATCTCATTCCCAGCAAGTGATGATAAACATGAATATATACATACATGCATATATATATATATATATATATATATATATATATATATATATATATATATATATATATATATATAACCATTTTGTAGAGCAATTTGGAACTATGCCCAAAGGGCTATAAAACTATGCTTACCCCTTGGTTTAGTAATACCACTACTAGGTCTGTATATCAAAAGAGATAAAAAACAAAAAAAAGGAAAAGGAACTATATGTACAAAAGTATTTTTAGCAGCTTTATTCTGGGAACAAAAATTAGAAATTGAGGGGATGCCCATCAATTTGGAAATGGCTAAACAAGTGTGGTATGTGATTATGATGGAATGCTGTTGTATTGTAAGAAATGATGAGTAGGAAAACCTGGAAAGACTTGCACGGGCTGATGAAAAATTAAACGTACCCTGTACAAAGTAATAGCAACATTGGTAGGATGATCTGCTGTGAATGACTTAACTATTCTCAGCAGTGCAATGTTCCAACACAAATCTGAAGAACTTAGGATAAAAAAATGCTATCCATCCCAAGAGAAAGAACTGATTATTTCTGAATACAGATTGACTCATACTTTTTTACTTTACTTGTTTTTTAGTTTGTAATCTATTTTTTTTAGAACATGACTATTATGGATATGTTTTGTATGACTTTACATATATAATCTATATTGAATTGCTTGCCTTCTCTATGAGGGAGGTTAGAGAGGGAGGAAGGGTGAGAATTTGGAATTTAAAGTTTTAAAAATGAATGTTAAAAATAGTTGTTTGCATATAACGGGGGAAAAATAAAATACTAAGTAAGAAATTATTGAAGGCAAAAAAGAATAAAAGCTTCCATTTGTATAAACCAGGTCCCATGTGAAGTCTGGAGCATTTTGAAAGGTTAGCGATGGCCAGTTGGTAAAGAAATGCAACATGACATGTAGAGGGTGAAGTTGGTACAAGAGCTTTGAAGAGGAGAGGCAGTCTTCTTTTTCTCCTTCAAAAAAACTTGAGTGATTTTAGGCATTCTCTTCAGGATCAATTCCAGATGTAGAGAAAAACCTTGGAAGCTGCAGATACATAGGGGAAACTGGCTGCTCAACATGTCCCTAATTTCCGACTTGCATTTCCAGAGATTTTGGGGTATTTCCCCTCGAGTGAAAGAGGGACCTCTCTTTTCTCCAAAGCTCTCATACAAACTCTACCCCTTACATGTCGTGTCTTCGTTAGCATTCTCTCCATCAATATGATGTCATTCATATGAAGCATACAAAATACTTCAGGCTAGGCTTGAAACCTGACTTACATTTATATATCACTTTTATATAATCTATTGATTGTTACCGCAGCCACCAAGAAGTTGGGAGAACAAATATTATTGGCTACTTTTGACAGATGAGGAAACTGAGGTCAGAGGTGTTTAAATGACTTATCTGATGCCACTTCTGTGAAGCCAGCACTTGAACCCAAGTTTTTTTACTTAAAATCAGAGCTCTTTTCACTATACCACGTGATATGTTAGGTTGACATGGAACCAGGAGAAACACAATGCAAAACTCCTTTGATTTCATGGTTGATCTCAGATAGATTTGGACCAAGAAGCTTAGAGTTGAAATCGATGATGTTATTGTCTAAGAAAGGTTTTATAATTCAGTGAAAAGAAGCCTGGGCTAGAAATCAGGATACCATGAAATGAAAGCTTGGTTCAGTGTAAAGAGTTCTGCATTTGGTACCAGAAGACCCTGTTTCAAATCCCACTTCTGCTACTTATACCTGCATAACTGGGCAAATCATTTAACCTCCTTAAGTCTCAATTCCCTCCTCTGTCAAATAGTAATAGTAAATGATAGCCAGCAGTTATGTAGTAACTACTAAGTTAGGAGAACTGTGCACTTTGCACATATTTCTCATTTGATCCTCGGAACAACCCTGAGAGAGGGTAAGTACTAATATTATCCCCATTTTATAGTTGAGGAGATCGAAGCAGACAGAGTCACACAGCTAGTAAGTGTCTGAAGTCAGATTTATACTCAGGTTTTCCTGACTCCAGGCGTAGTGTTCTATCTACTGTGCTAGCTAGCTGCCAGACGAATGAAGGCACTGGACTAGACGACCTCTAAGGTCCCTTCCAGTTACACATTTTTATTCTCTGGTCCAAGTTCTAGTTCCCACTTGGCTGCTGGTTAACTAGTTTGGTGAATTTCCTCATCTATGAAATGAATCCAGATTGCTTCTGAGATCCCGTCTGTCTTTAACATTCTATTGTTTAAATGCAAGGTTTTATGTGTCTTAGACATTTTCCTTAGTGCTTTTCTGTGGCCTCAATAAAAGAGGTTTCTTTGTTGTTCAGTCACCTCTAACTCTTTGTGACCCCATTTGGGGTTTTCCTTGGCAAAAATGCTGGAGTGGTTGGCTACATCCTTCTCCAGCTCATTTAACAGATGAGAAAACTGAGGCAAACAGGGTTAAGTGACTTGCCTAGGGTCACACAGCTAGTAAGTGTCTGAAACCAAGTTTGAACTAAAGTCTTCCTGACTCTAAGCCCAAAACTCTATCACCTAGCTGCAACTAAAAACTTTTTACAAATTGTCATCGTTTTAAAGTAAAGGAGAGGAAGCATGATATAGGGGAAAATATTGAAGACCTATGTGATGATAGATACTTTACGTTCTGGTGTCTCAATTTTCTCATTTGTACCTGAAAAAGTCTTGGCCTAAAAAGGCCAAGGTCTCCCATTGCATCCTGGGCCATCTCCAGTCATCCTGATGGATGGTCACTAGATCCAGATGGCTCAGGAGGAGAAGTGAGGCTGGTGACCTGCACAGCCCTCCCTCACTCAAAACAAAGACAAGTGCAAGTCATGTCATCATTTCTCTGATGTCATGGTCTTCTTCAAAAATGAAGGATGAACACACACACACACAAATTGGGGTTCTAATAGTGGCACTAGTGACCATATGGAATTGTTGTAAGGATCAAGTCAAGTATTCTATATAAGGTACTTTGTACTTTGTATAAAGCACTATAGAGAGGGAAGCTATGATGATAATGAGGTAGAGTTTCCAGAATTATCAATTGTGTGAGTTCTCCATCTCAGTCAGACTCTGACTAAAGTAGATTTAGTACTTCACTTCCAACAGAGAAAACATTTTATTCAACTTAATCATACAAATTTTATCTTCATTGTGCATAAAAATGTTCACCCAAGCTACCGAACTCCCTTTCAAAAGAGGATGCTTTCTAAAACTTTCACAGGTCCACTTTCACTATCAAATTAAGTTTTGCTTTTCCATTCCAACAATCTCTTGTTTTGTGACCTGCCTACTAATTAATGAGGAGCTATTTGAAGCCTGGTACAGTGGGACTACTCCATTCCACTTCCAATACTGACTTTAAATAAGTGATATAACCTCTCCGGACCTCAGTTTCTTCATCTGTAAAATGAGGGGTTTGGATTAAAAGACCTCTGAGCTCCCTTCCGGCTATATATCTATGATCCTGTGAACTTGGAGTCGGAAAACCTGGGATCATGTGTCTCTATGTCTTAATTGTCATATGATCTTGATGCAAGCCATATTACCTTTCTGTTCCTTTATCTATAAAATAAGTAGCAATACTTGTATGACCCACCTCACAGGGATGTGATGGCACTCAAATGAGGTGTGATGTCTGTTAAATTCCTCTGTAACTATAAAAAGTGCTATCCAAATGAGAACCCCATGATTATTAACATTACTGTCATCTCTATATTCCCCCTCCATTAATTTCTACCTTTTTCTTGCACTACTCTTCTTTCCTTCATTCTTAATTGTGATGAAGAGATTTTAATATATAAAATCCTCCCGTTTGGATGCCATTCAGGAAACCGAAATGTCAAGTTGTGCAGAGTTGACTCGCGATAGTGGCATATGGCTATCTCACCACAAATTACTTGGGGCCCTTTGGAGTTGTGGCCAGACTAGGCTCTACTTAAGCTGTACACTACTGGCTCATCTTTGATTCTGAAGATTTTTCCTGTTTGCATTCAATTATAGCATCTGTAGTAAATCCTTCTCCTTGCCAGAATAACCATGGTCAGCTTTTATGACTTTTCCTTTTATGTCTCAAATCTGCCTACTGGCTTTCCATCTGAACATGTGCAAACACATATGTGCATGTTGTCATCAGGAAGCAAGTATATTATGCACACACAACTTCTTTGAAGTGATTTGGCATTTTTCATTCATTGCATTTGAAATATTTTTTAAAAATGAGGAAGTGATTTATTGCTCAAAGAAGGTGTTGGAAGGAAAGCGACAGAGGATGGGGTTCGCTATTGCCTGGAAAGGCATAGAAGGTAAGAAAGGCTATTTCTTTTAGCATCTAAGGTCTGGTATTATGGCCTGACCTGAAGGGAAGCAGCATTCCTTGAGTTTCTGAACTATTCAGTTGTGACTTTACTAAAGAGTCAGGCAATGACAAATATAAAAATGCTCTTTTAAATGATAATTCTACACAGAAGATCACCTTCTACTCCTAATGATATTATCAGGTTTTAAAATGTTTTAAAATAAATATTAAGAATTAGAGAGGCAGTATGGAATAGTAGCTGGAGAGTTATCCTTGAAGCCAGAAAGATTTAGAGTTAAGTCCGGCTTTAGACACAAATTGTCTATGTGATTCTGGGCAAGTCACTTGAATTTTCAGTGCTCTTGGTAACTCTCTACAACTATCTAAATTGTAGAGGATTTTACAGATGAGAAAAGTGAGGACTTGTCTGAGGTCCCACAGAAACAATCTCAGAATTGGAAGGGAGTCTGGGGCCTTCTCATCCAACCTATACTTGAACAAGAATTCCCTCTATAGTATACCTGACAAATAATTTTGCAGCCATTGTTTGGAGACGTTGAGTGAAGAGGATCCTACTGCTTCTTAAAGCAGGCTATTGTACTTTTGGATGGTTCTAATTGTTAGCAATTTTTTCCTGACATTAAATCTAATTTTGCCTCTTCGTAACATTCACCCATGTTCCTGGCAGTGCTCTTTTTAACCAAGTAGAAAAAGCCCCATTCCTCTTCCATATAACAGCCCATCAAATGAAGGATAGCTGTTATGTTCCTCTAAAATTTTCTCTTCCCCAGGCCAAACACCCATATTTCTTCAATTAATCTTCATTTGGCAGTATCTTTTGGACATGTGCCATAATGATTATCCTCTCTAGAGTCTGCAGCATATCAATATCCTTCCCTAAACTGTGTCACCCAGAACTGAACACAATAGTCAAGCTGTGGTCTTACCAGGGCAGAGTATGATGGGGCTAATCCCTCCTTAGTTCTAAACTCTGCTTTTCAATGCAGCCAAGGATAGCATTTGCTTTTTTGCAATAATGTGGAATAGCATGTTACTGACACTCTTTAAGCTAAATTCCCTCAAATCTTTGTTAAACAGTCATCTAGCCATGCCTCACCCCATTTCATTTTTGAAGAAAAGATAATATTTTACATGTATTCCTAGTAGCTTGCCTCTTTCTAGATCCAGCCCCATATTCTTGATTGTCAAGATAATTTTGGATATTGACTCTCTCATCAATTGTATTAGCTATTGCTCCCAACTTTGTGATAAGTATGTGATTAATTAATCAATCAATATACATTTATTAAGTGCCCATTAGGTGTCAGGTCCTTGCTAGAGACACAAAAAGAGGCAAAAGACTGTCCCTACTCTCGAGGAGCTTACATTTCTCATTCTAATGGAGGAGCCAACATGTAAACAAATATATGCAAAGGAAATTATGTATAGAATTTTATGAAGTAATTAATAGAGAAAAGGTACTAGAATCCAGAGGTTTGAGAAAGATTTCTTGTAGAAAATGAGATTTTATTGGTACTTAAAGGAAGTCAGGGAGATCGGTGGTCAAAGCAGAGAACATTTCAGTCATGATAGATAACCATAGAGAGCGTCTGTAGTCGAGAAATGAAACATCATAGTCACAGGACAGCTCGGAGATCAGCGTGACTAGGTCGAAGTTACATGTTGAAGATTAAGTTGAAAGAAGACTAGAAGAGAGGAGAGGGCTAGGATAGGAAGGGTTTTGAATGCCAAACAGAACGTTTTATATTTGGTCCAAGAGGCAATAGGAAGCCACTGGAGTTTATTGAGTAAAGGAGTGACATGATCAGACCTTCATTTTAGGAAAATCGTTTTAGTGGCTGAATAGAAATGGATTGGAGTGAGGAGAGACTTGAGGCAGGCAGACCCACCAGGAGGCTATTGCAATAATCAAGGTGTGAGGTGATGAGGTCCTACACTAGAACGATGGAAATGTCGGAGAGACCATTCAAGACAAATTGCAAAGGTGAAATTGAAGGGCAATAACTTGGATATGGGGAATGAGAGATAGTGAGGAATCCAGGATAACCCTAGGCTACAAGCTTGAAGCACTGGGAGGATAGTGTTGCTTCCAATAGTAATATGGAAGGCTGAAGGTGGAGAGGGTCTAGGGGCAAAGATAATGAGTTCTGTTTTGGACATATTGAATTTTCTAATGATCATCCAGTCTGATGAAAGGCAGTTGAAAATGTGAACTCAGAGGTCAATAATAGGGAGAATGGGGCAGGAAAAGTAGATTTGAGAATCACTAGCATAGAGATGGTAATTAAATCCATGGGAGCTGATGAGATCACCAAGTAAAGTAGTATAGAGGGAGAAGAGAAGAGGGTCCAGGACAGAACTCCAGGACACCTACAGTTAGAGGACATCATCTGGGGAAGGATAGATAGAGATGGCGTGGTCAGGGAGGTAGGAGGAAAACCAAGAGAGAATGGTGTCTCAGAAACCTAGAGAGAAGATCAACAGTGATCAACAATGGAGTGAGTGACCAACAGTGTCAAAGTCTACAGAGATGTCAAAGAGGAGGATAAGGCCATTGGATTTGACAGCCAAGAGACCGATAGTAACTTTGGAGAGAATAGTTTCTGTAGAATGATAAGGTTGGAAGCCAGATTACAAGAGTTTAAGAAGAGAATGAGAGAAGAGAAAATGGAGGCGCCAGTTGTAGATGGCTTTTCTAAGGTTATCTACGAAGGACAATAATGGGGATGGAAGGATCAAGTGAGGATTGTTTTCAGAATAGGGGAGACTTGGCCTTGTTTATAGGCAGTAGAAAGTGAGCTAGTAGATAGAGAGAGATTGAAAAATAAGTAAAAGAGTGGGGATGACAGAGAGGGCACTCTGTTGGAGGAGGATGGAATGGGGATCACTTGAATAAGTAGATGGGTTGGTTAGCTCTGGTAATGAGTAAGGCTACTTCCTCATGAGAGACGGGGGTGGACGAGGAGAAAGTAGCAGAAGGCACCTGAGTGATAGGAGATGCAGAAAAGTATAGAAGAGGGGGCTCACAGCAAATGACCTCAGCTGTATCTGTAAAATATGAGACAAGATTATCAGCTGAGAGATAGAGGGATGGGGAGTCATGGGAGGTTTGAGGAAAAATGAAAAAGTTTGGAAGAGCCATGGAGAGCAGGACGTTGAGTTGATAAGAGAGGTATAGTGGCATCATTGAACAGCAGTCAGGGACGAGTGGAGGATATGTAGAACGTACGTCTAGTGGACTCATTTATGAGAGCATATATTTGAAGTGGCTGCGTTCAGCAGCATGCGTGTGGGAGCAAAAGTGATAAAGGCTGAGGTTTGGCTGAGCGTAACTGGTGATATGGTAAGATCAGGAATTCAAGAGTAGTAATTCAAGTAATTACAGTAATTCAAGGTCAGTGTAGAGTTGAATTGGTTTACTAAGGAGTCAAGAGGGGAGACTAGGAGAGGGTAGACAGTGCAGGGGAGACGATCTAGGAGAGGGGTCAAGGGACCGGAGGTCTTGGTGATTTGCCAATGGACACACAGTAAGTGTCTGAGGCCAGATTTGAACTCAGGGAGATGAGTCTTCCTGGACTCCAGGCCTGGTGCTCTACCCACAATGCCATCAAGGTGCCCACTGCCTACCCTCCCTGTAGAAATGTAGGTTTTTACAATTGGAATGAATCTTAGCAACCTCTTAGTCAAAACCATAGGCAGAAAAGGAATTCCCACTATAATAGACATGTCTAATGGTCAAACAACTTTTGCTTAAAAACTTCCCATTATTGAGGAATCTGCTAATTTCCAAATCAGCAACACTCACATTGGGATAATTCTAATTACTAGGAAATCTCTTTTGGCATTGAGCCTAAATTTGTCTTTTCATCTCTTCTACTCATTGGTCTTCTGTTCTCTGGAGAGATAAATGATAGATCTAATGCCTCTTCTACATGCTATCCCTTCAGATACTTGGAGGCACATGTCATGTTTTCCCTAATCTTCCCTTTTCTTGGGTAAACCCTCTTCCTAATGCTCAAATCTTTCTCTAGATCCTCAGCTCTGGCTTTTTTTTCAGCATCAGTTCTTCTTCTTCAAATTACATGGACCTCACATATTTTTTGGAAGCCCTTACTGCCTACCTCTTATTCATCATGTGAGACTTTAAGTAGCCATAATTTTTATACAAGCCTGACAAGCCCCCATCTAGTGTGTTCTCTAAATAGATCAGGCAAGAGCCATAAGTTAAATAGCAGAAAATTAGATTCTAACGGAGTAGCAAAGTAAATGAAGAAATAAAATAGTAGGATGATTTTCATTCTTCCCCTCCTACCTTTTCCCTTCTCCCCATCCCCTTCCCCATTCATTCGTGGAGGGTTATACTCCTAAGTCACACATGAGGATCTAGAGGACCTCATGTGACCTCTAGGCAACAGGTCTCCTACCCCGGCCATAGACTTTAATGAGTGTAGTGAATGAACTGTTTTCTGGGACATTTATGCTCTGATGTCCACTTGAAAAAAGTATCCTAATTTTTTTCTCCTGACAACTAACTGTGCACTGCTGTTTCTTGCCTCTGCCTTCTTACCACTTTGGCATGATTCAGGAACCCCATTTTGCATTTAATATCTAGCTGGGTCAGGATGAGAAATTTGCTTTCACCCCATCCCCACCCCAAAGTACAGGCTTCATACCTCTATAATCCTTGGAGTCTTTTCTGGATCTGTGATTACACAGCTTCAATGTTTTTCCATTTGCCTTTTCAAGTCCCATCATACCCTTGGCAGAGTGAACCTGAGTCTTGAAAATTGCCTTGAAGCTAAGGAGGCACTTTGTAATACAGGAGAGGTGGAGTTGGTATGACCTTTGACCTACATTTCTGCCATCTCGGCAAAAAACAAATTCCCTTTTCTCCATTACTTAGATTCTCCTACAGCTTCAGTCTTTCTCTTTCTCATCAAGTTTTCCCAAATCTCACTGTCCTCAAATTAAATCTCCAGCATTTATTACCATTTAAAAATCCTCCATATCCCTTCCTTAACAATTCCTTCTGCTTTAATCGGAGTCCCTTCCCTGGTTTCATTCAACTTCTTGCCCAAGAGCCAGAAAAGCCACGGTACAGAAGGAATGGCTAAGCAGGCCCTGCAACCTAGAGTTTCTGAGTTCTGGTCTAGTGATTTCTGCCACACTAACAGCTGCTACAGTTTTTATACATATCAGATTTTTTTATGCCTGAAAGTTGAATTTAGCATATTATTAGGAAGTTAGTCTCAGAATTTTTTCTGTTATAATAATTTGTTTTATGTCACTATTTCTTTTTTTACCAGTTGTTGGTATCATAAGATTGGAATCCATAAAGTGCCACTCAGCTAAGAATCATGGGATATTATATCTGACACTTTAGACATCATCTGGTGTAAGATATGTATGTGTGTCTCCTTGTATAAGCTCCTTGAGGGCAGGGTCTATTTGCATTTGTTATATGGCCTGACACTTAGCAGAATCTTAGAAGCACAAGTCACTTCTGGCTCATCCTTCCCCCATCCCACTTCCCACACCAGTGGCCTTTCTCTTGGGGATGGCTTCTCCCTGAGGGCCTATTGGCTGACTGGGGAGTCCTCATCTGGGAATGAAATATCTAGGGGAGCTTTGGTCATTCTGCTCGCTTTCCAACACTGGTTGACTTTACTTCTACACCAACTGCCTTGCCATGAGGGTTATCCTGTTCCCTCTCCTCCACTCCTTTCTGACTTGCCTTTATATTTTGTTTTCTTTTATTAGATTGCAAGGTACTTGAAAATAGGTGCCATCTTATTTTCTTGTTTTTGTATTCCCCCACTTAGTACAGGGCCTGGCATATAGTGAACAATAAATACTCAACCTATTATTTGGCTGCCAATCAATTGTTTAATCTGCTGATCAATCCATCTACTTGTCTATCATCTATCTATCTATCTATCTATCTATCTATCTATCTATCTATCTATCTATCATCTATCTATCTATCTATCTATCTATCTATCTATCTATCTATCTATCTATCTATCTGTCTATCTACCTACCTACCTATCTACCTCCCTACCTCTCTACCTCTGTTTAGGAGAGGCCTTAGAGGTCAAATAGTCAAACTTCTTCATTTTATGTATGGGGAAACTGAGGTCTGGAGAGGTTAAGGTACTGGCCCAAGTAGGCATTGAATAAATACTTATTAATTCATTTAATTCCTCATTTTACAAAGGCCCAGGAAGTTGTAATGACTTGTCTAAGGTGACAGAACTACTTCTTTGTGGAGTTGGGACCAGAAACCCTATCTCCTGACTCCTAATTCTCTGTTCTTTCTGCTATATCACAGAGACCTCCTAGGTACTAAAGCTGTAAAACAAGAAGCAGAATGTCCCACTTCTGAACCCCTTTTTCCTAAAGAAAAAGGACCCATCTCTCTCTTTCTTCTACATGTTATTTTGGATTTATATCTTTCAAATGGACTGCAGTCTTTTATTCGCTGATCTGCTAACATGAAACCCACATGTTTCAGTCCATTTGTTTTGTTCTAAATTTTCAGAAAAGTACAGTGTAGTGAGATAGTAGAACTGTACACTCAGCGAACAGCCAGCGTAGAACTAGACTCCTTATCAAAGTCTATTTCTTCACAAGCTTGGCCAATCACCATATTAAGACTCCTGTGCTCTGGGTATAACCTTGTATTCAAGGGGACTATGTTCTCAGAACCCTGAGACTTAGAGTTGGAGTATATCTTACACATCAGCCCCATCTCTTTATTTTACAAACAAGAAAACTAAGGCACAGGAAACTTTCAGAAAGTCATGCAGCTAGTTCACAGCAGACACAGGACTAGCTCTTTAATTATTTAACCCAGGGCTCTTTCCATTATACCACACAGCCTCATGAATTGTTTTTCTAGTTAAGACTCCCCTGGCCACAATGTGCTGGTAAAGAAACACCATCATTATCCAACCACGGATGTGAGCTATGGAATGTTATAAACAATCATCAAAACATGAAATAACAGTCCCTTCCACGTGAATGATGGTATTCTCTATGGACAGAGCAGTCCAATTAGCCAACCTCATTTCCTTACCTCCAGAGTCACTTTAATTCGTTTTGTTCTACATTTAGCTAAATAGAGGGTCTGATGACCTGTTGTGGAGGAGAAGGTCTTAAGGACCTACTCCTTTGGGTCATCTAGTGGATAAAACCTATAAACTTGTTTAATAATTGGATTCCTCCAAAGGAGAGTAAGCCAAGAGTGTATGTATGCCAATGCACTATACAAGAAATAACTGCTCTGGGCCTGATAAATGTGATTTGAGAACCGAGATAATTTTGCTGGGGTTTTGTGTTATCCTATCCCATTGTTTTTAATAACATTGTGGCAAAATGCTATGAAGATTATGTAAGATCTTGAAAAAAAGCTATTATAAATCTTTTTTTGGGGGGAGGGTTAAAGATCATTAGGAATTTGGAAAAGGGCATTTTGACTCATATATACTCTGCATATGGGTTTTCCTTTAAGGAATTTGGTGGACGTATTGTAACAAAACTTGGCATTTTCTGAGGTCTAAACTTTTCTTCCTCTTCTATTTGCCCTGTTATACTTTAAAGTGTGGAAGTTATCCGGCTGGGTCATAGCCATTTTATAAACTGGGATCGGAAGATGTACTATTCAAAAAAAGAGACACTTGCTGAAGCTCGGACAACTACGCTTAATGAAGAACTGGGCCAGATTGAATATGTTTTCTCAGACAAGACAGGCACCCTTACTCAAAACATAATGACTTTTAATAAATGCTCCATTAATGGAAGGACCTATGGTAAGTTATTTTCCCTATTTAAAAATTTCCTTCCTTCCTTTGACATTTTCTTACTAGTTCATTTTCTTACATCCATTCTGTTTCATTGAAGAAAGTCTTTGTGATTTGATAAAAATATAAAATATTTAGATTGGTGTAACCTATAGATTCATGAAGCAATCTATTTATCCTATGATATTGGCTTAGAATGTTAATTCCTGAACAAGGAGAGCCAGTAGTTAATAAACTGGTAGGTTCTCTCTCCTCTGTGAGCCATGAAACGTGTCTAGGATTAGAAAGCAACCTGGTGGATGCATAAAGATACAAAACCCTTTACAGGGCTATCTATGGAATGGAGGGGTTGGACGTCATAATCCTTAAGATTTCTTCCAGCTCGAAAATGCTATGGTTCTGGTCTGTGCTGCTAAGTAAGGCTAGAGAACATAAATTCTTCTTACTTTCTTTGATGAGCAGAAAAGAAATTCTGAAACAGACTATAGTCGTATTTCAAAGTCTGCAGTGTACCCCTGGTATTCATTTTAGTGTATGTAGTCTATAGATATAGTGTATAGTATGTAGTATATAGATACATATGTGGGTGAGACTTGGTTGGCCAGTTATTTCAGAGAATGAACATTCATGGCTGGCATGAAATGATGACAATGATGGTTCTTCATATTTATATGGTACTTACATAAATTTATATTGATATGTGGTTAAATACATTATGTAATGTGCTTTTCACAACAACCCTGCAAAGGTAGGTGCTAGTATTTTCTCCATTTGATAGATAAAGAAACTAAGCCTCAGAGAAAGTAAGAGATTTGCTCAAGATCCTATGACTATTAAATGTCTTCCTGAGTCTAAGTCCAGAACTCTATCCTTTACATTACACCATCTCTCAAACTGTTATTTTGAATTTACTCATACTCCACCGCCCCCTCCCTTTTACCGCTTTGACAAAGGTCCAGTGGAAAAGACCTCTGAACTCACAATAAAAAGACCTGAAGCAATTTTCCAGTATTGACACTAGTTCTGCCTATAAACTTAGGTAAATTGCTTTAATTATCTGCCATTTCTTAATCGGAAAAATGGAAAAAAATTAATACTTGAATCACTTATGTCTTGTAAATGATTGTGAATATAAAATTGAAGTATTTGTATGTAAAACACTTTGTGGGCATTAAAATGCCATATGAATGTCAGCTCTTGATATATGAGTCCATACATATGAAGGATGTATGGACAATTTGTTTGGGACTTCCACCCCTGGCAAGGCACCCTTCAGGTATTTCTACAGCCTGACTGAAAGGTCTGTGCTCCTTCCCCTTCAGATGTTAAAGATACACACCCGGAACTTCAGAGCCCCATGTCCTATATTCTCAATACTGAAATCTAATAGCTCCATGGAGTTAGGGCAGCCCAAGAAGAGTGGCAAAGCCAGTATGGCAATCATTTCTACAACTTTGTTCCTGATCTATATTTCATTCAGATATCTGTCTGTCTATCTGTTTGTCCATCTGCCTATCTAAATATTTTAAACCCTATTCTTTTATCCCATCTGATATAATTTCTTTTATATGCTGATGAAAAGCTTGCAATATAGGTTACTAAATAGCCCCTGATTGGGCTGGTTCTTGGGCAAAAGTACAAAGTACAAGTTAGTTTTCATGCTCCTTCCCCATCAATCTTTTTTTCCCTTAAATGCCCCCACCCCCACTCAATTCCGTTCTCCTATTCCCTGTTCTCCCTAGCAATATATCAAACCTTTTCTATCATTGCTCTCAATCCACTCTGCCCCTCTTCTCCTCTTCCCTCAGTTAAAATCTGCCTGTGCCTTTATGCCCTCTCCTTTAAGGACAGTTAGCTAATGTACTTATCTGTGCTAATATAATAATGGGTACTAATGACATTAAATTGTGTCTTCCAAGTAATGTCTTTGTATTTTAATGGGAACTTCCCAAAGGAATAGTTCTAATGTTGATAGTGGCTATCTGTTACTGGAGATATATTTGGGCTGCAGCAAGTTTGGGTGGACCTATACATGGCAGTGTGCTCTGTCTTTCTATGTGTGGGGAAGTCCCTGTTCCTAAGAATACATAAGATCACTGGATTGAAGATCTGAGACTGGAAAGGGCGTTATATGTCATATTTGTTTTTTCTGGTGCTTTGATTATATTTGTTGAATGAAATTAAAATAAGATCTTGGATTCCACTCTGCCAGGAACTCCAATCATGCATTGGTCATAATTTCAAAGAATTGTCCTTATGATGATGTGGTTAAGCCACTTTATGCTTCCCACACATCACCAATTATATAATAAAACCAGAATTGGCCAACATTTGCCCAACTCTTATGTATAAAAAAACCATAAGCCATATTTTCATTTTTCATTAATATACTCATAACATTTTTAGTCTAATTAGTTTGCGTGGGTATTTATGGGATTAGGAAGAAACATAAAAGCATTTTAGATTTACAATAAAGTAATTTCCATTTACAATAAAAAAGCATTTATTGGGAATATGCAAAAAAACTTGTTGAAAGCGGTTTTTTTTGTTTTTTGTATGATAGAATTTGTACTATGAATGCCAGATCTAGTAACTAAAAGCAAATAAAAATTTCCTTAAAGAGACAAGTATTTGAATATGTTTTCAATATGTGCTTGTATTTAATCCTTGAAATTGAATTTTGCAGGTGAAGTATATGATGGCCTGGGCCGGAAGATAGAAATAAATGAGGTATACAGGTGACCAAGTGTTTTTATTCATTATATTTTGGTTTCATGGGGGATAAACTCCTGCTTTTTGATGACATGATTCTAAAAGTTGTATATGGCATTTAGTTTTTTTCATGCAGTGCACATAATATTACCAAGAATAGATGAATGCATAATAAGTAATTTTGCCATCCTAGCATTATTCTTTTTCATATTTGCCCTTCTATATACATGTAGACATTAAAGCAAGACAACCTTATGTTAAAAAGATAGAAAAAGGGAAAATTTAGTGAGTTAGCCCTCGTCCTGACCTATCCTGCCCAGACCTGTTCTTTGACAAGAAAACCTCATGTTGCATTGTGGGTTGATTATGAGTGATGTACTTTGTGATCTTTGCATAGTTCAGCTTCTCTTAGTAAAAAGCACATTTGTTCCATTAGGGTTGTTTCCCACTATTATCTCTTTTTCTATTTCTTTGGTCTTTTTTGAATGAGTAAATTATACTCCTTTTCCTCTTTTTTAATATTGACTTGTGAGAGGAGAATCCAGAACATAAGTGGAGATGGTACTAATTCACAAAACATTTCTATTAATACTAAGATTGACCCTCAAAACTTTTTTTTTTGTTAGATTGCTTTTGACCACGGAGGCAGAAAATTAACGAAATCAACTTTTTCCCCCTGAACCAGTGATTTGATATTTGTAAAGGAGTTCTCTAGTGATGTTCCTGTTCTGAAACCTAATTGCAATGCTTGGGATAATGAGAAGCTAGGTGACATGCCCAGGGTCACTCAGTCTGTGTCAATCAGAATTGGAATCCTGGTCTTCTGGAAATTGAAGGCCAGCTCTTCACTATGCCGTGAATCGCTCTTTAGATTCTTATTAGCTGTTCCTTTTTGTTGCAGGTTGAGTGTAGGAAATTGCTCTGTTAGGCCTTTCCTATGATTTTTTTATCTAAGAAGTTTACTCTGTCTCTTAGAATGATTACATAGGACCTTACAGCTAAGGAAAAAGAAAAAATATCAATTATTGTCTGGGTTCAGTTGGATCAGGTCAGAGATAGGAAAATTTCCAGCAGAAATTCTCAGGGATTGGAGCCATGTAACAATGACTGAGGAACTAAACTTTCTAATCCAGTTGTTTTACTAACTAGCCCTGTGACGTTGGGCATGTCCCTGAAATATCTATTGGTTTCTAGACATGTAAACAACTATTTTTTTGTTTCCTCTCTAGCAAGATGCAGCTAATAACAGCCACTTTAACTCCTGCAATTCGGTGTTTTAAAGATAAAATGCAATAACAGATGAAAGCTTGTTTAACAAAGCAAGGCAGTCAACACGTATTTCATTAAGTATGCCTCCTATGTGCTGTGCCAAACCAAAGCAAAAGAGAATCTCCGCCCTCCAGAGCCCACAATCAGCAACTCTATATATTGGTGGTATTAGCTTCAGCAAAACTGATAGCGCCCTGGAGCCAGATTCTGGGGATCTAAGGATTTTAAGCCAGAGTTCTGTAATCCTCCAAACATTCTCCCCTAGTAGCAAGAGCTGCCTCCGTTGTGGGGAGGGATCCTTTAAGGAGACCTGCGTTGTTTTGGTCCATGGATCCCAAATGAGAGAAGCAGTAAATAGGAAAAGCATTTCACATGTTTGCAGCATAGAGTCTTGTAAAGGCATCGGAAGAGCTGCACAAGAGAAAGGAATTTCAGATTCGTTGACTGTGAGGATGTGAAATAACTCTCTCTCTCTCTCTCTCTCTCTCTCTCTCTCTCTCTCTCTCTCTCTCTCTCTCTCTCTCTCAGAAAACAAAGCCTGTTGATTTCTCCTTCAACCCTCAAGCAGATACCAAATTTCAGTTCTATGACCATAGCCTAATTGAATCCATTAAACTCGGAGACCCCAAAGTACATGAGTTCTTTCGGCTACTTGCCCTCTGTCACACGGTGATGCCCGAAGAGAAGAGCGAAGGTGAGCAGACCAGATGTAAGATCCTGGGAAGCCTCTTCCCTTAGAAGTGAAATTTTTTTTTCTGAAGGAAATAGAGACTTGGTAATTTTTCTCTGACAGAATAATTATATAGAAATGGTTTTACCTATTATACTCCTTACATATTTGTTCTTGGGTGCAGGTAGAGTAATTGTATCACGTATATGATGTGTCCCAAAAGTCTTTGTTTAGAATTAAGCTTTAATAACTATCAGAAGTGCCAGTGCTACAAATTCTATGCACATTTTTTGAAAGGTAATTATTTTAAAATCTAAAATATAAGTATGTTTCTTATTAAACATTTAACTTAACCACAGCCTTGTGCTATACAGCTAGTCTGTTTCTGAACTTTGAACTGTCCTAGAGGTGGAAACAGCAGGATTTGAGAATTGATTGGGTATGTGGGTATGTGGGGTAAGAGTAAATTTCAGACGTGGGATTGAAATCTAGGACTCCTGACTCTAGGGTCAGCATTTAGGGTTTTTTTCCCACTGTATCACACTTCCTTCTGTGCATACTAGAGGCAAGTGCAAACAGTTGAGTAATCCAATCTGTCAACCATGATGAATACCAATCTTAGTAATACTGGGCAAGATTCAAAATTAGGACTAGTTAGGGTAATGAAGATGAATGGAGCCTGGGATTGAAGAGATATGGACAACTGGGTGTTCCACATTCTTGCCTTTTCAAAGCTAATAGTATACAGTGAAAAGAGTTCTGGATTTGGAGTCAGGGGAAATCTGTATTCAAGTCTTGACATTGACTTGACTTTGACTCAGTATTTGCATAACCATGGGTTATGAGTTACTTCACCTCTCTGAGTCTATTTGTCGAAATGTGACTATGTAAGTTCATGTAGATGTAGCCTTTGAGAAGTCTTGATTCTCCTCTTGGATTTTAGCTATTTTATAGGCTCTTCCGGAGGTAAATCACTTTTAGTTTCACTTGATAAATCCAAGGGTTCTTGACTGTTATAACTTTGTTACTGCTTATTGAAATGGTATTTAAAGAATTTCTGTAGATTTTGTTGAGCTACTTATTATGTGCTCTAAGCATGTCTATCAACACACTTCCTCCTTTTTTGGTGAAAAAATAAAGTTAATTTTTCTAGGTGATGGGCCCTACTTTTCATTAATACTGGACGGGCTTCTGTTAGAATACTTTCCAAATCTGTTACAGTCCATTTCATAATTCCAAAAGTTTATGTTAAGATTGATATTACATAGGAGTTAATTCTTTTAAATGTGTTTTGACCATTCAGTTTGGATATCAGGATGTTAGTAAATCAACTCATTCAATACGTATTTCTCCTTGATATTTTTATACTCAATGTGCTTTGCTTAGACTAGAGCAAGGTATTAATTTGTATATATACCTTCATCCCCATCACAATGTAATATCTGGATTCAGGTTTGAAGACTTATCTTTCCTTTCATGGTCATTAAGTCCAAATAACGTTGTTATATCACTAGGAAAAGATTCTGTGAGATAAAGGAACTGTCTGATGTCCCTTTTTGTTCCTTCCCCCAGGACAAGGCCTATTTCATATTTGTCTTTGAACCCATAATACCTTGCACACTGCCTTGAACCTTTTGGGGAGGGAGGTTGGGAGGAGGTGAGCAAGGTTCTGAACCTTCAGTTTCCTTGGTGTAGGGACTATCTTCTGTCATGTTCTATAACATTACTTTGATAGAAAGAACTGCAGGTGAACTCCCTCTACCTATGTGGGTTTGCCACTATGTAGTCTTAGAAAATTATTTGGGGGCAGTAACAAAGTAAATGACTTTCTCAGGAGGCAGGACTTGATCCCATGATTTCCTGACTCAGAAATGGGCTTTCTTTCCAATCTGTCATATGACTTCTTATCTTACATATAGTAGAGTGTTTAATAAGTATTTGAGAAATGGAATTGAGCTCAAAAAGGACAGAAAGTAAAAGCAGTAAAATAAAAAAATATTTATGATGTTTCTAGGCTTTTGTAAGGATAGCTTGATGGAACAACAGATAGAGTGCTGGGCCTGGAGTTAGGAAGACTCATCTTCCTGAGTTCAAAGCCAACCTCAGACACTTACTGACTGTGTGACCCTGGACAGGGGTTTATGGACTGTTAAGGGAGAACTAATATCTTTGGTGTGAAGACTTGCCAAACCCTGTTTAGGGATGTTCATGCATCTTTGACGTCCACCTTTTACCCAACTCTCGCCTATGACTCCACAAAAGTATATAGCATGTGCAGTGGCCACACCCTGGTGAAATCATCTCAGCAGATGGGCCAGGTTGAGAGTAACCTACAGGCCTCAAATCTGTCAGTGAGTTAGGGGATGTCTACCCCAAACATGTGAAGACTTGCTCTGGTAGAATGGGCAGATGAGAACAGTTTGTTCCAATGACTCTGAAGGAAGCTGAAGCAGGCACTCTGGAGTGTTTAAGTATGGTCAGACATCAAAGATACCAAGGTCATTCATTGCATTCTCCAGTTATGCTGGCTTTTGTGTTGCTACCACACTTCAGTGACTCTGAAAGAGAGAGGGAGGCTGATGACTTTTGGCAATTTTGCCTCACGTCAATCCAATTCATGCACAAGTCAAGATCTGTAGAAGGAAATAAGAAACCACTGCAGTGTTTTTGCCAAGAAACCCCCCAAAAGTCAGACAGGATTGAAATAATTGAATTACAGACTTTTGTAATAATTTTACAATACCCTGTGTTTTTAATGCAGGGATTAAAAAGGGCTTGAAAATACACTTTATCCCTTTTACTCACTTACAAATTCTAAAGGATTAAAGTATAAAGTAAGTGTCTGAAGTTCATATGTCTTTTATTTATGATATTCCCAGACATTTATAATAATAATATTGTGTAGCATGTGATATTTTTAAATGCAATAATATCAAAAGACCTTAAAATAAATTTTATCCTTGTCTTTGACTTAGCAAATCCTAAAGGACTAAGTGCCTGAAGTCAGATTATCTGTTATCAGGTTATCTGTCTTGCTAAGCTTTTATTATTGAATCTAATTGAAAAGAATAGCTAAAAATTCTGGCCCATGCACTTTATTTGGATACTTTGGAGGAATCCGGATATCATGGAAATGGGCATCTCCTTCATTAACACAGATCAAAATCTGTCCAAATCTCATGGTCCATCCTTCTTGCTCAGGTTTGTTGGTAAATTATCTGTAGACCAATCTGTTCAGCATATTGAAGGACTTTCTCTTGTTCATCTATATAGTAGTGTACGTACTTCCAGATGTAGTTATCTGTACCTACCTCCTCAATATACATAATCCCTGTGGGGAGAACTCTTACTCAAATGGGAAAGGTGAAGGGCCAAGAGCAAACATCTCAGCATTTGCTACATATGAGTATTGATACTTCTACATGGTAAGAAAGATGTAGAGACATTCTATGAATTATAAAACCACAATCTTTGCAGTTAGTTTTCAAGATGAGCTAATTATATCGAGCATGGGGATGAACTAAAAAAAGTTCTTATTTGAACCCTATAATACTGATTATGTGATCTTGGACATTCAACTTAAATCTCTCTGGTTATATTGTATTTTCTTAATTTACAATGGAAGTAATAATACCTCTAAGTGAAGATGGATCCAAATAGGACTGAAATGGGGATAATCATAGCTCCTCCTTTTAAGCTCATAAATATCATCACTTATGTGATAGACCTCTGTGCTCTTTGGAAGAAAGCACCATGTAGGCAACAAAGCTTTTAAAAATTGTTTGCATTATTCTGGTTGAACAGAGAATTGTCCAATTTGCAAATGACATAAAGGTAGGAGGGATAGCTGACATGTTGGTGCAAGACAACTTGGCTAGTGGATAGAGCACTGGATGGGGAGTCAGGAGGACCTGAGTTTGAATCCTGATTCAGACACTTAGCTAGTTCTATGACCCAGGGCAAGTCACTTAAGCTCTGTCTGCCTCAGTTTCTTCAAATATAAAATGAGGATAATAAAAGTATCTGTCTCCCAGGGCTGTTGCGAGGGTCAAATGAGGTAACATGTAGAGAGCTTTGCAAACCTTGAAGTACCATGTAAATATTAGCTCTTGTTATGTTGAGTGATAGAGTCTGGATCTAAAAAGATATCAAAATATTAGAATAAAAGGTAGCCTATATAATAGGGTGAAATTCAATAAGGATATAGATGAAGTTCCTTAGTTGGAGCTGCGTAAATATAAGATAGGAGAAATATAGAGCTAAACAGTTCTTCCTGAGAAAAGTATCTGGGGAATTTAGTGTACTTCTTACTTACTATAAGACAATGGCCGAAGAAAGCCACCTTATTTTAGGATCCTCCACAAAGTTCCAATGCTATAACTTATTACTCGGGGTTCTTGAAGTCTCTCCCTGCAGAGTACAAGCTCTGGAATGTTCTATCATGCTGAAAAGGCTTTGCCTATGGCTGTGGCAATAGACTGGGTCTGTTTTCTGAGGGCCAAGCTCACTGTTTATAGTCACATTGCCAGGAGGCTGGCCACCTGGTGAATTTTTTTGATCATGGCAATCCATGAAATTCAGAAATATTAAAATGACTTCCATTTTCTGTGGATACTTTCTGTTTTTGCGGTGCTCAGTGACAGCATGGGAGAAGAGACAGAGGGTGCTGTCACAGTTTTTAGGCCATTAATAAACTTTTATTTGACTATTGCTTCTCTAAATGTGAGATCCTTGCCCAAGAAGTACACATATTTCTGGAGGACGTGAATGACACCAATCTTGGTATTCTTGGCATAAACAGAGCCAGGAGAAAGAAGGAAGTTGCAGCTAAATGGAAGGATGTTCACAGGCACTCCTTGGAGAAGCAAAGAAGGGAGTTAGTGGCATGAGTTTTATCATGCATCCAAACGCGATGAGAAAGATTATTTCATGGATGTTTTTGGTCATCGTATATTCCAGTAAATTTAAGTTCTGTGCAAAAAAAAAACTGTTGCAACGGTAATTGAAGCTTATGTGCCAACACTGGTTACTGAGGAAAAAATGATAGAGAAATTTTTTGAAGAACTTCATAAGACTCTCCAGATTGAGTATTCACTCTGATAATTGATAAGTCCAATACAAAGGTGGAAAAAAGATAAAGATGGAGAAAAATATATAGGAAAACCTGGTTCAGGAAGAAGAAATAAGAGAGGCCAAAGAATTCTAAATACATTGAAACCTTACACCTCTATCCTATGAATGATGCTTTTGAGGAAATAATTTGTTGATGTTAGACATGGTTAACACCAAATAACACCATAAAGAATGAAATGGATTTTTTTTCAACAGAAAGGAAAAGATTTGTTTTTGATGTAGAAGTTATCCTTGAGTCATTTACCTGTGTATAATCAGACATCAACTCAACAGAGTTAAGATCAAAATTATTAAAAAGTGAGAAGAAAAAATAATGAGAAAAAGATATGGCACATAATTGAAACATTTTTTCCATACTTTTAATATTTTATGCTCCTTCAAATGCCTTTTATATTGACTCCTCAGTGCCTTCATGATTATGTTACCTCTACCATGGATATCCTATCTATATGGGATTCATTCTATCTCCCCAACCTCTTCTCTTTCAAAGTCCTTATTACTGTTGAGGGCATCACTATTTTCCAAGTTCTCCAGGCTCACAGCCTAGGTATCATTCTCAGCTCTTTATTTTCGTTCATCCCCTCCGCCCCAGTCCACCTTTTGCCAAGGACTGTCAATTTCAGCTTCATCTCTTAAATGTGCCGCCTTCTCTCCTCTGACACTGCCACCATTTTGGTGCAGACCCTCATTACCTCATGCCTGGACCACTGCAATAGTCTCCTGGTGGGTCTGCCTGCCTCATGTCTTTTCCCATTCCAGGCCTTCCTCTATTCAGTTGTCAAAGTGATTTTCCTAAAGTTCTGATTTAACCATGCCAACTCCTGTTCAATAAAATCCAGCAGCTCCCTATCGTCTCCAGGATCAAATACAAAAATTACAAATACCGGCTCATAGATTGGCCCTGGACTATTTAAAAAATTTAAATAAAACATAGAAAATGGCTAATGGAAATGATATCAACATGAACAAGAATAATTTTATCCAAAATTTTAATGTAAATTAATTGCTTTAACAGGGACTAAAACAGCCCAGAAAGTGCATGTCAGCCAGTGCATATTGCCAGATAAACACTGTGTTAGAATATAAACTCCTTTGTAAAATCTTATGCAGAAAGATGATGGACTCCCAAAGCCCAGAAACTAGACATGTTTAGTTGAGGAAGACAGTCAATAATGGACAGTGATTCTAAAGGCATTCAAGGTTGAAAATGGAAGGGAGAAACAAGCAAAAGAAAAGTGGAAAACATTTGCAAAATTCATTTTAATTATTTCCTTCACCAAAGACAATGGAACTACCACTTGGACTATAACATCTTAGTCCCAAAGTGCTTACAGAGGAACTGAAAATGTCATTGAAGAAAATTTAGATGGAAAACGTAGCCATGGTAGACCAAGTCTATAGTCAGTCCAGAAGCATTAGACACTTACTATGTCTGAGGCACCATGTTGAGCTCTAGCCATAGAAGGAGAGGCAAAAGATAGTGACTGCCCTCAAAGAGCTCACAGTCTGATGGGGGAGACAGTATACAAACAAATACATACACAAATATACAAACTATATTCAGGAGAAATAGGAAATAATCAACAAAGTGAAGATATCAGGAAAGGCTTCCTACAGAAGGTGGATTTTAGCTTGGACTTAAAGGAAGCCAGGAAATCCAAGAGACAGAAATGAAAAGGGAAAGAACTCCAGGGGTGGGAAACAACTAGAGAAAATATCCTGAGCCCACAGATGGAATGTTTTGTTTGTGGAAGGCAGGAAGTCGGTGTCACTGGATCAAAGTATATGTGTTCGCATAGAGTGGGATGGTTGGAGGTGGTATAAGGTATAAGAGTTCTGAAAAAGTAAGGAGAGGCTAGACTTTGAAAAGCTTTGAACACTGAAGGGAAGATTTGTGTATGTGATCCTGGAGATGATAGGGAGCTGCTGGATTTTATTGAATAGGAGTTGGCATGGTTGGACCCAAACTTTAGGACAATAGCTTTGACAACTGAATAGAGGAAGGCCTGGAATGGGAAAAGACATGAGGCAGGCAGACCCACCAGGAGACTATTGCAGTGGTCCAGGCATGAGGTAATGAGGGTCTGCACCAAAATGGTGGCAGTGTCAGAGGAGAGAAGGCGGCACATTTAAGAGATGAAGCTGAAATTGACAGTCATTGGCAAAAAATGGATTGGGGAATTGGGGGGTTAAATGAAAGTAAAGAGCTGAGAATGATACCTAGGCTGTGAGCCTGGGGAACTTGGAAAATAGTGATGCCCTCAACAGTAATAAGGACTTTGGAAAAGAAGAGGTTGGGGAAATAGAATGAATCCAGTATAGATAGGATATCCATGGTAGAGGTAACATAATCATGAAGGCATTGAGGAGTCAATATAAAAGGCATTTGAAGGAGCATAAAATATTGAAAGTATGGAAAAAACCCTTAGACCTTCTAAATACTAATAAAGGTGAATAAGACACCATCAGTGACCAGTGACCTGTATGCTCACTTTCCCCTCTATGCAAAATCTTTAGGAGAGTCAACTATATACATACTGAGGGCAACATTGATGAGAGCATTAGTAGGGAATAAGCAGGCTTTCACAAATGATATTCAACAATAGATTACATTTTTTTTACCATTTTATAAGTAATTAAACTATCTAAAGAATATAAGATCTCACTGGGCCTATTGTTAATTAATTGCAATAAAGCATTTGATTTGGCAGAACAGAATGCTGCCTTATAGCTTCTCTTCGAATAATATGTCTCTGAAGTGTACATTAAAATCATACAAGATTCCTTTGAAGATATAACAGAAATAGCATTATTCATTAACTCTCTGATCATAGGCATCAGGCAAAGCATAAAACAGGGAGATGTATGCTCCCCAAAGGTGTCTGTCATTCAGATGGAGGAGATCCAGCAAAGAGTCCAGGTCAAAGAGGGATTCCCTGTTGATGGTGAGGTCCTCCAGATGCTTCTATTTGAAAATAACATGATGTTGACTTCATCAAGCTCCGGGGCATTGCTGAACCTCCTGGAGGAGATCTGTGATCACTCAAAAGATTTCTGGCACACAGAAAAGACCAAGTGAATGAAGAATGTCTTTTGCCCAGATTATCACATGCACTTGGCTGGACACCCCAGAGAACTTGTCCATCGGTATGTGTATATGGGACAGGCAGTACAGATGGGTGGTCATCTGGGCCTAGAGTTGAACAGTAGAGCAATTTCTCTTGGAAATTGCAAATCTCCTTAACTAACTAAACTCACTAGCTGGTTAACTACCTAACCCTAAGATTCCCATGAAAGCAAAGGCTTGATTTTTTTAAGGCTCATCATTCCACTGGTGTTATTATATGACAAGAAAACAATTAAAATGAATATCACATAGCAGACAATGGAGAGATATCTGGTAGGTGACAGCAGGCTGAAACATATAACTAATGAGGAGCTCCAAAGAATTAGAGGAACCAAAGGTATCATGAAAGAATTGTATAATAGGAAGAGAAGTGGGTTGGTGATTTGGCAGGAAGGGTGGATGATAAGTGGATAGCCAGCCAGATTGTTCCACTGGCACCCTTAAAATGTCAGGAGTAGAAGCAAGGAAGGCCTCTAAATATTGATTCGACTCTTATGTGATGAACTTGTGGGAGCACATAAGAGTCAAATAAGATAGATGGTCATTGATGCATTATGAGCTGCTTGTATCATTGCAGGGAGCTTCCAAATTTTTGTGATCTCAATTCTATTTGAGTATTTCCCTAACCAAGAATGTTTTTTGGAGAATATGTTAAATTTAGGGAGGTGAACTCCAAGCTTTATTGGTTAAGTATCAGTTTGGTTGAGGAACTCCTGCCCTGGAGATGGGCTGAACTAAACTGAAGGATGAGAACTTACTTTATCTTTCCCCAGACCCTACTGTACTCTTTCATCCAGACCATTTTCTGAACTTGTCATCACCCACAAGGATTCCATTTCCATGGTCATGAGCTCTGAAATTGCTTTATCTGATCAGAATCTTTTATCACATCTTTCCCTCTGCCTTGTTACTCCTAGCCCTGCTTTCCATCTTTATCTTGATCACCAATCCTTCTAACACTCAGTTCTTTAATAATAATACTGGCTGGCATTTGTTGAGTGCTTTGATGTTTGCAAAGAACATTACCAATATTATCTCATTTTATCCTTACAACAGCCCTGTCAGGTAAGTGATACTATTATCCCCATTGTATAGATGAGGAAACTGAAGCAAGTGACTAAGTCATTTGCCTGTGGTTACACAACTAATTACTGAGTCAGGATTCGAACTTCGTGACTTCAGGTCCACTGAGCCAGTTGGCTTTTTTCTTTCTTAGACTATTACCCTTCACTGTCTACATTCTCCCCTCTTCCCTTCCTCAGTCTCTTGGTGAAGTAATTCAATTATACGCTGCCCTCTCCACTTGAGTCTCTCACCCTGTTTTCCTTCTGCCAAGTCTTAGCCTTGGATTGCTCCCACCATCTACTGCCTTCCTGTTCACATGCTGCTGAACTGAGCTCACAAAGCTGTGTTGATTGGGTTCACTACAAATTTATGTTACATGATCTCAACTAAACCCTCTCTCTGAAAGATGAAGGTCCTTTTACACCTCCCTAGCTGAGTCATGATCCTGTTTAGCACAGTAGCTATTCCAAATCTTTCCATCCCTTTTTCCAGGGCCTCATCTTAATTAACCTTGCTTCATATTTCACTGAGATTATTCTATCTTTACCTCTTTTTTATCTCACATTACTCCATTATTTCCTTCTTTATTTCTGTCTCACAACATTAGACCCAGACATGTTTTCAGTCCCAGCACATACTCCCTGATTATCATTCCTTGGCATATGTCTTTTCCCCTACTCTACTGTAAGACTTTTGAGGTCAGGGACCTCCTTGTTTTTGTATTCATGTACATTACTATGTGCCAGGAACTTAATAGAGTACCTGGCACATAGTTAATACTTAATAAATGACTTTTCACTCTGATTCAATTCAACCAGAACTGATAATGTGTCTTCTCCACGCAAGGCACTCTGCTATGGACTGGAGATATGTAAGATTTAGAACAAACCAGCTTTTGTCATCAAGTAGCTCACTTTATACTTGTTCTGTCACATCTGGATTTCTGTGCTCAGACCTGAGCACCATGTTTTGGAAAGTACATTCAGAGGAAGGCATTCTGGATGGTGGCTGTTTCATGGAGCACATGTCATAAGAGGATCTATTGAAGAAACTGGGGATATTTATCCTAGGAAGAGAAAGGTGGAGGAGGAGGAAGATGATAGTGGTCTTCAAGTATTTGGTGAACTACCAAGTAGGGAAGAGACTAGATTTGCTGTTTCTGTTCCCATGTTATTAGAGAGGCAGTGGCATCAGTTACAGAGAAACTCACTGCAAGAAAAAAAACATTTCTTAACAAGCTGAGTTTTATGAGTGTAATGAGCTGTTTTGGGAGATAGAAGGCTACCCCCTCAATAAAGGTCTCCAGGGGGAGGTGGGGTGACTATTTGCTGGCAATTTGTAAAAGGGAGGATCACTCAAGTCTTGGCAATATAGAGTTAGAGGTCACTGGCTCATACATCTAGTCAAAGGGACCTCCGAGGATATGCTGTCCAACTCCTTTATTTTATTAAGGAAGAGACTGAGGCCCAGGGAGGCTGTGACTTTTCCAAGGTCACACAAGCACCAAGCATGAGAGGCAGGAGTTGAACCTAAGTCCTCTGACTCCAGAGACCAATGCTCTCTTTCTTCCATCCCAAATGGCGTCTGAAGTCCCTTCCCACTGAATTCTGTGATTATTTAGTCAACAATTTTATGTTTGAGTCGTCTTTGTGTTATGGACAGCTCATGGTACAGTTCCTTGTTGGGGTTTGATAAATATTTTTTTGAATAAATGCTGTTACTAATAATGAATAATGAATGAGTGTTAAGGAGATTATTGAAAACTATTGAGATATGTATTATATATATACATATATATATATGTAGCTACTAAAGTTATTTTTGGTGTTTTGATGCTTCTTATACTGCATTAGAACAATTCTAGTTTTGCTGTATGTTGAAGTAGAATTGGAACATGCTTAAGACTTTGAAAAAATGTCTTAGATAAAATGAATTGCTCAGTTTTTCTTAAACAATTCAATTGTATGAAATAAAGACTAGATTCCATACTTTCATGAAAACAAATTCAATACTAAAAGCTGTTGCTTATGACCATTACCACCACCACCACCACCACCATAATTATTGATTTTTTTGAGGAAGAAATACTAAGACCTTGACTGGCATCTATCTAAGATTCATGAATCAGAGGACCTGGATTTGAGTTCCATCTTTGCTACTTATAATCCTGGATTATAGGTACCAGGGAAGTGAAATGGAAAAATAAAAATGCCAACTTGAAAATTCATTAGTCAATTTCACCAACTCACAGATCCGAGAAAGGTTACTAGAAATCAGGAAACCCTCCATAGGTTATGAATGATGATGATGAAAGAAGCTATTGATAAGACATAAAATTAGGAATGTTCTTTCCTCAACTGGTGGAGGAAGTTAAAAAAAAGCAAAGATAGATTTGGAAAATATCTATATTTATTCAAAGTAACAAGTGTGAGCTAGAAGATTACGGTTGCCAGGGACCAGATCCATGACCCCTTACCTTAAGAAGAGACTGTGAAAAGCTGAAAGATTTGTTGCTGAAGGGCATGTATTATGGGGGAAAGAGGAGACAAATCAGTGGTTAGAGATTAAAAGTGACTGAAAGAGCCTGGTGGAAAACTTTCATATACAAAACAAACTTGTTTGAAGGAAACTTTTTATTTATTTTCAAGTTTTGTTGTGATTCCTTTTTTTCTCATGTGAGATTTAAGAAAGTCAGTGAAGTATAAGTTGCTGTCATTTACATGAGTCTTTGAGGTTTACAAAGTGCTTCCCATAGATTATCCTATTTAATCCTTCTAACAACCCTAAAAAGTAGACATTAATGGTCCCATTTTACAGTTGAGAAAACTGAGATTCAAAAAAATTAAGTGAATCCCCCATAACCACACAGGTAGTATCTGAGGGGGGATTTAAACTGTCTACTGTGCTACATTACTTCTCTAAATGGATAAATTCCTTGTACTTGTCCTTATACCTTATATCTTCCAATCTTCTAAGTTGTAAGACTTTCTAGAATATTTTTTTGAGCGCAGAGCAAGATCTTAATTTCTACTTTAAGACCATCATATTTACTATGTCTTCTGCTGTTTTATTTTAGGAAAACTAATTTATCAAGTTCAATCACCTGATGAAGGAGCTCTAGTAACGGCAGCAAGAAATTTTGGATTTATTTTTAAGTCTAGGACTCCAGAGACCATCACGGTGGAAGAAATGGGAAAAGTTGTTACTTACCAGCTACTTGCCTTTTTGGACTTTAACAATGTCCGAAAAAGGATGTCTGTAATAGGTACAATCGATACCTTTGCTTTTTAAAAAATATCTTTTGTTTGCAGGACATTGATGTAGAAAGTTGTACTCATTTACTATAATCTTTTTATACTGCAGCGGCTAGAGCAGTATTGGAGCCAGCAATGCATGAATTCAAATCTAGCTTAGACATTTAGTAGCTGGGTAACCCTGAGCAAGTCACTTAATTTCTTAATGCCTCAGTTTCCTTTTCTGTAAAGTGGTAACAAAATAGCATCTACCTCATAAGGTAAATGAGATCACATATGTACTGCCAAATCTCAAAATGCCATATGTTAGCTATCAGTATTATTATTACCGATGATGATAAGGCAATTCATTCATTCATTCAAAAGCATTTATTAAGTACCCACTATGTGACAGTTCTGGGTAGCTAGGTGGAACAGTGCTAAGCCTGAAATCAAAAGGATTCATCTTCCTGAGTTCAAATCTGGCCTCAGACACTTAGTCGTTATATGACCCTGACCAAATCAATCACTTAACCTGTTTGCCTTGGTTCCCCCATCTGTAAAATGAGCTGGAGAAGGAGATGGCAAACCACTCTAGTATTTTCATCAAGAAAACCCCAGACGGGGTCACCATAATGAGTTAAATACAATGGAAACAACTGAACAAGAACATGAGACAGGCACTGCGCTAAGAACTAGAGATACAGAGATAAAATTAAAATAATCTCTATGCTCAAGGTGCTTATATTTTAAGGAGAGGAAAGATTGGAGAACAGATAAGTGAATGCAGAATAAGGACACAGTCATTTATGGGTGGAAGAGGAGGCATTAGCAGTTGGAGGATCTGCCATTTTGGTATTTGCAAATGGCCAAAAATACAATAAAATGATAATAATAAAAATAAAGTCCAATAAAATCCATTTCTATGGACAGCATATGGAATGTACATATAGGTGCATTGACCTGGCCTTGGAGATAGTTCTCAGCAGGTGAAAGTAGATAAAAAGAGAAGTGTAAAAATATTCGTCTTTTGTGGACAGCATATTGCAGGTTTGTTTTTCCTCTGCCACAATACTGTGTCATCTTCATATGTCTTTTGAGTAATTGTGTTTGTGGTGCCTCTTTACTTTTAAAAAAATTATCAGTATGATCTGTCCTCTCTTTATAGTATCCCAGGGAAGTGTTATTAATGCTTCTTTGACTTAGTACTGGTTTCTCATTGGTTTGGGGGGTATTGAAAACACTTTAGCTAGGCAGGGAGTACTTTTGGCCTTCCCATAAGATGATCAATTTCTGTCATTTGACATATTGTTGTCTGTGGGGAAATTGCAGTCTGATCAAAAAAATCTGACGTCTGTCTTAATACATCCCATATGAGGAAAGGTAATGTTCTCCCATACGCTAAATGAACAACTTCTTGAGTATTGCTTTGTATCAGGAGGAATTTTAAGCAGAATCCCTGCCAAGACAATATGACATCTGTTTGATAAAACAGAGGCAGACTAGGAAGAAGGGAGACAATTCTAGAATTCTAGCTCTTCCTTGGTCTTTCCAAATAACATATGGATATGAAATGAAAACATAGAAATCACTTGAGTTCCCTTGAAAACTGCAAGAAGAATTTAGGTCAACTAATTCTTTAAATTGATGCGATGTAATTTTGGCAATGAGGTGTCACAATGGATAGAGGACTGGACTTGGAATCAGGAAGACTTATTTCTGTGAATTCAGATCTGGCCTCAGATCCTTACTAGCTGTGTTATCCTGGCCAAGTCACTTAACCCTGTTGGGCTCAGTTTCTTCATCTGTAACCTGAGCTGGAGAAGGAAATGGTAAACCACTACAATATCTTTGCCAAGAAAACCCCCAATAGGGTCACAATGAGTTGGATGCGACTGAAAAAAGAAGACTGTATAATTTTATTGCCAACAGCGGGTAGGATATTTCATTCTGGGATAAGGCCTCCTACCCCCCTCCCCACCTCATTCTTCATCGGTTGTTGGTATGAGACATCAACAATCTCTATTTTCACCTATGTTGGGCTGTAGTTATACCTACCAGTTTTCTCTTTCTTTTGTGATATCAATGTATATTTAAACCAACATGTATTTGTTGACCGCCAGGCCACCTGGATCAGCATTGGGCTAGGTAATTTAAGGATAGGCGTCTTGTGTCTTTTGACTAGTAAGGATAGGAGCTTTGTCATAGCCTATATATAATGGTGTTACATGTACAAGGGAGTCAGGCACACATAACTGAGGTCAAATTTGCAACCAAGACTAAAGAATTTTTACAGACAAGCATGTAACTTATTTAGGAAGGCTAGGTAGGGAAAGATCTTGACTATCCATAGACACTTGTTCTTGTGTTTAGAAAAAAGGGGTTACTACCAGGCAAAAAATATTTAGGCTAAAGTTAGATGACAGACTGATGATTTAGGACTGAAGAGTCTTTAGACATTATTTAGTGTATTCCTTTCATTTTAAATATATTGGAAACCAAGGTCTAGAAAAGTATCTTGACCAAGGTCCCAAAGCTGGTAAATACGTAAAATGAGTTCAAACTCAGGTTTCCTGACTTCAAACCCAATGCTTGAGGTGGTGGTGGGGAGGGACAGGAGAGGGTATAGTTCTTGACCAGTCAATTCCATAAATATTAAACACTATGCTAGGTCCTAGAGGGATTAAAAATGACAAACAATTCCTCTCCTCAAAGACCTTACAGTCTGATAGGAAAATCAGATGCACACACACACACACATACTCATGGACACACAAACTGTAATATGAGATAAAATAGGAAGTTAAACGTTGCTATGTGATACTCTAGAACAGATCAGAAGAATAATTTTTGGCTGAAGGGATCAGTTAAAAAAAACTTCAGGTCTCAGTGTGAAATGGTTTCTTTAAACCATGTTTATGGTTTCACTTATATAGGAAACTCCCTGTGAAGAAACTCCCTTCGCCAATACAAATAAATAACTGCTCTGTAACTTATCATCTTAGAGTTTTGGGTGTGGAAAGGTTAAATGGCTTTTCCAGAGATTACACAATAGTACATATTGAGGCAGGGCTTGAACCCAAATCTTTTTGACTCCAAGGCCAATTCTCTGTTCAATAAATTCAAGTCATGTCTCAGCACTGCTCTGCGATTTGTGCATCTTGGAACACCAAGTCAGGGAAGTGAAATTACTAGCATCAGATATGGTGCCTTTTTATCAAGGACCTACAATCAGCCCTTGGTATGGTCTGACTGAGTTAACATTACTCAATGTAATACAGTGTTTCGAACTTTTTCTTTTTAGTTCAAAACCCAGAAGGACAGATAAAGTTATATTGTAAAGGAGCAGATACTATTCTGTTTGAAAAACTTCATCCTTCCAATGAAGAACTTATGACGCTGACCTCAGATCATCTCAGTGTGAGTGCCTCATGTTTTCCATCCAGTAGGGACGGTACTTTTCCCATACCTTATGGATGTGGATCACTTTCATCTATGACTTTATAGATCCCTGGGGGAACTGGCTGAGGTGCATAGGGGTTAGATTACTGGACCAGAGATAAGCATCAGAGGCAGGGTTTGAATCAAGCATTATTAATCCTAAACCCAGCACTCTTATCTGTTGTGCTATGTTGTCTATTATCTATCTTCAATCAGTCTGTCTCTCTCTCTCCATATATACATGCATATATACATATATATACATACACATATCTACGTACATATACATGTGTATATATATGTATATATATATGTGTATATATATATGTGTATATATATATATATATATATATATATATATATATATATATGTCATTCATTGCCAGGACCCAACATTTCATGACTTAGTGGACACCCTACTCACCTACACATATATGTAATGCATAATGTAAGATATGTTATATACATGGATATGCATGTTTATATCTATATGTATCTGTGTCTATATGTGTATGTCTATGTATGCCTGTACACACATTATTGCTAGGTCTGGAGCTAGAAAACTGGTTGGTTCGTTGTTCTTGAAGAAGATGAAAATGATATCACTATGTTGGAGTCATACGGTGTGTCCAGCTGTGACTGATCTGGCCAATACAAGCTTGGAAGGCTCTATCACAGGTTGGGCCCAGTAAAATAGTCAGACCTGGCTCAAATTCCATCTCTGACATTTGCTAGATCTCTATCATAGTTAGGTTGCAACCTGCATTGGTGGAGAGAATTCTTATAATGGGATTTTTCTATACTGACTAAATATCAGGCCCTTTTATAGTCACATAGAGGTACATGTAAATGATGTGAAGTACACACACATATGAGGTCATCTGTGTGCCAGACTGTTGCCTGGAAAATACCTTGCAGACCTCATCACTCTGCTGTGAGCCTCAAGGAGGCTTGCCCTCAATAGATTAACCAATTTATACTTCATAACTTCCATAGACCCATGATCTCATTGCTGTGGATATTCTCTCCTTGGATGCAAATCATATAACCTATCTAAGCCAACTCATTTAGGAATGTGTCTCTGGGCTATGGTCTTCTGCAAAGAATCCACCCAGTGTATTGGGAGAATACTGGTTTTAATTTTGTATTTTTCTTCTCATTGCCTCATATAGCACCCTGTACCCTATGGGGCTTAATAAATGCTTGTTGGATTGGTTTGATTTGGGTTGGATTGGATTGGAGCTTCCCTTTGGGTCTTTATAAGCTTCAGGTATACAGTAAAACACTCAGGTTGCCCATCTTACTGTCTATTACATGGCCCATCTTCTTTTCTGGTCACACATTTGCTTCATCATATCTCATATGCCAATTTTTGAGCATAATTCATAGTTGGAAATATGGTACTACTCATTTGTGTCTACCTTGCATTGCACCATTGCTTTCTGGGTCACTTGCAACTATAATTTCTAGAATATTATGGTATTCCAGTGCTTACAATCTTAGAGAATTCCTGCGAGGACATTTGTATTGAAATATACCTTTGCACTGGGGAGCAGCTTAGCATCCTTAAAAACACAACATAATTTCCCAAATGCAATCCTAGAGGGTGGAGTCAAGATGGCGGAGTAGAAAGACTCATGTATGCTAGCTCCGAACCCACAGCCCATGGATTTAATGTAAGAAGAGCTCCCCACAAGTTCTGGATCACTGCAGGGTGTGCAGAAACACAGTGGAAGAGATTTCCGTTCCAGAGAGCCCTGGAGAGCTGTCCCCAGGGTCCATCGCGCCCCGGAAAGTGGAGTCCACCCCAGTGCTGCCCTGGCCGGGAGGCCCCACAGAAGCTGATCCAAGCAGGCTTCAGGGATGGAACCTCTGGAGGCCGGGAAGGCCCCTCCGTCCACAGATGCTACAAGTCAGTGAGAGAGACGTCTGGGCTGGCCGAGAGGGGAGCAGGGTGTCTCCGTGGCTGGGGCCCCCTCAGGAGGAAGCA
Organism: Bettongia penicillata ogilbyi; assembly: GCA_023548195.1. NCBI lineage: Eukaryota > Metazoa > Chordata > Mammalia > Diprotodontia > Potoroidae > Bettongia > Bettongia penicillata. Next base: position 3,022,885 of record JAJHZJ010000455.1, on the reverse strand, counting down.
GTGGAGGCAGAGGCAGGGGCAGGAAGCGGCAGAGGCAGAGGCAGCGGTGGCCTGGGACTCCCTGAGCAGCAGGCAGGCAGAACTTCAAGTCTCTGCATAAACCCCCTGAGGGAACTGAGCCTGGGAGGTGGCCCTGCCCCCCCCCCCGCCCCAGCACCAGAACTAAAGCTCACATTGATTAGCAGCCGTGCCTGCCGCAGAAAGCCCATTTGAATCTCAGACCCCAAGCACTAGCTGGGCAGGTCTAGGGAGGGGTGGAGAGGAATCTCAGAAGTCAAGTAACTGGCTGCAAAAATGCCCAGAAAAGGGAAGAAAAATAAGACTATAGAGAGCTTTTTTGAGCAGGTGCAAATGTTCCCGCCATTCGGTTCTGATGATGAGGAAATATTCTTGCCATCAGGGAAAGATGTGGAGTGCGGGGCCTCTGTACCCCAGACATCCCAGGGGGATGTCGGGTGGGCTCAGGCCTTGGAAGAGCTCAAAAAGGATTTTGAAAAGCAAGTTAGACAGGTAGAGGAAAAACTGGGAAGAGAAATGAGAGACATGCAAGAAAAGTATGAAAAACGGGTCAATACCTTGGTAAAGGAGACCCAAAAAAATGCTGAAGAAAATAACACCTTGAAAAATAGGCTCACTCAATTGGCAAAAGAGGTTCAAAAAGCCAATGAGGAGAAGAATGCTTTCAAAAGCAGAATTAGCCAAATGGAAAAAGAGTTTCAAAAGCTCATTGAATTTAATAGTTCTCTCAAAATTAGAATGGAACAGATGGAGGCTAATGACTTTCTGAGAAACCAAGAAATTACCAAACAAAACCAAAAGAATGAAAAAATGGAAGAGAATGTGAAAAATCTGATGGGAAAAACAACTGACCTGGAAAATAGATCCAGGAGAGACAATTTAAAAATTATGGGACTACCTGAAACTCATGATCAAAAAAAGAGCCTAGACATCATCTTCCATGAAATTATTGAGGAAAACTGCCCTGACATTCTACAACCAGAGGGCAAAATAAGTATTCAAGGAATCCATCGATCACCACCTGAAAGAGATCCAAAAAGAGAAACTCCTAGGAACACTGTGGCCAAATTCCAGAACTCCCAGGTCAAGGAGAAAATGTTGCAAGCAGCTAGAAAGAAACAATTCCAGTATTGTGGAAATACAATCAGGATAACTCAAGATCTAGCAGCTTCTACATTAAGGGATCGAAGGGCGTGGAATAGGATATTCCAGAAGTCAAAGGAACTAGGACTCAAACCAAGAATCACCTACCCAGCAAAACTGAGTATAATACTTCAGGGGAAAATATGGTCTTTCAATGAAACAGAGGACTTTCAAGTCTTCTTGATGAAAAGACCAGAGCTGAAAAGAAAATTTGACTTTCAAACACAAGAATGAGAAGAAGCATGAAAAAGTAAACAGCAAAGAGAAGTCATAAGGGACTTACCAAAAGTGAACTGTTTACATTCCTACATGGAAAGACAATATTTGTAACTCTTAAAACTTTTCAGTATCTGGGTAGTTGGTGGGATCACACACACACGTACATGCATGCACGCACACACACATACACACATGCATGCACATACAGAGACAGAGAGCACAGAGTGAATTGAATAGGATGGGACCATATCTTAAAAGAAATTAAGGTAAATGGTGAGAGAGAAAGGTAGGGGGAGGAAAGAGGGTGAAATGGAATGGGGTAAATTATATGTCACTTAAGAGGCCAGCAGGAGACCTTTTAGTGGAGGGAAAAAGAGGAGAGCTGAGAAAAAAAAAACAAGAAGTTTACCCAAATGAAATCCTATCCATCTTTCTTCCCCTTCAATTCCATACCTACCCCACTATCTGTATGCTATATCTGTTCTAATTAGCATTCTCATTCAGAATGGGCCATCCCATTGCATGTTGTGATATGGACAATAAAAATTTTTATATATTTTCTTTTTCCTATATAGATTCTTAGGCACAGCTCTTGTTCATGATCATGGATCTCATTGAAGACATCCACTACTTGGTTCTGTCAGAATAATATCACCTGCTAATAGGCACACCTGGAAGGCATCACTAACCCATAGGGTACCTCTCTTCTCTAATGTTACGTGATATATTCTCTGTGACAAAGATGAGCTCTTTAGAGAATGGACATCTCCATGTTTTGTGATTTGTCTGATGCTAACAGAGAGTCAAAGAAGGAAGTTATCTATGCATTTGTCAGGGACTCTTGAATGATCTTGGTATTTGTGTAAGAAAGAACTGTTAAGGTTATGTTTTACTTTACCAATTCAAATGCTTTTCTTCCTCCCTTTCCCTCCCTCCCTCCCTCCCTTCCTTCCTTCCTTCCTTCCTTCCTTCCTTCCTTCCTTCCTTCCTTCCTTCCTTCCTTCCCTTCCCTTCCCTTCCCTTCCCTTCCCTTCCCTTCCCTCCCTCCCTTTCTTTCTTTCAGCTCAGGAAGGTATTGTTATTCTCAGCATCTTTCAGGCACATATGGAACTATAAAGATGTGACCTGCTCTCCAAAATTGTTTGAAAAAGTCTAACTATTACCTTCCCACATTTTCATGGATATGCATGTAGATCTTTCTCATAAAGATTTTATAAAGATTAAAAAGTAGGCATGTTAGCAGTTATTGATGTTATTTTTATTGACTTTATTGGTCAATAATATTGTTCATGATTTTTCCATTAATCCCCTAAATTGTCTTGTAATGCGCTTCCTCAGTCCTTTCCAGATAAGGTTTCCTCTAGAACAGCTTGCCTTTGTGTGTAAATGACCTGCACCAACTACTTTTCTTGATCTCATTTTAAGTGCCATTTTTCTTTGCTTCATGGTTGGATGAACAATCTGTAGAACTCCTCCATTAATGCATATCTGGGACACGTTACAGATAGTAATGAGCTGAGCCCAGAATTTAACAGGTGACAGAAAGTCAAGTAGGTTGCCTTTTGGAATATTATCAGGTGCTCTTATTGACAAGTTTCTCTCTGAATCAAAGGCCTGTATGATTCTTCAGGTGAGGCTGGATACCCCTGTTAATAATTTCCTGTTTATCCTGTATGTAGCTTGTCTTATAAATGCTTCTTTGCATGCTGTCTGCCCCATTAGAGTATAAGTTCCTTGAGGGTAGGAACTTTCTTTGACTCTTTTTGTATCCCTAGCATTTAGTAAAATGCCTGGCACATAGTAGGTGCTTAATAAATGTTTATGGATTGATTAAAAGCTGGCAAGCATATAGTGCTATAACCTCTGAAAGGTTGAAGTTGAATATCACCCACATGGCACTGGAGAGGCACATGGAATTTGTGGGAAAGCTTTAACCCATTAAAAAGTGAGTAACTGCACAGAAAAAGTTATGTAGAGTATCATCAAGGAAATGTATAACCGGAAAAAAACCCATGCACTATCCTTGACACTGCTGATAGATAGCCCTAATATCCAGACAATGTGTCGAGAGCATGATGAAGGCCCATAGCATGTTGGCTATATGCCTTGTGGTGAATTTATGGGAGAAAATGGCACAGTCTGGATAGATGTAGATGGGTTGCAATGTGCCTCGCTGAAAGAAATACCAAAATTTATAAGATCATAGGTCTACTGAAATATTGGAATATAAATGCTGTTTTAAATTGTTTTGAATAGAACTCAATGGAATGAGCTATCCAAATGTAGGGGTTTTTTCCTGTGATGATTATAGTGATCATTGTAGAAATGCTGACAAGTTTGTTCCATTTTATGTCTTTATGTGAGTTCCAGGAGGCTCCATTTCTCCCTCTTCCCACTGGCAGGATGTCTTAGACCACATCTGGTACCACCCATAGGGTCCAAGCCAGACATGGCATCCGGCCAGGGGATATCACTGCCCCCTCCCCTGCCAGAATACAACCCCAAACCTTTCTGCCAATCGCTCTTTATCATTTACCCTCTTGAACTGACACTGAACCCTTCTGCCCACTCTGTGTCTTAGGGAACCCAGAATCCTTTCTCCTCTCTGACTTTGAGACCCACTATTCTGTTGCTAATGATGGTAGGCAACTTTGGTGGGGTAGTTACCCTCATATAGCCCAGGAACTCCTAGGTCTTACCATAAGCATTGCCTCCAGAACTTTCCATTTGCCTTGCAGCTTAACTCTCCTAAATGTGTTGTCTTCTTCAATTATACTGTGAACTCCTTGAGAGATGGAATTCTCTCTTTCCCTAAATTTGTATCACTAGTATGTAATATAGTATTTGGCACTCATTGCTTAATAAATGCTGTACAATACACTGGACTTGGAGTCAGGAAAACTTGAGTTCAAATGTGACACTGAGTATGCCATTTACCTCCATCTGCCTCAATTTCCCCATCTGTTAAATGGAATAATAAGAGCACTGACATCCAAAATTTGTTATGAGGATAAAATGAGATAGAACTTATAAAGCACTTTGTAAACCTTAGAACACTATATGAATGTTAGCTTATTATTCATTTATGTATAAATGTTCTTAATGGATTGTGACTCATTTGGTTATTATGACTAACCTTTCTTTTGGACATTGTACTTCTGCTATTTAATTAGGTGATATTCAAGCATCCTCTTACATAGTGCTTTACAAATGAATTCCTACTGTAAACTCATGTGCTCTTGGTTGCTGTGTGTTTTTTTTATAAAGGAAATACATTATATGCTGACTTTAGGCAATTTGTGGCCATGTTGACTCTTGTTGTGAAGACTTTTATATTGACTAAACTTTTGTAAGAAGGTAAATCTTATCTTTAAAGGCCTTTTTCTATTCCCACTTTTTGGCATCACAGGCTTATCTGAGTATGGCTGGTTGAAATTTTGGCAATGGTTCATGTCTTCTGACCTTCACACTTCATTCTAATTTCATATACACTTTGACCTTTATGCTAACTAGCCAAATGGTTGACTACAGACAGCTGACTCTGCTATGACTTCTACATCAGTAACCAACTGTTTCCTGCGTCAAAAAAGGCAGTTTTATCTGCCATAATGTTGCATTGCTCACCATCTCTAGCACATCCTTCCTCTTTCCTGAAAGTATTTGTGGTACATAGACTTCTGAGTAGTCTTTTAAAAAATGTTTATTTATTTATTTTCAGTTTTCAACATTCGTTTCCACAAAAGTTTGAGTTCCAAATTTTCTCTCCGTCTCTCCCCTCTCTTCCCCCAAAACTCCATGCATTCTGGTTACCTCTTCCCCCAATCTGCTCTCCCTTCTAACACCCCCTCCCTTCCCTTACCCCCATCTACCCTCTTGCCTTGTAGGACAAGATAAATTTCTATACCCTATTACTTGTATTTCTTATTTCCCGGTTGTATGAAAAAACAATTCTCAACATTTGTTCCTAAAACTTTGAGTTCCAAATTCTCTTCCTTCCTTTCTCTCCACCCATCCCCACTGAGAAGGCAAGTAATTCAATATAGGCTATATATGTGTAGTTTTGCAAATGACCTCCGTAATAGTCATGTTGTGTAAGACTAACTATATTTCCCTCCATCCTTTTCTGCCCCCCATTTATTCTATTCTTTCTTTTGACCTTGTCCTTCCCCAAAAGTGTTTACTTCTAATTGCTCCCTCCTCCCTTGGATCCCCCCCACTCTGCTTATCTCATTCTGTCCTATGTTCCTGTAGTATAAGATAGATTTTCATACAAATTGAATGTGCATGTTATTCCTTCCTTAAGCCAAATGTGATTTTTCCCTTTCACCTCTCCACTTTTCCCCTCCATTGAGAACACTTTTTCTTGCCTCTTTTATGAGAGATAATTTGCCCATTCTATTTCTCCCTTTCTCCTCCCAATATATTCCTCTCTCACACTTTAATTTTATTTTTTTAGATATGATCCCTTCCTATTCAATTCACCTTGTGCTCTCTGTCTCTATCTCTGTCTCTCCCTCTATATATGTATGTATGTATATATATATATATACACACATACACACATATGTGTGTGTGTATGTGTATAATCCCTCCAACTACCTAGATACCGTGAAAAGTTTCAAGAGTTACAAATATTGTCTTTCCATGTAGGAGTTTAAACAATTCAACTTTAGTAAATCCCTTGTGATTTCTCTTTCCTGTTTATCTTTTCATGCTTCTCTTGATTCTTGTGTTTCAAAGTCAGATTTTCTATTCAGCTCTGGTGTTTTCATCAAGAATACTTGAAAGTCCTCTATTTCATTGAATGACTATTTTTTCCCTCTGAAGTATTATACTCATTTTGCTGGGTAGGTGATTCTTGGTCTTAATCCTACTTCCTTTGACTTCTGGAATATCCTATTCCAAGTCCTTTGATCCCTTAATGTAGAAGTTGCTAGATCTTGTGTTATCCTGATTGTATTTCCACAATATTCGAATTGTTTCTTTCTGGCTGCTTGCAATATTTTCTCCTTGACCTGGGAACTCTGGAATTTGGCTACAATATTCCTAGGCATTTCTCTTTTTGGATCTCTTTCACATCAGTAAATTCTTTCAATATTTATTTACCCTCTGGTTCCAGAATATCAGGACAGCTTTCATTGATAATTTCATGAAAGATGATGTCTAGGCTATTTTTTTGATCATCAACTTCCCATAATTTTTAAATTGTCTCTCCTGGATCTGTTTTCCAGGTCAGTTGTTTTTCCAGTGAGATATTTCACAGTATCTTCCATTTTTTTATTCTTTTGGTTTTGTTTTGTAATTTCTTGGGTTTTCAAAAAGTCATTAGCTTCCATCTGCTCCCTTCTAATTTTTGAAGAACTATTTCTTCAGTGATCTTTTTAACCTCCTTTTCTATTTGGCTAATTCTGCTTTTTAATGCATTCTTCTCCTCATTGGCTTTTTGGATCTCTTTTTCTAAATAATAGACTAACCAATAGAGTTAGTCTATTTTTTAAAAGTGTTATTTTCTTTAGCATTTTTGGGGTCTCCTTAAGCAAGCAGTTGACTTGCTTTCCATGAATTTCTTGCATCGCTCTCATTTCTCTTCCCAATTTTTCCTCTACCTCTCTTATTTCATTTTCAAAATCCTTTTTGAGCTCTTCCATGTCCTGAGACCATTGCATATTTATTTTGGAGGCCTCTGATGGTAAGCATTGTTCTTCCTCATCTGGAAGGATGGAAGAAAATACCTGTTCACCAGGAAAGTAACCTTCTATAGTCCTATTTTTTTCTCCTTTTTTGGGCATTTTCCTAGTCAGTTACTCAACTTTTGAGTCCTTTGTCAAGAGGACGGTATACTCTGGGGACCTGTAAGTTCTCAGTTCCTCCAAGATGGCACAATCAAGAGAGAGGAGTTTACTCCTCTCCTGGCCTGCACTCTGGTCTAGGAGCTACCCAAGCTTTTCTGCCTAGGATCTGCAAGTAGAATTCCCTTTCCAGAGCCTCCCACTCCTTCACCATGCCAGCCAGCACTTTTCCTCACCCCCTGGCCACCAATCAGTGCTAAGAACCAGGTCAGCAGCTCAATTCCCCCAGAGGCTTTAGGTCAAGGGCTCCAAAAATGGATGCTGCCACTGCTTGTGCCACCACTGTCACAGCCTGGGGTTGGGTCAGGGGAGGACCATGCTCCCTTTTCACCCAGGTGAAAAAGTTTTCTCACTGGTCTTTGAAGACTGACTGTCTTTGGCTTTTGTGGGTTGAGGGATCTGAGAATGACTGTTGCTGCTGAGGATTCCATCCCTGAGGCCTGTTCTGCTCCTGTTCCTGCCAGTGCTATGCTGCTGAGAGTGGGCTGGGCTCTGTGAGCTGCACTCCACTCTGTGCTCTGTGTGATAGACCTTTCCTGTTGACTTTCCAGGCTACCTTGGGCTGGAAATATCTTTCACTCTGCTGTTTTGTGGCTTCTGCTGCTCTTGAATTTGTTTAGAGTCATTTTTAGAGGTATTTTATGGGCTGTGGGGGAAGAGCTAGAGTATGTGCATCTTTCTGCTCCACTGAATAATCTTTAAGTCTTGGATCATGTATATTTCTCATGCTGGAGCTATATTTTTCACCAATCTCCTCTCTGTACCAATCATTAATGTATATATTGACTTGGTTTGTCAGTGTATTTGTACAATTTCCCTTGTCTTCACCAGTTGGAAATATCAACCTGGAATTCTTTTGGCTTACACTCACTGTGAAGAGTTATAAGACAAGATGATGAATTATTTCATGGAATGATATTTTTGTTGTCTCAGATACAATATGAAACTAACCCTGTCAAACTCCTTTGTTTGTTTCCCCAAGGAAAAGCTGTAAGACATCTTTCCATTTAGTGTCCCTTTGTCTTCAAGGTTCACTTATCATAAGAATTTCAGTACTGAAGTGGCTCAGTTCTTCCAAAAGTGGGGAAACTGTAAAAACTGAGATTCTTCACATTTTCTGTCCCCTTAAGCACCACAGCACTCATATCACTATGAAAGCAAAAGTGGAATTGTAGAGAACCAAAGAATATTCTGTACTCTTTTTTATTTTATTTTATATTCTTTGCCATAGTCAAAGAATACATCGCTTGTGGGAAGCCCCTCCATTCTTAACTAGGTTAGCTCACACACAAAAGAACTAGTCTGTACTAAAAACTTTCCCAGCATAGCAGACTACTCTCCTGCTCTGGCCTTTAAGCGTAATAATGAAAGTGGCTTGTAGGAGAGCCAACACTGTATAGTGATAGGGAGCTGGCAATAGAATCAGGAATGCCAGGGTCAGATTCTGCCACTCGTATGTACTGGTTATGTAATGCTGGGAATGTCACTCAATCTCTCAATGCCCCAGGCAACTCTCTAAAATTGTAAGCTGTAGAAGATGACCATATGGATTGGTAATGAGTTCCTTACTCAGGAGTTCCCGACTCTGGGCTAAAGAAAAAAATGTCCATTTTATAGTAACTTAAGGTTTATGAAACATCATTTCATTTGATCCTTAGAGCAATCCTGTGAAGCTGATAATGTAATACAGTGTAACGAGAATTTGTTCTATAATCAGAATACCTGGATTCAAATCTTGTTCTGATGCTTACTACCTGTGTGACCCTGGGGAGATCACCTAACCTTCCTGGACCTCACTTTCCTTATCCATTAAATGAGAGCGTTTCACTAGATGGTGTCTAAGTTGGTGCTGCTATATTATCATTTTAAGGATGATGATACTAGTTCAGAAAGGTTATGTGTCTTGTTCAGGGTCATACAGTTAGTATCTGAAGTGAGATGTGAGCCCAGGTTTTCCTAATTCCAGTTTCAGCTCCCCATCCTCTGTGTCAAGCTAGGTTACATATATTGAGAAGTCAGACTTGGACTTTGGTAGAGAGTAACCTTCAACAACTGAAAAATAGTCATTGCATATACTTTCTCTGCTCCAGACTCTGCTGTTCTTCTGGAGTCATCTAGAATTATCACGGGAGATAAGTTCTTATCATCTGCTGTTGTGTATTTGACCATAGGCTCATCCAGAAAAATAAACCCAATAGAAACTGGTTTCCTCCCAGATTTCCCAACCTTCAGTAACTGATCTTTTGCAAGAGAATTCTAACAAGTCTGATATGAACTGGCAGCTCTTATGATGTCTTCCCACCTCATAAGAATAACTTTTCAGTGTTGTTAGGAAATTTCTGGAAGTTTCTAGAATCACCTTCCTCCATGGTTCTATTATGTACTGAATAGCAACTCTCTGTTCAGTCTCAACCATGGCTGTAGTAATCAACTAAGTACTAATGTATTGCATACAACATTTAGTAGGAGATAGAGTTAGCTCACCATCTGGGTAGATGTTCGGGTTTTTTTTTTTAAATTTCTACATGAAATAGACTATAAATGGAATTGAAAAGTATTCACTTTAAAAACTTGGCATTGAAGTATATTTACCCTACTACTTTTGAGTTCTGTTTTTAACCCAGTATGAACTTTAAGGGAAAATGGATAAAGCTCTTATATTCTTAGTGATTTTTGTGTGTGTATAGGGGGAAGGGGCAGGGAAGTTGCTATTTTGTATGTGTGTGTTTTTGAGGATTCATGTTTTTTGTCAGGCCCTATATTTAATACAAAACATTCTCGGAATCTTTCAAAAACAAAGAAATAAAAAACTGCCCGACTTTGAGTATAAAGAATGATGCCTTAGTAATATTGGTTACAAACATAGCTATTGTTTTTGTCTTTGCAATGGAGCTTTCTTGATTTTCTTTTAATCTTTTCCAGAAGGCCTACATTTTTTATTAAAGAAAGTAGCATTGGAATCACAAGTATCAGATCTTTGCAATAGCTAAAATGTTGGTACCCTCAACTTTCACATACTTATACATTAAAGTAAAAGAAATAGCTTCCTTTTCCCCACATCTTAAAATGGAAATTGACTTATTTTCCAAGGAAGGACATTAATTTATCCATTGCCTGTTTGCTGAAACTCACTGTTGTTCAGTTTTTGTGGTTGTTCATGGGTACTATATGTATTGTTTTTTAAATTAATTTATGCAACAGATCTTGCTAAAATATTCATTTAAATTAAACATTTGTACTTAATGAAATAATGAAATAACTTAATTAGCCTCTTTGTGACGCTCTCACAGTTTGCTCAATGCTTTTGAGCACATAAGAAATGCTTTTATTGCCCAGTGGGATTGTAAGTCATAGGCAAAGATGTGTTTTTGCCAGTTAACTGGGCAAAAGTTCTAGTTACTGGGCAGGAACTAACTAGGTTTCTAGCCCACTAGGGATTCCAGACTGTGGACAACTTGAGAGGAAAGACTGGGGTTTTTTATTTATTTGTTTTGCTGGCCTTTCTTTGTATCTCTGGTGCTTAGCCCAGTGCCTGGTACATTGTGGGCACCTAATAGATGCTTATTCATTTGATGTTCCTTTCCTTGGTGGCCTTGCTGTTGGGCTTGTTAAATGTGACCATCGTAACCAGAATACTACTCCCAATCTAAATTAACTTAGTTGAATTTTTTTCAAAAAGCGTGGCACACACACACACACACACACGCACACACACATACACACTGGATATACAGTGGCATGCGTGGCACACACACACACACACACACGCACACACACATACACACTGGATATACAGTGGCATGGAAAGTCTACAATCTCTGTGTCTTTTTTCATGTTTTGCTACATCTTTTTCCCTGTCTGCCCTCATGAGGCCAGTGTTACATCAATGCCCAGCTACAGGGTAGTGACCCTGGCTGAGAGTGAGATAGTACTGGAAGGAATTACTTATACTAGGAACATGATCCTTCTTGTGTACATCTTCCCTCTGTTCTGAGAGCAGTAGGGGTCCTTTCATCCTGGAGCACTCTAGGGCTGACAAGCCTCTGTCTTCTTTTCATGGACAAGAAGAAATCTAGCTAAGGGTTGTTCCATGAGTCAAGCAGATGCAGAGTGTGACATTTTATCTCATAATAATATCACAAGATGGAAACGCTATTTGATGGCCTTCAAAATTGAATTGGCAAGCAATAATTCACCGTATCTTTCTTGGAATTTTTAGCTTTTTTGATACTTTAAGTCCCTTAGAAATAAAAAGAAGTAAAAATTTCTCATTTCTGAAAAGAGCCTTGCTTATATTTCAGGAATTGTTAAGCAGTGCTATCTTTTAAAATAGGAAATATTTAATGAGAATGCCCTAACTGCTGTTTTCACCTGCCTGTCTCCTTTTGTAGGAATTTGGAGGTGAAGGACTTCGGACCTTGGCCATCGCGTACAGAGACCTAAATGAAGAATACTTTAAAGAATGGTGTAAACTGCTGGAAGAAGCAAGCAGGGGACTTGATAGGAGAGATGAACGTATTGCTGCAGCATATGAAGAGATCGAAAGAGATATGATGGTATGTGCTCAGAGATATATTGGTAGGAATTTTAAAGTGCGACACACGGATGAGCTCTTGAATAAATAATGCTATAAAGAGTAGCAGTTGCTTTCAAATACTGAGTCACATTTTATACATTTATATGTTGGCTCTGAGTTTATTCTATATACAAATCTAGGGATAATTCTACTAGAGCTGGCATAGACTTCCACCTATGCAATTAGAATTCCATGAAGAGTAGGCTATGTGGCAAACTCCTAATTCTTTGTGCTCCTTGGGAACATGTTTCCTTTCATAGGTCTAAGACTCTTGTCAAAAGGCAGGACTGTGGTCCTGAACAACCTAGTGGGTCAGTCAGGTCTCTATAGTGAGGAGAGTCTTATCTGTGTCTACTAGGTTCTTTTGAACATCTGCTCAGATGACATTTGGCCCTGCCTTTGGACTTCTGCTGCCCTCTGGAAAGTTCCTGGGTTTGGGTCTTGTTCAAATCACAACCCTGACACTTACTAGCTATGTAATCTTGAATCAATAATATGGAACCCCCCAAAGCATTCTCAGCTTCAGTTTCCTCATCAGTAAAATGGCATAGTATTCTTCCATTATATTATATAAATATATAAATGGTATGACTTTCTTCATAGGGTTTCTATGAGGAAAATTATTTGTAAATCTTAAAGTGTTTCTATATCTAAACTATTCTTATTTTCATCTCTAAGAATCTGTGAATTTCTTCTTCTGGGCTAAGACCACTGAATATAATTGAAGCAGTCCCCCTTCCCCCAAAGTTAAAAATGTCTAAGCAACTCAAATGTCAAGGAAAGCTAGTGTTTGACCTTCAGAGAAGAAGGAAGGTAACCCTTAAGCCCATTGACATCACAGGAGATGTATATATTCCCAGATTATTTTGAGAGATTTTGGAGTCAAACCAATAATTATATTTATGCTGACACCATACAATAGATTTCTTACGAGGCTCTATAGCTTAAGCAATAGATAATCAGTTTTTGCCCCACTTAGTTGACCCATATCTAGGATCACCTCCCAAAGCTTTTTCTGTCCCTGTCTCCCTCCATATCAATCAATCAATCCACATATAGTGCTGTAAGGTTTACAAAATACTTGAAATACATTATCATTTTTGATGTTCACAGCAACCTGTAATGCAAGAACTAACAGGTACTGCTGATAACTTTTTACAGATGAGGAAAGTGAGGCCAGCAGCAGTTGGCATAGCACTTAGGACAGAAGGTACTTGACAAATGCTTCTTGACTGACTGACTCACTGACTGAAGTGAGTTGCCCTGGTATTATACAGCTAGAGAGACAGGATTCAAACCCATATATTATCCTGACTCCAAGACTAGTGATCTATGCGTCATACCATGTTGCTTTTCATGGAATGGGATAGAAGGCAGTGTTTGCTGGTTTGGATTATCAGTGTCAAAGTCTCCCTCCATCAGTGTATACAATGGACTCATAGACTTTGTACTATACCTTGCAAAGGCTATAATTCATAGATAACATAAAAATCCTACAAAAATAACATTGCTCCCTTTGCCCAGAATCTGATGTTATTGGCTGCAGACTCCTCACTTAGACTATGGAAACTTTAGAATATAGATGGTAGAAAGATTCGATCCAGATTTGGAATCATAGACTTCTAGAGCCAGAAGGAAAGTATATCTTAAAGTATACTTGGGTGCCTTTAGTTGGGGTAGACTAGACATATTAGCTGGATGACCATGGGGATATAATTTAATTTCTCAGCACTGCTCCCTAGGCAATTCTGTAAAACCACATGAAAGAGATAAGTTCTTAAACCTTTCCAAATCATATGAACAAAGGATGAAATCAGACCAACAGGTATAAACCTTATATAGATACATGCCAAGAGACTGGGAGCAGCGAAGAGGCATTGTGGCTGGCTCCTTGGAGTAGAATTGGATAAGCCCTTTGTGAGGAGTGATGGGGGTTGATATCTGAAGTTCAAAGCCAAGAGCAGATTGAGGAGGAATTAGGGGGGAAAATTGGATTCAGCACACAGTTTACTGATCACAAAAGCTAGATATAGTTTTTGATATATTCATGTTGACATCATACATTCGATTTCTTAAGAGGTTCTGTACCCCAGGCTACTGCTAATCAGTTGTTGCCCCATTTATTAGACATATCTAGAACCATCTCCCACAACTTTTTCTATCCCTATCTCCCTTAGCATCAATCAATCAATCTGTCCATGGTTATTAAGTGCCTATTATATGCCAGGTACTGTGCCAAACTCTGGAGATAAAAGAGGAGGCGAAAGATAATCTTTGTTCCTCTAGAACTAACAGTCTAATGGGGGAGACAACATGCAAACAAATATATACAATACAAACTAACAAGATAAATAGGTAATTAACAGAAGGAACATACTGGAATGAAAGGAGATGGGGAAAGACTTCCTGTAGAAGGTGGGATTTTAGCTGAAACTTTTGGGAAGCTAGGGAGATCAGTAGTCAGATTGGAGGAGGAAGAATGTTATAGGCATGGAGAACAGCCAGAGAGAATGGTGGAAGTCTACAGATGGAGTGTTCTTGAAATAGCCAGGAGGCTGGATTATGAGAGGCTTTGAATGCCAAACAGCATTTGGGATTTGATCCTGGAGGCATCATATCCTTCACCTGAGCAGCAGGATTTATTGGGGTGGTGGGGTGCTGGTAGCTACAATTATGCATTCCTATAATTTGCCGTGTCTTTATCTGCCTTCCAAACTCTGCTGTGGAGAATGCCTATGCCCTTCTGTTAATGTTGGATTTTCTTTTTCTCAATGCAGTTACTAGGTGCCACTGCGATAGAAGACAAATTACAAGATGGTGTTATTGAAACTATTGCTAGTTTATCACTCGCTAACATTAAGATCTGGGTCTTAACAGGAGATAAGCAAGGTAATCTGAAAGGTTATGCTATTGATATATTTGAACAGTGAAGGAAATTATTACAGTAAAACTTCTATTTGAGGAAATCCAATGAATCATCAATTGAATAAATTTTTATTTATTAAGTAGAAAAATAAAATAAATAAATATTAATTTAATAGATATTTTTCAGTGCTCTAATAGGAAAAAGTCTAAAGGTGAAAAAAAAGCTAATATTTGAAACAATAAAGAGACCCTCAAACTTTCCATAGTTCATCAGGATATCCAACATAGACTTTCTAAGTCTATGTCAACATGACTTTTTGTTGCTATTCATTTGTTTTCATTTTATCCTACTCCTTATGATCCCTTTGGGGGTTTTCTTGGCAAAAGTACTGAAATGATTTGCCGTTTCCTTCTCCAGCTATTTTACACATGAGGAAACTGAGATCAACAGGGTTAGGTGATTTGCCCAGGGTAACTCAGCTAGTAAGTGTCTAAAGTAAAATTTGAACTCAGGTCTTCCTGATTCTAGGATTGGCACTTTCTCCACTGTGCCACGTAGCTGCCCCTACGTTGCTCTCTACTAAGAATTAAAGTTCAGAAAGAAGACTCTTGGACATTGTAAAATCCTCAGTCAATTCATGAATGATACTGATAGCTAGCCTTTAGATAACATTTTAAGGTCATAAAGCACTTCATACATGTTCTCTTATGGTCCTCACAACTCTGGGAGCTAAGTGCTATTATTATACAGCTTAATTTATATTTTTATACAGCTTTCCTCTCAGGATACCAGAAAATTCATTTAACTAGAACCATCATTCCATAAAAAGTCTGCTCAGTTAAGGTTTTCATTACAATTAAATTAAGTAGCTTGTTTTATTTTCTTACTTAAAAGATTATTTAGTCACATATAGATCATTGGATTAGAAGTTAGGAGGTCTGAGTTGTAGTTTCTGATGGCTTTATGGCCTGGGACAAAGACTCTAACTTCTGTCTCCGTTTCCATAAAATGAGGTGATTGAAAGGGTTTTTAAGGTTTCATCTAGCCCTATCAGCTAGGCAGTGCACTGGATAGAGTGCTGGCCCTGGAGTCAGGAAAACTCATCTACCCAAGTTTAAATCCGACCTCAGATAATTTACTAGCTGTGTGACCCTGAAAAAGTCACTTAATCCTGATTGCTCCAGTTTCCTCATTTGTAAAATGAGCTGGAGAAGGAATGGAAAACCACTCCGGTTGGTATCTTTGAACAGCAAGCTAGCTCTATCATGCTTTAATTTTAAATTGGGAACCGTATTAGGTGGGATTAGAGAGGGTAGTGGAGTAAAAAGTGTCAGCCTTGGAATTAGGAAAACATGGTTAAATCTACTTTTGACACATACTCCATGACTATACAGCTGGTATCATTTAATTTCTTGGTACCCTAAACCCTAGAGATTATGAATGACAGACAAATTATTGATCTTTTTCAGTTGAGAGTTTACACACTGTGGGTCCACTAAACTGATAAAATCATAGTCTAAAACTAGATAGAACAACCAATGGAAAAAAGAGAAAATGGTGGTCTAGTTCTAACTTTCTAATCATTCTCATTCACAATTAGAAGCATTAATGTGGTCTATAATAAAAATTTGTCAACAATTAATGAGTATTGATTAAGTATTTTCTATGCCAAACGTTGTCTAAGAATTATGTAGAGGTATTAGATACTGTATATATTTAGATGAGATAGCTGAGTGTCTCAGTAGATAGAGCGCTGGACCTGGAGTCAGGAAGACCTGAGTTCAAACCTAACCTCAGACATTTATTAGCTGTGTGATCCTGAGCAAGCCATCTAACCTCTGTTTGCCTTAATCTACTGGAGAAGGAAAGTATCTTTGCCAAGAAATCCCATGGACAATCCTATCCCACCCCCCACCCCCCCTTCTCTCTCTCTCTCTCTCTCTCTCTCTCTCTCTCTCTCTCTCTCTCTCTCTCTCTCTCTCTCTCTCTCTCTCCTCTCTCTCTCTCTCTCTCCCTCCCTCTCTCCCTCTCCCCTCCCTCTCCCTCTCCTTCTCCCTCCCCTCTCCAAACTCTTCTCTTTCCTCCTCTCTCTCTCTTCCTCTCTCCTCAATAACACAAATATCTGTTCCACTGATAGCTTTTAATTTAATATATGTGTGTATAAATATATATGTTTGTGTATATACATATGTATATATGTGTAATCATATCCACATATTTTATCTATGTATATACATGCACTCCTATATAATTATACCGTATTTAAGTATGTAATTGCCAACTGAGCTGGCTTTCATGTCTCATCAGAAACTGCCATGAACATTGGTTACTCTTGTAACATGCTAACAGATGACATGAATGAGGTATTCGTCGTATCAGGACAAACTGCGGCAGAAGTCCAGGAGGAGCTCAAGTAAGTACATCTTAAAAAGAAAAGAAAAGATCAGCCTGAATTTTAAGAATATGGGAAAAGAATCCTGCAGTTACCATGCAGGGTAAGACTTGTTTATATTTCATATTTGAAAATCATTTTAGTAAGCATGATCCACAGCAATTGGCGATTGTCTGACACCAGTAATGCATCACTGAAGTGGAGACTTCCATTTTCCCCTAGTGTCTTCATTGCAATGATAGGATGTAGTATTTTATGAAAGAATGACATGATGGAAATACTGTGGATGTAAAATTAGAAGACCAGGTGCCATCAGTTTATTTCCACAAACTCTTAGTGTTTATGAAAGGCATGGGTATCAGGTGGTAGGATGCCAGGATTAAAACAAACAGGAATGAGTTCTGAATTCAGGGGGCTTGTCTTCTTCTGGAGGCTGAATATTAAATGGATAATTAAATACAAAATCACTTGAGGAGGAAAAGGGCCCAAACAACTGAGAGAATCAGGAAAGACTCTTCATAGGAGAAGGCATGTCCATTGAGCCTCGAAGGTTGCTAAGGGGTTTAAGAAGCAGAATTGAGGAGGGACTGGATTCTAAAGCTGAAGTATGGCTTGTACAAAGGTGTGGGAATGGAGTGTGTAAAGTCAAGGTTGCAGAACAGTAAACTAGAACATAGAGTGTATGAAGGGGAGTAAAATAGAACTAGAAAAGTGGTCTGTAGCTAGTTTGTGGGGAACTTGAAATGACAGGCTGAGGACTTGTATTTACCTCGATATAAAAAGGAACCATTAAAGACTTTTCATCCAAAGTGTAACATGATCAGATCTATTCTTTATGAGGGTTATTTGGGAAACTGGGAGGATGATGAAATGTAGAGAAGGGAGGCTAGAAGCACAGAGATAAATTAGGAGGTAATTGGAGTAGTCCAAGTAAGATTTGATAAATACAAAGGCAAATTAGGAGGCTATTGTGATATTACAGGTAAGGCTGATAAACGCCTTAATTAGAGTGGTGGACACCTGAGCAGAGAGAAGGGGATGAATGAGAAATAGATTGTGAAAGGAAAATCAACACAATTTGGTAACTGATTGGATGTGGAGGTGAGAAGGAGGGAAGAATCAAGAATGATTCCAACGTTGAGAATCTGGGTGACTGGAAATGTTGGGATTATTGTTTTCTGTCATGTCTGGATCTTCGTGACCCCCACTTGGCTTTTTCTAGGCAGAGATACTGGAGTGGTTTGCTGTTTCCTTCTCCAGCTCATTTTATGGATGAGGAAACTGAGGCAAACTGGGCTAAATGACTTGCCTAGGGTCATACAGCTAGTATGACTCTGAGGCTGGAATTTGAACTCAGAAAGATGAATCTTCTTGACTCCAGTACCAGCACTCAATCCATTGTGCCACTTAGCTGCCCACATTTTGTGGTACCTGTGGCAGAAATAGGGAAGTTTAGAGGAAGGACAGATTTAGGGGGAAAGAGTTCCATTTTGGACATACTGGGTTTGAGATAGCAATAGAATATCCAAGTGCAGATATTCAAGAGAAATTGATTATGCAAAGTGGAGGATCAGGAAGGAGATTAGGGTTAGCTATAAATAAATGTGGGTGTCATCTGTGTAGGGATTATAGGTGAGCCCATGAGAATTGAGGGGATTGCAAAGAATGAAGGTATATATGTGTGCATATTATATATATACATGCATGTATTTGTATATGTATATATGTGTGTGTATATGTGTGTATGAATATATATACATATACATATATATGTGTGTGTATGTATATATACATATATATGTATATATATGTATATATATATATATATATATACATACACGCACACATATATGAAGACCCAGAGAATAGCCTTGGAGGACATTGATATTTCGAGGCTGAGACATAAATATTGATCAATCAAAGGCGCCGTAGGAGCCGCCAGAAAGATAGTAAGAGAACCAAGAGAGCACAATGTCATGGAAGCCAAGGGAAGACAGAAGAATGTCCAGGAAAAAAGGGGAGGTAAATGGTATCAGATGTTTTAGAGAAGTGAAGGACGGGGCCTGAGAAATGGGCTTTGGGTTAATGATCAATAAATCCTTGGAGAGAGTCCTTTTAGTAGAGTGTTGAGTTCAAAAGTGAGTCACCTTCGCTTTGATACCTACTTTGCCTTGGTATTTCCTATGTTTTATGCATTTACATATAGGCTTCTGAAATTTTTTTTTTTGCTTTTATTCTTGGATATTTTCTCAGGTATACTACTGGGTCTCTATTCTACTGTTTGGAAAATCACAAAAACATCAACCCTTTTCAGGATCTCAGTGGGCATTTATAGTCAGCTTGACATGAAGGAAAAATGAATAGACAGAGGTATCCAAAGCTGTAATGGACTGTCTCAGAACATAGTGGGATTTCTTTCATTGCAGGTTTTCAAGCAGATGCTAGCTGTCAACATGGTGGGTATGAAGTTTGGGGTAACACTGCAGGGCAGAACAAGAGGGGAGCATTCCCAAAGAATGGTACTGCCAGACAAAGTTGGCATCTGTGGGAGGGGTAGAGATGCTAATGGAGAGTAACAAGGAGGGTGCCCTCTGCCCCACTATCTCCAGTCCTGTGGGTAACCCAGTGGTACACCCACAATCTGTGCAGTCCAATCCAAGTCTCCAAGCTATTCAGCACTAAAGCTTATAGACAGTTACAGACAAGGAGATGACTTGGCACTAAGAGAAGAATACTCCATCATTTATGGGGTAAAGAAATGGGGTAGTCTGTCTGGGGTATTTTCTGAGTTTGCCTAGTAATGAATAAGAAATGAAGGGTAGGGATCCAGGAAATTTAAGTGTATGTCACAGCAAGAAAATAAGAGGGGAAGAAAGGCAAAATCCAGAGTTGAACCAGGGAGCTGGGGCTGTGTCAGTTCATCAAAACAGCAAATTAAGATCCAGTCTTCAAGTCAGGATATTCTGTGACTGTAGGATCATAAATCACAAATATTGGGCTATGTGGGATCCTGGGGTCTTAGCTATAAAGTTAAAAGATACCTAGTTTTTGGGGGCAGCCGGGTGGCTCAGTGGATCAGACACTTACTAGCTATGTGGTCCTGGGCAAATCACTTCATGACATTTGCCTTAGTTTCCTCATCTGTAAAATGAACTGGAGAAGGAAGTAGCAAACCACTCCATTTTCTCTGCCAATGAAACTTCCCCAAAAGGGATCACGAAGAGTTGGACATGACTGAAATGACTAAACAACAAAAATGTTTTGCTTGTATGTTGTCATTTGCACATTGTCTTCCCCCATTAGACTGTGAGCTCCTTAAGAGAAAGACTGTATTTTGCTTATCACAGGGCTAAGCACATAGCAGGCATTTAACAAGCTGAGTAGGTGTTATTGACCCACTGCCTGACTTTCTAATGGGAAGATAACACACATGTAAGGTTTCAGTTGCAAGTCAAATGTTCAGAGTACAACAGCAATGCTGATAATAATCCTTCTTCAATGTTACTTCCTCTGATTTTTTTTTTGTGGCCCCATTTGGCAATGCCAAGGACTTTGGTGGCAACATTTTTCTGTTTTGAATGTCTTCTGTGGCTATGATACCACCAAGACCAGTTGCCAAGCTGCATCTCCACAGCTTTAACCTCTCTGGGCCTCATTTTCCTCCTTTGTAAAATGAGAGTGTTGGATTAGATGACTCTACAGTATAAGTCTATGTCTATGATCCTATGAAATAATTTCCCTTTTTTCTGGCTGACTCAGAATACAAAACATTCATGTAGGTTTCTCAGGGTAATGGTAGACACAGAAATAGATGCTCACCCACTTCTTATTCTTCTACTTTATTGTAAAAATATCTGGC
The DNA here is from genome assembly GCA_023548195.1 of Bettongia penicillata ogilbyi. NCBI lineage: Eukaryota > Metazoa > Chordata > Mammalia > Diprotodontia > Potoroidae > Bettongia > Bettongia penicillata. The sequence goes on along the minus strand of JAJHZJ010000455.1, from coordinate 3,001,963 downwards.
TTAAGGAATGAAATTTTCTGAGTAAATATGGTGATTTTCTATGAGATGTCATGAAAGCATAAGCTATTTATGATGCTTTAGTTGAATTCATCTGATTTATACTATGTATTCACTGCTTTCTGTGCACTATGATTTACTAGGCAAAAGAGAATAAAGCGCATTGGAATATGGTTGAAGATGCTTTCTCCTCTCAATGTGGACTGTCTACATATGTGTAGAATTGTCTTTCTAAAGATGAAATATTAGAATTGTAATTTGCATTGTCCTATATTCTTACATGTATACCCTTTGAAGGTCAGTGGGAGTTCATGTAGAAAACATATATAGTAAGAAGGAGATTGAAGTCATAGTAGTTGTAGCAAGGGAAGTGACCTAAATGCTTCTATTTAAGCTTGTCAGATATGTTTAGAACATTTCATAAACATGCTTGTGTAATTTTCATGCTTATCATGCACATTGTTTGTCTCAGATTTAGTGTCTTAAACAATTCTAGACACATTGAACCCTGAGTTAATTTGATTACCATAGCCACTTTGATATTAAGGTCAAAGAGATATAATTTCTGTTTGAGTTTCTTAGAAGATTATTTTCCTGATTGCATTTCATAAACACATATGCCCTTTACACAAAGAAAAGCAGACTGAGAATGTATTTGGGGTTGTTCTAACAGATCAATTCATTCCATATTTCAACTGAGTAGCATTGATTATGTGCTCCATTCCAAGAAAAATTCACATTCTTTAACAACTCACGAGCTGACCATAATTCCTCTACAAATACTTTTAAAATAGTCCTCTAAACTGGTATTTGCCATTTATTGATTCAAGACATTTATCAAATATCTGCTAAATACAAGTAGTATTTACTGTACATTTATTTGTTCATCACATATTTATTGAATACCTGCTCTGTACCTTAGAGAAGTTCAGAAGCAGGGTGCTATATTCCATACTATGTAGAAAGGGCAGGAACATAGGGTTTGGTGTCAAACTGTGTTATATCATTAACTCTGAGCCAAGTTGTATGCATGATATGTTTGAAAAGTACCTCTCCATGTTTATGAATATTTTAAACACATATGATGGAGATTTGGACAATTCTAAAACTAGTTTTAGATTATAGATTAAATATATATATATATATATATATATATATATATATAACATTTAGATCATCTATTGAATTTAGCTTAGATTGACCACATTGAATATTTAGATCATAGATTGAATATATTGACTATTTAGATCATATAATGAATATATATATATATATAATGTATATTTATGTTATGTGTATATGTATGTGTATCCAAGCTGGAAAGAACATTAGGCATCATCTAGTCCAACTCCCTCAATCTACAGATGAGGAAACTGTTGTCCTAAGAAGTTGACAATGACCTACCCAAGGTCACATAAGTAGCTATGATCATAGCCAGGCTTAGCCCTAAGTTTCTGTAACACCAAGTGAAGCACTCCCAAATTCATTCATTTCTCTCTGCACTTTTTGGTTCTTCCCTTTCTAAAACAGTCCTAGGCAAAACGCCAGGTTGGCAGCATGTGCATTCACTACCGTGCTCCCCAACATCCATACCTTCTCTTAGTATTACACACTACGGCTTTCCATGGAAGCTTTCCCTCCCCAGGCAGTGCAAAGATACTGGCTCTGCATCTTTCTTTTTCCACTGATCCCAACTCGCTCTCCTGTCTGACCTTGTCCAAGTCAGTAACTCAGAAAGTTATTTGCTCAGTGTCCCCTTCACATGTAGAATACTTTTAACTATGTGTTGAGATTTTTCTGAACTTCTTTACCTTCAGGTGATAGTAGCTAATCATTGCTAAATGGGCTGTTTTTCCCAAGGGTGATTGCATTGTTAAGAAAGTACTCCTAAAATGTAGTGAAATGCATTTCTAATAGTGGGATTTGCAGCATCAGTGACAAGTAGATCAAGGAGAAAATTTTGGAAAGAGAGAAGTCTTGTTGGTATTTAGTCAAGGAGTTCTAACCTTTTTTTTGAAATTTAGACCCCTTTGGCAATCTGTGAGGCCCTTGGACCCTTTCTCAGGATACTGTTTTTAAGTGCATATAATAAAATACATAATATTATAAAGGTAAAAATAAAGACACATTTTTCCAAAGTTCATGGACCGCATGAAATTGAACCACACACTCTAGTATACTAGATCAATAACGTGCTCTACTCGTACTATATGAGTGATAACATCTCTAACATATCTTTGTTATCCTCATGTTTTGTTCAGAAACTAGCATAGCACTTTGCCAATAGTAGGTCTCTCAATTAAATAAACATTTATTATTTATGTTGCGTTTGGCCCTGGGGATACGTAGATGAAAAATAACACTTTGTTGACGCTCAAGGAATTTATTATCTGAGAGAGATAAGATGTATACAAGCAAATAATGTAAAACTAAATGACATAACAGTCTGTCAATAAACATTTATCAAGCCCTTATGTTCTGGGCACTATAATAAGTGAGAGGAGGCAAAGGCATAATTTATTCCACAGAATACATTCTGATATTAAAGACTTGTCATAAGGATGATAATATGAGATTTTATATGTGTACATATACATGTGTATAAAAATATATGTAAAATATATAATATATTTATATGTGTACATAATGATATATACATATACGATATGTTGTGTATGTATAGATAACATTTTACATATGTATAACTGAGATATATGTGTAAGTACACATAATATATACCATATATATGTATGAGATTTTACATACATATGTACATATAATATGCATTACATGCACATAATATATGCCATACAGTATATATGTACATATACACATGCATATACATATATAAAATCTCATAGATATACATATAAACCTCACATATCTGTATAATGCACCCATAAACTACATTATCCCTATATAGCATGTAAAAATATTGTAATACATTGTAATAAGGACATCATAACATCTGATATAAAACACTTTGAAAAACTAAGAGGCTTATGTAAATGCAAACTACATAAGCATACACAACTAACCCTAAATATTTAGTATATCCCAAATCAATCAATGAACAGGTCATTTGTGAGAATAACCCCCTCTCCCCACACTGAAATAGTATTAGAAGAAATTTCATTAGATCCTTTGGCAGAGGAGAATGAGCCAGAAAGAAGATGTGGTTTCCTGTCCTCTAGACTCTAGGAGATTTACAAGGGTACCCCACACAAACCACATGTGTGCAGTTAAAGAATTTTGCTGAGGACTACTTGAAAACAAGGCAAATTGAATTAGATATCAATAAATGTAAGCATTAAATAAAATTTGGAACCCAAAATACAAAAAAGATCTTGCAGAGTGGACCCCAAGCACAAATGTTTTGGGGTCAATCCAGGACGTGGGGGAATCAAAAATTCCTTGGCATTCCTCGATAGGGTCAGGGCAACATTCTGGGTTCAAACAATTTCTAGTCACATAAAGTTACAGTTAAACAATATAATATTGTTTTATAATGTTAAAATATAACAATAACACAATATTGTTAGAAAATGATATAATGTTTTCTGAACAATATCATAGAGTATTTTTCACAGACATTTATCAAATATCTCCTCTGTGACAGGCATTGTGCTAGGCACTAGGGTTATAAAGAGCAAGTCTACTTTCCATCAGAGCAGTTCCTACATCCATGAAGGTGACTGAAGCGGATATTGCGGATTGCTTGGAGCTTGGTCAGGCATCAAAGATGCCAGGGTCATCCACCGCATCCTGGGCCATCGCCAATTGTCCTGCGTCTTTTGTCTTGCCCCTGGCCTTTGATGACTCTGGAAGAGAGACTGAGGCTGAAGACTCTGCATAGCTCTGCTTCATTTAAATCCAATATATATGCCCTGTGGTGTCATTGATTCTCTTTGAAAATGAAGGACAAAAAAACCCCATTACAAAACAATGAAAAAGTAAACACAATGTTTCTAAGTAAATGTGAGAGGAAGGATATGGGCAAAGTTGAGGTGCAAGGGACCCAATATGAAAATAATGAGAAGACAGAGAAGGAATAGGACACTTTTAGCTGGCAAAACTGGGGAAGGCTCCATGGAGGAGCCAACCTGTGGTTGGCCTTAAAGGAAGAGGAGACTTTTCATGTGTGGAGATGGAAAAAGCATCTCTTTCAGGATATACATATATGTATATGTACACACATGCATATATACATATAACATAACATGACATAACATGACACAACATGATATAACATAACAATATAATATAATATAATACAATATAAATGAAAGAATTTTGTCCAAGGTCACAAAAAACCCCAACTCAATTGCCTCATCCTGGGTCATCTCCAGTCATCCTGAGGAATATCAGGTCACTAGATTCAGAGATGACTCTGGAAGAGAAGTGAGGTTGGTGACCTGCACAGCCCTCCCTCACTCAAAACAAAGTCAAGTGCAAGTCATGTCATCATGTCTCTGATGGCATGGTCTTCTTCGGCAACGAAGGACGAACACACAAATGAAGGATACTTGAAATGACATTGGACACCTTGGGTTTGAAGTCTAACTCTAAACACTTACTTGCTACATGACCACAGCTTAGCTGTTTAACCTCACAGAGACTCAATTTCCTCACCTGTAAAATGGAAATAATGCTACCTACCACACACCTTACAGATTTGTTGTGGAGAATATACTTCATAACTCTTGAAATCCTCTACGAATGATAGTTATTATTTGGGGATGTAGCTTGTACACTTGCACAAAAGCAGATAAGGGCAGTACAAGCTTGGATTGAATGAAAAATTGCTTGTAAAGTTATTTTGCATATTAAAGGCCTAGCATGGGCCATGTGGATGCTGGCACCCATGTTCTACTCTGGTGTTGTTCAGGGTACTCACAGAGAAAATTCCACCGGTTTTAAAGAATTCACATGTAGGATGCCTTCTTTTAAAAACTGTTTCAAATGTCAAACGTATACTCAATTCAGCAATTTAACAAAATCAGCCAGCCTGGTTTTCTTATATTCTTTAGATTAAAATAATTGATTGGATTTTTCACTGATGAAATGACTATGGTAGCATTATATAGTGATAGTCTATGTCTCCTCAAATTTTTTTCAGTGATACAAAAATAAGTACGCAGTAATGAGCAGGGAAATTATTTTATTGATTCCATGTAAAGTGATGCCTCAGTGAATGGAGTCTCGGCATATTTACTGCTTAAGTTGGCAATATTGTCAAATGGATGGATTGTCTTATCCAAAAATGGGGAATCTGTTATCTTTAGTGCAGAAAGACTGAGCAATCAATGTACTCAACTTTGATTCGAACTTAAAACTGTCAGTGACTTTTTAAAAAAATGATGTTAAAAGAATGCCACCGGGAATCTTGAGAAAAGCGTTCTATTTGCATGATCTGGACTTGCAGTTTCAATTACTAACTGTATTTAGATAGTTGCCTAGGGCACTAGGAGAGAGATGATGTGACTCACCCATGGTGGTATTCAGAGTTATGACTTAATTCAGAATATTTATATTCTGTACAGTATTTGACAGAATCAGAGACAATTCAGGGTTCCGGTCTTCCTGACTCCAAGATTTACCCTCTGTTCATTACACCATGCTACTTCATATCTTTCCTATACCCTATTCTATCAAAACCTTCAGGAAACGGAGAAAAAAAATAAAGACTTAAGAGATCACTTCTAGGTTTTTCATTGTGTTAGGTAACCTTCCTATATCAATTTCAGTGAAAATATATTTACTATCTCAATAAATATTCTTCCTTTGAATTATTTTGTTCTTTCAAGAACAGATATTTTTATTTATTTTCCAGAACTTTTTTTTTAGTAGAGCATGCCATGTGATTTTAGATGGGCCCAATGACCTTTGACATTGATTCTTGTTTTCCACTCAAGACAAGCTAACACTGCTGGTCTAATCACTCACTGATATGTTCAAGATAGTCTAGGCAAGAGAATACTTGAGATTATAATAATTAGAGCATTTCTACACACCTATATAATAATAAACCACCTTTCATCAGGAAATTTGGGGAGAAAAACAAGCCATATGCTTTTTACTTTTAGCATTTGTTATTTGTATACTATGGTTAAGTACTGTATGATATGATCCAAATATATAGAAACAGAATTGTGAGCATCTTTTATTTTCTCCATCAATTGTTTATGTGGAAACCAGCTGGTGTTTGAAGATGTAAGCTCCAAGAAGAAAGGGTGAATGCCAGCCATAGATCAATAGGCAAAGGTTTTAATGTACGAGAATGCACTCTTGGCTTGAAGAATTAATGAGATCGTTAGGAATTAGGGCAGAACCCTCAAATTTGTCCATTCCTTTTAGTGTCCTTTCTTGTTTTTTTGGGAGAGACGGAAGCCTGAAAAAGTATTTATGCAATAGATTTAGATAATAGCTCAAGGAAAACTATCCTGAATAACTAGAAGATGTCTCTGTCTTTGCTCGAACTTTATCCTTCTTTGGTATGTTTTCATTCTCAAGGGGAAAACAGACTGAGAGACTTATATAGAATGAAAGAGAAGATCATTAAATAGGAAAACCCCTTAAGATGTTCTCACTTTCATAGTTCCTCAAAATTCAGTTTATATGTTCTGCAACAGTTTCAAAAAAATGAAGAAATGTTCATTTAAATGGAACCTGTTTTCTTGCGTGTGTGTGCGTACGTGTGCTTTGTTTTGATAGATGGGACTGTAATTTTTCATGTATGTAATAAGGATTCCCTGAAGTGATTATCTGGTTCAAAAAGTCCAATCCACCTATTTTATGTAACCTTTTTAATCCTGTCCCCGACCTTTGACCCCTAACTCTTCTCTCTCATCTCCCCCCATTTATCACTACTGAATTTATAATTAATCCTTTTTCTTCATTTTGTAGTGCAGATTTTAAATGTGTGACAATATGCTTAGGACTATAATAATAGATTCTTATTTCATAAATGCAGGCTGTGATTCCATTACTGGGCCAGTAGGAGGAGATGTTGAGGCAGAAGATAAAATTAAAACACACACATACACAACCCTTAAATAATTAGCATTGTATTTTCCAATAATTAGAAAGTTGAAGGTTAAATTCATTGCTTTTACAATGAACAGTCTCTTCTTTCAAAAGGGCCTCAATATAAAAATATTTCCATAAATGTTTTCTTTATTAGAATGAGTGTTTTGGGAACCATTTCATTTTACTTCTGGGCATAACTTTCATTTAGAGTTCATTCTTTGCTCCCCATTTACACATGGATTCTTAGCTTTGTAGAAGCAGCATGTGGGTGGTGATTCCGAATTTTACTTGATTTCATTCACTGTAGCTCATCTACAAGGCACTTTGTGGGGAAGGAACTTGGAGGATCCAAGTCCTGTCCCTTAGGAGGCCTCTTTCTGGTCACACTGGAATGTGCTGTGGTCATGTGGCTCTCCCCTGAGTTCACTTCAAAGCATGCGATTGACTCATCCTTGGGTAGAAGGCCCCAAAAGAGGAAACGTTCTTTCCTTTGTGTACTGTTTCTGTTCTCTGAACAGGACTATGGTACTTTTGAAGGTGTTACATAACTCAATACACAGACCCAACCGATGCATACTGGAGTTAGCTTGGTAGCCTAAGTAAAAATGGTTCTTCAGACATTGTTAATAAAAAGCCAAAACCCAAATCCTCAAGGGATTTTCCATCTGGTACATAATCTATTTTGGTGTCTATAGTTTCTGTCCCCGGATGATATATTCTGTTGTCTGAGTGGATGATTAAAACTTTCTCTTAAAATGCCCTGTGATTTTTATATAATGGCTGTATCAATTTAGTAAACAACTTGTCATATTTCAAAGGATGTATTTCTTGGTGGGCTAAGATTTTAGGCAGAGCTCACGTTACGTTGTTCTGCAATTCAGTGTATATTATTTTTGACATTGATGCCCCAGGATTCCTAGAAAATTTTCCTTATTTTCTTTAAACTTCCCCCACATATCCCCATAGTATTTAGGGACAGTATTTATATGCCAAGTCAATTGTCCTTAAGTCCTTGAAGCTCAAACCACCCTATAGAGGAAATCTGTCAAGCTCCCAGTTCAAACTCAGATCAGTGACTTAACTTTTAAATCATTTAAAACATTCAAGATGATTTTGTTTTCATTATGTTTACCCTCCCCCTATTCCCTTCTACCTCCTGGAATGTGGAAATTTGCTACGGTATCCTCATTACTTCAAAGACATGCTGCAAGCCTGCTGAAACTGGATCTTACCATAAGCACTCTGGCTAGTGACGAAATGAATTTAGCTCTAGGTCAGTGTCTTGTTAAAGTTAATAGAAATGCTCTGTGTAGGTCACTATGATTTACTTTTTTCTTTTTTAACCTCTTTAAAGGAAAGCAAAAGAAATATTGTTTGAAAGAAGCACAAGTTTTACAAATGGCTATGCATTTTGTGAAAAACTCCAGGAGTTAAAGCTGGGCTCAGCTAGAGAGGAAACAGTGACTGGGGATTACGCCTTAATCATAAATGGGCATAGTTTGGTGAGTAACGGTAGAGCTTTTGTCATTCCTTTTTCTTCACCCCAATAATTGTCTCTTTTGTATTGTCATAATGAGGTCCTCTTTTATATTTCCCAAACTTCTGGCGTGTGGAGAAACACAGCTCGTACAAATTATGGTTTCACTTCTGCAAAAGAAATTTCTGATATTAATTTCATATTTATTGTCCTTTGAACTACCAGGCAGCAAAATGGTGGATCCATAAAACTATCACATTCGCAGAATCTCATTCTTGCCCTATTGAGCATGGACCATTTAATACTATTAAGAGTTTGTGTAAGGGAAATATTATGAATTCCTGCCAATTAATTAACAGAATGCAACAGGATGGATGGAATATGATTATTTTTCTAGCTAATGTTTGTGATCGGAGGAGCACAACCTGACCTTCAGATAATTACTACCCCAAATTATTGCCATTAAGATACCGCTGGTGGTTTTCCAAAATAGCAGCATTTTATGGTGATGCCAAACAATTTGCTTTGATTAGGAAATCTGGTTCTTGTCATAATAGAATCAACTTGCATTGTGCTTTTAATGTAGTTCAGGTTCTAAATCTTGAACAAGTATCAAAGTGTCCTTGTGAGCTGCTAATTTAGAAGACAAAAGCTCCTATTGCACTGTGCTAGAATTATCATTTCTATGCACAAAAGGCCTAATCTCACATCTTTCTCTAGCTTTGATGTACATTTTTCACTTTGGGAGTTTGAAGAAGAAATATATCTTCCTGTAGACAGTTTCTTAGAGGACAAAAGCAGTTGGTTGTGAGTATATTGTGTTTTTCCCCCTGTGATCAGCTGTCTGTTAGCTCTTAGTGTTTAAAGCATTATCCAGCTGGATTCCAGACGTAATGATGTGTTGCCTTCCACACCATGGAAAGTTACAGAGCTCAGCTGCAGTCCAAACTCAGTTGAAAGGTCATAGAAGCGGTACTACCCTCCTCTCTCACATAGATTAGCAGCAACCCAAGGTTGTAATATGGCAATTGATCATCGAATTATCGACCTCTCTTCCCTTTGGGGAGGTGACCATTCTGAAAGTATTGTTACAAGGCACTGGTTCAATTCTCCTTTTGTAGATCCAAAGAGATGATGAAGCAGTGGGAAAAGAGCAATTTGGAATTGAGGAATTTTAAATGTTTACCTCTATACATTCTACCAAGTCCAAGTTTCTTTCCAAGAAAAATTGTTCATATCTCAAGTGATGTGGGTGTAGGTTTCTTTACAAAGAAGTAACTGACATTTATTTTGTCCAAATCTAAATCTCAAGATTCATAGGGTTTAAATGAGTCTGCTCTAACAGAAAGATTGCTAAAACTCCTCCTTCATCCTTTGATCACATGGTAGGATGGCCAATAGTTGTAGGCTAAACTGAAAGGCATCATTCGTTCCTAGCCAGGAGATTGGGTTCTGCGTGTACATGGTCATACTTTCTCTAAGTCCTTGTGTCATGCAGGCCATATCAGGTTAGCAGACTCTTTTATATCCTGCATAATTAAACACTTCTCATTAATGACTCAAAGGAATCCAACTTCAACCAAATCTTCACTTCTTAACATTATTACCTTAAGGAGTAGCGTGTTGTATTAGAAAGAGCAGAGGCTTAAGAAGTTGGGTTTTGTTATACATTAGCTCTAGTATTTTTAGCAAGTTGTATGATCATAAGATCATAAGTTTAAGACTTAGAAGGAAGGTAGAGATCATCTAGTTCCATCTCCTTTTTCAGATGTGGAACGGGGGCCTAGAGAAGTAAAGTGATCTGCCAGATAGCAGATCTGGGATTCACACCCAGGTCCAATATTGCGTACCCTAATGCTCTCAGCTTCACTTTCCTTTTCTTTAAAATGGGGCTGATAATACCGCTCCTGAATACTTCACAGAGGTATTTGGAGGAGCAAGTCAATTAATGTTTTTGAGAGTGTTTTTGATGTAAAGTGCTAAAAATGGGAGAAAGTATTATACACAGGGATGTGGCTTCTAACAAGAAACTACAGTAATTGATAATTTTTTAATGATAGTTTGTTATTATTGTACTTTTCTGAAGGTCATTTTGTATGACTGTGACCTTGGATTTAAACTGCTTCATGATATGTAACTTACCCTATATATTCCATATTTAACATATATATTAAAGAGATTTTTTCAAAATTCTCAGACTTTGTGGCAAAGGTAGGAATTGGACTTAGGTGTCTGTCTTCTTGAAGCTGGTATTTCTAAATCAGAATATCTCCAGTAGAATTTCTGTGGCTAAGGTTATTACCTGTCCTATTTTGAAAAGGATAGGCTGAGATTTGAGGTATTTTCCTGCTTGAAATTTTTGAGTATCTAGAAATACAGCATCATATTGATAGTTAACACAATAGCATCCTGGGATTGTCTCTAATAACTAAGATGACATGGCGTCATGCATGGAGACAGATATTACTGGTACCAAGGACATCAACAAAAGACCCTGTCTTATGTGTATTTGTGTATGCCTCTGTGAGAGAGGGTTTATACTGGGAAGGAAGTACGGACAGGATTAGATTCTGAAAATGTAGCTGTATACTAGATAAACATAGGAGAAAGAGGCAAGAAAGTACTTTTATTTACTTTTTCCTTTTCTAATTCCTCAGCCTATTCTGTAGTCTTGCTTCCTTGGATCTATAATCCCATTAAAATAAGTTATCCATCCAGAGGTGTTAATCACACCCATCCATACCTTCTCATAGACAACTCATGGGTGTATTCTGTCATAAATTCTCCACTGAGGGTTTGCCAATGTGCTGAGACCTTCCTCTAGGTCTTTTAATGTGCAGTGACTACAAGTGTGGTGCTCAGGCAAGGCTGCTCATCTGTTATTTCTCTGTCTTTTTGTATGACTGGACCATTTCCTTTTCCTATCATGCAGAAACTGAATGATATATATTTATGCTACTTCTTGTGTACATGGTGTTGTTTATACTATAGTTAAGTTGTATTCACAATATGTCTCTATATTGCCCTTTGGGTGATCAGTAATTTGTATATTTAGGAGATTGGCATAATCTATGATTTGTAACCATATGGCATTACCAGAAGAATATCAATGTTAAAAAAGATAGGTTTTTGTTTCAGGCAGCAACTTGGGATCATTGAAAAGACTTTACCATTTTCCAAATGCAACCCACTCTACTTTCTGCCTCCTTTTTAATTTTAGCTCCAATTCATTTCCATTCTATAGTTTCTGTTAAAGATACCATTGGGCCAACCCTCCATTTAACCATATATCAGAAACTGGACAACAGACCTTCTTCCTTAATATGGTTCTTCCTATGGATGTTGTTAGGACAAATGCTTTTAAATCAGCCTATTCCAAAGCTTGGTGCAATTAGCAAAACATCGTCTACATTTTTATGCTTTGTCTCAGATTACAACCAGAGGGTGTATTCAACAACACGTTCTCTGTTATTACATTTATCAAGGAATTTTGTCTGATCTTAACATATGCACGGCAGTTTACAAAGAAGCATTTTAAAATAAATTCCTTTAAAATAATTAACAAAGAGTATTCACAGAGAGATCTTGGTTTCCTCCAACATTCATTTAATTGTACTGCATAATCTGGTATGTTGAAGATATCTTTGGCCAGTCTGCCTATTCTCTCCTCATATTTTCATCAATGGTGCCCTCAATTCACGTATAGATCGTTCTTATATAGACTTTTATAGCAACAAGAGTGTAGGTATATGGATCTCCAGCTATCTAATCACCAGGATTCTCAATTGCCTTTTTGGAGCGGGGATAACACCGATTTTTTTCCTCTCTCTTTCAGGTGCCTTGAGGATTAAATACTCAAAATTCTAAAAACTCTACTGTCTTTGGCATCTATTTCTTTTTATGCATCCTTGAACTTGTTCATGTATTCTTGCTGACTTTATCATCTTTTGTACTCATTTCTCCTTCCTCATTTGATCCATTGGACACTTGGACATTAGAGTGCCAGTGATTGTTCCACTGTAATTAATGGGAAAAATTATAAATATTTCATTTGCTGTTCCATTTTCACCTGTTTCTTGCTCTCTTTTTAATGTTTAGGGACTATCATTTATTCTGTATCTTCTCTGTTAAATGAGGGTGTTGGACTAGTGTCCTCTGAGGTCCCTGCCACCTCCAGAGCTATGACCTTATGATTCCATCATCTGGATTAACTGGGTCACAAAACAAACTTTCTGCAAACTCATTTCCCCTTTAACTTCTTGCTGTTTTATGAGACAGTATTTCTTGTAACATTACATCATTCTCCGAGGTGCTGCCCACACCTGACCTATTTAACTTTCCACTTGGCCAGGAAGAGATTCCTCAGGGTTGGCTCGTTTTTTTTTGCCTCCTCTTTAGGGTAATTTACTAAGTCACTTAAATTTTTTGTAGGTATAGCTCACCATCGCCATGAAGATACCACTTAGGATCCATTAGCCAATCACATGTTGGAACTGGGACTGCTAGGAAGAGTTGTGGGATTTTTGCTTATTTTTTGGAAAATTCTGAGGAAAATATGGCAGATAGATTGGAAGCTAGATCATCATCATAGTAATAGCTAACATTTATATAACACTTACTATGTGCCAGGCACTGTGCTACAGCACTTTGCAATTATTATCCCGTTTTATCCTTAGAACTGCCTTAGGAGGTAGGTGCTATTATTATCATCACCATTTTATGGATGTGGAAACTCTGGTCAGTAATGCAGTTGATGATGGGCTCAGAGAGACTGTGACAGTGTGTATGGTGCAGATGGCACCAGGTTTGGTGAGATATCCCAAACTGCCCTCTAAAGACAATATACCTCCCCAGAGTTGGAGAAGGAAGCAAAAACCTTGACCTTTCTCTGGGAAAGTGGAAGAAATATCCATCATCTCCTATGAAACACTGGATGGGAGTAATGACACTAAGATTGCCATGGAGGGGAAGAGTAAAATCACAAATCATCTGATGCTATAGTATTACTTTGAATAGCTGGAGGTGAGAAATAGAAGTAATAAGTAGAAAAGGTTAATAAAATCCTAAACTAAGTCTCCTTGGGACTAATGTGAGTCAATCTAGGATGGAACGAGAAAAAAGAGGTTGCCTTTCAGGTACACCACACATATCCCTTTTTGTATTCCTTTGTACATGCCATTGCTACCCTATACCTACCTCCCTTTATGAAGCAAAATGCCAGATGAGAATCTTTAGAGGAATTATACTCAGCTCCTTTACTCACCACCCATATTCCTCATTGATCTTTACCTTACATGTGTAGGCTACTTCACAGTGAATTTTGCTACTCTTAACAACACAGACCTCCTTACTCCATTACACATGGGATATTGTCTCTAATAGACATTTAGGAACATCTCATTAAATCTGATCCTATCTGTACTGCACCCATTGGTTACATATCTTCTCAATCCAGTGTCAATTGCTTTATGAACAAGAGCTTCAGCCACCTCTCTGCCTCTTTGTAAGGAAATCCAGAGAAGCATAAATCTATGGCCAAGTGATTACTTAAATCTTGGTGCCAAGATAGAAGATGAGATTCTCATCTGTCATTCTCAACTTTACTTTCTTCCCTTCTGACATCTCTTCTGTATGTCAGTAGCTAGGTTTTTTCTGTTTATAAAAATATTATAATATTTTCTTTTTTTGTGTAACTTTTGATTCTTGGCATTTCTAGCTACGTAAAGTATTCATTTATTTATAAACACGAAGCCTCTAAGTATTCTATGAGTCTTTGCCTCCTATCATTTCTTAATATTCTGCTATATTTTCCAATATATTTTTCATCATCTTATGTCCATCTTTGCTTCAAAGTCTCTCAGAATTAAGGAATACAAACTTCTTGAGTGTAAGGATTGGTTGCTTGGCTGTTGTCCTTCCTCTTCAAAGAGGACCAAAATGACATCACCATTGTAAAGTGAAATTTCAGTGTGTCCGACTGTGGTTGGTCAGATCAATGTGAGCTCAGAATGCTCTACCACAGGTTGGGCACAGATAGTCTGTGTGAATATTTGGGGTGGATATCCCAAATTTGCGCATCTTGTGTTTACTTTGAGTTGTCTCAATTCTGCTTTGCTAAAAGGCCACAGCACTTTTTCTGATGTGGGCAAACCATGCTGAGCATTCCTGTGCCAGTGTCTCCCATGTTGCACAGTCAAATCCAAAGTTCTTGAGAGAAACCTTGAGAGTGTCCTTGTATCACTTCTTCTGACCACCATGTGATCACCTGCCCCATGTTAGTTCTCCATAAAATAGACTTTTTTGGCAAGTGTGCGCTGTGCATTCAAACAACATGGCCAGCCCTTCAGAGTTGCACTTTCTGAAGCATAGTTTGAATACTTGGCAGTTCAGCTCAAGCAAGGACTTCAGTGTTTGGTACCTTATCCTGCCAGGTGTTTCTCAGACTCTTCCTAAGACAAATGGAAGTGATTCAGTTTCCTGTCATGGCGTTGGTAGACTGTCCATGTTTCACAAGCATATAACAATGAGGTCAGCACAATGGCTCTGTAAACCTTCAGTTTAGTAGTCAGTGTAATACCTCTTTTCTCCCAAACTTTTCTTCGGAGCCTCCCAAACACTAAGCTAGCTCTAGCAATGTGTGCATCAACATCATTGTCAATGTATACATCCCTGGAGAGCACACTACCAAGGTAAGTGAACTTATCCATAGCATTCAAAACTTCGTCATTTGTGGCAATCAATCGTTCCATGTATGGATGGTGTAGTGGTGGCTGATGGAGCACCTGTGGTTTTTTGGGGGGTGTTAATTATTAAGCCAAAATTAGCACAGGCAGCAGAGAATTGATCCATACGTTGTTGCATCTCGGCTTCAGAGGCTGTGCTGAGTGCACAATCATCTGCAAATAGAAAATCATGCACCAACACTTCCTCCACTTTGGTCTTGGCTTGCAGCCTTTCAAATTGAAGAACTATCATTAGTATGGGAGTTGACCTTGACACTGTGCTCATCCTCATTGAAAGCATTTGTCAACATGGCTGAAAACATCATGCTAAAAAGCATGGGAGAAAGCACACAGCCCTCTTTCACTCCATAAGTGACTGGGAAGGCACGAGAGCATTGTTCATTATCCAGAATGCTGGCAAACATGCCATCATGAAATTGACATACAATATTGATGAACTTCTCCGGGCAATCAAATTTTGACATAATTTTCTATAAGCCCTTACAACTAACAGTGTCAAAAGCCTTGGTCAGATCTATAAACCTTGTGTATAGACCTCTGTTCTGCTCCTGGCATTTCTCCTGCAGTTGTTGGGTAGCAAACACTATATCAACTGTTCCTCAGGTCTTTCTGAAGCCACACTGCCTCTCAGGTATATGGCCATCTTCCAGGTGAAGGATCACTCTATTAACAAGAACTCTAGCAAGAATTTGCAAGCAATGACTAAGACAGAAATCCCCCTGTGATTGTCACAGGACAATCTCTTCCCCCTACCTTTATAGAGATGGACAATGGAGGCATCCTTAAATTCCTGGGGGGTAACCTCTTGCCATATAACCTGGAAGATTTCAGTCAGCTTTTGTCTGAGCAATGGTCCCCCTACCTTGTAAATATCAACTGGAATGGAATCAGAACCAGGTGCTTTGCCACATGAAAGGAGCCTAGTGGCCCTCACAACCTCTCTTCAGTTGGAAGTTCAGCTAAGGAGGGATTGACTTCAACATGAGGTAAATGGTCAATGGCCTCCATATTGATTGATGATGGTCTGCTGAGAACACTGTGGAAGTGTTCAGCCCATCTTTCTAGGATCATGTCCTTATCACTAATCAATGTGGCTCCATCAGCACTGAGTAATTGAGATGCACCATAGGTTTTTTGGTCCATAAGTAGCTTTCAGGGAATCATAAAAGCACCTTGGATTGTTACTGTCAGCATAAAACTGAATTTCATCTGCCTTCTTACTGAGCCAGGAATTCTGCATCTCTTTAAGCTTTGCTTGTACTTTGCTTTTGATGGAATTAAATGCTGCCTTCTTAGAGGTGGATGAACTATCCTGTTGGTATATTCTGTGAGGTCTCATTTTTCATTTAGCAGCTTCTGAATTTCCCCATCATTTTCATCAAACCAGTCTTAGTTTTTGCAAGTGTTCTGACCCAGATGAGCAAATGCAGTGCTGTGCACCAAATCTCTGAGAGCTGCCCACTCCTTTTCTGCTCCACTGTTGCCAACTGTTTGTTGGCTCAACTTTCCCCAAGTCAGCAGCAAACTGTTTGTTCTTGGAGAAGAGTTCTAATTTGTGGACATTAATTCTCTGGTAGTCATTTTGCCTTGGGGGGGGCAGCACTTTTGATGAATGTGAGTATTTAATTTGGAAAGGATAAGTCCATGGTCAGTCCAGCACTCTGCACCACACATTGCCTTTGTCACTCTCACATCTTTTCTGTCTCTTCTCCTTACAATCACATAGTCTATTAGATGCCAGTATTTGCTGTGAGGGTGCATCCATGAAGTTTTATTGCATTTAGGTAAATGGAAGACAGTGTTGGTGATGAGAAGGTCATGCAATGCACAAATCTTCAGCAGTATATGACCATTGCTTTTGCTGTTTCCAACTCCATTCCTACCTAGGACTCCCTGCCAAGTCTGGTAGTCTGAGCCTACTCTAGCATTAAAATCACCCAGTATTATAAACTTGTCCTATTTTGGCACATTGACGATAAAGGTCTCTAGGTCTTCATAAAATTTTTCTTTGACTTCATCAGGGTTTGTCATGGCGGGAGCATAGGCATTGATGATGGTGGCATGGTGTTTTCCTGTGAATGGCAATCACATTGTCATGAGCCTGTCATTCACTGCTTTTGGCAGGCATACCAGCTTGCTGATTAGATTAGTTTTGATTTCACAACTCACACCAGCTTCGTGGTGCTCCCCTTCACTGCACCCACTCCAGAAAAAGGTGTATCCAGCTCCAACTTCCATAAGCTGACCTTCATTTGCCAACCTTGTTTCACTCATGGCTGCTTTTTGAATGAGCTGTCTGTTGAGTTCTCTTGCAACAAGAGCAGTTCTTTCAGATCTACTGGATTTTGTGTTGCCTATTAGTGTGTGCATGTTCCATGTGCCAATGGTGAGTGGAATCATCTTTGCAATGTTTTTGTACATTTTTTGTGTTTCTGACCACATAGTGGGATTCCCTGCCTGCTGCGGTAATCAAGCCAGGGTTGGGTAAGCAGGCAATGTTTAGGGGGAGTGTAGGGATTATTTGTGTCCTCAATGCCTAGCACAATGCTGGCTCTATAGTTGGACTTAATCTTTTTTGAATGAATGAACACAAAATAGATGATAGCTTTTCATCCTCTGAAACAGATGTTGGCACAAAAGCTGAAAAGATCCTTATAAAGATTATTCTGCTTATGTTCACCATGAGCATTACAAAGCAAGATTACTATCCATGAAATAATGTCTCTTTTTCTTTTGGACATAGGATGAAAGAAACTACTTTATTTACCTCTCGAAGGAGAACTTATGAACCATCCTTTCTTTTTTATTTCACCTTTCTTTAATATTCTGGTTTCATTTGCAGCAAGAATATCAATATTGATATGGTGCAATTGATATGGTCTTGTAGCAGGATGTGGACTCTCATGTTTAGAGTATTAGCAACCAAATTAAAGTTTATTGGGATTCTGATAACTATGTGAATTTTTTTTAGTATCATCTGTCCCCCTCCCCTTTCTACCAGTCTGCCACCATCACTAATGGGACCTTGTATGACTGAGGGTCATTTTCTGTTTCTTTCTTTCTTGGGTCACCTTGGCTAGAAAATGGAGAGCAGACACAGCCTGCCACTAGCATCCTAGTTTTCAAAGCTTGGTATTTCACCTATGTAGTCAATGAGAAGCTGAGGTTGGGTTGCACACTTGCCACCATGGCACAAGACTTTCCTAGAAGCTTCTGATATCATCTGAACAAGATGTAGCAATTCCAGGGAAGCAAAGTCCCTCAGATGGGGGTATTAGAGGGAGGGATTTAGGTCCCATTCCTTTAAACTGGTTTCTTTTCAGTCTTCACAGGTTTGATTCTTAAACATTAACTACCTTTTTTGTTGCTGTTCAATCACTTCTCAATCATGTCCAACTCTTCACGACCCCATGTGGGGTTTTCTTGGCAAAGATACTGGAGTGATTTATCATTTCCTTTTCCAGTTCATTCTACATATGAAGAAACAGAATCAACTTGAATTAAGTGACTTGCCCAGTGTCACACAGCTAGTAAGTGTCTGAGGCCAGATTTGAATTCAGGAAGATGAGTAAAAAAAAAGAAGTTAATAAAAGTAAAAAAAAAAAAGTATTCTTTAATCTGTATTCAGACACCATCAGTTCTTTCTCTGGGAATGGATATTTTCATCATAAGTCCTTCAGAGCTGTCTTGGATTACTGTATTGCTGAGAAGAGCTAAGTCATTCATAGCTGATCATCTCACAGTATTGCTGTTAGTTTGTACACAGTACACTTAATTTTGCATCATCTCGTGCAAGTTTTCCTGAGAGCATTCTGCTCATCATTTCTTATGGTACAATAGTATTCCATCATAATCACATACCATAACTTGTTCAGCCACTCTCCAGTGAATGAGTATCCTCTCAATTTCTAATTCTTTATTCATAGAAAAGAGTTGCTATAAAATATTTGTGTATATGTACATATATACATATATGTCCTTTTCCTTTTTGTTTTCTTTTATCTCTTTTGGGATGTAGATCTAGTAGTGGCACTGCCAGGTCAAAGGGTATACATATTTTATAGCCCTTTATGCATAGTCTTAAATTGCTCTACAGAATGGTTGAAACATTGGAACATGAAGTTCACAACTCCAACAACAATGCTTTAATGTCTCATTTTTCCCACATCCCTTTCATTATTTATCACTTACCTTTTGTGTCCTATTAAACAATGTAATAGGTATGAGGTAGCACCTCAGAGTTGTTTTAATTTGCATTTCACCAATCTATAGTGAGTAATATTTTTTCATATTTCTATAGATAACTGATTACTTCATCTGAAGATGAATCGTATCTTTTGATAATTTATCAATTGAGGAATGGCTCTTATTTTTATAAATTCGATTGAGTTTTCTATATGTTTAAGAAATGAGACTTTTATCAGAGAAACTTGCTTCAAATATTTTTTTCATAATATTCAAACTTTCTTAGAGGACTTTGTATAGACTTGGAGGATCACAGGTTTAAAGTTAGAAAGGACCTCAGGGGCCATCAAATCCAACTCCTCAATCTACAGATTAAGAAACTGAGTTCCAAAGAGGCTAAAGGAATTAATTACCCTGGGCCACATAGCTACCAAGTACATGAGAAAGCATTTAAATCCAGATTTTCCTGACTCCAAGTCCAGTGTTCTATCTACTATGCTATGCTACTTCACTCGGTAGGTAATGGAAAAATCACTGAATTTGAAGTCAAAAGACACAAGTTAAAATCCTAGTTCTACGACCTACTACTTAGAGTAAATCACATAACCTCTCAGAGTCCTTAATATACTTCTGCTATGGTCTCAACAATCAGAGATCCTAAGCTACTGGGTGGGCCAAAAGATACTAGAGAGTCTCAAAAAAGGAATTTTCACTAAAGCATACCCAACAAGTGGCAGCTGTGTGGTACTGTGGATAGAATGCTGACCCTGGAGTCAGCAAGTCTCATCTTTGTGAGTTCAAATCCAGCCTCAGATACCTACTAGCTGTGTGACCCAGGGCAGGTCACTTAACCCAGTTTGCCTGTTTCCTCATCTATAAAATGTGCTGGGAAAGGAAATGGTAAACCATTCCAGTATCTTTGCCAAGAAAATCCCATATGGGGTCACAAAGAACAGGACATGACTGAAATAACTCAACAACAGTAGAAATATCCAATAAGGTGTAATTCCACTTCTTTTTGAAAGATATTCCAGTGAGGGGGACACATCATGTTCTAAGGCAATATACTCCAGTTTGGAGCAGCTCTAATTGTTAGGAAGATTTTGTTTCTTTGCAACTTCCATCCATCATTCTTGGTTCCACCCTCTGTGGCCAAATGAAATGAGTCTAATCTTTCTTCCTGACGACAACCCTTAAGATACTTGAAGAGAGCTATCATGTCCATCCCTCCTTCCTTCGTCCCCAAGTCTTTTCTTCTCCATTTCCTTCCATTTATCCTCTAGTGTTGTGGACTCTCCACCATCTGGATTGGATTGCCCTCTTTTGCCTGCTCTCCAGCTCATCTATGTCTTCCATACGGTGTGCTGCTTATAATTGAATGCAGTGTTCTAGATGTGACCTGAATAGGAAGGATTGCACAGAGACTACGATCTTCTTATCCCTGGAAGTTACGCTTCTTTTCATGCATCCCAAGTGCATTAGCTCTTTTAGCTGCCATTTCATACCGCTGACTCATACTGAATGGACACTCTACTTAAAGCCCAGTCTTTTTCAGAAATATTACTGAGGAAAGATGCCTCCCCATTCTGTACTTGAGAGGCTGATGTTTTGGACCTGAGTATTAAGATTTTACGTTTATTGAATTGTACCTTACATATAGCCCAATGTTCTACAATGCCAAAAGCTAGCCTCCAATGTAGTTGTCCTTCCTCCTTGCTTTGAGCTATGTGAAATTAATGAGCATCAAATCCATATCTCTATCCAATAAAAATGTCACATAGCACTTACACTGATTGCATCCTGCAATCCTTTTCTGGATTCTGATCCTTTTCTGGAAACTTCTTATTAACAGAGTTATGCATTTGAAGCGAATCTACAGAATGAATTCCTAGAAATTGCCTGCATATGTAAGACTGTGATTTGCTGCAGAGTTACTCCTCTTCAGAAAGCCCAAGTGGTGGAGTTGGTTAAGACGCACAGAAAGGCAGTGACTTTGGCCATAGGAGATGGAGCCAATGACATCAGCATGATAAAAAGTAAGAGGTGACAAAATAAAGAGCATATGTGTTGCTTATCCATCAAATGGTCCAATGGGAGATGTAGACTAAAAGAAACTTAATCATATATGGTAGAGAATGCTTGACTACAGGAGGTAGTAGTTAGAGAGAAGGCTTGTACTTGGGCAAACTTGGGATCAAGCCCAGCCTCTGACGCATACTGGTTCTGTGACGCTGAGAAAGTCATTCACCACTCAGTATTCAAGGTAACCTTGTTAGACTATAAATTGCAAAACAGTTTATGATATTTATTTGGTAGAGGTGGAGATTTCCTTACTATGGATCTCCCTTTGCTGATAGAAATACTTGGTCTGGACCAAAGAGTAAAAAATGTATATAATCAACCATTTCAGTTATTGTAATCATTATAATTAATCATGGGGTCTCTTTAAAAGTATCATAGCTACTATTAGGATTAGCCCATTTAAAACCTTTTGTCATTTTTTAATCTATGATTTCCGTTAGAGTGGGAACTCCTTCCATCAACACAGGTCTATACTTACCTATGATTCAGTCTTAGAGAGTTGCTCGAGGTATATAGAAACATATGTAATTTGCCTTGGGTGAGATGGCTTCTCGTGTCAGAGGTGGGATGCGAAACCAGGTCTTCTAGACTCAAAGACTCTAGAGCAGCATCCTCTCCATGATGGCACATTGCTTCAAGTACGACAGCTACAGTTTTTATGGTTATGAGAAGATTGTCTGCCAAACTGACCGTGTATTACTTGTTTACGGACTCATTTCCAAAAGAGTTAAACCAGCAGTTTTGTTTTTTTTTTATTGTTCGGGCTTCATTTCTATCTTCTTCACTTTCCAGGTGCTCACATAGGAGTTGGCATCAGTGGCCAGGAAGGAATGCAGGCCGTTTTAGCCAGTGACTACTCCTTTGCGCAATTCAGATACCTCCAGCGGCTCCTCCTGGTTCATGGAAGGTGGTCCTATTTCCGCATGTGCAAATTCCTGTGCTATTTCTTCTACAAGAACTTTGCCTTCACCCTTGTGCACTTCTGGTTTGGCTTCTTTTGTGGTTTCTCAGCACAGGTTGGTAACGAGCATTTTCCTTTCTTTGACCAGATCCCTAAACTGAAGAAAAACCTTCCATGAGGCTCATTTCTAATTACTATGACCTGTTTTTAAACTTAAAAAAAGTTATGGATCTAACTATCACTAAAAATTATGTTAGGTGCTTATGTTAGGTGCTGAGTGAAAATGACAGTAAATTTTCTGAAAGATGATTAACCATTGATAAATACTGAGCATAAGAGGAATGTGTGTTAAACTTAATTATTAGTTATATTGCCTAAAGAATCTTAACATTACGGGATCTTCACACTGGAAGGGAATATGAAGATCATGTAGTGCAACCACGTTCTACAGAGAAGGAAACTGAGGCCCAAAAGGAAAAAAGGAGTGGGCCAGGGGACACACAGTGAATTTTAGGCACTTAAGTGACGACTACAGTGTGCCTCTTCTTTCTTATTAATCACTTATTTGCCTACTTTGGTGAGAGGAAAATTTGAGGTTTGAACTATATAGTCTGAATACCACTAACACAGAAACAATCTGAATTCTTTCCAGCAGAACGATATCTAAGAGCAATTTTATTGCTGATTTCCCTGAAAGCAAGAACGTTTGGAATTGGGGCTCAGTCATTAAAACGCTGCCATCGATATTATTCTTGATACATTTTCTGGTCATTTCTATACCAGGCTTTCTCCATTCAGGTTATCATTTCCACCTTCTCACTGCTTCTCTCACCTTGATGGTTCCCTTGTCCATTGGATCTTTGGACTGTGACCCTAGAATTACTTAGCTTTTGTCTTTAATGTTTATTAAGTTCCTACTGTGTGTCTCAGGCTCTGTGCTAAGTGCTAGGGATGCAAAGAAAGGCAAAAAACAATCCCTGTTCTCAAGGTACTCATAGTCTAATATAGCAAACAATACGCAAACAACTATATGCAGATATTCTCTCTGGTATGCATACATACGTATACATATATACACATTCCTATATATATTGTGCATACGTATGTTCATCCTTCGTTGCCCAAGAAGACCATGCCATCAGAGGAATAATGACATGACTTGCACTTGACTTTGTTTTGAGTGAGGGAGGGCTGTGCAGGTCATCAGCCTCACTTTTCCTCCAGAGCCATCTGAATCCAGTGACCAGACATTCACCAGGATGACTGAAGATGACCCAGGATGAGGCAGTTGGGGTTAAGTGACTTGTCCAAGGTCACACAGCTAGTGAGGGTCAAGTGTCTGAGGTGAGATTTGTACTCAGGTTCTCCTAACTCCTGCACTGGTGCTCTATCCACTGCACCACCTAGCTGCCCCATTGTGCATATATAGATATGTATGTGTGTGTGTGTGTGTGTGTGTGTGTGTGTGTGTGTGTGTGTGTGTGTGTATTTCTTTATTTATGAATTGTGGCCAGGGAAAGACTTCCTGATCTAGGAGAGACTTGAGCTAAGACTTAAGGGAAGCCAGTCCTTAACCTCACTTCCCACTATTTTTCATACCATGCCTTCAGGCATATATAGATCCTCCCCATCCCTTTCCAGTTATCTTTTATGTGTTCTCTTTCCCCATTAGAATATAAGCTCCTTGAGAGGAGGGACAATCTTTCAAACTTGTATTTCTATCTCCAGTGCTTAGCATAGTGCTTGGTACACAGTAAACTTTTAATAAATTACTTATCTGTCTGTCTATCTAGGCTGATGACTTTGTAAAGCTCTGGTTCATTTAAATTCATGTCACCTATAAGTCAAGATATCACACTTATGATGTCATCAGCCCTCTTTGAGAACAAAGGTCAGACAGAAGCAACAGTAATCTATCCATCTATCTATCTATCTATCTATCACTTAAGAACAGTAGTCATATTACCTTTAAAAATTGAACAGTGGCTAATGTCTACATCAAGAAAGAATGATTAGAAAGTTCATGAATCACTGATCATTGTAAAGAATAAAAACATGTTAGCTTAAGTAAGAGATGCCATATTATGGCTACAGGTATCAGTACAGGAGAAATTTGATTCTGGTTTCTTGCTGTGAAATATAAGGCCTGAAATTCAAACATATCATTGAAATTAGAACAAAAATACACAGTAAAACCTTTTTCTGGATGTCAATATTAATTTTCTCATGATAAACAAAACCAGAAGACAAAAGGAAGTTGCAATTAAATGGAAGGATGGCTCATTACTTTTCCTTAGTGAAGCAAACAAGGGAGCTGGGGGAGTTAGTTTCGTCATATACCCGAAGTCAGTGAGAAATGCCATTTTCATAGGATGCTTGATCATCGTGTCTTTCAGTGCATAAGTTAATGTATCAGCAACTGTTGAAGATGAAGAGGAAGCCTAAGTTTCTAAAATCATCCATCCCAGTCAACATCTATTTTAATACTTGGTGATTTTAGTGCAAAGGAAGTCACAGAGGAGGATGGTGAAAAATATACTGGAAAATATGACTCAGATTTGAGGCATAAGATGTCAAAGACATGTAAGATACTCAAAAGCTTTATGCTTATACATTATATCATTGTTACTTTCTTCCAGAAGAGTTGAAATGCATTAGATATAGTGAGAGTTGAACCCAATTAAGCTTACCATATAAGTAGATATGAAAAAAACTAGTTACTAATGAAGGATATATATCAGAATCAATTTTTAGATGTTTTGGTTTAGACCATCAACTAGTTAAATCAAAGGTCAACATCAACATGAAATTGAAAGAAACAAAAAATGTAAGCTATAACAGCTTTATTCTAACTTATTTATATGAGCAATGGATACTAAAAAAGTGGAAATTAAAAAAAAAGTCAAAGATGATCACCATCTTGTACAAAGTCTTAACTTACGTAAAGGTGCGCAAAGGTTCTTCTTTAGCCAGCAAATCATTGATCTTTGTGCCAAAGACAGAGACATGGCAACCAAGGGCATTACCAATGTAGAAGACAGACTTGTTTGTAAAAGACTATAGAGGAGGAAGATTATAAGCATCACCTCCAAATTAAAATATGAAAAGCAGTAGAAATGAAAAGCTTGACATGAGACTGAATTAAGCCATATTATCTTAAGAAAACTGAAAAATAAAACTCTCTAGTGTTAGTTTCCTGTACTGATGATAGGAAAATACTAAGTGGAAAATGGAACAATGTTTTAGATGATCTAAGTAAATATGAGAGGCCTCATAATATAGAGAATAAAGAACTGGCCTTTGAGTCAGGAAAACCCAAGTTCAAGATGAACCTTTGCAGTATATTAGATGTGTTACCAGATTACTAAACAACTCTCTAAGACTTTGTATTGTGGAGAAGGTGGCAGTCTGCATTGGTAGAGGAAGTTCTCCAAGTCATCTCTCTCTCTCTCTCTCTCTCTCTCTCTCTCTCTCTCTCTATATATATATATATATATATATATATATATATATATATATATATATATATGTAGTGATAGGTTCTTCACAGTTATTTACATGCTTTATCCTATTGGTTTTTGCCACAATCCTATGAGATGGATCATAGATGGCACCTTGGAAATCATCTAGTCCATTTCTTTTATTTTACGATGTAGGAGCTGAGTCCTGGCCAGGCATTGAGGAAAGTCTCACAAATAGGAAATGTCAGGAGCAGACTTAGGACCCCAGTCTTCTGACTCCAGAGTTATCAGACTTTCTATACTATGCAATCATTACTCTTACTTTACAGATGAGAAAAATGAGGCTCAGAGAAATTAAGTGGTTGGCCCAGGGTCATACAGAGAGTTTCTAAAGTGGGATTAAAGCCCTGGTCTTGACTATTCTGTCACATTTCCTCTTGGGTACAATGAAGGGACCAGTGTTGAGCACAATTAGCCTGCTGTTGAGTCATTTCCAATTCTTTGTGACCCCATTTGGGTTTTCTGGGCAAAGATCCTAGAGTGATTTGCCATTTCCTTATCCAACCCCTTTTACAGTTGGGAAACTGAGGCAAACAGGGACTTGACTGGGTTACATGGCTAGTAAGTGTTGAGGCTACATTTGAACTCAGGAAGATGAGTCTTCTTGATTCCAAACGAAGTGCTATATCTAGTGTGCCATCTAACTGCCCAGTCTGTAGCATATTGCAAAAGATGACCTGCATTCAAGAAATGGGATCAAGGGAACTTATGACCAGATAGGGAAGTAGGGAACCATGTGGTGAGAAGGAAGGCTAACAGAAAGACCTAGTCCTCCACTAGTTTTAAGGTAACACAAAGAACCTAGAAGAAGACTTTTAGCATGGTGGATCCATAGGAGAATAATGGTAAACATCACGAAGGAAGAGAATTAAGGAGGTGTTGCCCCATATACCTACTAAGTAAAGACTCTCATTGATGAGATCAGAGATCCACTCTAGGACTGAAAGTCATGGAACTTATATGATAATCTCAATGAAACCACAGGATAATACTTTAAAGCAACCATCAGCCTGGACAAAGAGAAGTGTAAATAATGCAGGTTAAGTATTTTTCTGATCTGTCTTCTCTGCTGTGGACATTTACTTGTGTTTGAGTTTTATTTAAGATGTTGCTATCAATGATACACATTTTTTTCTCTTAGAACTAGAAGGAACCTTAGGTATCATCTAGTTCAAATTCTTCATTTTACACTTGAGGAAACTGAGACTCAGATTAAATGATTGAAGTCACACAAGCAGTAAACCAGGGAGCCAGACTCGGAGACGATGTCCTCTGACTCCAAATTCGGTGATCTTTCCATTGGACCTATGTGCTTCTCTGATCTAGGAGTGTGTAAGCAAATATTTAATGATAGACTTAAAAAAAGTTAAGTTAAAAATGTTAACTTCATCATTAGCATGAGATCTAGATACTCCACAAAATGATGCATCAAGTCCTGTCGTGTAGCAATTGCTGATTTCCCGGGTATATACGCTCACAATTAAAAGAGCTGACTGCAGTCCACCCCTGGTTTTTGTTATATGCCAGAAAAATGGCACTTGTTAATTTTTAGTAAATTGAATTATATTTTAAATGTACTAAGGGAACTTGATATTCAAAAGAATCCTTTGGGAAGACCTTTTATCAGGAAAATAATAACCCTCTAGGTCATCTGCTTTATAAGGTCTGGAGGCTTTTGTATATTGAGTGTTCTTAAAATGAGGCAGGCCTACATTTCCTTGACCTTTTCCCTTTAAAACCAAAGTAATCTGGAGAAAAGAAATTAATGGATTGCACCCATATTAGTGCCTTCTCCTTACTGACAATAGGGCAGCTAGGTGCTGGAGTGGATAGAGTGCTAAATCGGGAGTAAGGAAGATGAGTCTTCATGAGTTCAAATCTGGTTTCAGAAATTTACTCTGTGACCCTGGGCAAGTCATTTAACCCTGTTTGACTCAGTTTCCTCATCTGTAAAATGATCTGGTGAAGGAAATCACAAACCACTTCAGAATCTCTGCTAAGAAAACCCCAAAAGGGGTCACAAAGAGTCAAGCATGACTGAGGAATGACTAAATAAAAACATTATTGGCAATAGAACTCTTTTCAAGATAGAGAAAAGAGAGATAAAGCTTGTTTTTGATTCTGGGTGACTCGAATTAATTCTGTTGATTTTTAACAAATTTGCAATCAGGGTCTCCTTTATGAGAGTGTAGGAAAGGAGAGAAATGGTACATCTGCTTGCTCACAAGTTCCAAGTTATACTTCTGTCTTTTAACACGAGCAAGTGTCGGGGTTTGGATCCCTTAATTTATAACCATTCAAGTCCTGTTTATTGAGGGGTTTTTCTGAAATTCCCATCTCATGCTGCTGGTTTGGGGCACAGGAGGTTTTTATATTGCACAGTGGTGGGGCAGCAAATGAACCTGGAACGTCACTGTTGACTGGCAGAGGTGCAGGCTGACCCCTCCTAGTGCCAGCCCCACCCCCATTTTCTATGTGGGCATGAATTTCTGATGTGATGTTAATGATTTACACATGGTGTGATATGACACAGAAAGCCAAGCCTACCGTGAGTAGGGCCATCTCCAAACAAAACTGCAAATGAGAATTGTCAGCCTGAGAGCAAGCAGGGAATGTGAGATCATCTCGTCTCATGCTCTTGTTTAACAGATGTGGCAACTGAGGCCCAGAGAGGTTAGTGATTTGTACCACATCACACTATAGCAAAGCCTCCAAATCTGGAGCTTGGTCTGTTTCCCCAAGCTATTTGTCATTCATTTGGTCTTTCAATGACTTTCCATCTCCTTCTTGTGTACCAATGTGTCTATTCCACCCCTTTCAGGGATCTGATGAAATAATTTATACTGAGGTGTTAGTGATTCTCAGAGGTATTTGTGTTTTTTTAAAATCTTATTTCTATCTATATATTTTGTTTTTACATCACATTATTTTCTGCATACATCCCTCCTCTGCCCTTCCCAGAAAACTATCCCTCATAAATAAAGATTTTTTTAAAGAAAAAAAAGCCATTCAACAAAACCAACTGGTGGTAAGTCTATGTCTGATATCATACACAATATGATACTCTTATGGTCCCTAGCTTCCGCACATAAGGGAGGGAGGTCCTTTTTCTCAGCTCTTCTGGGATCTTAACTCTTCATGGTCATTATAATTTTATAGCAGTCATTTTCTTTTATTATCTTATTGTTTTCATTTTACTTTGTCTTTTTTTAAAATTAGTTCTGCTTTGTTTACTCTGTGCATTTTAAAAGAATACCCCTAGAGGGGATAATGCTTAAATGAAAGAAATCAATCTGTAAAGGTGGAACTTAGGTAGGAGAGTCTAAGAGGTTTTCACCTCTCTGAATGATGTAGAAGTTTTGTGGCTGATATATGGCCATAGAGGGTGGACATGGTGCTTAGAAGACAGGTCTCTGAATTCTCTACCTTCCTCTGATGACCTTGTACTTTCTCAGAAGTCTAAGTACAAAGAATATTCTTGTGAAAGTCATAGTTTTTATCCCTAGATGAACCATTGGCCTTGATTTCTTGTTTCTTTCCCTATCCTTGTGAAGAGGGCTGTGTAATCTAAAGGGTAGCATCAGGACCACTTTTACCTCTTTCCCATGAGCCTAGGGCTAGCTCTAGTTCTTCTAGGTCCCTTCTTGGTCTTTTGTTGTTGAGTCAGTTCTGACTTTTTGTGACCTCATTTGGAGTTTTCTTGGCAAAGACACTGGAGTGGTTTGCCATTTCCTTCTTCTGCTCATTTTATAGATGAGGAAACTGAGGGAAGCAAGATTAAGCAATTTCCACAGTTCACACAGCTAATAAATGTCTGAGGCCAGTTTTGAACTCCTGAAGATGAGACTTTCTTACTCCAGGCCCAGCACCCTGCCCACTGCACCACCTGACTGAGCTCTTTTGACATTCTAAAACCAAAATTGTCTCCCAATCTTAAAGGTATTTCCCAATCTGAAGGTTTTATAATCCCTTCACTTTTCCACCATTGTATTTCATTGGGGGCTCTCTAACTGTATCTTTGCATGTTATTTATAATACTTAGGACCACAGTAGATTAGAGTGAGTGGGGTGGGAGATGGGGCTCATATGTGAGTAGCAGAGATAGTGTGGGCAGAAACTTCAGAAATTCCCACCTATGTAATTGGTATCCCCTGTTTCTTAATGGTTTTGTATAATTGCATATACACTGACCCATTTTAAAAAAAAACCAAACCCTCAGGGAAGTGAGTGGATATCTTTAAAATTGCAAAAATAAAAGAAGTATTTATTTCAAAAGATAAGATGGTTTTCTTTAACTTGTCACTAACGTAATCCCCCTCTAATAGATCCATGGGATCACTAGAACATATGTTCTGAGTGCTGGGCTATTTGCATAAAGTATTTTGAACACAAGTCGGCTATAACCTAATGGCTCACAATTGAATAATCGTGAAGTTTTTATCCAGTTTGTACTAATTCATAGCATGATTTGTTAAAAATTGGATTACTACTTAGAACCAAAAAGAACCAACCTCTCTTTTTAATTCAGTGATTATTTATTGAGAGGCAGCAGAGCATGATGGATAGAGGATAACCTCAGGGCCAGGAAGACTTCACTGTAATCTTACTTCCATCCGCATTCTGGGTTAGCCACCAGTATAGGAAACTACGCTATATAAATTCCTCCATCAAGGTATTGGCAACTCATCTTTAACTTATCAGAGTGGTTCTCAGAAATTTGGGTCTCAAGATTCCTTTACAGTCTCAAAAATTATTGAGGAACACCTTACCCCCAAAATACTTTTGCTTATGTGCAATATCTACTGATTTATATTAATTACATAAATAAAAATATAAATATATAATAAATATATATTATATAAACTATGTAATAAAAATACATAAAATATAATTTTATAAATTAAATAATTTTGGATATGAAAATAGTTTTGATCTTGAGAACTGGCCATTGAGGATGGAGACCCTCTCCCCTTCTCAAGGCCACAGTCTGAGAAGTGCTGATTATAGTTCTAATGCATTGCCCATTGGGTGCACTGAGGCATTAAGTGACTTTCTTTTTTTTAAATTAATTTATTTTTAAGTGACTTTCTCAAGGTCAGATAGCTAGCATGTGTCATAGGAAGGCTTTGAATCCAGGTCTCCTTATCTCTGAGGGCAGAACCATTATGCCACAGAACCTCAAGGAGCATGTGGTCTAGTTTTTACTTGAAGCAAGCATTCCTTCATATTCTTGTGGTGGTTTATATTCACACAGAATTTATTCGATTACAAAATACTTTTCTCCCAGTTCAGTAAAATAGGTAACATGGATATTTCCCACATTGACAGAGAAGTGACTTGCCCAGTGTCCCCACAGCTGATTGTCTAACCAGATGTCTTTTCTACACATCAATGGATCTAGATTATCTCAGGACATAAATAATATGTAAAGCTATCAAAACACTGACAGTTGGAGGACTGAATCCTGCTCTGGCTAAGCTTCCCTATTAAGTGAAATAAAGGTCTTTGTGGCATCACAAAATGTAAATGTGGTAGGTGCTATCACCACCTTGTGAAGGGCATAAGAAAGAAGGATTAAGGGATGTTTCCTTGGCTAGAATGGTAGCCAAGGAAATCTTTTACTTTTTTTTATCAGATTGGGAAATTTTTAAAATTTAGGGCATTGTTACCTATTTTTCGGGAGCAACAATGAGGATATCATGGTCCACATCCTTAGAATGGATATACCTCTTTTGTTGGGTCTGGAACAACAGTGAGCAGTAACTTTGTCCCATGGACTGAATAGGAGGGGACAGCAAGGCAACTGTATCAATAATAAAAAATCATGGTCATGGGATAATAAATATCATAGACTTAAAGGTGAAGGACTCTTAGGGTCACCTGAAGTAACCTATGGCACGTTGGTATCAGAGTTACCTGGATTGTGGAAATACAGCTGCATTCTCCTCTCTGCTGCCCCATGAGGTGCTCTTTACATCTAACACTCCATCTCTTATCTCCATACCTTTGCATCAGTTGTTTCCCTTGCCTGGAATGCCTTCCCTACTTAGTTTCACCACATACAATCCCTTTCTTCTCAGAAGTAGCTCATGAACTTACTTTTACATGAAGTCTTCCTTTATGTCCCCTAATGCCAGTGCCCTCCCTTCCAAACTTACAGGTATATGTACTGGTTGTCTTGCCTCTTAGAATGTAAACTCCTTGCAAGTAGGGATTATCAAGGGACCTGGCACCTAAATAGGCATTTAATAAATATTTTTTAATTAACTGATGTGGACTATTAGTAATAGAGAAAGAAATTGAGTGGAGATGCAAGCTGCTCTTGTAAACTATTCACTTGCAGTGACTTTAAGGAGTTCAAGAATCACAGAGTAACATAATCTTAAAGGTGGAAGGAACCTTAGTGGCCCTTTAGTCCAACTTATACCCTAAAGAAATCCCTTCTATGACATACCTGATGATCTCCATGTGCCTTCCACTGTTCTGTGACTAATTCACCAATTGGTTTTTGGGGTTACAGTGTTCTAGTATGCGTAATCAAACAGCATCACCAGGAACACATTTGAGACCCAGCTCAGATATTAATGTCTTGACCCTGCAATTAATGTAAGCCTGTTCCCATTCCATTTTGATAACATTTCTACCCACCTAACTATGAAATGGGAACCTGGGAGCTCCAAATGAGACACAGGACATCTTGGACTACCCATTATTCTTTTACATTGATAGTGGGAGGATCCTGCTCTGGCTAAGCTTCTCTGTTAAGAGGAAGTAAAGGTCCTTGTGACCTCACAGAATATTATGAAATAAGTAAAGATAACAGTGGGGGTTGGTTTTGATATAAAAAGTGAGGTAGACAAATTATAAGTTGATTATAACCTAATTTTCATAGACTCCTACCCCAGTGCCTCATTGCAGCATTTTCAGTGGCTATTCCAGGTGAGGCACAATCTCTGATACCCAGTTTGATTTTTTTTAATTAAAGGGGCCATCCCTTGACTCACTTCTTAAAAAGGTTTATTCACTGAATGAGCATTATCTCACTCAAAGTAAGACCTGGGAAGACCTTACCCTAAAAGGGCCAGGGTCTCCCAATGCATCCTGGGCCATCTCCATTCGTTCTGATCAATATCTGGCCATTGGACCTAACTGGCTCCAGAGGAGAAAGTGAGGCTGGTGACCTTGCACAACCCTCTCTCACTCAAATCAAAGTCAACTGCAAGTCTTGTCATCATCTCCCTGATGTCATGGTCCTCTTCGAGGATGTAGGACAAACATCGCCAATAGTAACAACCTGTGAGGTTCTACCAAGCTGAAACTCTTGTCACTGCGGGACAAGCTTAGCTAAGTTCAGAGACGTCTGTCACCAGAAGATTAGCTACAGGTTGAAAAATGTTTTCACCCACACTAAGTCACAAAACCATCTACTAAAGGTGAAGAGACTTTGCTATTAATTTGTTGGATGAAATGATCTAAATGATGGAATTGTAAATCTTTGAAGATTAAATATTCCATTGAATTGTAAGCTCCTTGAGAGGAAGGGGTGCTTTTTTTTGCATCACCAGCACTTAGCCCAGTGTCTGGCATATAGTATATGTTGGATAAATGCTTGTTGACTTGACTTGACTACAGATATAATAACATAGGTGACCTGAGGATTTGGCCTTATTGTTTTCAAAGGATTATCATGTCTGTAGGAGACTATTTGGTTGACTGTTCCTCTTCCTAAGCATGTCTTTTCCATTAGAGATCGACACCTCTCCAAACTGTAGCATGTGTATGTGGTCAGATGATTTAATTATTTCACTTCTTCATAATTCTTCCAACACTTTGTCTGGATCTACATAAGACAAGTATTTACAGATGTCTTACCCCAAATGTTTTATTGCTGCTATGTTACTTCTCTACATGGACTGGTGGATTGACTGATAGTAAATTAGGAAGTTTTTGTCTCCTCAAGACAGCTGAAACATACATTTGTAAAGGAAAGTAGAGGGGAGAAAAGGAAAGCTTGTTTGGGCATTGTCTGTAGGCATTTGTTTATTCCTTCTCAAATATTCTCTTGTTATTCTGTATGTGTAGTCTATTTAGGAGCTTAAACATTGGAAAATGGTAAATAGATATCATGAAAATTAAAAGATATTTTCCAATGATCTGCCAAACTTTTAGATGATCATTTAACCAAATGGTGCCAGAGCATCGGTCTGGAGTTAGAGAGGGGATTTAGTTATCCCTAAATGATTTCAACCTATTTGGCAGTTGCCTGAATCTGAAATTTTGTGAAATATTTTTAAATTCTTAGATTCTGTTACAATTATGGAATATTAGAACTGGAAGCAAGCTTAGAGATCATCAATTGCAGTGCTCTCATTTTACAGGTGAGGGCTTTTTCAGTCCTAGAGGCTTATCTTGGTTAACTTCTTGTGACTGGTTCAAGGTCACATAGCTAATGAATATCAGAAATAGAAACAGAAGGGAGGCTACTCGACTTCTTTCCAATCCAAGACTTCTTCTATAGTACCTCATTAAAGGATGGTCTATGGGGGTGGAGGGCAAGCATGGTATAAAAGAAAGTTCACGGATGCTGTAAACAGACAACCTGGGTTCCCATCCTAACTGAGATTTATCTTTATGACCTTTGGCAAGCCACTTAATTTCTCTGGGCCTCAGTTTCCTCAAGTGCAAAACTGGACTAGATAGTTCCCCTTGAGGTCCCTTCTGTAGCTCTATATTCCTACCATTCCATGTTTCTCTCGTATTTAAAGTCATATGACATGGATTGTAACTCTTGCTAAATAATCTATTCTGGACAAGAGTAATAGTGTCTTTGACTTTAGGCATTTTCATCTTATGAAAACTGGTTCTTTGCTTTTGTTTTCTAGGTTCCCAAAAATGTATGCCTCTATATTAGCAGACCAATGTAGAGAATGTGTTTTGCATTTATTAAAATATGTTTAGTACTTTGCCGTTAGTGGGAAGTCCACACCCGACCACCCCAGTTAAATGAATACAAGTCCCTTTGGGGTCATTTGAGTCACTTGCCCCACCTCTCCCCTGTCATGTAAGTGTAATATGACAGCTGTGGCACTTGCCACAAAAATTATCAAGGAGTAATGGCTGGGCTTTGTTCATGGAAAGAGGAAGAAGTTGGATGGTTGGCAGAGGTTCCATTGTCCCTTCTCTGCTCACCAGATGGTGGAAGAAGTAGAATGAAGAAGGATGGGAAAGCAAAGGTCTAGGGGTGAGCATAGGCCCTGCAATGATCGGTTCTCCCTCATTGACCTCCTGCTTTCTATCACTGAACCCTGGTTTGAAACGGACTGGAGTGGAAAACCTTTTGGTTGCCTTTCTTTATTGTTATCTCTCACTAGGAAAATACAGGAGAAGGAAGAGAAAAGAGTGAATGGGGAAAAACACTTGGAAGAGAAAAGTGGTCTTTGATGAAGGACATTTTTGTAGTAACATTTTCTTTCTTTTTTTCCCACATTTTCTTTCTAGTGAAAGTAAATTGGTTTTATTAGTTCCGGAAAACATAGTAATATGCTCAGTAACTAGGCTTTTGAGTGTAGTTACTAGAGCTCTACTTTTTAGAGCATTACTTTCTTCCTATCCAGTTAATGAATGTCTTATCCTCTTTATGAATTTTCATCATAATTCCCTTTTTTCCTACCTTCTGCCATACCTCCACCAAGTTTCTTCAGTGTTGAAAGTCCTGTAACAAAATGGAACTCATGAAGTTTGTAGTAAGGAAAACTGCAAGCTCTAGAAGATTGGGAAATAATAAGCATCTGTTTAGAGGCCCTCCTTGGATAGTCTCAGCTCCAATTCTCAGTCACATTTGCTGTCTGATCCTGAGATGAACAAGTCTTACACATGCAATCCGAGAACTGAGCACATTGGAGTTGGAACTCTGTGGCTGGAGCCTCAGAATGTCAAGGGATATCGAATAATTCTATGAGTACTCCTTTCTTTTGTTTCCTAGCTTTAGTTGCTTTTTCTCAAGTGAGCTTATTATTGGAATAGCCATTTGGCAGAGTCCATCACAGAACAATAGACCAAACCTACAAAAACCCACTATGATTCATAAACACCTACAGTAAATATTTCTCTCGTGTGCCTCTCAACAAATTGCTTTGAGGTAACCCACATTGCTGCTGAAAAACATTGGAACGAGTGTAAACAGAATGTGCTTTAAAAAAAAAGACACACAATGTTGACTTTAAAAAGAGCAGTTTAATTACTTAACGAAGTGGCATGTGGTATTTCTTTACTACCTTGGACTGCCTCTCCAGTCCTGTTGAATTTGAACACTGGCCATTGTTCTTTGATGCTGGGCTCCAGAACATCCCAGCCAAGAGCCTGGCCTTGTAGGTGGGCTGCTGCAGATGTGAATTCCTGAAATGTGCTTGTGAGATTGTGGCATGCAAGCCTCTGTGATGGTCCTTGGAGTGGGGTTGCTGTTTCCTGAAGGCAAGGCAACTAGAAGAACTCAGCTGGATGGTGATACATTATGGGCTAGGGACATTTGATTTCCAGTAATTGACTTGTGTGTGGGGCATCTTTTTGTAGATACTCTTTACTTTGGAGGTATAAAGGGGGAAAGGAGAAGAATTCACAGAAGACTTTCTGTTGTGCATTCTTGCAGAACAGAGTCAGAGGGGATCCAGGATGAATGACTTACAGGTCTAGCTAGTTTAGAATCATGAAGTCATTTCATGTTAAAGCTAGATGGAATCTTTAGAGATCATTTAGTATGACACTACCCCCCCCCCTCCATTTTATAGATGTGGATACTTGTTAACAGAGAGGCAGTAATGGATAGAACACTGGATTTTCAGGGAAATATAGATTCAGATCCTTCTTGTGTGACCTGGGCAAATAACTTACCCTTTATCCCTCAGTTTCTTCCTCTATAAAATGAATGGGTTGGATTGAATGGCCTCTAAGGTCCCTATTATCTCTGACTCTATGATCCTTTATATGTATCTAAAGGAAGTATAATCTATGATGCAAGGCTATAGAGCTAGTTGCTGGTAGGGGTTGGGATTAGAACCCGAGACTCCTGACTCTTACTCTAATGTTCTTTCCAGTACAACATGCAAGGTTGCCACAACTTTTGATTAAGCTGAAAAATGGAAAATATAATGTCAACATGTTTTTGACTTCCCCACCCCTCTATTTTTTTCTTTTGTTTTGTTTAAAACATGGAATCAAAAATAGCAATGTCTGGGGAAAGCTATTATGATCTGTGAAAAGGGAAGGAAATGTCCTACAGAGGATTGATGCCCTTGGGGTCTGTCAACTCCATAGTTTGGGCATTAAGAAAGCTCAGGCTTGGCTCTGCACAAGCAACCTTGTAGTATCTGGAAACCTGAGGCCAATTTCTGCCCTCAAACACTCCAACCACACTCCCATTGATGAGACAAAGTAAAATATAATCTGACCTCATGAGATTTCTAGCCAGATTTCCAGACCAGAGGGGTTTGGATAAATGTCAGATAAGTCTCTAGACTGAACCATGGATCCTTTTAAGGTGCACGTCTCATCCTGATGGATTGTTGCAGCCTCCCGTGATTCTGACGAAGTCCACTGTGGACTCTTGCTCACTATTTATGGGTTTGATTTATTTTAAAAGCACCCTGTGCCCTCAAGTTTCTTAATAAAGATGAGCTGTCCCCCCACAAGGATTGTGCCAAGAAATTGGTTGAGGCCTTATTTAGGAAATTTATGTACGAAACTATGCAACTACTGGCACTGTGTACTTCTGAAATGAGATTATCTGATGACAATTTATCATTGTCAATGAGATACAGGGCTGTACATGTGTGTGTGTGTGTGTGTGTGTGTGTGAGTGTGTGTGTGGGTGGGTGTTTTATCTTGCTCTGATATGGAAACAATTATCTTGTCAAGGCATAAAAACTTTGGTAATGTCAAACAATATAAGAAAAATCACAATGAAAAGTTTGGAAAGTGACATGAAATAGTGAGACTAACCTCAAGGCTTTGATGACTTCATTGATTTGGGTTACCTGTAATCCAGTCCCACCCTGGGCTCATTGATCTCCAGATCTCTTTACAGATGTGGTTTGTAGAAAGCCCAGGAAGAAGACAGCTCTCTGTTAAGCTCTGAACCATTCCTCCTGGATTTTGCTAGTGTATTACTGCTAATTACGCAAATAAATAACAGATGTGCTGTAGCTGAGCACCTCATCTTTATTCCAAAATGTGCTTTCCCTAAATGACACATGTTTCCTAAGGAAAAAAAAATTGTTGTGATATATCTTTCCTCGCACAAAACTAAGGATGCAGTGGACCTTACCCTGGCCGTAAAATTGACCCTGTCAAGTGGTATCAAGGGCCTCTGGGGAGAAACCAAACTACTTTTTATCTGTTTAGAAACCAGAGTAAATTAAATTTAAATGTATTTTTAAGTTGTTCAGTCATTTTTCAGTTGTACCTGACTCTTCATGATCCCATTTGGGATTTTCTTGGCAAAGATATTGGAGTGACTTGCCATTTTCTTCTCCAGTTCATTTTACAGATGAGGAAACTGAGGCAAACAGGGTTAAGTGATTTGCCCAGGGTCACACAGGTAGTAAGTATCTGAGACCATATTTGGACTCAGGAAGATGAGTCCTCCTGACCGTGGGCACTGCACTCTATCCACCATGCCACTATAATACAAACTAGCTATTATTATTTAGAAAGGATACTCATGCAGAGGAGGCTAATTTCATAGGAGGTAGTTATTAAAGTAGATTAGTTGTTTGTGAGAGAAGTACCAGAATAAGAATGAAGAAAACATTTTAAAACAGAAAATAAGTACAGGTAAACAGATGAAAAGAAACCTTTTTCAAATGGGAGAAAAAGAAAACCACAGTTTTCACAGCGACCAGCTGCATTATCCAGCTGCCTTGTTCAGCTCACTTGGGTCTCTTTCTTAGACCTGAGAAGGAGCAGGGATGAAGAATATGTACTTTCTGGAAATGCAAATGAGGGAGACTTGGCTCCTACAAGAAGGTCCTATAGGGAGAGATCTCTTACATTGTAGAAGAGAGACTGCAGAGGTTTTGACACCGCATAGAACGCTAAACCTCAAAACATGCTCTATGTACATACATTCTCGAAAGATTTTGACTCTTAAACAACTAAGAGTGAATTAATTCCATTCAAACCTTGGGCAGAGTGGGGAGACCAGTTTAATTTAAGCTTGATCGATGATATCTGAGGATTAGTGGTGAGAATATGTAATTGCATCAATTTAGTTTTTTTCCTTTAAATCTTATTCTTATGGTTCTTAAATACTTAGATAGATTCACGATCTCATCAGTAGACCATTCCCTTCACTGCTACTGATTGAAACTTATCCAGGTCTTCATATCCTACGCAATTCTCAACCATGTGTTTCTATAAGTCCTCAACAGAGGA
This sequence comes from Bettongia penicillata ogilbyi, assembly GCA_023548195.1. Classification (NCBI taxonomy): domain Eukaryota; kingdom Metazoa; phylum Chordata; class Mammalia; order Diprotodontia; family Potoroidae; genus Bettongia; species Bettongia penicillata. The sequence goes on along the minus strand of JAJHZJ010000455.1, from coordinate 2,962,600 downwards.
CCCACCCAAAATACTGGAGATGCCATTATATATTTTAAAATACTGGAGACCTCCCTCTGTTTCTTTTAATATCTCATGGGTCTATGGCAGTATTATAAATATGCCATTATATATTTTATATTACAAATATCAAAATTAACTAGAAAAGACATATGAAAAAAAGATGCTATCTGAATCCAGAGAAAGAATTGATAAATAGAAGGATGTATAGAATAATTTTATATACATATGTGTGTATATACATATATATAATGTGTGTATATATACATCATATATACATATATATCTATTTGTGTCTAATGGTAGCTATCTAGATTGGGATAGGGGAGGGGGAAAAAGGGAAAAAAGAAGTTTACATGATAACTTTATTGTATATTTAAAAGGAAAAACAAGTCATAGGTAGCAGATTTGTAGTTTCATGTGTAATTATTTTTTTTGTTATACTATATTATGGAAATGCTTGTTTTATTCCATAAATTAAAAGTAAAATAAATTTTTAAAAAATGTCATGGGTTCCTGACACTTTCTTGTATATCTCTCTTTCTTACCGTATGACTTGCCCACAGTGGCTCCTATGGAAATAGCAAAAAAGGATGTGATTCAGATAATGTTTAATGTTTAGAGACAGTTCAAGAAATATGTAATGCTTAGTTCCTTTTTCCCCTTTTTCTACCACCCTGTAACAACTGTTGCTTCCACCATATATGACATTTCCCCAGAGACATTCACTGACTGTCCTCCATTTCTAGAATTCTCTCCTCATCTTCACTTCCTGGTTTTCCTGGTATCCTTCAAGTCCCAGCTAAAATCCCACCTTCTATAGGAAGCCTTTGTTGATCTCCCATAATGCTACTAACCTTCCCTCTGTTAATTATCTCCAGTCTTTTATACAGCATATTAGTACATAGTTATTTGCATGTAGTCTTTCTCATTAGACTACGAGCTCCTTGAAAACAGGAACTGGTTTTTTTTGTCTTTCTTTGTATCTCCAGCATTTAACATTATGCCAGGCACATAGTAGGTACTTAATAAATATTTATTGACTGATATAGGACTAAGAATCACTTAGTATTTTTGTCTGTTACGAGGGTCTTTTCATTTTACAAATGTAATAGTGATATTGGTAAATATTAATGCTTAGCCTATTGAGTTTTATTTTTGCAAAAGATAACTGGGTTTAGCCCTTTTTTCTCAGTTAACTACACTTGTGGGGAGTCTAGTTATTTGGACCATGTGGTCATAACCTAGAAAGTACTATTCACTTATTAGTAGCTTATCTTAATCATAGGCAAAATAACAAGGAGAAAATAGCCTCTTGTGCCTGGCTTTGGAAACCCAGATGAAGGAGATTAGGGGTAACTGAGGCCCTTTCACCAAGATATTGCTCTTTGTTATTTCGGTAGACCTAAAAAGATTAACAAAAATCTCAGAAGTTTCAGCCACTAGGACTACCATCCTGCTCTAAGGCAAGTTGGGTCTTATGAAGGAAAATGCTCTCTTAGTTGGTCTAGAGAAATGACCTTAGGCGTAAGTAGAATAGATGTTTACTAATTGCTATGATTTCAGTGTTTTCTGGAAGATTTTACGCAACTGAAACACAAGTTTAGATTCAGTCAAAGGGTTGCACTTGAGGACCTACAGGACCACATGTGACCTTGAGGCATCTGCATTATACCATATCACCTAGCTGCATTAAGTAACAGTCTCTTTCCCTGGTAGAATAGTGCCTAGAGCACTGGGTCTGGTGTCAGTAAGACCTAAATTCAAGTTTGCCTTCAGACCCTTACTGACTATGTGACCCTGGGCAAGTCCCTAAATATCTGCCTCAGTTTCTTCAACTGTAAAATTGTAATAGGAATAGCACCTACCTCACAGTATTGTTGTGAGAATCAAGTGGGATAATATTTATAAAACACTGTTAAACAAAATAACACACAGTAGGCATTATATTCATATTCTTTCCCCCGTTTTGGTTCCCCTTCACAGATTGATTAGGCCAGTCCATTTAATTCTGAAGAAAACTATGACACATTCCAGTTGTCAAGGTGGGGCGATAATAAACTGAAAATACAGTTTTAAATGTGTAAGACTTCAGTTTAACTAGTTTCTCTCTTGTCTTTTCCATACTCCACTTTAGGAAAAATGCAATTCAATTAAATCCAAGAAATATTTAAGTGCCTATTATGTGCTAGACATTGGAGAAACAAGGATGAAATAAGCTAATCTCTGATCTCAAGTAGTTTATATTCTAAAATGGGAGCTGATGATGGAGAACATAATAATGACTCCCAATTACAATTCATCAGTGATGTGGAGAGACTAGTAGGGCAAAGTATAAAGAGTTGATTTGGACCCCAACAGCTTAGTTGGGCTCAAACCATAGTTCTCCACCTGCTACCTCCATGACCCTGGGCAAGTCAATTCCCCTCTATGATGTCAGTTTCCTCATACATAGCATGAGGTTGGCCTCTAAGGTCCCTTCCATATTTAGAATCTTCTGATCCTAGATAGCATTTAGAAGTTGACAGAGTACTTTCCTGGTGACTATTCTGTGAGAACTTGGTAGCGTATTATTCACTTCAGCTAGGTGAGTTTTCCTGTTTGGTAAAATGGAGCTAATAAGCCCTCCTTCTTTTACCTCATGGGTTTCTCATAAGGATCATTTTAAGCACTTTGTACAATAAAACTATTTTTGAGTTGTTGTGTTTAGGAAAGGGCTTTGTCCTTACATCAGAAGACCTAAATCTTGATCCTGTCACCTACTAACTGTGTAACCTTAGGCTATTCCTTTAAACTTTTTCTGCCTCAGTTTTATCATCTGTAAGATGGGAACAGAAACACGCTACCCAGTCTACCTCACAGAGTTCTGAAGAAAATAGTTTTAAATCCTTAAAATGCTATTGACATGTTGTTTTTGTCATGATTTGGTTATTTGCGTATTTCAGGTCCTGTTCTTATTTTAGGCTATGACCCGGGCACTTCCTCTAAGGGCTCATAGGGTAGGGGAAATAGTTGTCACTTTCATAAGCCAAGAGAGAGTAGAATCTGAAGATTTATGTAAACCCATTCTTGAACCATGAGTCAAAGAATCAGGCTCATTGTGAGTCACTGGCCAATTTGGGAGACCACATTTCGGAGGAAATTTCAGTTGTAATTTTGTCTGGGATACCATGTTTCTTTAGCACATGAGACAAACAATAGGTATCTTAACTGTATTTCTGTACTGAATGTTTCTTTTGCTTTTTAGACTGTTTACGATCAGTGGTTCATCACCCTCTTCAATATTGTTTATACGTCACTGCCTGTATTAGCCATGGGGATTTTTGACCAGGTATGAGTTTTCCTCTGCATTTCCATGGTTGTAATGATCCTGATCAATCTTTTTTTCTTTCTTCATATCACTCTAGGCACTCTGGCTATTTTGGTCGAAGAACAAACATAATCCTAACATGATAGGAAGCAGACATATTTTTCTAAGATACTCTTAGTCTCCAAGGGTCCCTAGATGAATATTTGCTTTTAGACTCAACTTTTCTGAGGGTCACAAGATGATGGAAAAATCCTAGAATTAAGCTGGAAAAGCATAGACAAACATCCAAAATCAAACTTGCCCGATCAGCCTAACTTAAGAATGTTCAGCCAGCTTAGTCTTCCTGCCAAAAGTGGAGTACATAGTATTATTCTCAACCAAGTTCTGGGGCCATGATTAGCCATGGTAGGGGAGTGGTCATAGGACAATAAATTTAGAGCTGGAAAGGACTTCAGAAATCACCTAATCCAACCCTCTCATTTTACAGATGAAGAAACAAAAATCCAGAGAGTTTGTATGATATTAAATGAGAGGATAAGGATTTGAATTCGTGTCTTTTGACTCCAAATTCAGTGCTTTCCCCTGTTTGTTTGAAAGAGGAGATGAAGGAGGCAAAGTCAAAATGGTGGATCCTTGGCACTCTTAGGGATTTGGAGGATATTTCCTGGAGAAAAAAAAAAAACAGTCTGTCTGCCTGTAAGGAAATGAAAGGCCAGTCAGAAGAATTTCTATGGTACAATTAGTATGTATTTATTAAAAATGATTTTTTTCAAACACATTTTTGAGGAGACCAGATTTTTTTGTCCAAGCTGTCGTTAGACCTGGTTGCTGGGCCCCATAATCTGGCCAGGAGCCAAGTGTTGCAAAACACAAATCTTCACATTATGAGCTCATTTCTCTCTTGGACTACTAGTGATTTGTGAACCATTTTCCAAAAATATTTTTAAAAGTTTATAGACTGTGTTTTGGGGAGAATCCTGTTGAAAATATAGGGAAGTGATGAAGAAAAGTTATGTGAATGAGTTAGTGTGGCCATTTCCATATTCCTCTCCTCTCCTTGGCATTTGAGAACAGCAGAGAGTTGAAGAATAACAGATCTGATTCTCAGAAAGATGCTGTTACTCAATTTGGGAAAATGTAAGAGCATTTACCTCATCGAGTCAAATACCTTTTACACTGACATCTTTTGTCCTTATCGGAGTTCTGCCCAGGAAATGAGTAAGTCAGCAACTCTTGCCTAAAGCACCAGCTGTGGTTGGAGGCTGTTTTAACTCTTTCAAATCACAACATCACCACAGGGAACTTAGAGATCACTGAATCCTACCTCTTCATTTTAAAGATGAGGAAACTGAGGCTCCAAGAGATTGTGACTTGCTCAGGACCACACGAAAAGTGTCTGAGGTAGATTTGAACTCAAATCTTCCTGACTCTCAGTCCCAGTCTAAGGTACAAAATAGAACTTAAGAACGGTAAGTTATTAGAATCACAGGTCAGAAAGGCTCTGGAAAGGTTATCTAGCCCAACCTGAAGTCTGGCTTCTCTCTGTAATTTCACTGATAACTGGTTATCCAACCTGGGGTTGAATATCACTTATTGTCAGGAGCTTCTACTGAACAGGGTCCTGAGAGAGAGGTGCATCTGAGAGTTTCCATGGTGACTTATTTCAGTAGTATTTCAGGCATCCCCAGAGAAACTGCAGACTAACTAGACTGGGTCTAGCTCAGGTGACGGTAAAGCAAGAGTGGCAACTTGAAAAGGTACTCAATATTCTGGGAAACATTGAGTGGAAGACAGTGTCCTAAGTATTCTATTAATTCAAAGACTAATAAAATAATTTCTTGTTCAACAGGACGTGAGTGAACAGAACAGCATGGAGTACCCCAGCCTCTATGGACCTGGGCAATTGAATCTACTTTTCAACAAGCGTAAATTTTTCATCTGCACTGCACATGGAGTGTACACTTCCTTCACTCTTTTCTTCATCCCGTATGGTGTATTTTATAATTTAGCTGGTGAAGATGGAAAGCACATTACTGACTACCAGTCCTTTGCTGTCACCATCGCTACATCTTTAGTCATTGTTGTCAGTGTGCAGGTAACTCCAGTGCTTGTTTTAACAGAGGGGAAAACCAAGACACTGAAACTTTATATATTTAAATCTTTACAGATATTTTAGTCCTGGAATGTTTGTTCTTCTGTGTGAGAAAAAAATATTTCAAGAAAAGATCTAATAGACTTGGGGTTTCTTAGCTATAATTTTGAAGATGAGGGAAAAAAACTATCTTAAGAAACACTCTAGTGAATTTTTTAGCTATGATTTTGAATATGAAAAGCATTAAGAAAAAGCCAACTTACAGTGACTCACAAACTAACTCAGGAGAGTAGAATCAGCTTTGGCATGCATGTTGGAGGGAACCTGTACATAAATCACTTCTTTGGGTGGAATATACAGTAAAGGGATAAAATGAGTTTGAATTTTTAATTCTAAGCAGAAAAAATTCCCAATGGAGCAGGAGATTTTCCAGTGATTCACATGAGCCCTAATGGTTTTCAGACTTTAGAAAGAGGGGAAACTATTATTTGATAATAAAATTCTGAAATAACTACTCAAGAAGCCAAATATAGTATCCTACACTTTTTCTTTCTCAAATTCAAATCCAAGAGACTGGACATAATCATTGCTCTCTATGCCTTGAGCATGCAACTGAAGCTTGATCTCTGCTTGCTTTGATTGACTTTCTTGATGTGAGCAGAATTCTGTTTTGTTATGGAGACAGTGTTTTGGATTTGAGTCAGAAATCCCTATTCTGCCAATCCTGATCCTGCCAATGTGTGACCTTGAAAAAAACCCCATCTCACTTCTCTTTACTGATGAAAAAATGTCAGTTTTCTCATCTGTAAAATGAGCAGGTTGTATTAGGTTATCTCTCAGATTCCTTCCAGCTCTAAATTTGTGATATTGATGTTTATTATCCATCGTGATTTGTGGTTGAATGTAGACTCAGGATAGCATATATAATCTTTAACTATGTATGTCATAAGTTTATAGCTGTGGAGATAGTATATACATATATATATATAATGCATGAATGTATATGTATGTATATATATATGTGTGTGTGAGTGTGTGTGTGTGTGTGTGATTTTATATTGCTATCCATATCTATTTACCTGTCTATCTATTCTGAGAAAAAGATTAATTCTTCCAGGTCACTTTAGTGTCTTAGGAGAAAAGTTATATCACTCTGAAAAGCTTCACTTCTATTTCAGATTGAAGAGTGGTAAAAAGTACGAGATGTTTCTGTCTTTCTTTTTGTTTTTACATTTACACCTTAGTCATGTTGCATAGAAGAATTAAAATGAATGGGAGAAATAATATAGAAAACCAAAACGTAATACAAAAGAAAATGATCTGCTACCTTCTGTGATTGAATTCCATAGTTCTTTCTCTGGATGTGGAAGGCATTTTGCCTTAAAAGACCACTGGGAATTTTTTAAGTCCTTACATTGCAATTAAGTTCCAAATCTACCAGAAAAAGTCCACGCACACTGTGGTTGTTGCTATGTACAAAGTTCTCCTGGTTCTGCTCCTTTCAATCAGCGCCAGATCATATAGGTTTTTCCAGAACTCTCTGAAATCTTCCTGTTCATCATTTCTTATAGCGCAATAGGGTTCCATTACATTCATATACCATAATTTATTCAGCCATTCCCCAATTGATGGGCATCCTCTTGATTTTCAGTTTTTGGCCACCACAAAGATAGCTGCTATAGATATTTTTGTACATGTGGGACCCTTTCCCATTTTTATGATCTCTTGGGGATACAGTCCTAGAAGCGATATTGCTGGGTCAAAGGGTATGCACATTTTTGTTTGGGCATAGTTCCAAATTGCTCTCCAGAATGGTTGGATCAGCTCACAGCTCCACCAACAATGAATTAATGTTCCAACTCTCCCACATTTTCTTCAATATTTATCATCTTCTTATTCTGTCATGTTTGCCAATCTGATAGGTGTGTTGTGGTATTTCAGAGTTGTTTTGATTTGCATCTCTCTAATCAATAGTGATTTAGAGCATTTTTTCATATGACTGTAGATATCTTTAATTTCTTCCTCTGAAAGCTGTCTGTTCATATTCTTTGACCATTGATCAGTTAGGGAATGACTTGTATTCTTGTACATTTGACTCAATTCTCTATATATTTTAGAAATGAGGCCTTTATCACAGACACTAGTTGCAAAAATTCTTTCCCAGTTTTCTACTTCCCTCCTAATCTTGATTGCATTGGATTTGGTTGTGCAAAATCTTTTCACTTTAATGTAAGCAAAATTATCCATTTTGTACTTCATAATGCTTTCTGTCTCTGGTTTAGTCAAAAATTCTTCCCTTCTCCATAAATCCGATAAATACACTATTCCTTGCTCCACTAATTTGTTTATAGTATCAGTCTTTATGCCTAGATCATATACACATTTGGACTTTATTCTTGTGTACTGTGTCAGGCATTGATCCATGCCTAGTTTCCACCACACTTTTATCCAGTTTTCCAAGCAATTTTTGTCAAACAGTGAGTTTTTATCCAGAAGCTGGGGTCCTTGGGTTTATCAGTTTTGCTATATTCATTGCCTACTGTGTCTTGAGTACCTAATCTATTCCACTAGTCTACCCTTCTGCTTCTTAGTCAGTACCAAGTAATTTTGATAATTGCTGCTTTATAATACAGTTTGAGATCTGGGAGAGGTAGGCCACCTTCCCTAGTATTTCTTTTCATTAGTTCCCTTGCTATTCTTCCAGATGAATTTTGGTATTATTTTTTCCAGATCTAGAAAATAATTATCGGATAGTTTGATTGGTATGGCACTAAATAAGTAAATTAATTTAGGTAGAATTGCCATTTTTATTGCATTGGCTCAGCCTACCCATGAGCAGCTGATGTTTTTCCACTTACTTAGATCTGACTTTATTTGTGCAAAAGATGTTTTGTAATTGTGTTAGTATATTCCCTGGGTTTGTTTTGGCAGGTAGACTCCCAAACATTTTATAGTGTCTATTGCTACTTTAAATGGGATTTCTCTTTCTCTCTCTTGCTGTTGGGCTTTGTTAGTAATATATAGAAATGCAGAAGATTTTTGTGGGTTTATTTTGTAACCTGAAACTTTGCCAAAGTTGTTTATTATTTCAAGTAGTTTTTTACTTGAGTCTCTAGGATTCTGTAACTATATCATCATTTTGTCTGCAAAGAGTGATAACTTAGTTTCTTTTTTGCCTATTCTAATTCCTTCAATTTCTTTATCTTCTTTAATTGCTACAGCTAATATTTCTAGTACTATATTGAATAATAGTGGTTTTAATGGACATCCTTGTTTCACCCCTGATCTTATTGGAAATGCATCTAGCTTATCTCCATTGCATATAATGCTTGCTGAAGGTTTTAGATAGAAACTGTTTATTATTTTATGGAAAGTTCCCTTTATTCCTGTGCTCTCCAGTGTTTTTAATAGGAATGGGTGTTGTATTTTGTCAAAAGCTTTTTCTGCATCTATTGAGATAATCATGTGATTTCTGTTAGATTTGTTGTTGATATGATCAAAAATGCTAATAGTTTTCCTAATATTGAACCAGTCCTGTATTCCTGGTATGAATCCTACCAGATCATAATGTATTATTCTCATGACAAGTTGCTGTATTCTTTTTGCTAAGATCTTATTTAAAATTTTAGCATCTATATTCATTAGAGAAATTGGTCTATAATTTTCTTTGTCTGTTTGTCTCTCCCTGCTTTAGGTATCAATACCATATTTGAATCGTGAAAAGAATTCAGGAGGATTCCTTCTTCCCCAATTTTCCCAGATAGTCTATATAGTATTAGAATTAACTTCTTAATTAGAATTAAATGTTTAATAGAATTCACTTGTAAATCCATCTGGCCTTGGAGATTTTTTCCTAGGGAGTTCATTAATGACTTGTTCAATTTCTTTTTCTGAGATGGGTTGTTTAAGTATTCGGCTTCTTCCTCTGTTAGTACAAGATGTTTCTTAACAAAGGAGCCTTACTTTCCTGGGAGATTGAGGGTGCAGGGAGAGGAGTAACTAATATTACTGTATCCACTTTGACACTTTAATGTATCTATGATTTCATTGGAGCAGCTACTTTCTCTAACAGTACAGATTTCAGCCCATCCATGACATCATCTTAAGCAACTCTTGCCAATATGTTCCTATTAATGTTCCTTAGGGACCTACCTAACCTCCTAGGGACCTTCTTCTAGCCCTCTTGACATTTATTATATAGGCATGAACTGACACACATTCTGTCTTGTCTTTGTTTTGTCCCCAACCCACTTACCTTTCTGGTGGTTTAGGTATTTGTAGAAATCATTTATGGCACCATTATGGCACTCCATTCTGAACTGAGAATATTTCATAGCATATTTATTGTTCAATAGGCATTCCTTCTTGCTCTTTGGGAGACCTACAGCTTTAATTCTTCAGATATTGTGATATTTCAGATATTTTCAATTTAGATATTTTAAAATGCTTAGCAAAGTGCCTAACATAGAGTAGGTGCTATATAAATTCTAGATTGTTACTATTGTTAATTTCATAATTCATAACTAAGTAGCATCACTGGAAGAACATTGCAATTCAGAAGATGAGCCTGATCTCAACAACTGATATTTTTCATCTACATGGTTTTTCCTTTGTGGATAGTTAAGCCTAACTCTTTTGAATGAATACAGTTTTAATTTAGGAGACTATATAAAGTCTTAGGCCTTATACTGTAATAAGTCAAATGTCATCTGCAAAAATATCATCTGTGTCATGAATGATTTTGGTATGAATGACTGAACAAACATTTTGTATAACAGAATGATATTTTGGATCTTTTTTTTGTGCTGAACTAAAGGAAATGCTTAAATTTCAATGAAAATGAAGATATAATTATTTTCCCATTCAAATTCATGGACCTTTTGAAAGGTTAAGAATCCCTGGTTTAGAGGACCTTACTATCTAGAAACAGGAAGCTAAGTGGCACAGTGCATAGAGTGTTGGGCCTGAAGTTGGTAACACTCGTCTTCCTGAGTTCAAATCTGCACTCAGACTTATTAGTTGTGTGATCCTGAGCAAATTACCTAATCCTGTTTACCTCAGTTTTCTCATCTGTTAAATGAACTGGAAAAGGAAATGGCAAACCACGGCACCATTTTTGCCAAGAATATGCTGAATGGGGTTAGGGTTAGGGTTACTTATAATTTCTATGACACCTAGTGAACCTCATGGCATGATGTATCTCAGCATACCCTCTGAGAACCACTGATAAACAGGCATGAGGCTTTAGTGTCATGTTCAAGCCATTAGCCATTCTTGCTTCTAAAACCTGGGACATATTTCTCACATATTTTTCATCTACATAATTTTTGCATCAATGCCTAACTCTGCATTGAAGTCATTGAATTTTAATGAATAGATTGATTTAATTTGGAAGATTTATTGAATACTTCACATAAGTTTCTACCTCCTCATTGTTTGAAAAAAATTCTTGTTAAGCTATGGCTGTTATACCTTGTGAATGATATGGTATGATTTCATCCACCTGATATACATAGCAATTACAACTTTGATATTAATAAATATCATTGGTAGATTACTGTCAAAAAGGAAACACTACATTGTTAAGCAGTCACATTCTCATCAGTTTTTAAGAGTATTTTTATTATATGAGTGAATGTTTTTCTTTATATCAATACTGACTATTATAATACTAAAGATGAAGCTAAAATCATGACATGGTAACTGGATAGTAAAATGAAAGTGCATTTTACTGAAGATGCTACTCAAACATATTAATTCTAAAACTCAGGAAATTCAACTTTTTTTATTTCCAAAGGATGGAATAGCCAAGGAGCAATCTCAAAGTAGAATTTTACTTTATATAGCTGTTTTCTCACTTAGCTTATGAAACTTAACAACAACGTGTAGTATATGGAAGTTCTGTCCCAATATCTCATTATAGCAGAGATGTGAACTTAGGTTCTCAAAGGCAGGTCATAAAGTTCTGGCAAAGTGTACCATGTTAGGAAGGAATGATGTATGTTCCTGGAGTCAAACTATCTGCTTTCTAAGGATAAGCCAACCAGATATGTAGATCCTCATGAGTAGCAGGCTATCCATTAAGTTTTTTGTGTGAGGGATCCCTTTGACAAGCTGATAAAGTCTATGAACCTCTTCTCAAAAGGATGCTTTCAAAGCATAGAATAAAATGCATAGGATTAAGCAATTCAATTGTAGTGAGTTACCAAAAAATATATTTTTAAAAATTTCATAGACTCTATATTAAGAATCCCTGAGAATGGAAGAGTGGTTCATAGGTTCTCCTTGGTCATCTTGCCTTACAGGATTCATGATGAACATTTGTGAAAGTAACTCTATGATAACAGCCATAGCTTAACAAGAATTTTTTTTGTTGCAATAAAGTTGCAATAAAAGCTTAATTTTTGACTTCACTATTTTTAAAAGGCTGCAGCCACATTTGATGCTAAGTGAATGAACTATGGCGAGAAATTCAACATCCTGGCCTTTAAGATTATATGAAAAGATACTAAAGATGTGTTGGTCTTTGATTATTGGACAAGTTTTCATAAGCATTATATCTATGCTTCCTACTATCTGAGTCATTCTTCAAACATAAATGATAAGTCATTCATTCATAGCTATGCTATGGTCTGTGAACTTTTTAAAATATATTTTCATAACTATATTTCATGTAAACTATTTCCTTTGTCATCTTACATATTTAATTTTGTACATTTAAAAATGTATTTTTTTTCTGAGAAGGGATCCCTAGACTTTACCAGATTGTCAAAGGAGTCCATGACACAAAAAAGGATAAGAACTCCCAAACCAACCTCCTTCATTTGCAGATGAGGAGACAGTCATAGAGGTTCAATTATTTGTCCAAGGTCACAGAGTATCAGAGCGAGGATTTAAACTCAAGTCTTATTCTGAATCCAAAACTCCATCCATGATACCATAAAACCTATAAGCCTCGGTCTGATGAGCACTTTTTTGCTGGTTTGAGCCAGAGAGTTCTGGACTGATTTAAGTCTTCCTGAGGGAGTCAAGTCCTCAGACTCAGTGAAGTAGTTTGCCAATAGGAAAGAGAAAGAGCTGCTATACAATCAATCAGCAATCATTTATGAAGTACTTACTATGTCCTAGATACTATACAAGTGCTGGAGATGCAAAGAGAGCAAAAACAATTCTTGCCCTCAAGGATCTTACTTTCTAATGGCAGTAGACAACATCAACAGCAGTACATAGCTATACATTTAAGACATACAGAGTAGATGGGCCTTATACAGGAGATGGTGCTTGAACTGAGTCTTAAAGGAAACTGAGGATTAAGTGGAAGAGGGAAAACATTGTGGACACAGGATATACCTAGTGCAGGTAGGCACTAAGATAGGAGATGTAATATTGTGGAAAAGCAAGGTGGCCAGGATGGCTGGACCACAAAGTGTATGGGGGGAAATAATATGCAAAAAAAACCCAAAACCTGGGAAAAAAGGAGTAAGTCAGGTTGTGAAGAGCTTTAAAGAGCAAAAAAGGAAAGCTTCATATTTGATTCTAGATAAGAACTACTAAAGTTTGAATACTTAGGGAGTAATACTCTCACACCTATGGTTTAAGAAAATCACCTTGGCATCATATGGATGATGAATTGGCATGCAGAGAGACTTGAGGCAGAGAGTTCATTTAGGCAAGAAGGAATGAGGGTCTGCACTAGGGTGTTATCTGGATGAGTGGAGAGAAGGGCACATATATGAAAGATGTGAATATAGAAATTATAAACTTTAGCAACTGAGGGGAAATGCATGGCGAATGAGAGTGAAGAATGTCAACACTGAGGTTTCAATTCTAGGTGACTAAAAGGATATTGTGCTTTTACAGTTATGGGGATATTCATAAGGGGGTTACTTTCAAGGGGAGAATGATAATGAATTCTCTTTTTGAAATGTTGAGTGTGATGTGTCTACAGGGTATTCAGTTCACTGTATCTAAAAGGTAAAGAGAGCTTGAAATGGATATATAGATTAGGAAATCGTTTGCAAAAAATTATAATTAAATCTATTAGAGTTGATGAGATTACCAGGTGAAAAGTGGAGGGACTAAGATATAGTTTTGGAGGACACTAATAGTTAGTAGCTATGATGTGGAAAAAGATCCAACAATAGAACCTGAGAAGGAACTCAGGAGGAAAATTAAGAGAGGAATGTCAGAAAAATCCAGTGACAAGAGAGTATCCAGGAGGAGGGAATCGTTGACAAGGTTAAATATAGAGGAGAATTCAAGAAAGGTGAGAGCTGAGAAAAATGTCATTAGAGTAGATTTGTTATTAGCAAGCAGGAAATGATAAAACGTGAACTTGCATGTATTTCCAATCAAATAAAACTGGTAGTAATATTAATCTAGCAGGCATCAAGTGATACTTGTTATTGATTTATGTAAAAATCAGGTATAATTGGTACTGAGAAATATGTATGTTCTTTTATAGTCTCTCTTAGAAGATGCCATAAGTCTTCTAACTCTAGTTTCTCCAGCAATTTGTTCAGTTCCATAATTTCCTTTTTGTTTATTTTTCTGTTAGATTTATCTCAAACCAAGGCAGATATTGAAGTCTCCTTTTACTATTGTATTACTGTCTATGTTTTCTTGTAGCTCTGATATGCCTTAGCATTTGGATTCATAAGTTTATTACTTACATTGATTTGTTGTCTGTGGTTTCTTTCAGTGTAATGTGGTTTCCTTGTTTATCTCTGTATTTTTGAATATTTATTTTTGCTTTTTCATGAAGCATGTTTGTAAATTTTTTATTCACTTGATGTGTAATGGTGTTTCTCATTCAGTTTTATTTTTGTATGTCTTTTTTTTAAATGTGTTTCTTGTAAGCAATAGATTGTAAGATTTTGTTTTCTTATCCAATCTGTTACTTTTTCATTTTATTGGATTGTTTGATCCATTCACATTTAAAGTTATGAGAATCAGGTTTATATTTTCTTCCATCTGTTTCTAATATTTTTAAAGTTATGATTTTTCCCTCTTCTGCTGTAAGCACAGCACTTTATTCCTTTTTTTTTTTGGAGAGGGGAAGGCAAGGGGTTTGGGGTTAAGTGACTTGCTCAAGGTCTCACAGCTAGTAAGTGTGTCAAGTGTCTAAGGCTGGAATTGAATTCAAGTATTCCTGACTCCAGGGCCAGTGCTCTACTCTTTGGCCACCTAGTTTCCCCTCAGGCCATTCATTTTTAAAATTTCATTTTTCATTCCCATTTCCTAAAAGAATTTCTCTCAATCTCTTCATTATTCATCCTTTCTTTCTGTCTGCTCTAGACCCTCTTTCTCTGATTTATGACCACCACAATTATCTAGATTCCTTTCCTTTCCTTTCCTTTCCTTTCCTTTCCTTTCCTTTCCTTTCCTTTCCTTTCCTTTCCTTTCCTTTCCTTTCCTTTCCTTTCCTTTCCTTTCCTTTCCTTTCCTTTCCTTTCCTTTCCTTTTCCTTTCCTTTTCCTTTCCTTTCCTTTCCTTTCCTTTCCTTTCCTTTCCTTTCCTTTCCTTTCCTTTCCTTTCCTTTCCTTTCCTTTCCTTTCCTTTCCTTTCCTTTCCTTTCCCTAGGAACTACTGCTCTCTGAAATTAGGAGGACCCTCCTGGCTTCAGAGTGATTATCAATAGTAACTGTTGCTGTTTCCCTCCCATCCTGATGTCTTTCTTTTTCTTTGCCTTATTAAAGGGGTCATTCCCTGGCTACTTCTTAAATAGACCTATTCAATGAATGAGCGTTACCTCACTTTAAGTGGCCTAAAGGGCCTAAGGTCTCCCAGTGCATCCTGGGTTGTCTCCTGTCATCCTGATGAATATCTGCTCACTGCATTCAGATGGCTCTGGAGGAGAAGTGAGGCTGAGGACCTAGAACAGCCCTCCTGCACTCAAAACAAAGTCAAGTACAAGTCATGTCAGCATTTCTCTGATGGTATAGTTTTTTTTCATCAGTGAAGGATGAACATAACACAATTTATTCATAGATGCCTGAATTCATTTACTAGACCTGGATGCCATATTTCCTTCTGTTGTTAATGTTTCCATGTTGATTTATCTGCTTATATTCAAGGTTCTTGAGATCTTTGGTAATTTCAGTCTTTTTCTGATTCTCCAACTCTCTCCCTTATGATGATGGTGGTTTCCTTGGGAGCTGAATTTCAAAATGTTTCAGCCTCCCATGCTAAACAATTTATGGTTCACCAGCCAAAGTCTTTACTCCAACTGACTTTTGTGTGGACAGAACTGGCCCCAGTTGGATTCTAAGCTCTTCCCCTCAAGTTTAGAGGAGTGCCAAATATTCCCTTGCCCCTAACACATGGTATTGTCTTATCTCCCTTCCTATATCCTCTGGTCCAACACCAATTATTCAGAGCTTTACAGCACTGATGCTACAGGGTTTTCTGACCACATTGACTCTTTTTCACTGTTCAAGTGGACTGGAGCAAGGACTTCCACAACAGTAGAATAAGGAAGTGGAGACCAGGGCATGACAGTGGGTTTTATTGTAAGCCTGTGTTGTGTCCTTGTGTCTGCTGGTAGTGTAAGAGGTGAGAGAGGGGTGCTGAGTGAACGTAGGGTCATTAATCTTCAGTTCAAGGCTTTTTTTTTAAAATCTCCTTTTGGATTTAGGGAGGCCTAGACCATGGAGAGAACTGAAGTTACTTTATATTTGATCCATAATTTCTGTTTTGAAGAGGTTTGAGAGGTCATGAGGATCAGAGAAAGTGTCTAGTCTGTTATTTTGTGACTCACATGACTTGGAAATCTCCAGGAGCTTGCATTCTGATAGGGAAAACAACACATAAAAGAAAACTGAAGAAGGGAGAGACGGGGGTGAAAGTAAGCGGAACCAGGGCATTGTTTTAAAGGACAGAGGAAGTCAAGAACAGGACTATGAGGAGAATGAAGGCATGCTAGCTTCAGCCCCTCCAAAAAATGGACGATCCAAAAGGAACTCACCAATGGAAGAAGGGGGATTGTCCTTGTGGAGGGAATCTTCCTTGGGAAATGGCTGGAAGGATATTAAGCTATTCTAGGGTAAAAAGATCTCAGGAACTGAGGGAAGTTCCTGGAAGAGCCAGCAGTAGAAGGGCAATGGTTCTGAAGTCCAGAAGAAGTCAGAAACAAGTCCAGGAGGAAAATGATGAAGAAATAGTATCAGAGAAGTTAACGACTTTCTGAGGGTCACAAAGATGGTGAGATCAAGGAAATCTGACTTCAGGTCTATTATACTTTCTGCTAAACTGGTCTGCCCCTTGTGAAAAAAAAAAACACATTATCCTGACTTCAGCATTTTCCCCTGCCTTACCTTCATCTGTGAGGATAAGTGGAAGTGGTTCTGCATGTCTCATTCAAGACACCATTTTCTGATACCACTCTTTCACTTGGAAGATGAGGTTTTGTATCTCAATGGCGCCATTCTCCTTTCTGATGTCGTTCACTGGTTTTGAGTTTGTGTTAAAACTTTAATTACTTGTGATCTTAGCAACTTGGTTGGATTTTCAGATTTCAACCATAGGAAGACTAAGATGTCTTTCTGAATGAATTTCTCCATGCAATCAATCTTCTTTGTCATCTAGGTTGTCCTGAAAATAATTGCTGTGGAATGCATCAGAGTGCCCATCATATGCATTTGCAACCATAAAAGCTTAACATTTTTGGCTTCAATCAAAAACTGCTGTTTTTACTCTATGGAATAATAATTCGGAGGAATTCTGTGAATATGTTCAATCTGACAGCAGCATTAATGTCCTTTCCTCACTGTCTAAGCTTGACTTCTCATGGTTGGTGATAGCCCATGTGAAATTTCAGTGGTCTATAATTGCAGTTATAAATCTTGCCTGCCTATAGTGCTAACACCATAGGCCAAACTCTGACTGTCTTTAATTTTATTTAAAAAAAGAAACCAAAACCTGTCAAAATTTTCTAGGTTGTATAACTGGAGAGGTGGTGCATTTTATTGAGATGGGCTATGCTATTCCAAATAGTCTGGGATTTTAAAGTTAATTATTTTCAAATTTTTCATACATATAATGACCAAACATAAGGGAGACATGACGGCATGGTAAAGAGATTGCTACTCTTTTCCACTGAACTTGAAGTCCTAGGATCTGAGTTCAAATCCAAGCTTTGTTTTGTGATGTTAGACAAGTCACTTGACCTCTCTGGGCCTCAGTGTTCTCATCTGTAAAATGAGTAGGTTGAATTAGATGGTGTTGATGGTTTCTTGCAGACCTAGGTCTCCAATCATAAGAGCCTAAGATGTCTATAGATTATATGAATATGCAAAGTCCCTATTCAAAGAGATGTGTCACAGTGAAACAATTTGAAGACAGATCGGGGTATGATCTTTCTGATGAAAAACCATTTTACTTCTCGACCATGTAATACTTTTTGAGTCTGCATTAGTATTTTCATTTGTTTGCTATGGACAGATTTACTTAATAGTTAGGAAATCCAACTGTTGGAAGCTATTTACTTTGTATAGGTTGAATGTCCCACATGCAACTTCACCTAGCAATTACATTAGGTCCAATTATGGCAGATATCTTTCTCAGTCTTGTCCCAGTGCAGTGCTAGGCATATGTTACTCAATAAAATGATGATCTATGAAATCTAAATCCTCTTTTTTGTATCTGATTTTATTTGCAGATAGCCCTGGATACAAGTTACTGGACAGTTATTAATCATGTTTTCATCTGGGGCAGCATTGCTGTGTATTTCTTCATTCTCTTTACAATGCACAGTGATGCCATATTTAGTATATTTCCAAATCAGTTTCCATTTGTAGGTAAGTCAATAAATCAGCTTTCTCTTCAAGTTCTCTATATGCAGTGCCTGGTACAATTTCACTTTATTAATGATTTAATGTTTGTGATGTGACTAGGTAGAACCTCTGATGGTTTTTTGTTTTGTTTTTTAATGTTTTACTATTTATTTAATATTGCATTTATTTTTTAAAAACAGCATTGTTACTTTCCAATGACTTCTTGCCAGTCTCTAAATATACCATGCTTTGTAAGAGAAGTATAGTTAAACACAACAAATGGCCCTGTCTGAAAGCATATGCTGCATTGCACACACCTGTAACCTACCATCTCTCTGGCAAGAGGCAAGAAGTCTACTTAATGTTAATTCACTGAGGTCAAATTTCATCAGTGTATTAATTAGTTATGAAACGTTTAAAATTTTTTGTTAAAAATAGGAACTTAAGAAACATAAACATTTTAATATGTAGAGATCAGAAAAGAGGATTATATATGAAACTATAACTTTTATTCAGTTTCTTTTTTTAAGTGTATATTTAATTTAATACAATAGTAATGAAACTGCCCAGCTTGTCTGTGTCCCCTTCAGAACTTCCTTCTGCTTTTTTCTGTGTATTTTAAAATATTTCTCAGATACTTTTTACTACTACCACTATGACCACTTTTTTCTTTCTCTCTTTTTTCTTCTTTTCTCTCTTTCTTTCCCTTCCTTCCTTCCTTCCTTCCTTCCTTCCTTCCTTCCTTCCTTCCTTCCTTCCTTCCTTCCTTCCTTCCTTCCTTCCTTCCTTCCTTCCTTCCTTCCTTCCTTCATCACTGTCATTACCCACCAATTTCCCCAACCCCAGTATATATACCCAACTCAACCTGGAAATCTACCAGGTAAAGTTAAGTTCTTCTGGTAGACCTCAAACTATTGGTTATAGATTCCTGTTCAAGAGGAGGGGCAAAAGTTACTATATAGTTATGGAAAGAGCTCTGGCCTTGGATTTAGGAGGTTGGGGGTCAAATTTTGGCTCTAACTGTGATTCTCAGGTAAGTCATGGTTCTGACACTATATGTCTGGAGCATAGTAAACAATAAATCCTTGATGGCATGCCTATTTGATTGTCAGGCAAATCACTTCTAAGAGCCTCAGTTTCCTTATATGTAGAAGGAAGATAATACTGTTAATGCCTATTCAACATTTATAGAGTTGTGAGGAAAGTGCCTCATAAGCCTCAAAGGATTAAAAGAGAAGTTGTCTTTAATATTATTAGTACCTTCTGATGGCATCAATCTTATAGGTACATACCAATGAAGGAAAAGACAGAAAAAGAAGTTCACCATATGCCAAAATATTCATAACAATCTAGCTTGTGGTAGCAAAGAACTTGGGGGGAAAATGGATGCTCATCAGTGGGGAAGTGGGTGAAAAAAACCCATGGTATATGAATATAATTAAATATTATTATGCAGTAAGAAATGACAAATATGACAAATTCATAGAAATGTGAGAAGATTTGTATGAGCTGATGAATAGCAAAATAAGTTGAACCGAGAGAACAATGTACACAGTGACTATAATGACGTGAATGAAAAGATCTCGAAAATGAAATTGAATTCCAAGTAATGGAAAATCGTCTCCCTGGAGAGGAAATAAAGAAACATTCCTTCTACTCCACAGAACATTATGTGCTTTATATACACTCAGACAGAATAATATATACATTATGAAACATGGTCTCTTCATTAGATATTTTTGCTTAATTGGTTTCCTTTGTCACAGAGGAAGGTTCATTCTAGAAGGGGTAGAAGATGACCATGATATAAACACAGAAAGCATCGATAAAATATAAACCATTTGTCTTAAAAGACAATTCAATTACCAGACGTAAACTACATGGACAAACTGAATAAGTTGTTCAGTTGTTCTTCAGCTGTATGGTGTTTTTTATCTTTTTGTGTGTGTTCATGTGTGTATTTGTGTGTGTGTATGGAAATCTTTAAAGTATTCTACTGATATTTTTATGGAATGTTAATACTTTTGTTGTTTACCAAAGCATTCCAGCTGTGCAGAGACATGTTGGTTATAAACACGAATAAGAATATTAGGAAAATAAAACTTAAAAACTATTTTTCTAAAAAGTTGTTCAGTTATTTTTGTCGTTGTTGTTGCCGGTTATGAAAGTTCAGTGAGTTGGCCAGAAGTCCCAGAGCCCTAAGAGAGCATGATAACGTGCATAATGCGGCTGGAACGAGTGGATGTGAGAACGTAGTTTGTGTCTAGGCCTCCCTTTCCAGCTACAGAGCACATGCCATTCCAGGAATTAATTACTGAGCCCCAACGAGACTTTTCAAAAGTTAGATCAACATTGGGTTTAAAATAAATTCTTCTTACTAGCCAACAGCAAGCAAGAGTGTGGTTTTCAAGTGAATCTTGTTTTTTCCAGGCATGCCTGAGGGCACTAAGCATCAAGGATCTCAGAGAGACATTTAATTTCTTGAGTCAAGTTTGTTTATGCCCACATCTAAAGACAGCTGGAGCCAGCTGTAATTGGTAGACTGGTTCTTCCTCCCAAAGCCTGCAGTCAGACATACCTGTCACTAGCCAAGCCTCCATAGCCAAAGCCCATTCAAATGGTTTTGCCACCTTGGGAATTCAAAGAGATTTGGATAATACCTAGCATCGTCCTTAGATCCCTAGAAAACCAATAGGGGTGTGTTTTTCTGGATGACCTAGGCAGAATGGGCACCTGCCCCTAAAGCCTGATAACATCTTCAAGTCTAAATCAGTCTTGCTACTTAAATGAGAGTGTGCGCTTATTTTAGCCACTGACTGTAGGGATACTATCTTCCCAAACCAGTGAGCGTTCTGGAAATGCTACCTGCTTTAACTCCATGCGGCCCTATATCTTACTACATTAACCAACACACATGAGAAAGGGCTAAAAATCCCCTCTGAGGCAAGTCTTCTAGAGTGATTTATAGGGAATGGAGGATATAGACCCCACAGTGCATGAGAACAAACATTACTATGTGTTCAGCTAAAAATCAAGAACATTATTTGGGATCATATCTTCATCTGCCATGTACATTTTTAATTCTGGAAAGAAGAGTTTTGATTGTGAAGTTTAGTACATAGTGAATTAATTATATTATTTGAATAATAGTACATGTACATATATGAAGAATAGTTTGCAATGAGTGGCATTTTTCAGGCAAGCCTGGCTCACATGCAAGGCTAGATTAAGCCTGGTCCAAAGCATGCCCAGCCTAGCTTTGAATAGCTATCACAGTGTTTGCTGGACAAATTCCCGTGGTGTCAGCCACTAGCCAGACTTACTAGGGATAGTCTATCCATGAACTGAAACATGTACCTTACTCCACAAGCCACAGAGCAATATCCCACTGGACTCTGGCATAGTCTCTTCTTAAGCTGACCAGAGAAAGAAGTGACATAATTACAGATAGAATCTATTCATCTGTTTACATTGACTCTTTTTTTTTTTTACACTAACCAATATGTTTAATTTTCTTTACTGATAGGAAATGCACACCATTCCTTAGCCCAGAAAAATATTTGGTTGGTCATTTTTTTGACGACTGTGGTTTCAGTTATGCCTGTGATAACATTCAGATTTCTGAAGGTGGATTTATATCCAACTCTGAGTGATCAGGTAGGTTTTGGTTATGGTCATATATTTAATAGGTGCAGCTAGATGGCACAGTACATAGATTGCTGGGCCTGCTGCCAGGAAGACCTGAGTTCATATTTGATCTCTAACACTTATTAGCTGTGTGACCCTGGGCAAAACACTTAAGCCTGTTTGCCTCAGTTTCCTCACCTGTAAAATGAGCTGGAGAAAGAAATGGTAAGATACTCCAGTATCTTTATCAAGGAAATCCCCAATGCGGTCAAGAAGAGCTGGAAATGACTGAAACAACTCCACCACCACAACATATACTTAGAAAGTTGGTTCTAGACCTTTCCTTCCTTCAAGATCAAGATCAGGTATAATTTCTTCCATGAAACCTTAGAAGATCCCTCCCTGACCTAAATCTTCCCCATTGCACCTGACTCCATCTGGAAGTCATCTTTCCTTTCTCAAATCTTTCTTCCTTCTCTCTTTGGACTCCTTCTATGCATTTCATCTACTATCTTTAATGTTAATTATTTTCACATTTGTATTTTCTGGGTGGCAGCATGGCATAATGTATAGAGGGTTCACCTCAGAGTCCTGCCTCTGATATATCCTGATTGTGTGGCCCTGGGCAAGTCACCTAACTTCTCAATGTTCTAGACAACTCTCTAAGACTCTCAAGTTGAAGAGAAGGGACCAACCTCTTTTGGTAGAGAAAGTTCTTCAATGGGTGTTCCCATACTAAGGAAAAAACAGGTGTACTCCTTAAGTCCTATCCTATTTGTATTCTTGACCCTGGCCCTCCCTAGGTTTCAACCTCCTCAAAGACAGGGAGATATAATTTCATTTTTGATGGTGTCTGATTTTGAGGAGTGTCATGTTTGTATCTCTAATATCAACCACATCAGTCACATTTGTTGGTGTTGTTTGGTCATTTCATGTCTGACTCCATGACCCCATTTGGGATTTTTTTGATGAAGATACTGGAGTAGCTTATCCTTTGCATCTTTTTACAGATGAGGAAACTGAAGCAAACAGGGTTAAGTGACTTGAACAGGGTCACAGAGCTAGTAAGTATCTGCAGCTATACTTGAACTCAGGAAGAAGAGTCTTCCTGACTCCAGGCCCAGATTCTGTCCACTGTGCCACCCAGTGGACATACACTTCACATAGTAGATGCTAAATAAATATATGCTGAACTGAGGGCTAGCATTATTGTAGATGTTCTGAACAAAAAGTTTAAAGAAAGAAAAAAACCCCTGAGTATCAAAAATGGTAATGGAGCAATAAATAGAACAGGGACTATCTAGAGAAGGTAGAGATGTCTAAGAGAATATAGTTCTGGATACATGAAAATGGCAAATTAATTCAAGGCCAAGGGGTAAAGGAAAATGGAGCTAGTGAGGAAACTTATAACTGCAGGAGGACTGGCTGGTGGAATGGAGGGAGGATGAATCAGAGAATCTTGAAGTTATAAAGGATCTTTGAGGTTACCTAGTTCAGTCTTCTACCTAATATAAGAATTGCCTCTGCCACAACTGACCACCTCCCATGATGAGGACTATATTACCTAATGAATCGATATATCCTTTATCACAGTATCACTATCATACCACTGCCCTTGGGTTTTCCAGATGTCCTAAATGGAAATCACTACTTTCTGAAGGGCTCCTTGAGCCCCGTTGTCATTTATTTCTAACACCATAGGCTGACTCTTATTATGTAAGGTAAAATGATGGATGATCTGAAGAAATGAAAGAAGTTCATGACTTCTTAAATTTTGAGTCAGATCATGATTTACTGTTTGAAGGCTTTCCCCTGACATGAAAATCAGATTCCAAAAGATCAGCTGAATCAGAGGAAAATTGGCACAGGACCCAAGCCTCTGATCTTTGCCTTCATGGTATTAGAGTGAAATGAGGGGGATGCCAAATGATGCCAAAATTCTCCATGGTTTATAAAACAGAATGAAAGTTTGCCTTGCTCCACCGGCGGGTCACAGGGGCTAGGATATTCTGAGCCTCCATCATTGTTCTAAAGTTGTCCCTAATCTAGGTACCAAGCACACAGAGAAGCTTAGGTGTGTAGGTCACTAATACCCTCAAGAAGGGAAGGAAGAGAAAAATGCTGCAGTCAGGGTATAGGACTTGCATTTAGGGTAGGAGTATATCTGTACATTCACACATATGTATATATGTGTATATATACATAAATATGTGTCTATGTATATATTTAGATCTTTTATAAAGTGGACTGCACATTGGACACAGAATTCTTGACAGAAATGTGTTCCTATTTATTTAAGGGGGCAACATGGGGGTGGGGCAAAGATTTCATTTGCTTTGGGGAAGCCTCTGCAATCGTTCTGTTTTCGTAGAGACCTTTTGCCATATTGATCAAAACTGAGCAATAGAGCATTTCTATTAGGCTGCCATTAACCTGAGAATTAGCTTTGTGATGAAGCTGAGAAGCCAGGTAGACCTTTTGCTCTACAAGGGGAAAGCACAGATTTAACAGCTTCCCTTGAGAATCATTGTTTGAGAATGTCTGACTCATCTTGGGTCCCTTTCCTTTTTAGGTGCGTCAGTTGCAGAGGGCTCAAGATAAGGCAAGACCCTTAAAGAGCCACAAACGTCAACCACGGAGAACCAGCTCACGAAGATCTGGCTATGCATTTGCTCACCAAGAGGGCTATGGAGAACTTATCACATCTGGAAAAAATATGCGAGTGAAAAATCTACCGACATCAGGGTTGGGAAAGACGATGTATAATAGCACTAGCTGGATTGAAAATTTATGTAAGAAAACCACAGACACAGTGAACAGCTTTAGCCTGGATAGAACAGTGAAACTCTGAGTCAAGATGAATTTGAACTAAATAGTTTATCTTTTAAGCCTTCAGCCTGGGCTGAAAGTTGACTGGCCTCCAGGGACTGGAATTGGAGAATGGTGGTGGGGCAGATTGCCTCATTTCATTTTGGTCAGATGTCTACTTTAGTACCAGAGCCAGAAAGGGCATGTTTCACTGGAACACATGGGCCAGATGGGGACAGTATGCTTCTCTTTTTTCAGTGGAAGAAACACTAGCCATGTAAACACACACACATACACACATATTATATCATTCCAGATAACAGTTGCTCTTTGATTTTCGGATTTATTTGGGAAGATAAGGTGATAAATTGATTTTGTACATAGATTAAATAGTCTTTCAGAAAGATGGAAACACTCTGGGTTTACATCATAATGAAAGTCATTTAAAGGACGGATAAGCATATGCACGTAAGAGTAGTCACTTCTAGGATACAATTTTCATTGTTCAAATTTGTACAAACTTTAACTCAAATATGATGCTAGTCTGCCACTCTCTCATCCTTTACCTGTTAATTCAGGACTATTAGCCATTCACATCAGAACACCACCAACAGAAAAAGAATGTCAATCTCATTCACTGTACTGACAGTGTGCTGCCAAGGGGAAGGCAGGCTGTTAACAAATCTATATAGGCTACTCATTTGTCTATAGGGTTGTGAAACTGAATCATTTTAGGGTCATATCCAAAAAATGTTAGTCTCCCTAAATATATATTCCTGGGGCAGCTGGGTGTCACAGTGGAGAGAGTGCTAGGTCTGGAGCCAGGAATGCACATCTTCATGAGTTCAAATCTGACCTCAAACACTTACTAGTTGTGTGACCCTGGGCAAGTCGCTTCAGCGTTTGCCTCCATTTCCTCTTCTGAAAAATGAGCCGGAGAAGGAAATGACAAAACGCTCCAATATCTTTGCCAAGAAAACCCCAAATGTGGTCATAAAGAGT
The DNA here is from genome assembly GCA_023548195.1 of Bettongia penicillata ogilbyi. Classification (NCBI taxonomy): domain Eukaryota; kingdom Metazoa; phylum Chordata; class Mammalia; order Diprotodontia; family Potoroidae; genus Bettongia; species Bettongia penicillata. Next base: position 2,936,988 of record JAJHZJ010000455.1, on the reverse strand, counting down.
CAAACATGAGTAAAAATGACTGAATGCTGAGCAAATATATATTTTAAGTACTTTTTACTAGCATCTGCAATGGCTGTAACTTTACTAAATCACCAAAAAAGCATTATCTTTCCAAGTCATTACTCTCTCATATTGTAAAGATAGTTTTTCATATACTATATACCTCCAAATATTTTTTAGCAATTTTAGTTCTAAAGACTTGGACCTGTTATTTTATCATGTGATTTCTGAAATGTTCATTTTATTTAAGGGAATTGTGAGGTCAGTTTTTTTTTAATGCTTTTAGTATTTTGCTAACTTCAACTTTTAGTACTACTCTTTGCACTAATCCAAATCATCGTGCCTCCACACTCACAGTGTGTAGACCTACTAATGGAAGGGACTATCTAGTCCAAATCTCTCATTTCCAGAAAAGAAACTGAGTCACGGGGAGCCTAACTCACTTGGCTAAAGCAATATGGGTAATACGTGTTAGAGGCAAGGTTTGTAGCTAGATCCTTGGACTTGAGAGTCGCTGTTCTTTAACCTGCGGGTTTTGTTAGGTTGCTCTCGGTTGTGAGGTTTACAATCCAAGTACACCTTCTTTGGGGGATGGTGGTTCTTTAGTTGTCTCCAACTGAGAAATGTCATCTGTAAGTGAGAATGCCTAGATCTGCCAGAGATGGACTCATGGACATCCTCTGTCCCTAGCTTTACCATGTCAGTATTAAGGTGGAATTGTTTCTTTTATTATGTTTTTGAAAGACTTAAAAAACATTCAGTAAAAGTTCAGCATGTTTGCTCTTTGGTCTCTTTATTGGGAAGGAACCTGGGGACACTTTGTTGCTTTGGTAAAGGTTTTTAAATTATTTTTGTTGGGTTTTTTTGCTATTTTCTTTCTGCTCCTAAGTGCCTTGGGGAACGCATATAATTCTCATGGTCAGATTCAACAATAAAGTGAACTCGTTGGATGTTTGTGTGTGTGAGATGGAGAAGGTCTAAAAAAGTCCAACCTTATTAAGTTAGGGTGAAGGTAAGGCTGTTTATAAATTGATACTGTCAGTGTGTCAGTGTGAGAGAAAGAAACACATCATCAATTTGCCACAGCCTCAGTGTTCCAAAGGGCCCATACAAGAAAGCTTATTTTCATAGGAGGAAATTGGTTTCATCCTTGAATATGATGCTGAGAAGGTTATAAGGGTTTTTAACCATGACACTCTATTTTTATCCAAACTGGACTAGACATCGCATAGAGAGACCTCTACTCAAACCAGAGTTCAAACAGAAAACCTTAAGAGTTTGAAGCTGCTAACAATGCTCTGAATTATCATGTACAGCTTCCAGCTGAATTTCCCTAAATGACACCTGTTCTTCCTGCTTCTCCTGATAGGTACCTACATTTTTTTTAAACAAACGTAGTTACCAAAAATATAACCATGGAAAGGGAGAGAGAAGAGACTCATCTGCACTCAGTCACATCTGTTTGAAAATAAATGCTAGTCCAGAAAGATTTTGTGCTCAAGGAAAGCTTGTCTGGTTATTTTTAATGGGTGTGTACCTATTTAGAGATTGGTAATTGTGGGGAACATGGGCTAAATGTATGTGCTGTCTTCATAAAGTCCCTGTACATTTTAAAACTCTAGTTAATGTGGTTGGAGATAAGACAGAAACAATAGCAAAGAGCACTTTAAAATGTGATCATTGAAGTTTAGAATTATGTTATACAACTGTGTGCAATGTATTCTTAGTTGTGATCTGTGACATGAAAACACAGAAGGTCAATGGTGTCCCGGTCAGTAATCAGCTGGGAAAATGATCTAACATTCGTTACCAGGAAGAAAGGCTGCAGGAGAAGTTAAATTTCTCCTACACATAAAAGCCAAGCTGGTAAAAACCAACACCCAGAAGCAAAAAAGCTATACAAAGACTTTATGAAGACTCTATATTTATATACCCATATATGCCCAGAGCTTGGTGGTGCAATGAATAGAATGCCTGGCCTTAAGTCAGGAAGACTCAGACTCATGAGTTCAAATCTGACCTCAGACATTTATTAGCTGGGTGACCCTGGGCAAATCACTTAACCCCGTTGACCTCAGTTTCCCCATCTGTAAAATGAGATGGTAAAAGAAATGACAAACCACTCCAGTATCTCTGCCAAGAAAACCCCAAACAGGTCACGAATTGGACACAACTGAAATGACTGAACCAGAGCAAACAAATACAGAGAAGTGTAAACATGGGTTTCAGAATTTAGGGTATACATTCTATAATAATGACTTTATAGGTAAAATAACATTGTAATAAAACCTAATGAGCACTTTATTGGGCAACTTGGAATACAGTTTTAGATGGAATAGACTTTAACCATATTTCACTCAACTGAAAAAATTTAGTGTAGACCTGTGATTTCATTGGTACAGGAAACTCCTAGTGAGGAAACACATCCAACCAACGCAAATCAGCAAATGTTTTGCAATTAGTAGTTTTGGAGAGTTGTCTGAGTTAACAAGTGGTTAAGAGACCCAGAGTTACCTAGTCAGTATGTTATCAGAGGAAAGACTGGAACTCAGTCTTCCTACTTTTAAGACTGGTTTGCTCCCTACTCTACCACATTGACTCCTGTTCTGTATTTATCTCTTCATTCTGTAATGAAGCTTTGGTCTGCTTCCTTTACTGACTTGACCAGAAAAAGTAATTCAGAAAAGGAAATACAGTACTTGTTAGTGTAGACCTTAGGTTGAATCCTTCAAAAATTCACCATGAAATCAAAGAAACTTAGTACTACTTAATCAAAAGGTATGGGCCCCAGTGCAACCTCTACCACTGACTGACTAGCGGTCCAACTTTGGCAAGTCCATTGATGCTTTCAGCTTCCTCATGTGTAGACTGAGGGTCATTGAACTATAAATTGTCTCTAAGTACCTTCCAGACTGATTCTCTGCTTGTGCTCATTTGCAACCCTTCTTCCCTCTTTACTTGTACTTATGCTCTTGTTCTTTCAAATTTATCATAACTGAAGCTGGCCTGAAGATGGGATGTTCTTCTGTAGCTGGCGAGGTCTTCTATTCGTTCTAGATTGCCTATATATGTATATATAGTACCTGCGACAGTGTTGAGCACTGTTGAATGAATGAGGAAGCGTGTCCACAAAATGGAGAACTGTTACACTGTTCCTTATATTGTTAAACTATGATGTTCTATCAAAGCACTTTTGAGAGCGAGATGATAGGGGCTGAAAAGATGAAAGAATTAGAAAATATTGCTTTAGAAGTTAGTCTTTTCCACAGAGGGAGCATTCAGAAGGGGACATGATAAATTTAAATGATAAACAGGTGTTGGGGGAGGGTGCCTAATGAAACATAATAAATAATGATAATGACAGTAAGAGTTAATGTTTATATAGCGCTTATTATGTGCCAGGTGCTGTACTAAGCACTTAACAATGATTATCTCCGTGCTCCCAACAAGCCAGGGGGTAGGGGCCATTATTAGCTCCTTTTAACAGATGAGAAAATTGAAGTTGAGTGACTTGCTTAAGGTCACACAGCTAGTAAGTGTCAGAGGACACATTTGAACTCAGGTCTTCCTGACTCCAGGCCACAACTTGCCATATTCAAAAAGACGCTCTGTTTCCATTTTATCATCTTCCTCCATTCAATGCCTTCTTTATAAACATCCTACCTTCAGGTATTAAGTGATATTTGGGAAGACTGAGTAATGATATCACATGTAGGTAGCAACACTATTTTCCATGATTGGGACATGGATCTGTAACTATTCAGGTCAAGCGCTCCCTTCTCTTTCTTCGTGCCCGGAAAAGATCAATTGAATCCCAAATGCCTCAAGATTGAAGTTGAAACTTCAAGGCTTGGAAGGTGTAAAATCTCCACCCCACCCCCATAAATACTTCCTCCCCTTTCCCAAATCCAACATTTCTGTCTAATTTTGAATACATTCATTTGGCTTTCCTATTTCATCTTAACTTCAAAGGACGAGTCTCAAAGTGAAAATGTTCCAATGCCCCCATTCTTTCTGAGTGATCGGAGAGCTCACAAACAAAATATCTCACCCACTTTACACATATTCTATGAAGTTGTATTCATGGAGACTGTATACAAGGTGAGAAATGGATCTCCAAACATTTATTCCAATTAATCTGTCTTTATGATTTTTGCGAAAGTAACCATTTTCATCTATTAACGTAGTTTTTTTTTAAAAGACCTCTTGCTTATAAAAGTGATCTGATTTTATTTTATTTTTACCTTCGTAGTCCCAGCGCTTCACCTGATATAGTAGATGCTTAATAAATGTTTATTGACTATCAGTCAAGGTCTTCTATCCCTGCCCTCTTTCATTCCCTCCCTCTTCTTCCTCCCTTCCTTCTTCATCCTTTTCTCTATGTCTTCCTTCCTCTCTTTCTCCCTCCCTCCATTTCTCCCTTCCTCCCTCACTTCCTTCTTCCCTCTTTCTGTATTACTTTCTCCATCTCCATCCTTCTCTTTGTCTCTCTCCCTCCCTCTCTTCCTTCTTCATTTCTTTTCTATTGCTTTCCTCTCTCCCTCCCTTCCTTCTTCCCTTTCTCTCTATTCCTCCTCCCTCCCTTCCTCCCGTTCTTCCTTCCTTCCATCCCTTCCTTCCTTCCTCAAAAATAAAGTTTAGCCACAGAAAAAATCCCAGAATTATGTTTTGGTCAAAACAATTTTCCATTTCAGCCTATAGAATGGGTTTGGGGTGGTTAGCCTCAGCTATAACTATATAGGACCATGATTTTCCAATTTTTGCATTAACATCTGGTGCTAAACATCTGCAGTTTACTCTTCCTGCGTCATATCTCATTCCAAAGTGAGAAATCATGAACTTTTGCAATTTTCAGGCCTAAGCATTTCACTTAACTGCCTGGAAGGCTGAGCAAAGCAACCCATATGCTTTGACACTTATTGCAAAAGATGATATGGGTCTAATTGTACTTATTTGCAGGTCTGTGGCTGTTCCTTAAATAGAAAAGTGGCCTCTGTCCTAGCATTTCAAAATTTCCAGTAAGGCAAATGGTTTTTTATTCCTGTAACTAACACAGAATAGAAATGAGCTTAGAATGGTATGCTTAAATATCCAGTTTTCATTCTAAAAAACAGAATAAATTTAATTGACATGTTTACCAGGATTTTCTGGCTAGAATTCCTCTTAGGTTAATCATGAAAATTTGCAATTTTTAAGAAATGTGGGAGTTGATCTTGTATAGGTGGGGGTGGGTGGGGGAGAATTTTAATTTAAATGTTAACTGAGCTTTTGACAAAACATTTTTTTGCTGTACCCTTCTTTGGGAATGTTTCTAAACTTTCACCTTTTCCACTCAAGTACTACACTTAGTCCATTTTCCCCTCAGATCTGTTTTGCATAAAGGCATTCTATAATTGTTTTTTTCAATGTATTTCTTTTTCTTTTCAAAGAGCTCTTGTCTATGTTTGGAGCAATGTTGGTGGAGTAGACATAGATATTGTCTTATCCTCAAGAAGTAGGTGGCTTATTTGCTGGAGGTACATTGAATCCCAAGGTCGGCCACTTTTTCTTAAGATAGCCTCTTTCTGTTTGAAGGATAAACTCCAAAAATGCTAATTGAAGATTCTAAAGAGTTTTATTGTGGTTAAAAGAAATTTTTTTTATGTTTCAAAACTATAATATGAAATTAAAAGTTAAAAAATTATAACTGGATTTTACTTTTTTTCTAAGATACTGAGCTTTATCATTTGACAAAAATGCCCCTATCGGAAAGCAAAATAAAAGTTTTAAGAAGTTACTGCTGTGGAAGTCAAGATTTCATTGTATTAGTTATTGAATTGCCTAGTTCATAGGTTATATTCCAAACAATAGCTTTGGTTTCTATTTGTATACCATCTTTCCAAAATCCATTTTTGTATTGTAAATGATTTCACATTTGTTATTGTATAATTATCCATTCAGTATTTTTCACAAATAAAACATTTTCAAGTAATAGTGGCTCTGTGAATTTGGTGGGGTTAATGAAATTTGAGACTGTTGAAGAGATCACCAAAATTTTCTATGACCAGTAAGAGACACCATTACTAGTTTCTTGGAAACAAACTGCTTTTCGAACACAGATGCTCTTAAAAATCTTTCCATTATGACAAGTATTTGTCCAAAAGCACATGCCCTTCCTCCTCCTGCCAAATTGTCACACTATAAAAGCCCAACGATGACATTATAAAAACAAATGGCTTTGTTAAGATGTAAATGTGGAAACTGGGCCATCTGTAATTTGTCAACCTAGATCTATACAAGTGCACAGAAAACATAGAGGGAAATGAAATCTAGTAAAAAATAATAAAAGCACTTCAATGAGTTCAAGAACTGTTCAGTTAGGCCCACTTCCTCCCTCAGTCCCCCAGACTCAAACATTACCTTTATTAAAATGTAATAAAAATAATAAAAAATTGGTTTTTCTGGCTTAAAAAATATTACAAAAAGAAATGAAGAGATCAAACTTCTAGGTTCAGTTCCATTCCTATTTATGTGTGTGTGTATTTGTGTGTGTGTGTGTGTGTGTGTGTGTGTGTGTGTGTGTGTGAGAGAGAGAGGGGCGGGGGAAGGGAGAGAGAGACCCTGGGCAAGTCATAGACAGAATCATGAAATGCTGAAGGATCCAGTGGCCATCTAGTTCAATCCACACATGAAAGGAATCTCCCCTATGCCATGCTGGATAAGTGCTTTTCTAGCCTTTTGTTCTGTTTGAAGACCTCCAAGGAGGAGGAACCCATTAGCTCCTGGAGCCATTTCTGGGCAGCTAAATTTCAGAAGTTTTCCCTGGTATTCAGTCTAAATTGGCTTCTTTGTAAATGTTACTTCTGCTCCTGGTTCTGCCCTCTGAGGCCAAATAAAACAAGTTGGATCATTCTTACACATGACAACCCTCCAAATACCTACCTGAAGACAGCTATCATCAGGGAAAAACTCCCCTGGATCTTCACTGAACCATTTCCCCCAGTTCCTTCAATTGATCCTCCTAACCTACTGGCTCCTTTCATTTCTTAATTCTGAACTATGGGTTTTCCAACATTTTTCATTATCCTCCCTCTGCCCATCTTTGCAATGAAATCAATGAGTAGTAAGATACATGTTAACTTAATTTGGAGAATCCCATTGAGTTCTTTATAAAGCCAATCCTCTGTAACAAGCTCATACACAAATTACAATTGCCTTCAGTGCTCATTTTGCTTACACATGATGAGCATTGGAAAATTAGTAAACTAGTACTATGAAATATCCCCTATGTGCCAGGCACTGTACTGAGTGTTCTTCCATATAGCATCCAAAGCAATTTTCCTGAAGAAAACTGATCAGGGCTGATCATGTCCTACCCTACTCAATAAACTCCAGTGGTTCCCTATTGTCTCCTAGAATAAAATACAAATACTTTGGTTTGACATTTAAAGTCCTTTATAAGGTATCCCCAAACTACCTTTTCAGCCCTATGATACATTCCTCTATTTCTTGTCCTCTTGGTCTAGCCAAATGTTCTTTTAAATGTTCCTTTCACATGATTCTCCATTTCCCATTTCCAGATTAGCCCACTGGCTTTGCTCCTACATGGAGTACTCTCCCTCCTCATTTCAACCGAAATCCCTTGTTTCCTTCAAGACTCTCTAAGGAGAACCTGTGAGATGCACTCCCCCAGTTTAGCTAAAACCTCCTGTTATCTTCTGGTTTCATTCATGATGGCAATGTCAATGTTTACACGGCTCAGTTTGTCTAGCAACATGTGGACTGAGTGACTTAAACAAGAATGTCAGGTTAGGTAAGTTTGTATTTATGGATGGTCTAAATCCCAGTAATTCTAAGCATCGTCTATTCTTTTCAAATACTCTGGTTCTAATGGTTTGCACATGACTTAGGACTATTGCCTATTGTTGTTTTTTTTCTTTAATGGGTTGCTAGAGCCAAATAATTCATCACCCAATAACCAGCCTACTATAGACTAGAGGTTACATTTATATAGCCTTGTGCTTATATACATACTAGCTCTGTGCCCATGGGCAAATGACTTGGGCTCTCTGAACTTCAGTTTACTCATGTGTAGGTGATGTATCCAAACTTAGCTCACTTGCTCCTTAGACAAAAGACATACAGTCTATAACTGGGCCCATATCTGAATCCTTTCTAATCTGTCAAGATCTTTCAGATGTAATGACTGTAACCTTTGACAGTCCAGAGTTTCATCTTTATTGTATTAAGTAGATTAACCCAGGGTAAATGCAATATCTAAACCAATCAGTCTAGTGATAAGGATTTATTAAGTGCCTGTTATGTTCCAGGTACTATGCTAGACCCTTGGATACAAGTACAAAAAGGAATTTATCCCTACAAATCATGAGCTTACTGGTACTTATCCTGTTCCTTGGATCCAAGATTTGCTGGAGATTGTGGACTTTGTTGAAATGATTTCAGTCCTGAATCAGCATGATAGTGTAGGCTGATGGAGCCAACTTTTGAAGTCAAACTATAATTAGATTTATGATCCTGCAGGGCTTGTAGGAGTTTGCCATGTCCCTTGGCACTGAGAAATAGCCTGGCCTCTCTTCTCAATGATTGGTTAGTGCTGTGTTGAGCGGGATGGGTGGGTTTGCTGCACATGTAGCTACTTTTGTCTCACACTGCATTACGCTCAGTAGGACATCCCCTTTGCAATTCAGTGTTGCAAGTTAACATGACTTTGAGTGATGCATGATGAATTTATGTCCAGCTTTGCTATAGAGGGTTGTCATTCGCTTAAGATGTGGGTATTCAACTATGGCTGTGTTAAACTTACTTCATTTTTAAGTTTTCATGATTTACACTATAAAACAACTGTATGACATAAGCTTAAGCAAACTTTAAACCAAAAACATCAAAATGATTTTACTTAAAGCAATTTTAAAAGGAAAAACAGATCTAATCAAGGTATTTGTATCTTTTTACAAGTAAAAAAGTGCAGTTTTCAGATTCTTCAGACTAGGTCCCCATCTCTTTCTTTCTTTCTCTAATCAACTGTGATATTGCCACATCTTTGAGGAGTTTTCTCTAAGCCGATATGAGATATCAATTCAATTTCGAGTCATAATAACTAACATTTATAGCATTATAAAATTTGAAAAGCATTTTATATATGTTATCTCATCTGCTCATTAACTTGTTCATTTGAGTCCAACTCTTCATGAGCCCAATTGGGTTTGATTTTTTTTTTTGGCATAGATACAGGAGTGGTTTGTCATTTCTCTCTCCAGCTCACTTTATAGATAAGGAACTGAGGCAAACAGGGTTTAAGTGAGTTGCCCTGGGTCAGCCAGCAAATGCCTTAGGCCAGATTAGAACTCACAGATATGGGTCTTCCTGTTCCAGGAACACTCTATCCTCTGCACCACTAGCTGCTCCCAAATCTTTCTTTACTTATCTCCCTTCTGGGATGCCTTTGCTAACTAAATATTCCATATTCAATCCAGTAATTTTTCAATTGCGTTTTACTCTTCATGATCCATTTTGGGGGTTTTCTTGGCAGACATACTGGAGTGGTTTGCCATTTCCATCTCCAGCTCATTTTACAGATGAGAAACTGAGGCAGAGTAAAGTGACTTGCACAGGGTCACACAGCTGGTAAGTGTCTGAAGCAGAATTTGAATTCAGGTCTTCCTTAGTCCAGGCCCCGAGTGCCATCTACTGCCCCACCTAGTTGCCATCTACTATACCTTCTAGGTACTTTCATCTAGGAGTAATGCCCTATCCTTCAGGTAACTCAGGGGTTTCATAAGACAATAGTGGAATTTATGATTAGTGTGATTAGTTGATTTTTATCTTTGTCCTATCCCTAAATTGCTTCTTTGCTGTGCATTTGTGTAAGTAAATCTCTTTGATGTCATATACTAGGAGCAGTTTAGCTATTGGAATTAAATAGGGAATTATATGGAATTTCTCACTGTAATTCAAAGTGAGTGCAAAAAAAGAGTTGTCCTTCGACAATCAGTAAAGAAAGGCTTAACGCTGATTTAAGATCGAGGGCACAAGTAAGCCAAGGCAGCCCTGATTCTGTGTTCCAGAGAACTTTCAGCCTGAAGGAAGAAATCTGGTGAGGAAACACACATTCTGGCCAAGGCTGGAAGAAACATGACGACCATGTTTGTCGATGAAAAGGTAACTGAAAAATTTCTAAAAAGAATTGTTTCAAAATACTTATGGACTTTAAGGTTAAATGGAGTATTGGCTGCACCTGATCCTTCTTTTATACTCAAGAGTTGGCACATCAATTAGAGACTACAGCTGGACCGAAAAGATAGCATCAGAGATAAGGCGTACGACCTCACGACTAGTGCGGCTGCATGTAGCGATTGTGATGGGAGAGGTCCAAGGTCAAGCAGCACCCACGTGAGACCAGAAGGGACTAGTGCCTGACCACAATACACCATGGGCAGCAGAGACCACGTACCCTGAAGAGTCTGCATTCTCTGGAACAAAGCCCAGTGGAGGCAACACGAAGGCAGCGCCAGGTGGCTTTGGTGACCCTGCTGCGTCTGAGATGTGAGTGGTCCTTTGGCTTCTTGTTTTCCCTACATATGTGCCCCTCAACATGTATAACCCAGCCAAGTCACACATGTTCCTTGTGTGTGTGTGTGTGTTTGTGTGAGTAGGTGCTAGGTTTATGGGGAAAATATTTTATTGCTACATTTCTTATCATGGGTTTCTTTCTTTCATTAAGTGTCTTTGCTTTGAGCTAATTGTGTCCTCTGGCTAGAAAAGCTAAGATGAATGGTTTTGGCATTGTGATTTTGGTGGCATATAGATACACAGAATACCTTGAGCCCTATATGGAAAAATCCACCAAGCAAGCGAGGAGGAGGATGCTAAACTTGGGCTTTACATATGCATGAAACAATTTATAAATAGTTTGTAGTTCAAAAGGGTCAAAGCCCTTGCAATGCAGCGACCAGTGAGGGGGTCTATGCCAGCAGCTGTGGGAGGACAGCATGTGCTCTCTTTTCAGTGGAAGATGGAGAAGATAGAGGACTAAAGAAGAGAACTGGGAATGCCGAATTTGAGGAAGGAGTGGAAATTAAGTAGGCAAAATGGGTCTAGTTGAGATTAGCCCACAAAGTTGGGCAGTACAGGCATGTAGGATGTACAAGTGAGGAGAAAATGGGAACGACTGACTTCAAGTCTCAGAGTAGAAGCAAATTGTGAAATGAGTAAGGCTTTCCCATCTTTAGCCTCTTTTTAATGGGGATGGGGGGAAGGATGGCAGGGAAGCTACACCTGTCATTTCATTTTAAAGGAGCTACCATGGAGAAAAGCCTGAATCTTGGTTTAAAAAAATCATTTGTCACTTATTTGCAATTTAGTGTTTTCTCCCAGCAAAAGCGATATTACAAAATGTTTTCATTTCCTAGTTTTCCCTGCCCACAAAAGTCTGTTAAAACCATAATGTGGTTCAAGTATTGTGCCTATGCAACAATGAGTGGGAGAAAATAATAATACAGCAAAACAGAAAATCAATGAAATTTAATAAGAAGTAGACTTTAAAAAATTCTGCTGAATACTGATTCTTGAAGAACATAAAATTTTATTAGAGGTGGGAGATTGATGAAGAAACATTGAAAGATATCAGAATTCTGTTAAATAAAGTGACCAGTCAAGACTTGGGAAGATGGATAGAGTTGAACATAAGCTCCCTGAGGGCAGAGACCATCTTGCTTTTTCATTTGTGTCACTGATGCCTAGCACAATGCTTGGAACATAATATTTATTTTTATAAAAGCTTATTGTTAGGGTTGATTGATGGTAAATCATGCTTCTTGGCAAAGAATGGTAGATGTTAAATAAAACACATTTTCAGACATGGCCAGTACATTTATTTGTTTTGTTCAATCATGGTTATTGCTTTTGTTTGGTTGGTTTCAAGAGAGGCTTTTATTAGTTAGGTTGACTGAGTCACTGGGAAGTGACAGATTTTCTGAAAAGAACATCAGTAGTACTAATGCGAAAGTGTTTTATATGGTGGCACAAATATAAAATATATCAGATTGCTTACTGTCTCAGGGAAGGGGGAAGAGAAAGGAGGAAGGGAGGAATAGAATTTGGAACTCAAAAATTTTTTGAAAATGTAAAAATTGTTTAACATGTAATTGGGGAAAATAACATGTGTGTATATATACATATATATATGATGTTTTAGACTACTGTTCTTTAAATTTTTCATTTCACTTCAGAACAAAAATGTCCTCTTTTCGATGCATGTATATTTCTAGCAGTACTCTTACATAAAATCAAGTTTATAGTGATTTGGGGCTCATGAATAAAACAAATAGAAAGAGAATTTCTTACACTAAACCTTATCTTTAATATTAAATCAATTCCCAATCCCTGCCCAGTGATACCTCCAGGCTTTTCTATCTAGCTCTTCCTCTATTTTTCCTCTATACCATCAACATATTACTCACTACTAGTTACTTCTCTGTCATTCTTGTATATTCCCAAATGGCAAACTTCTTTCTGTTCTTTCCAGTTTACCACTACGGTATATATTTTATTTGTACCTAGTAGTTTGTGTTGTCTCTGAAATAGACCATGAGCTTTTTGACAGGACTATTTTTGGCTTTTTTTTCTATTTCACTAGATCTTTATTTGGTACAATGCCTGACATAAATAATAAGATGCTTAATAAATGCATAGGTTATTGACTAACTTTAATACAAGTCTTCATTATCACTCACCTGGATAATTTTTCACAAGATTTCCTTCTCTCAATGGATAGAAACTGCAAAGAGGCCAATTAAGTTTTCATAACAGGAAAAGTTTTCTATTTCTACTAAAAGTTCAAAGTATTTAAAGTGTGGCTGATCTAAAAGTAACACTTGCATGTAGAATTTTTAAAAAAAGATTTCTATTTGATTTAAGTTGCTTTAAAGAATTGTCTTCCCTGACACTAGTTTACAATGTACTTAAGTTTTTTTACCTTTTAGTAAACACAATTTTATTATTTCTAATTTCTTCATCAAGCTCTTTAAAAGTAGAATAGGTGCCTAGAGAGGTTATGGTTCCTCTGTCTGTGGAAGTCTTTAAGCAGAGATTGAATAATAACTTATCAGGCATGTTATAGTGGGTTCCTTTTGTGGGTGGAAGAGATGGTTACTAAGGTCCCTCCTAGTTCTCAAATTCAATGATTCTCCCCCTTCTAATTTATCCTTTAACATCTTTACTATCCTTAGAAATCATTTACCACTTATTTCTTATGTACCAAGTAGTATTTCTTACATACCAATCTGGTCATGTCAAAAATCTTTGCTCAAAACTCTTCAGTGCTTTCTTTTTTTAAAAATTTAATTGATTTATTTGTTTTCAGTTTGCAACAATCACTTCCATAAGTTTTAAATTTTCTCCCCCTCCCTCCGTGGGACAGCATGCAGTCTTATATGTGTTCTACACTCCCATTCTTTTTTTTTTTAATATAAATTTATTTATTTAACTTTTTACATTCATTTCCACAAAATTTTGGGTTCCAAATTTTTTCCCCATTTATCCCCTCCCCCCACCTCAATACACTGAGCAATCTAATTTTCCCTATCATCAGTCTGCCCTCTCTTCTATCATCCCTCCCTTCTCTTGTCTCCATCTTCTCTTTTGTCCTGTAGGGCCAGATGACTTTCTATTCCCCATTAACTGTATTTCTTATTTCCTAGTAGCAAGAACAACACTCAGTAGTTGTTTCTAAAACTTTGAGTTCCAAATTCTCCCCATCCCTCCCTCCCCACCCGTTCCCTTTGGGAAGGCAGGCAATTCAATATAGGCCATATCTGTGTAGTTTTGCAAATGACTTTGATAACAGTCGTGTTCTGTAAGACTAACTGTATTTTCCCCCCTCCTATTCTGCCCCCCATTGTTTCTATTCTGTCTTTTGATCCTGTCCCTCCCTGAGTGTTGACTTCAAATTGCTCCCTTCTCCCATTGCCCTCCCTTCCATTATCCCTCCCTCCCTGCTTATCTCCTTCTCCCCCACTTTCCTGTACTGTAAGATAGGTTTTCATACCAACATGAGTGTGCATTTTATTCCTTCCTTTAGTCGAATGTGATGAGGGTAAACTTCATGTTTTCTTCTCAGCTCTCCTCTTTTTCCCTCCACTAAAAAGTCTCCTGCTTGCCTCTTGAATGAGATATAATTTACCCCATTCCATTTCACTCTCTCTCCTCCCACTACATTTCTCTCTCACCATTTACCTTAATTTCTTTTAAGATATGGTCCCATCCTATTCAATTCACTCTGTACTCTCTGTCTCTGTGTGTGAGTGCATGTGTGTATGTGTGTGTGCGTGCACGCATGTACATGTGTGTGTGCATGTATGTGTGTGTACGTCTGTGTGTGGTCCCACCAACTACCCAGATACTGAAACTTTTTAAGAGTTACAAATATTGTCTTCCCATGTAGGAATGTAAACAGTTCACCTTTTGTAAGTCCCTTATGACTTCTCTTTGCTGTTTACTTTTTCATGCTTCTTCTCATTCTTGTGTTTGAAAGTCAGATTTTCTTTTCAGCTCTGGTCTTTTCATCAAGAATTCTTGAAAGTCCTCTGTTTCTTTGAAAGACCATATTTTCCCCTGAAGTATTATACTCAGTTTTGCTGGGTAGGTGATTCTTGGTTTGAGTCCTACTTCCTTTGACTTCTGGAATATCCTATTCCACGCCCTTCGATCCCTTAATGTAGAAGCTGCTAGATCATGTGTTATCTTGATTATATTTCCACAATACTGGAATTGTTTCTTTCTAGCTGCTTGCAATATTTTCTCCTAGACCTGGGAACTCTGGAATTTGGCCACAATGTTCCTAGGAGTTTCTCTTTTTGGATCTCTTTCAGGCGGTGATTGATGGATTCCTTGAATACTTATTTTGCCCTCTGGTTCTAGAATCTCACAGAAGTTTTCCTCGATAATTTCACGAAAGATGATGTCTAGGCTCTTTTTTTTGATCATGGCTTTCAGGTAGTCCCATAATTTTTAAATTGTCTCTCCTGGATCTATTTTCCAGGTCAGTTGTTTTTCCCATGAGATATTTCACATTCTCTTCCATTTTTTCATTCTTTTGGTTTTGTTTTATGATTTCTTGGTTTCTCAGAAAGTCATTAGACTCCATCTGTTCCATTCTAATCTTGAGAGAACTATTTTCTTCAGTGAGCTTTTGAACCTTTTTTTCCATTTGGTTAATTTTGCTTTTGAAAGCATTCTTCTCCTCATTGGCTTTTTGAACCTCTTTTGCCGATTGAGTGAGCCTATTTTTCAAGTTGTTATTTTCTTCAGCATTTTTTTGGGTCTCCTTTACCAAGGTATTGACCCATTTTTCATGCTTTTCTTGCCTCTCTCTCATTTCTCTTCCTTTTCCTCCGCCTGTATAACTTGATTTTCAAAATCCTTTTTGAGCTCTTCCATGGCCTGAGCCCACTGGACATCCACCTTGGATGTCTGGGATAGAGAGGCCCCGACCTCCACGTCTTTCCCTGATGGTAAGAATAGTTCCTCATCATCAGAAATGATGGGAGGAAGGAACATCTCTTCCCCAAGAAAGTAGCTCTCTATGGTCTTATTTTGCTTCCTTTTTCTGGGCATTTTCCCAGCCAGTTACTTGACTTCTGAGATTCCTCTCCACCACCGCCTAGATCTGCCCAGCTAGTGCTTGGGGTCTGAGATTCAAATGTTGCTTCCCAGACTCAGGGCTTTCCACGGCAGGCATGGCTGCTATTCAATGTGGGCTTAATTTCTGGCAGTTCTCTCAGGGGCTTTATGCAGAGACCTTCGGTAATGGAGCTCCTGCCTGCTCGGGGAGTTCCCGCCGCTGCTGCCTCTGCCACTGCCTCCTGAGGGGGCCCGAGTCACGGAGACACACCGCTCCCCTCTTGGCCAGCCCAGAAGTCTCTCTCACTGACCTGCAGCATCTGTGGGTGAAGGGACCTTCGCGGCCGCTGGAGATTCTGTCCCTGAAGCCTGCTCGATCTGCTCCTCTGGGGCCATGGCCAGGGCAGCACAGGGGTGGGCTCCACTGTCCACAGTGTGACGGACCCCTGGGGACAGCTTTCCAGGGCTCTCTGGAATGGAAATCTCTTCCACTGCGCTGGTGCATGCTTGCTCTGCTCCAGAATTTGTGGGGAGTTCTCTTTACAGGAAATTTATGGGCTGTGGATTCAGAGCTAGCATATGTGAGTCTTTCTACTCTGCCATCTTGGCTCCTCCCCTTACACTCCCATTCTTGTTAAATACATTTTCACGTTAGTCATGTTGCATAGAAGAATTAAAATGAATGGGAGAAACCATGACAAAAATTAAACCAAACCAAAACATATCACAAGAGAAAAGAGTCTGCTTCATTCTGTATTCTTTTTCCATAGTCCATAGTTTTTTCTCTGGATGTTGATGGAATTTTGCCTTTGCGAATGTTTTAGGTTGTTGTGTTGTTGTGAAGGGCTAAGTCTATCAGAAACAGTTCTCACACACTGTGGCTGTTACTGTGTATAATGTTCTTCTGGTTCTGCTCCTTTCACTCAGCATCAGTTCATATAAGTCTTTCCAGGTTTTTCCGAAGTTTGACTGTTTGTCATTTCTTATAGTACAATAGTGTTCCGTTACATTCATATATCACAACTTGTTCAGCCATTCCCCTGTTGATGGGCATTCCCTTGATTTCCAGCTCTTGGTCACCTCAAAAAGAACTGCCATAAATATTTTTGTACACGTGGGACCTTTTCCCATTTTTATGATCTCTTTGGGATACAGCCCTAGAAAGTGTTTCCTTATTATTTACCAAGTAATATTAAAATTCTTTGACTGGCATCCCAGGCCCTCTACAGTCTGATTCTACTCTAACTTCAGAATTTTGTCATATTAAGGCCCTCCACATATCTTCTCTTCTTTTAAAACAATATTTCATTTTTCCCTATTATATGTAAATGAAATTTTTAACATTCATTTAAAAAATTTTGAAATTCAAATTTTCTTCTTCTTTACATCACCTCCCACTTCCCTGAGATGGAAAGCAATTTCATATAACTTTTACATGTACAATTATCCAAAATATACTTCCATTTTAGTAATGTTGTGAAAGAAAACACAGACCAAGAGAAAAAAACATAAAATAATATGTTTCCATAGGCTTTGATGTGGATAGCATTTTTTCATTGTGAGTCCTTTGGAATTGCCTTGGATCATTAAATTGTTGAGAACAACTAAATCATTCATAGTTGATTATCATAAAATATTGCTGTTACTATGAACAATGTTCTCCTGGTTCTGCTTACTTCCGTTTACATCCGTTCCACACATTCTTTCTTAAAACTCATTTTTTTCAATTAACAATAATTTCTTTCCATTATCCCACAAAACGGACAGAAAAGCAAAGCCCTTGTAATAAATATGTACTCTCAAGCAAAACGAATTTCTACATTGGTCATATATAAAAATGTGTATTTCACTCTTGTGGAGGGAAGTAAGCAGAACCAGGAGAGCAACTTATACAGTAATAATAATGTTGTAAAGACAAAACTTTGAAAGAGAAAATAACTCTGACCAGGGTAATGATCAACTCCAGAAGACTGATGACAAAGAATGCCACCTACCTCCTGAGAAAGAGTTGAGGAACCTTTCCACACATGCTATACACCAGATAAACTGGATGCTTCTCTATTTTCTGAATATACTCTGTGCTCTCTGTTTCCAAGCCTTTTCTCATGTTCTTTAAGTCTAGAATACTCTTCCCTTTCTTGTCTGTTGAGTTCCTACTCATCCTCTGAAGCCAAATGCAAATCCACCATCGTCCATGAAGCTTATTTCATAAAGTTGTCAGTGCCTGGCATATTAAATAATATATTTGTTAATATCATATATAACAAATACGTTATAAACATAATAAAACAGTATAATACTCTAGTATTACATATAGTAAATTTGTTATTAAATAATATACAAATAAGTAATTAAATAATAAAAATAGGTATTTAATAAATGTTTATTGATTGAAATAGTTATCTTTGTCACATATCTCAAGGAATCTCATATAAGTTTGACATAGCCATGGGAGACATGATTGAAGGAGACTCTTTAAGGTAACATTTTGCTCTGCTCTATCAGCATGTGTCAGATGGATCCATTCAGTTTGGTGGCCACTATTTCTACTTGAGTTTGACACTTCTACTTTAGAGCAACTTAAATCAAATGAAAATTATATTTAAAAAATTTTATATGCAAGTATCTCTTTAACCTCAATCATACTTTGAATATTTTAAACATTGAATAAACATTGAATAAACATTTTGCTTTCCTTAACATGTCTTTATAGACTCTTAGGGACTCTAGGGACTCAGGCTTTAAAGCACCTGGTGGGTTATCTCTCAATTTTATGCTTACATTTTTCCCTTGGGGTTTCTTCACGGTCTGAGTTCCTAAACCAGTTAAGGTCATGTCTGTCTTCAGCAATGCTATTTTCTCGTTGTCTTCTAGAAATAGGTTTGCCAATAAAGATGAAACAAACGCACAAATGTAAAACCATAGGCGTGTGCAAGTGCACTGCTCCTGAAGATTAATCTTGGGTATGGAACCCTAAGTCATTTGCGTAAGATCATAAATCCAATGTGTATGCAAAAGGAAACAGTGGGAATGACTCAGGCTCATAATTGACGTGAAAACTCTGCTCTGCACGTAAAGCATTGACGATGTCTCTTTGGTAACATTAGACTTTGACAAAAGAGTTTTCTTCTTTGCCAGGGATGAATGAATAATATGAAGTAACCACATCCTGTCCTTTAACTCTAGAGTTCCACTGTTTCCTTCTTACTTCTGCTTCCATATCCTGTATCAGGTAAAACTGATGCAATTTAATTAGAAGTAGGATTTTTAAAAATTCCTCTTGAGTGTGAGGAATATAAAATTTTGTTAGAGGTGGGAGATGGATAAAGACCTTTTCAACGCGGACAGAATTCTGATGAACGTAGTGACCAATCAAAACTTAGGAAGATCAACAGAGTAGAATTGTCTTTTGTTGACTCAGCCAAAAACTCTGAATGGGGCTATGAGAAAGGGATCGCAGGTGAAATTGTCACAGGCACTGGGCGAAACTCACTCTCTCCTTCATAAGGGAGGTTAGCATCACTACAGCATAAACAGGGTCTTTGAACTGAACAATTGGGGACTAGAAATAGTCATCTAGACATTTTTCTTGACTTACCCTGTGACTCCTAAAAAGTCTTTTAACTCACCTTTGTCACTTTGTTTCTGTTTGCACCCCTCCAACAGAGATCAGTTACTTGAGGATTAGATAGTTAAAAGTTTTCCCATTCAAATAAATGGAATTTAGGACCTAAGGTACTTTGCTCATGGGATATTGACTCAGGAGTGGCACTAGAAATAATCTTGCAGAGTCATGCCTCCTTGGCTATTTTTCTCAGCCTTTACTATGAATATCTGGGAATACACTCATCAAGGCTAGAAAGTGAGGATGCCAGGCGGTATGATATGGTAGAAAGAGGCCCGGACTTGGTCTTGGAAGATATGGATTGAGTCCCAGCTCCACCAGTTGTCTCTAGCTACTTGACACCAGGAAAGCCACTTAATCTTTCTGGGTCTTGGCTTCCACATCTGTAAAATAAGGAGACTGGGTTTGATGACTTTTAAAGTCTTTTCTAGATTTAGATTCTATGATTATGCCTGTCTTAATCTCAGTTTCCTTCTCTAACACACTACCTATTTTATAGAAATGTGAAAATCAAGTGATACACACACATATATTTGTATATGTGTGTGTGCTTGCGTGCATGCATGAACAATATTAACCAAATTGATGCTAAATGCTTCTTTTTAAGTCAAATGACAAATAAATAAAAGAATACCAGCTATATTCTTTGCACTAGGATGGAGTATTATGGAGATTATAGAAGGACATAGTTTCTACCCTCAAGGATATGACAGATTATTTAACAATAGCTAACATTTACATAGAACTTTCAGGTTTGTAAAGTGTGTTATATATACTATCTCATTTGACTCTGACAATAATACAGCTATTATTGTCATTTTGCAGAAGAGGAAACTGAAGTTGAAAGATATTTAAGTGACTTGCCCAAGGTCACACAGCTGGTAAGTATCTGAAGCAGGATTTGAACTGAGGTCTTTCTAACCTCAGGTCTTGTGGTCTATCCATTATACCATTTCAACTGCCTATAAGAAGGACAAAGTTTAATACTCATGAAATATCCATTTCCCTGACTTTGTCCCATGCTTTAGCAAATTATCCTTTTTCATAAGATCATAGAGAAAAAATTCAGTGCAAATAAAGGCTCAGCATACTGTTTGATTCGGCTATGACTCCTTAAATTATATAAAACAGCACATTCTTGAATGCAAAGTTGTGAGATCTGAAAATATAAGAGCATAGAAGATAAAGAAATTGTTGAGGACTGAAATAGAGGGGGAAGGTATCATGGAGGGAAATGATCTGAGCCTTGAGGGGCCTATAAGACTTGCGTAGGTGGATTTGAACAGTAGACTTCATACATCTTCTCTGTTGCCCGAGAACATCCAGGCTCAAATCAGAGACATCTCCCTCAGGCCTTCATTCTCAGCTCAATAAAGCAGCTGAACAAGTGACATTTCACCATTGTTGGCCCAAAGAGCGGCATACTACAGTGTTAGAACCATCTGGGTGCTTCCTCTTGCTTCCCCGTGTAAATTGTCTACTCCTCCCCCACCTCCACCCCACCCAGGCACACAATCACTGTGGCTCACTTGAGTACATTTGAGAACGGTTTTCATATTTTCCGAGAAAATTCCATGACATAGTCAATCTGTGTTGTTTTATGCCTAATGAGGGAAATGTGCCTTTTTATTGGAAACACCTTGCGTGGAGAGAATATGGCTTCTCCCTGGAGTTTGGCAGCTAAGAGGAGAGCAGCCAGCCATACCCCACCTGTCCCTCAAAGCTGAGGCAGATACAGCTTCCAATGCTTTCCATACGAGAGCCTTTGTGAAGTTTCACGTGTACCCAGAACAGACTGTGACTCCGACTGTAATTTCTGGCCAGGGTAACTTAAACCACATGTCCAGAAGAGGATTGAGAGTAATGTAATTCCTACACTATAAGAGCAAGTGGAGTCTTGCTAGCATAGCCCTTCTCAGAACTGGTGATGGCCCTCGTTAGAAGCCAGATTCTACCAAATGATGTCAAATAAATGATCCCGAGATGTGCCTTGGATTTGGGTCAGGCCATCTGAGGTTGGTTAAAGTATGGCCCTACTTTCTTATTCTTTTTTTTTGAGACAATCTGGGTTAAATGACTTGCCCAGGATAAGTATCTGAGGTAGAATTTGAACTCAATTCCTCCTCACTCCAGGCTTAGTGCTCTGTCCGCTGCACCACCTAGCTGTCTCCTTTTCTCCCCTTAGTAATGAAATATCGAATAATTGCTTGCCTTCAGATAATAGTTAATAAGTATTGGTGTTCATCTCATTGGATATTCATCTGAGAGAAATTGGAATAGATAAAGTTGTTGGACTTGAAGTCAAGAAAACATGAGTTCAGGTCTTGCCTTAGACACTTAATAGCTGCGTAGCCCTGGGCAAGTTACTTACCCTTACTCAGCCTCAGTTTCCTTATCTATAAAATGGACATAAATATTATATCAATCTCGGAGGGTTGTTCTGAGAATCAGAGGAGATGATTTAAAACACAGTTGCAAACTTTAAAGCTCTCTATAAATGTCAGCCATTATTCTTCTTCAGAACAACTCTCTCTAAGCCATCAAGTTATATAAAAATGTCCTGATCTGATCAGTGGAAAGAGTTTTCACACTGGGACCTCCCTACACATGCAGATCATCAACTACTCTGTAACTTTTAGTCATAGAAAGTAGCCTGGGGCACTGCCCATGGTCACAGGACTTGGAATTGGCAAATTGATACTGAAATGTCAGCTATCATTAGAAACACATCTACTTCATCAACTAAGAGAGACTACAAAAATAATATACTGTAATAATATTGTTGAAATAACAGTAACAATACTGTTAAAATAGTGGAATGGATGTTAATTAACCAAGACCAGGGTTGAGAGCGTAACATCTCCATGCCATAGAGAGGGTCTCTAAACAGAATAGTTTGGGGGCTAGAAATAGCCAGTTCTCCGTTTTTCCTGGCTGATTCCATGGCTCTGGACAAGTCATTGAGTTCATCTCTGCCACTTTTGTCTACATTGCTCCAACAGACAGAATTCATCTGGGGATTAGACAATTTGAAGTCATTCCCATTAAGTGATAAGGGATAGAGATTATATCTTGTAATTTCATTGGTACAGAAAACTTCTGGGTGAGGGACTTCCTTCTACTGGTGTTGGTTGGCAACTTTTCTGCAGTTTAAAGTTGTAGAGTTTCCTAGAGCTGAGGAATTAAATAGGTATCCCAAGGGCCTCACAGCCAGGAGTATCTAGGTGGAACTTGAAACCAGTTTTTCTTGGGTTCGAGGCCAGTTCTGTATCCACTATACTAAGCTGTCTTTAACCACACCTTGCTACCTCATACACATCAAATAAAGGGCACTTAGAACCTAGAGATTTTTTCCCCTACTGTACTAGGTAGGGAGCTAGCAGTTAGGCAGGAATTAGTCAATTAATGAGCATTTATTAAATACCAACTACATACCAGGTGGGGGCAGGTAGGTGGTGCAGTGGACGGAGCAGTGAACCTGGAGCCAGGAAGACATGAGTTCACATTCAGTCTCAGATACTTACTAGCTATGGAACTCTGGGCAAGTCACTTAAATTTTGTTTGCCTTAATCCACTGGAGAAGGAAACATTAAAACAATCTAGAGTCTTTGACCCATGGTCCACATGGTCACAAAGAGTCAGACATGACAGAATGACACAGAGGATAAATTGAGGATTGTCTTAGAGGGAAGGAGCTAAGGATAAGGAGAACTGGGAAAGTTTGGAAAAGGTGAGACTAGCTGAAACTCGAATGAATCCAGAGGAATCCAAAGGGAGAGATGAGAAAGAACATGGACTAGTAAAGAGAATGTAGAAAGTTTGGAGTTTTTTGGTTTTAAGTGGAGAAAATGTATCATAAGGTTTTTCAATCACTGTAACTTCCTTTCTTCCTGCTGGAAATTTACACATGATTTCCTTAGAGTGGCATTCTGCCCTTGCACAAGGCTGAGCAAAGACAGGGCCAGGGAGTCCAGTAGCAAGGCCAAGCAGAGTAACCTCAGAGTCCCAAGAGGAAAGTCTGAGGCAAGACCTGTCCTTCCTTCAGGGACTTGAGAAGGAAAGTGTGAGAAGTTTCACTTTCCATGGGATGACTCTCAGTTTCAGCTATGTTGCTTCAAATCTGACACTGCGCAAAGCCAGAGAGGACACAGCTGGAGGGATAAAGATATCCATTTTCCATTGGATAGTCAATCTGAAAGTCATCACTGTAAGTAGGGTGAACACCTTAGTAAAAGCAAAGTATCATGTGTTTCAACAGAGCCACAGCCAGGTGCTTAGTCATCCTGATGGCAACAAAAACCAACATATAGTGTAGTAGAGGCAATGCAGGGACTTAGATAATAGGATCGTAGACTTAGTGAGAAGGGACCGTGGCGGGTATTTAGTTTACTGATGAGGAACTGAGGCCAAGAGAGGCTAATTGACTTGCTGAAGTCATAGACATAAGGATAGCACAGTTAGGAATTAACCCCACATTCTCTGACTCCAAAGCTAGCATTTCCCTGCTGTTCCAAGTTCTAGATCCAACTTTGCCACTACTTCTGTGACCTTGAACAGGTTGCTTCTATCTTCTGAGCCTCAATTTCCTTATTTATAAAACAGAATTGGGTTAGATGATATGTCTAAGGCTCTATTCTGTAATTCATTACCAATCCTAATTTCCCCAGACTCTGGTCTCTCTTGCTTTGAGGGGGTGGAGATAGAGTGAGTCATTGGTCATTAAACTTGTCTACTGACATCATCCCTAACAATTAAACCTATGACCTCCTTTAAGCAGGGTAGCCATTCAAAGAATGGGAGTTCAGGGCCATGCCTGATGATCAAAACTATTGCCATACTTCTTATAGAAGATGATTCAAGTCAATAAATATTTATTAGGTACTTATTATGTGCCAGAAATGACCACTTATTAAAGACTTACTGTATAAAATGCATAATGAGATCTGCATGTTTCATATTCTTCAGTGCCAAAGACCTTGATCTTATCATTGCAGAGTTTAGAGTCCAAAAGGGAGATGATGCACCCATACACATGGCTTTATTACCCAATATGACATGACAAGAAGTATGAAATAAATTGCCAAATGATGTACAATTGGAAAAATCATTACCAGCCAAGGTGACTGACTATTCAGAGTACGTTCTCTGGCTGATGATAGATGATCTTTTTAATGTGTTTGAGAATCTTCTATTTATCTCACAAATAAGAGGCCTTGCAACCCCCCTGAGCAGTTATAGGAATGTGGTATGATTGGTATTTGTGGTTGATTTTTGTTATCCACGGAAGAATTTGAACCTGAAATTTGGTCTCTTGGGAGCTGGTGCATCTCCTGATGCTCTGAGGTTTGGAAGACATGGAGGAAGAGAGGCCCATAAAGAATTGATGGCCAAAGGCAATTATGAAGTAGGGGAGTCTGCAGAACAGTCCTTTCATCAGTGGCTTTGATGGAAGGCATGTTAAATGGGGCCAGAGTTGCTTTCTTACTCTGTAACACTTCAGATGGACCTGGGAGGTAGTCTACATGCTTCGTCTTTGCAAGGTTGGCTAAAGGGGAAGGAAAAGACCCGGATTCTCCTGGCAGTCAGCCTTTCACTCAAAGTCACCTTTGTTGGCACAACTTTCTAGAGGATCATTTGTTGATCTCAAGGACAGATGGAGGGAGGGGAGAAGGAACACTGTTACCAATGGCCATATCCTTCCTTTTGGGCCATATGCAGACAAGGGAGGTGATCAAGGGACTTTCCAGATCAACTTGATGAACTCACTGGGTTGTGAGCTAAGGGTGGGCACGAGGTCATTCAGCATAATGAAAAAGAACTCCTGAGTTAGTCTCAGTGCTGAGGAATGACCCTAAGATCTTAGGACTCCGGGTTTAAAGCTGGATCTTAGAGGTCATGGAGGTGAACTTTAGACATGGAGTCAGGAGTCTAAATATGAGTTCAAATCTCACCTTTGCTATTTACTAGCTTTTGGCCCCAAGGAAACCACCAGATCTCAGTCTCTATTTCCTCTTGTGTTAAACGCAGATTGCTGTTCCTCCTTCATTCTCCAAGAGGACCTAAATTAATGTAAATGGGCTCCATCTGTGTTTATTTAAGTGGTGACCAACTGACCAGTCGAAAATGGGATCCTCATATGTTTGAGGTGGGGGGATACAGCTGAGGAGGGTGGGGAACTGTAGACCAGGAGTAACCAGGAAGTAGTCTCCCAGTTTGTTAGAAGGGGGATCAAAGTAGATGTTATTATTGGAGAACCATGGTCACTGCCTTCCTAGGCTACCCCAGACAAGTTATACAATTTCTTTGTGCCCCTTTATTACCCCCTCTGTCAGATGGGCCTGACCTTGAGAAAATAGATGTGGAAGCACTTTGAAAAGTCCAACTTGCTGTATGGAAATATTGTCAAAGAAGTTATGGCCCAATGCCCCATTTTTTTGTCAAGAATTTCATGATCAGAGGCCAGATTACAATTGTTTAGTATACAATTGATTATTAATTAAAAACCATATCAGCTATGCCAGAAAATAAAGGGACAAAGAGAGAGAATTTGTAACTCAAATTTTTTTAAATGAACATTAAAATTGTTTTCTTATGTAATTTGGGAAAAAATAAAATATTGAAATTTTAAAAAAGAATATTGTTAACATGTATATAGCACCTATTATGTGATATCTTGCGGGTGAGTGGTACACTAGTTAGATCACCTGACCTGGAGTTAGGAAGACCTGAGTTCAAATCTTACCTCAGACACTACTGTGTAACCCTGAGCAAGTCACTCAGCCCCATTTTCCTCATCTGTAAAATGAGCTGGAGAAGTAAATGACAAACTGCTCCAGTGTCTTTGCCAAGAAAACCCACAAAGAGTCAGACACAATTGAAAAGGTCTGAATAATGATAATAGCAAGTCTGTTAGAGCTGGCTATGGCTCTCGCCTGGGCCTTCCTGACTTCAAATGAAGTATTCTCTGTAGAGCAATGGTAGAGTAAGTCTCCTGGGGACTTTTGGGGGCTTGATTTAAAGCAAAAAAGAGTTTGGAGGCCTGAGAGAATACCAATAAAACCAATATTTCTAAAGAACCCAGGTGCCTCACGATCAGCCAGATCAGCCCTGAGTGAGGCCTGCCAGCCCATTCTAAAGCCTAGAACCAGGGATCCAGAGCTGAAGTGTTGAATAAATAAATAAAAAGCAGCAAACCCAATTCCTTAAGGCCCTAAACAAGGGGCATGCGCTGAGGGATTGTTTACTTCTCTTTGATCCTGTCTCTGGTCAATGGTTTGAGAAATGAACCATAAACTGAGTCTTACTTTACTTCTTCCCACAACCTGCAGGCCACCCATTCCCCCTGAAGCCAGCATGGGGCTACGGAGCCCCAAAGCTCATCTTTCTTCCACCGAGTTTCATCAGCGTCCTTTGGATGTGGTCAGTGTATCAGTTGGAGGCAAGCGTCGGGGAACACAATTTTCTAATAAGCAGTTATGAATTCTTCCTTTGATGTCTGCTTGGCAGTTGTTCTTTCCTAGGCTTCCACTGAATACAAGCCCCTATCTGAATCAGATCCATGCCTGATAACCTTTGGAAGCAAGGACAATGTTACAGGAGAAAAGATTTACTGGATGCTCTTCTTTTCCATGGTTGGGATGAAGTGGGGGGGGAGGGGTTGCTGAAGCATGGAGTGAGAAAGATTATGAAAAACAACTCTTCTTTCCTTTCGTTAGCTGTTTTTCTGTCTGGTTCGTCTCAGTTGGATTCTTTCTGCCTAAAAATGACTGCGTTGTACTCCTAAACTAGGACATACTCAGGAATGGTAGTACTTGAATAAACTTGATCTCAGGATGATGCTTTAATCCAGGAAATTTTATAGGATCATTCATTGAGTGGGAAGGAAGCAGAGAAACCAGCTAGTTCCATGTCCTCACTTTTATTGATGAGAAATTGATACCTAGAGTTTTTAAGGCAGCTAGGTAGTGCAAGGGATGGAGTGCTGGGTCTAGAGTCAGGAACATTGATCTTCCTGAGTTTAAATCCAGCCTTAGACACTGACTAAGCTGGGTGACCCTCAGCAAGTCACTCAACCCTGTTGACCTCAGTTTCCTTATCTGTAAAATGAACTGGAGAAGGAAATAACAGACCACCCTGGGGTCTTTGCCAAGAAAACCCCAAATGGGATCACAGAGAGTCTGACATGACTGAAAACAACTGAGCAGCAACAAAAGAGTTGTTAAGTGACTTGTCCACAGTTACCTAGTCCCTAGTTACACAGGTAGGAAGCAACAAATCTGAGATTCAAATCAAGGTCCTCTGACTCCAAACCTTGTACTTTTCCCCCAGAGTGGGTGATATCACCCTCTGGGGGGTGCTGGAATGATCTAGGACATTGGTAATAGCCCCAGGACTGTGGAAGCATAAGGAAAAAAGAGAAGAAAGTTTAGAAAAACTGTTCATACATGTTTCATCTGTTGTGTAACAAAGTTAAAGTTGCAGTGATTGCGTTATTTTCCAAATAAACATACAAAATGCAAGTTATAACTGATCAGTGGTCAAATTTGCTAACAGGTCTTAACATGCAAGTGTTGGCAGGTGAGCCTGTCGGGTATTGTTGGGGAAGTCTAACATGCATTGGCAGGAATGTGTGTGTGTGTGTTGTTTACAATACAATCCTATATGGTTATATGATGCAATATTGCATCATCAAAATTTCAGTGCGGCAAGAAAAGCACAAATTTACAATAAATTATTAAATTTAAGAGGCATCATTTTAAAAAATACTCATTTTTTGAAATGATGCAGATTTTAAAAACAAACAAACATTAAAGGGTTAAAGATTTCCTGGGAGTCACTGAATAATTTTTTTAAAAGGGGGAAGTAGGGCAAATAATTTTTGGAACTTCTAATCTAGATGATTGTTGATGAGTTCTTGTCTACCTTCTGAGCCCCCAGCACAGTGCTGCTTACCTAGCAATTAATTGTTGATAGATGAATTGATATTTCATAAACTTGCAAGAGAGTCACAGAAATTTCTTTAAACATTACTCTCTTCCAGCCCAACCTGTCGTAAAGAGCAATTCAATTTCATTCAACCTTGAGAGCTCATCAGTTCAGGCAGAATATACCTTTTCGTTTCTGTCTTGTCAATGAGTTCCTGGAACCTGGACACAATGAACAGTTCTCATCTAGGTGCAACAGGAGGCATCAAACAAATGAGATATGGTACCTGCCTTTGAGGAGCTAACAATCTAATTGAGTGTACACAAAGGGGGTGGCAGTAGTTTAGTTACTTCTGGTGTCTCTGACTCTGTGGCCCCATTTGGGATTTTCTTGACAGGAGTGGTTTGCCATTTCCTTCTTCAGCTCATTTTACAGATGAGGAAAGCGAGGTAAACAGGGTTAAGTGACTTGCCCAGGGTCACACAGTTAGTTTTTGTCTGAAGCCAGATTTGAATTTAGGAAGATGAATCTTCCTGACCTCAGGACTGGCCCTTTAATAAAGTGTGTGTATGTGTGTGTGTGTGCGTGTGTGTAAATATATATTTATATCTATATACAGATGTGAGTATGTATATATATATATGTATGTGTATACACACATATATAAAAAGATTTACAGACAGTAGTGATCCTACTGCTAGGTGAACAGGGCTTTCATTGTCCTCATGTACCACTGTCTTCCACCAGCTCATGCTGATATATAAAACACCCTCTGTCCTCTCCCAGTCTCACCCCTAACTGCTACTCTCAGAGTGGCAAGGGTCACTTTCCCCCCTAACTCCTTTGGAAATGAGGGACAAATTCTTGGATATAGACCTGTGCTCACATTGCCCTATAAACCCCAAATGAATTTTCCACGTGTAAGAATTCCTAGCCCTAATAATTAAGCACTGAGAGAGTGCAAAAGATATATGATATATAATCTAAATCCCTAAGCATTGGTAAACCCAAAGTAAATGAGCCATCAGAGGTTAGTTAGGGAGGTAATAATGAATCCCCTGTAATCTGCAATATCCTGTGTCCAAACTAGCCTATGTTCAAGGTCCTTCTTGGCTAGCCACATTGAAGTTTGAGGTCCCGGGTCCCTGGGAGAATGTCCTAATGCAAATTGTGAACACGTCAAGAAAAGGATCTCTTATGACTTAAGTGGAAATGAGTATCAGTGAAGGCTGGATGAGATGGAAGGAAGTAAGGAAAGGAGAAGGAAAAGAAGGAGAAAGGAAGCAAGTCTGACGAGCATGATGTAGTGGAAAAGCTTTAGATTTGGAATCAGATGGCTGTGGTTCAGTTCTCATTTTGGGGAAG
Source organism: Bettongia penicillata ogilbyi (assembly GCA_023548195.1). Taxonomy (NCBI): domain Eukaryota; kingdom Metazoa; phylum Chordata; class Mammalia; order Diprotodontia; family Potoroidae; genus Bettongia; species Bettongia penicillata. Next base: position 2,907,455 of record JAJHZJ010000455.1, on the reverse strand, counting down.
TCACTTCATCTCAGTTTTCTTATTCATTAAATGAGAGGAGTGGAATAAATTTCTAAGATCACCTCCAACTCTGAATCTATGATCTTGGGATAAGGCTAATAACACTCTGTAGACAAATGAGACACCAGTACAGTCCTTTAAGACTGTCTTATTTGGGCTTGTTCTATTCTGCCAGTGATATTACTTCTCCTTGGCTGGGCTCCAGTTGCTTTTGCCCTTGGTTTTGGGTCCCTAGTACATAGGAGAAGGAAAGCATACATCCTACAGTCTCTGTCAATATGGCAAATACTCTTGATCAGGCCTGCCATTATTGGCAATCTTTATTACTGTCACCATTCAGGCTTGGGGATGTCTCTGCTTTGGGACAAGAGACTTTGCCTCCTTTCCTCTGCATCGTGAGATATCAGCTACATAGCCTTATTTGTCATTCAAAGTGCAAAGTATCTTTATCAAAGTGTGAAGAATCTCAGGATACAAACTATATAAAGGCAAACACATTGCATGTAGCAATACTTCAAGACTTTTATGCAAAATCATTTTCATTCCAATAAACCTTTTTCATAAATCATTGGAAGTAGCACTGTCTACTTCTAGAGTTATATAACAAAAATATCTCAGGTTGCAACTCCATTTGTCTTAGCTAACGTTCTTTTTCAGTTTCTTTGTGTAACTTGGGGTCCCCTCAATTCAGTCCCCTGAAAGCTATACCCAATCTCATGACCCTTTGTTAGGATATATCATCTACTCAAATTCATAGCTCTGAGCCCCTAATTCCAAAAACTCTGACCTAGGTTAGATGATATGAGTCCAAAGCAAAAAATACATAAAGCCCAATTAATTAATTTAATTAAACAGAACAGGAAGGGAAAATATCTTTATAGGTTAAAGAAATGATATTATCTCCCACACATTCCCATACCGACAATCAGAGAAGACATTTTTCCAAGATAACTCATCCCTCTAGATTGTGCCCACCTCTGCTTCCACCTCCTCTGACTAACGTAGACAATCCACTGTACATTGCTCCTAAAGCTCTGTTTCCTTGTTGTTGCTTCCCATCTCTGAAGCTGTCACTTTCTGTTTCTTCAACAGACTTGCTGTTGTCATCTGCCACAATGCTTTTCTAAGAAATTGCTGTTGTCATCTGTCGTAGTCACTTAATAAATGGTTGTTGAATAAATGGAGATACCACTGGCTTTGAAGGCAAAGGACCTGGGTTTGAATCCTGCATTTGATGCTCACTACCTATGTGGGCCTTGGCCAAGTATTACCTTTGAGGTTCATTTCAGTTCTAGAATAATGACTCTGTGATCCTATGAACTGAATTTCAGAGAGGCTACACAATACACACAGTCACACAACATTTTAGAACCACAAGAGACCTGAGAGATCATATAATCTAGCACCATCATTTACAGATAAAGAAACCTAGATCTAGAAAGGTAAACATGGCTTATCTAGGGCAACATATGAGAAGAATTTGAACTTAGGTCTTCCTGGTTCTGAGACCAACTTCTAGAGAGGAGAAAAATGGATATGTTTTTGAAGGAAGAAAGAATTATTGACTCGGAATAGCCATTGATCTCATTGCCTTGATTTAAAGAAGGAAAAAATAAATCTCCATAGAGAGAGCTTTTAAAATTTGTTCTTCCACCTCTGTTCCTAAGGGTGATGCTGGATGATTAAGGAAGATGTTGGGTTGCAGTGAGTGAAATTTATTTCTAAAGTTTAAACTAGGATTTAAACTGGCTATGTTAGTTAGTCTTACAAAGCATAACTCACCAACTAAGCCACTGGCGGCAGCTCCTAATTTCTGTTGTGGCCCCAAAATTTTCTGCCAAAAAAAAATACTCCCCATCTCCTGAAAAAAAAAGAAATAGTATACATTTTTATAACTTTATAAAAGCAAAGACTCTAAATAATCCTCTGGTTTTTAAAACCCATTATAACTTGGCGCCTTCCTACCTTTACAATCTTATACCTTGTTCCCCTCATCCCCAACAATCCAGTGACTGGGACTTTGCTATTCATCACATATTGCTCTCCATCCCCCTCCTCCATGAAGTTGCATTATCATTCTCCATGCCTGGCATTCCCTCCCTCCTCTTCTCTTCCTGTGCTTCTGAAAACATAATTATCTAAGATAAGTTTAGAAATGTTTGATGGAGAAGGCTGACGTTAGATGCCTGGTCGTGATATAGTGGAGAGAGCATAGAGCTCAGGAGTCATGAAGACCCAAGTTCAAATCCCACCACTGACATTATTTGTGTTTCAATGGACAGGTCGGTTAATCTCCATAAGTCTCCATTTGTTCATGCGTATAATGGGGATGATGTACTTGTGGACTTCAATTCCCAGAGTTGTTTGTAATGTTTGAATGAGGTCATGTCTATGAAGCACTATATGAATGCTTATTACTATTACTGCAGTTAATTATTTTCTCTGTATAGCTCTATGCTCTTCGTTGTTTGTACATATTGGTTTCATTGTTGCCTCCTCCATTACATTTTGGATTCCTTGAAGGCAGGACTCTCTATTGCTTCTTTTTGTATCTCCAGTGTCTGGCACATGGTAGCTATTAAGTAAATACTTACCGATTGACTCATTGATCAACCTCAGTGACTGTTTAAAAGATTGAAATGTTTCCCTCTCCACCTCTCCCCCAATTTCAAGTGATCTCAGTCCATGCCTTTGTTTTCATTGGTTGTCTGAAGCTTGGCAGAATGGGGTGGCATTTTGAGCACAACCCATCAGAAATGGGTAACGAAAACGGAACAAGCAACAAAGCAGCCTCAAGGAGCTGTAGGAGTTTGGACAAAATCATTCTCCACCGCATGTGGTACGCAGCAGAACCAAGGTCATTGGCTCTGGCTAACAGCTAACGATACCAGAAAAGTGTGAAAAGTACCGTAAATATGTCTGTTAGCTGAACATCGCTGACAATCCACTGGTCTCGAGTTTTTTCCATCTGTCTCCTGCAGGGTTACTGAAAGTCTTCCCTTTCTGGAAGTCCTCTGCAGCTATAAATCATTCATTGGACCTGGAAAACTAGAGAGTGTTCTCTTTAGGGAGAGATTCCTCCCTTCTAGGTGGTTGTGTTGATGGGAAAGGCACTGATCCTGGGAGGAAAAAGCCAACTGGGCAGAGTGCTCTTGGGAGGGCCTTATCCACTTGGAGGAAGGAATGAGGCGGAGATCACATCTGTAAGAGTCAAAGACAACAGCTGGGGAAGGGAGGAAGAGGGTAGAGGTCAGAAGGTAAACATTCAGGCTCAAAGCCTAACCTTCATCCAGGCACATTGACGTGTATCTGGGCTGTGTATCTTCTCTCATCCCATAGATCATTTTCTCACCAATAATAAATCAGTCAGCAAGTGTTTATTAGAATTTAGGAATGTTGAAACAGGAAGGGACCTTAAAGATCATTTATTTCATTCCCATCATTTTACAGATGAGGAGAGTTAGGCAGCGGAAAACTCAGGGGCTCAATTAAAGCCATACAACTATTTATTTAAGGGTCAAACTGACCCTAGAATCTAGATCTTTTGATTCTCAGACTAATCTTATGTATACTGTACACACACACAATCACATATGGGCCATGCATGTCAGCCTTCAGTCCATCCTTCTCTCCATTCTACATTCAGGCAACAAAGTGACTTTCCTTGACTGTAGGTGTGACCACTCAGTAAATTCCAGTGGCTTCCTCTCACATGCAGGATCAAATACAAAATTCTCTGTTTGATGTTCAAAACGAAGGTTTTGAACCATAACCCAGCCTCTTCTCCCCTCTACTTTTCCAGTCATCTTACACTTTATATTCTGTCCACATCCTTTGATCCAGTGACACTGGAATACCTAGTGTTCCACAGAATAAGACATTCCAACTCTCAGCTTCAGGGCTTTTCTCTGCCTGGACCCCATGCCTGGAATTCTCTCCCTCCTCATTTTTGCCTCCTGGCTTCCTTCAAGCCCCAACAATAACTTCGCCTTCTACAGGAAGCTTTTCCTAATCCCTCCTAATTCTAGCAGCTCCCCTCCACTAATTATTTCCTATTTATCCTGGACATAGCTTGTTTGTACATATTTGTTTGCTTATTTTCTCCCCCTTAGATTATGAGCTCCTTGAGGACAGGGACTATCTTTTACCTTCCTTTGTATCTGGCATATAGTAGATGCTTAATAAATATTTATTGACTATTATGTCTTAGACTATAGACCCTTAGAGCTAAAAAAAAGTGGATAAAATTATTTAATTTAACCCTTTCATTTTACAGATGGGGAAACAGGCACAGAAAGGGTAAATTTCTAAGGACATGCCAAGGTAAAGAGAGAAAGTCAAGGAGACCTGGGTTTAAATCCTGCCTCTGATACTTACTGTGTGACATTTGGCAAGTCACCTTCCCTCTCTGAGAGACTCATATGTAAACATGAGATAAAAATAGCACCTATTCTACAAGATTGTTGGGAAGACCGAATAATATGATGTATATAAAATGATCTGCAAACCTTAAAGGGCTATGTAAATTAAACTACTTTTAGAGAATTGGGACTAGAATCCTTTCTGTGAATTCTTTTCATAGTAATGAAGCCATGCTTGCCACTCTAAACCAGCTTGTGACACCCATTACTTTCTGTTCCATTTCTCTGATCATTTGATAGGCTTGTCTCATCCGTAATCATTTCCTTGGAAACTCAGTGAGCCAGGTGTGTGCCTGAGATGAGAGCAGACAAGCCAGATCTCCCCAGGTTCCTGGGATCTGTTCAAAATGGTGTCTGGAGAGGAGAGTGAGAAGATGACAATGTACTAGAACTGATGAGCCCATTTCCCTCCCCAGCACTCCAATAAAGCTTTTAAAAATGTACCAAAAGCAATAATAGTACTAATAAAGAGAATCAGCTCTAAATTTCTCAATCTGGTACAGAACTACCAAAAAAGATGCCAAAATCCCACAGAAGCAGGGAACGGATGGAAAGGGATGGACAAGGCAACCTAGTTCCATAGCAGGAGGTGGGACAAGAATCTCCCTGTCTGACCCAGCAAACAGAAGGCCTGAGCCTGAGCCATGGCCAGAGGCAAGATCAGACTATTCTTGCAGAAGGTGGGGCCTGATCTTTGCTGCTGAGATCAGTACCAAGTAGGGCCCATGTGCACCATATAGGGTGATGCCAGCAGAAACCATCCATCTAGAACCTGAGGCTGGCAATATATGCAAACAAGAAAAAAGTGCCAAACACAATGAAGAAATACCTTAAACTGAGAGAGGCTCAAGAGATAAACCCAGAAAAAGAGGGAAAAATCCAAGTAGATTCTAAGAGAAAAGAATGTCCTAGCCACAAGGACCAGAGGAAATGGAGCAAGAGATAGAATATGGAATAGCTAAAGGAAAAAAAACACAAAGAGAATTAATATCTTAGAACAGATGGTGATAAACCTTGCCCAGAGATCAGCACAGAGAATGCTGTGTCCTCATTGTCAGTTATATATGGTTCCTCTTCTTTGACTTCCCTCTGATTTTTTCCTCTGGTTTGCTTTCTAGAAGTTTGTTCAAGGTCAAGAACAAAACCACAGGTATCCAAAGAAAATGCTGTCGCCTGGCCCAGGTCCCTGGTAAATACCTGGTTTGCCAAGTTTCCACGTCAATGACTCTATAGGTGGGGCAAGACAAGACTATATTCATAATTTTGTTTCTCTGCAGATTGAAGTCAAGTCAACAAGCATTTATTAAATTCCTGCTGTTGTGTTAGGCATTGTGCTATGAGCTAGAGATAGAAAAGAAGGCAAAACTGCAAAACAGGCCCTTCTCTTAAGAAGCTCACAATTTAATCGGAAAAAATAACACGCAACTCTGCAAAACTATGGACAAACTATATTTTGTATGTATATACGTATGTATATATATTAAATTGGATCTCAGATTATGTTTTGAGAGGCAGAATGATATAGTAGGTAAAGGATCATATTTATACGCAGGGTCTAGTACTCTAGCAACCCAGTCAGTTAACTCATTCACTAAGCATTCTCTGAGTTCATTATACTGTCTTAATCTATTGGGGTATGTATAAATCATTAAATTACGTCCCTACCCTTAAGAAACTTATAATCAAATAGTCTTATTTGAGTATAGCACTTCAAAAATTAATAATAATTATAGTTAGCATTTTTGTGATATAAGAAATAAGGGGACAAAGACTTGCATCAACTGATACAAAGTCAAGTGAGCAGAACCAGGGGAACACTGTGGCAACACTGTAAGCATGATCAACTGCGAGAGACTTAGCTACTCTGATAATACAATGACTTGAGATAATTCCAAAGGATCCAGGATGAAAAGTGCTATCCATTTCCAAAGAGAGATTGAGTGAGGTCTGAGGAGCAGATTGAAGCATACTTTTTCACTCTCTTCAGTTTTGCTTTTTTACTTTTTTATTTCTTTTTGAAACATGGTTAATATGGAAATAAGTTTTGCATGACTTCATATGTCTAATTGATATCATATTGTTTGTATTCTCAATGGGTGGGGATGAGGCAGGAGAAATAGAATTTGGAACTCAATTTTTAAAAAAAACAATAATGAATGTTAAGAATAAAGAAAAAAGAAAACAAAATGTTGAAACTTTAAAAAAAATAGCTAGCAATTATATGTAGCCTTAAGATTTCAAAAACACTTAGTCTATGTTAAAACATTTAATCCTCATAGCAACCTTGAGAGGTAGATCATCTCCATTTTCCACATGAGTAAACTGAGGCTGACACTGGTTAACTGACTTTCCAGAACCACATGGCTGGTAAGCGTCTGAGGCAAGATTTGAACTCAGGTTTTCCCCGAGTTTCTAGTTTTAGTACTCTACCCACTGAACTACCTAGATGCCTTATCTTTGTTGAATAAATGAAGTAGTGAATCACATAGCAAACCCTAGTGACTATGTAAAATCCAGCATGATTATAATCAGAGTACCCAAAGGCCTGGGTTTTAGTTCTGACTGCATTGCTTAATTTAGGGTTAGGGTTAGGGTAACCCTAAATGTGACCTTGAAAATGTCATTTAATCTCTCCCCCTTTTAAAAACTGAGATTCTCAAAAAAAAAATTCTGTTATATGGGGACAGCTAGATGGTACAGTGGATATAACACTGACCTTGGAATCAGGAGGACCTGAGTTCAAGTCCAGTCTCAGATACTTACTGGCTGTATGATCCTGGGCAATTGTGTCAAAAAACAGCAACCTGAGATGATAATATTTGCATTACATACCCACTGGATTGTTGAGAAGACCAAATGAGATACAGTTTACAAAACATTTCACAAATGAAAGTTTCCTTTCTTTCTCTCCCATGGGAATGTGGCATGAATATTCTGGGCTGCAATACTTCTTTATGCTCAATTACAGACAGCTAAGGTCTACTTGGAATTATCCAATGTTTCTCAATTTCAAATTGCCAGTTGTTTTCAAACAATACACTTTTAATTAAACTGCATTTCAGGTTTATATTAGTCAGCTCATGATATCATGTTTGGCAATCATTCCCTGGAATATAGCAAAATAAATCTCAACTACTGTTTTTATGAGGATAGGCTAAACAACATTTAATATGCTGTTGTTTAGTAACTGTCAAAAATTAGGTGATCTCCATAAGTGAGCTGAGAACACAGAGAAGCCACTCCTAAACTTAGGGAAGTCCAATCTCGTAGTCCCAGCGGGAAGCCATGGACTTTCATGTTTGTTTCACGAACTGGTAAAGTAATTAGAAATCTAATGTGAAAAAATTGTATTTTAGCACAAACAATTGCGTTATATATTGAATAATTTACTGCACAGAAGTAAAATTTCATTCAATAACAAGCCTTTATTAAGTACCTACTATGTGCATGTTTGTGAAATACTAAGGATCCAAAGGCAAAAAATTAAACAATCCCTCCCTCCTTAAATTTTGCTTGCATTCTACTAGAGACCGGGATTGAGTAGGGAAGGGAAAGATATGATATGTGCACAGATAAATAAATACAAAGTAAATTTAACCGCTGGTGGAAAGTAAAAGGAATTAATGTTAGGCAGAAATCAGGAAAAGCCTCATATGGAAGATGGCTGATCTGAGACTTGAAGGGAGCCAAGGAATCCAAAGGGTAAAGGAAAGGAAAGTATTCCAGGGATGGGGGACAGTTCATGCAAAGGTACAGGAATAGGAAATGGGATATTATGTATATTAGGTACCAAAGTTTAGTTGTCAGATGAGTTTCACAACTTTTCCTACAACAGATGATGTTTTCCTTTCAGTGATCAAAGGCAATGCAGTATGCTTGAAGGGTCACAAGAATCCTTGGCACCAAAACTCCCACTGTAATAGTCTGCTCAGAGCTCTACAAGTCCCAAAACTCTGGATGTAGACAGACCACATCTGATCCTGGTGGACTAACCTAAGAGTGTTCATTTTCCCCACCTGGAGTTCCTGGAAAATCTGCAGAACAAAGTTTAGGTAAATATCCTGTCTAGTTTTCCCCAAATATGCATAACAGGGTCTCCAGCTCCTAGATGAGCATTCAGGATAACAATATGAATTGGGTATAGGACAGCTTTTTCTTCACCCCACAGAAAATTCAGAAGATAGCAAAGCTATAAATAAATATGGAAACACATAAAATATTCAAATAGCCTGCAAGCTCCCCTCAAAAAGAAACTCAACTTGGATTTGTCATCAAGGTAACCTTTTGATGGTCCACTGAGCCTCTCTTTTCCATAATGTCCTTCACAATCTTGCCCCTACAATTTGTGGTAACATCCTGTGCTTTATGGTCCCTCCAGAAGTCAAATGTAATTTGTGGATTGCTGAGCAAGCAGTTCCCTTCCTGTTCCTATAATGTAACTGTAGGAGGTAGCAAGGTCTAGGTATCTTCTCTCTTGATCCTCTCTGTGCTTAAATTGTTTAACTTTGTGGCGGGGGGAGGAGACGATATCACACCAGCAATCCTCTGCCTTCCCTAAGGCTGGACATCAACATCACTTTAAAAAGAATTCTAGAAGTCCAATACCTGAACTTATGAATTTGGGGTATTCTATGAGGCAAACCCTAAGGCTGTTGAGGTCCAGAAAATATCCCTTCTCTCTGATAGAGAAATGCCTCTCAGATACTGGGGGGATACTCAGGTACTGAGGGGATGGTTGAATAATTACTGAGATAACAATGACTTTAGGGCATTATAACTCATCAGTCCATTTCTAGGTAGCTGTTTTCAGAGTTTTAAAGTCTGTAATTGATAAACTGTAAATCAAATAACTTTTGAGGGATATGGAAATATTGTTTAAGGATTGTTGAGTTAATACCTGGCAGAAGGGTGAATTTCCTGTGATAGAAGACTTAGGAATTGAATATAGAAACAGAAGACATGGAAACTTCCAGCTGAGGCAGCTGATATTCAGCTGCTTCACTGGGAGCCTATTGATTGAAAGAGTTCCACTCCTTTCCTGGTTGTGTAGGGAAAGGCTTTCTCAACAGAGAAAGCTCCTCAGGTTTTTGTGAAGATTAGAGAACTGAATCCTGCTGCTGATGTGTACAAAGCTAACATATTCCTCTCTGTACCATCTGAAGCCCAAGAAAAGTAAAGCCTCTCAGGGTTTCCTGGTTGCCTTCTACATTCCTTTTTTTTTTTTTTTTGAAGTTACATGATGAACTGTATTATATATTTAAAAAGAAATGCAACCTCTACATAAGGAGATTCCCCATTTCACGTATAATTCTTTCCTTTTCTTTTCTGTTTTTTAATTTTTTTTTGTTTTCAACATTCACTCCACTATATTTTGTGTAACAAATTCTCTCCCCATCACTCCCCTGTGCCCACCACAGCATGCATTTCAATTACCCCTTCCCCCAATCTTCCCTCCCTTTTATCACACCTCTTTCTCTCATCCCCTTCTCCTCTATTTTCTTGTAGGGCAAGATAGATTTCTATACAGCATTTCCTGTGTGTCTTATTCCCCAGTTGCATGTAAAAACAATTTTTAACATTGATTTTTAAAACTTTGAGTTCCAATTTCTCTCCCTTCCACCCTCTCCACCCATCCCAACTGAGAAGGCAAGCAACTTGATATAGTTTATACATGTGTAGTCTATGCAAAGCACTTCCATAACAGTTATGATGTGAAAGACATATTTCCCTCCATTCTATCCTGCCCCCCATTTAGTCTATTCTCTTTTGACCCTGTCCCTCCTGTGTTTACTTCTAATTACCCCCTCTTCCCACTTGCCCTCCCTGCTATCATCCTATCACCCCTTCCTTAGTCCCTTCCCCTTACTTTCCTGTAGTGTAAGATAGATTTTCATACCAAATTGCATGTAAATGTTATTCCCTCCTTAAGCCAAATCCAACAAAAATAAGGTTCACTCTTTCCCTCTCACCTTCTCCCTCTTCCCCTCCACTGAAAAAGGTTTTTCTTGCCTCTTTTATGTGAGATAATTTACCCTATTATACTTCTCCCTTTCCCCTTCTCTCAATATATTCCTCTCTCACTCCTTAATTTTATTTTTTTAAAATATCCCTTCATATTCAACTCATCCTGTGCCCTCTGTATATATGTATACAATCTCTCCAAGTACCTTAATACCGAGAAAAGTCTCAAGAGTTACAAATATTATCTTTACACATAGAAATGTAAACAGTTCAACTTTAGTAAGTCCCTTATGACTTTTCTTTCGTGTTTACCTTTTTATGCTTCTATTGGTTCTTGTGTTTGAAAGTCAAATTTTCTATTCAGCTCTGATTTTTTCAGCAAGAACACTTGAAAGTCTTCTATTTCCTTGAATGACCATTGTTTCCCCTGAAGTGTTATACTCAGTTTTGCTGAGTAGGTGATTCTTGATTTTAATCCTTGCTCCTTTGACCTGGAATATCATATTCCAAGCCCTCTGATCCTTTAATGTAGAAGCTGCTGGATCTTATATTATCTTTTCCTTCCACAATACTCAAATTGCTTCTTTCTGGCTGCTTGCAATATTTTTTCTTTGATCTGGGAGCTCTGGAATTTGGCTACAATATTCTTGGAGTTTTCCTTTTGGGATCTCTTTCAGGAGATGATTGGTAGAGTCTTTCAAAATCTATTTTACCCTCTTGTTTTAGAGACAGTTTTCTTTGATAATTTCTTGAAAGATGATGTCTAGGCTCTTTTTTGATCCTAGTTTTCAGGTAGTTCCATAATTTTTAAATTGTTTCTCCTGGATCTATTTTCCAGGTCAGTAGTTTTTCCAATGAGAGATGTCACATTGTCTGCTATTTTTTCATTACTTTAGTTTTGTTTTATAATTTCTTGATTTTTCATAAAGTCAGTAGCTTCCCTCTGCTCCATTCTAATCTTTAAGGAATTATTTTCTTCAGTGACCTTTTGAACCTCTTTTTCCATCTGTCCAGTTCTGCTTTTAAGGCATTTTTCTCCTCATTGACCTTTTGGATCTCTTTTGCCATTTGGGTTAGTCTATTTTTTGAAGTGTTATTTTCTTCAGCATTTTTTGGGTCCCCTTTAGCAAGCAGTTGACTTGGTTTTCAGGATTTTCTTGCATCACTCTCATTTCTCTTCCCAATTTTTGCTCTACTTCTCTTACTTGATATTCAAACTTCTTTTTGAGCTCTTCCATGGCCTGAGACCAATTCATATTTTTCTTGGAGGCTTTGGATGGAGGACTTCTGACTTTGTTGTCTTCTGTTTGCATGTTTTGGTCTTGTCACCAAAGCAAGATTCTGTAGTTTGTTTCTTTTTCTGGTTTTTACTCATTTCCCCAGCCATTTATTTGACTTTTGAGCTCTTTGTCAAGGTAGTTCTCTGTTTCCAGTGGGGGTGAGAAGTATACTATCACAATCTGTGAGCCTAGAGCTCCTGCTGCTGCTGATGCAGGCTCTTTCATTTCCTTTATGATCAATGACCATGCATATGCTTAATGTTTGATTTGGAAATAGGTTTCAATCAGTAACCAGAGGTTACAGAAATTTATTTTTAGCTTCTCTTGTTTTCTGTCAGGAGACCCATTTATTAGAATATAATGTTCTAATGGCCTTCAGTTAACTGGCTCAGATAGTGGTAGAAGACCTCCATGAACTAAGAAGTCATTGCATAATTATATCTGACATAATTCAGGCCTTTATTCACTACACTGGGTTCCTAACTCCATCTTAAAATCCATCTGAGTTGGCATCTGCAAAGCATGAAGTGTAGTTCAGTGGATAGAACCTTGAAATTGGAGTCCCAGGTGCTAAGTTTGAATCCTGACTACACTGTATGACCTTTTAAAACCAGGTATGGGCTGGTGTTTCCTCCCAGCATTGTTGTGAGGCTCAAATGAGATAACAGTTGTAAAGAACTTAGGACAGTGCTGGGAACACAGTGAGTACTATGTAAGTGTTAGCTATTATTATGAATCAACTAATTACTATATTTTTCTCCCAGGGGAGTGGATTCAATTCTTTTGGCTCCATCTTAGATGATGAGTACATAAGTACTCAATCACAACACATTTGTTCCTCTGTCTTTTTATCGGCCTTTACCATCCCCAGAATCAGTCTTCTCACTGAGCCAGAGTGAACGGGCCTGATGAACATCTTTGCAATCTTTCACACTCACTTGCAAATTGGCATGTAGCTTGAATATTCAGCTGTCAAGTGACTATTGAGACGGCAAGCTTTCCTCTAGCTGAATGGTCTTTTCTTAATCCAAGCTGAAGGTGGAAAGGTAAATAAAAGTCCTTCCACAGCAGGTCAAGGGGATATGGGAATCAGATTTTTAGTTGAGAAAACAACTTCAAACTATTGCAACAAGAACACACACACACAAACACACACAGGTGTTTTCTGCTGAAGTCCTGTTTTTCTCTCTCTCCCTATGTGGCCTCCACTACCTCCTTGACATTCCAAAAGCACTCTTTCAGGCAGTTTCAAATCTGCACCATGTTCAGGTCATACTTATTGTGATTCATGGCCAGGCAGTTCAAGAACTTCATCTGAGAGATGGACTACATGACCTACAATGCTGTCTTCTTACTCTGTCTTCTCCTAATGAAGCCAGCAAGGGTTAAACAGGTAGAGCTCATATTACCACAAACCATCATTGGGACATCCTTAAAGGAACTCAGTGTCAGGCAAAAAGACAGACTAGAAATGTGCCTTTTTTATATGCCACAAATTTGACAGTTTTTATCAAATAATTGAGTGCAAGACCATAGTTGGAGGAGTGGGGATGTTTTGCCCAGATCTAATAAGAAAAGAAATGTGTTATGACTTTTAAAAGTGCTATATATCTCAAAAATGTTCTCTGATTACCCTTTCTTCGCAAGAGAAAGGGAACAATATGGTGGTTCCAAGGCATTTGGAAGGAATTCCGCACACATGTATAGTGATGAGAATCTTTGGATGTCCCCTCCCACCTCTCCTTACAAATAAGCGTGACTTCCAAAAGAGCATGGAAACCTGAAAACTGCCTCTACACCCTAACTAAAATAATGCTTACCTGAGGAACAACCATTTCAGTCAGTCAGTCAATAAACGTTGATTAAGCATCTATCATGTACCAGAGAGACACTGTGCTAAGTACTGGAAATACAAAGAAAGGCAAAAGACAGTCCATGTTCTGAAGTTCATAATATAATGGAGAAAACAATATTCAAACAACTTTTTATACAAATAAACAAGCTAAGTATAGGTTAAATTGAAGATAACAACAGAGAGAGGACACTAGAATTTGAATAAGGCTAAGTATCAAGTTACTAGTAATGTTTCAAAATGTAATTCAAAGATCCGTAGTTTCAGTTTAATTTTTGTCAATTAAAAATAGAAATACTGTGTCAAGAATACCCATGATAGTGGGAGAAATAAAGGGAGAAATTAATGACCTTCAAATTTTTTTTAATAGAGAAATAAGTAGAAATCAAAACTTAAGAGGGTATTTAAGAGGAAATAATACATTTTCTTTTACTTAGAAGAAACAAAATTATTCCTCAGGCAAATACATACACATACACATATATACACACATGTACACATGCATATATACACATACATACATACATACATATATACATATACATATATATATGGAGAGGGAGAGAGAGACAGAGAGAGAAAAAGAGAAAAGAGAAGATGAGATGAGATGCAGGTATAAGAGGGAGGAAAGAGAGATCCAGACACACTGAGGAGGCGAAGAGAAAATATATGGAGAGGAATAGAGCTGTGACTGGAATGCTTGGTGAACTGAGACATTTAGGCCCCTGAGGAAGAGAAGGAAGGACATATACTCAGTTCTATATTCGCCAGGTATGCTCCAGTGGATTCCAGGATGGGACAGTATCCAGGGATATTCAAACTTCCTATACAGTTTCATTTAGAGAATAAGGATCAAAAATTTTACAGCTGATGTTACTTTTTCTTCATTTGTTGCTTGTTTATATACATCTTAATCCCAGAAAACAAAAACAGGCAGCAAAATCTCTTACTATGTTTTCCCCTTGTCCCTAGTTTTACTGCACGATTCCCTACTTGCAAAGTTTTGGTCTGCCTAAACTCATCAGGGAATATTTATGGGGCATATAGGACTTTTAAAAATCACAAAGCATTTCTATTCTTAATAGGTCTGGGCAAAAGCTTTTTCCCCCTACAAAGTATGGGCGTAAACTAAATTGACAATGTCCCTTTAAACTCTGGGACCACATGAAGAAAAGGCTGGTGATGCTGCTAACTATATCCAGACTGACCGAGGCTGTGGAGAATTTGAATTTTACGGAGGGGAGGTTGATTTGGATGGACCAGTTACTACTCATAAAGGATCTGAAACCCAGTGAACAGCTGACAGCTAAAGCTTAAATTGGAAAAGAAGGATTCTCAGAAACGTTTATCATGAAGACAGAACCAAGGAACAGATTCTGTGTGGAAAAAAATAAGAAGAACCAAGATACCTTTAGAAGAAGGATTAATAGGCTTGCAGAAGGGTCCACTGAAAAGAAACAAATATCTAAGCTTTAAAATATTTTAGCAGAAAATAAGCAACAAAACACATAGTAGATCAAATACAGATGGAAGAAAGTTAGAGGAGGTTTCAACAAGAGCAGATTGGCAGGAGAGGTTCAGAGACACCGTACTAGGTCCTCCCTGCCCTGGTAGAAATGCCAAGGTAGGGTAGGAAGCTACAAGTTTCAGAATATTGGCAATAGGCTTCTTAGGATAATCAATATAAAGAATGTTAAAAATGGAATTTTTGGTTCTCATAAGCTTGTCATGCATCTTGGGCCAAGATATCTTGGCATTGGCATGCCATGGCTATCCTTAAATACTGATGGGGAGCAGGGTCATGCCCCGCTCAAATCCACAGATCTAGTCACGCAACACATACATGTGTATGCACATACACCCACATACACAGAAGAGATTCTGGGCCCTGGGAGTTCAAATAGAAAATAGAGTTTTCTTTTCTCCAGAGAATGAAGTACTCTGTCCTCAGTATATTGTACTAAATATCTAAGGATATGAAAGACCCACTCATTTAAGAGGAATTTGTCATTTCCTTCCTTTGCAGGTCTACAGAAGTGTTGAGAGAACTCACTTTGTGTCCATAAATGGGTGAGAAGGTGGATCATTAACTTGACTTTTGTTTCCACGAACTCATCCAGGGATATACTCTAGGTCCACCATTTTATAGTTGTTTGTCATTTTTTCAGTCTTTTTGTGTTCCCTTTTGGGATTTTCTTGGCAAAGATATTGGCCTCCTTTGCCATTTCCTTTTCTACTTTATTTTATAGATGAGGAACTGAGGCAAAGAGGGATAAGTGACATGTCCAGAGTCACATAACTAGCAAATATCTGAAGTCAGATTTGAACTGAGGAAGATGAGTCTTCCTGACTTCAGGACTGATACTGTATCCACTGTGCCACCTAGCTGTTCCTCCCAATTTACAGAGCACATAGTTACTCTGATTCTCTCCCATCACTTGGGTGCTGTTGGTGGTGAGGGGTGGATATATGTCCTTAATCTCTAGTAAACTGTTCATTTTACATTCACAACCATATAATAACTAGTTGTTATGATCACAAGAGTGGGCAGGAGAGGATCCAGAGAAATTTAACACCTTGCTGGTTGGGGTACAATGAAGCTGGTTATCAACGAGCATGCCACTTGTATGTGCCAGATACACATGCAGCTAAGCAAGAGGGTAAGATATAATCAATAACTTCCTCAAATTGTTAAAGACAGTATCTTGCTAAATATAGCACTTGGTGAAGGCAGCCAGAACAAGGTTAGGATTTGGTTTGGTTTTGTCTTTCCACATGAGAAAAAGACATTGTTTAAAGAAAGAGGGAAAGGAGGACTCAAAAGGTGCAGGAAAGTTAGATAGAGAGGATAACCAGCAAAGAAATCTAAGAAAGGGATTAGTCTGGGAAAGGAAAAGGAGCACTGTTTTTGTTGTTTGTAGAGTGGAGAGAAACAGAGACAGATATTGTTGAACTTAGGATTTTATTGGCATTAGGCACCCCCAGATGATGAAACGCCCTCTGCCAAAGCAACTTATGGTCTGTCTGAAACCCTGAAAAATTAATGACTCACTCAAGGTCATATGACCAGTTTGTATCAAAAGCTGAACTTGAACTCAGATCTCCCTAGTTCTAAAACTAGTACTCTATCATTACACTACACTGCCTCTTTACTATTCATTGTCTTTGCATTTGGTCACATGTATGTATGCAAATTCTGCTTTCTCGGGCTTAAGTCCCTCTTTTCCAAAAATGAATTTCCTCCATATAAAATAGCCATATAAGGTATACATTTAGACAACTAGGTGGTGCAAAGATAGAGCATTAGAACTGGAATCAAGAAGTCCTGAGTTCAAATCTAGCCTCAGATACTTAACAGTTTTGTGACCTTGGGCAAGTTGCTTTACTTCTGTCTTGCATCAGTTTCCCCATCTGTAAAATGGAGATAATATTAGCACCTTCCTATTAGAGTTTTTATAAGGATCCCACGAGATAATTTTTGTAAAGTACTTTGCAAACCTCAAAAATGCTCTCTATAGAAATGCTACATATTAGTGTTATTATTTTCCCACCACTCTAAGAAAAAAGAGGTTTGCATAGATGTGAGTTCTGTCCTTAGAATGCTTGTTAGGAAAGGGGGATGCCAAATATTTGGGGTAAACAAGGATCTGCTATGTGAGGGAAAATATAATATATTCCATGACCACAAACTGTTTGGTATTGCAAAAACCCAATATCTTTTAGGCTAATATTCTCTGATTGATGAAATATGACTTTTTCATTTTGAGAAGAATTAAAATTACAGATAATCTGAAGGACAATGGAAAGACAGAGGAAATGATCATGCTTCACTATGTTGTCAGCAATGGCATGCATGTAAGACTTGGTGTAATGAGTGTTGTTGAAATTATCTAGGATGGGAAAAGGAGGGAGACCAGTTATATAAGGAGGAAAAACAACAGATGGACAGCTCAAGTGGTACATTGATACCCAGACAGGCCTCTTATGGTAATGGGACCTAGAAATCAGGGGCAACTCTCAGCCTTCTGACCTGTCTATTGGAAAGGGTTTTTGTTTCCCCCCAATTGAGTAGGGTCTCTAGCCTAGAAAAGTGGAATTAAAGTTACTTTGATTTCTCTCCTGCTATAATATGTGTCTTTTGCATGATGATATCCAGTTTTCTGAGGAGAAATTAGTGCATTAGGATGGCTTTGTGGATCAGGGAGCAAACAATGTGGGTGGTGGAAGCCAAACACAGGAGATCAGTACAGGCATTCCAATCAGAGGAAACAGCACAGCTAAGATTTGGAGGCAGAAATAAGAAAAGTTTGGCTATTTTTATTACTGTACGTGCCACTGACAGTGGAGTCTGGAAGGCAAGTTCCAATTCTACCTCAGACTCATATTAAATGTATGACTTAGGGGAGATTACTTAACTTCCCTTAGGCTTGGTTTCCTTATTTATTTGGATTTTTTTTAAAAAAAAAGATGAGAGGTGGGTCTTGGACTTGATGGTTTTTCAGTTTCCTTTCAGCTCTAAATCTCTGATCCCATAGTTTTCTCTTCTCTTTTGGCTGTCATTGTTGGCTTTAAGGATTGGCCTTATTGCTGTAAATCCAGTGCTGGTGGTAGGGGTTAACCTTGGGTTCCCATTGGGTTTACATTCACTGATCAAAAGGCTAATGCGTAAGAGTTAGAGAGATGGTGAGCAAGCCGCCAGCTACTAGCTAGTGATGTTCATTAGTGAGACTGGAGAGGAAACAGGACAAAGATGGGAAGGGGAATAGGGTCAGGCTCTTTGTCCAAAATGTCACAGTAACCTAATATTTGAAACATGGAGATATCTAATAAGTAAGATTTCATCATGCAGCTCAGTCCCTGCCTCTCAGAAGGCAACTTTTTTGAGTTGCTGGGGCAATGTCCACATCTCTGTATTGGTTAGGCTCCCTAAGGAAGGGTAGGAGAAGGTGCAGGTATTTGTACCTTAAAGACTTGCATCTCACTTGCCGTGGTTACACATGACCCACCCCTGCTGCCCTCAACCTATGTTTTCCTAGATCCTCTGACTGCAGTGCATGCTGGGATGGCAAACATAGGCTTCTCTCTGCTGTCATCTCACCCTGGAATCTTCCTTTGAGTCCGATGCCTTCTTACCCTGGAACATTCATCAGTTATTGCCATTCTCTTTCTCCTCTCCAGAGCCTTCATTCTGAGGAGGGATTGGGATGGGCCATCCTTAATTCCCCTCCCAACAGAGCCTCTAACATTCTAGACTTTAATACTATGCCCCACTGTGGGTACTTTCATTCCAATCACAGCTTCCTTTCAACTCCCCCATTTAGAATATAATCTCCTCAAGAGCAGGGACTGTCTTTTCTTTTTGTTAATATTTGTATCCCCCAATGCCTGGCAAATAGTTGGCACATAGTAAGTGCTTGTTGCCTCTCCCAGCTTGGAGGCTAGGGCCCAGAGAACAGTGGCACCAGGCCCCAAAGCTCATCATATCCATAGCCTTCGCTTCGCTTCAGTCATGTGAAGGGGAGATAATTAGAATCAATGGAGCTTCTTTTGGGAGTCGCTCCATTGAGGGATGTTGATGTAGTCAACCCAAAGGCTCCAAGGACTATGGAAGAACCACTGGCCTTCTCTTTCTGCCAAGGTTGCCAAACCTAGACTGGGCTCCTCTTACGAGGTCCAGGTTCTATACCTCTGGTGCTCAGGAATGGTTAGGAACAGCAAAAATAGAACCCTAAACAGCTCGTTTTGAACTGCAGCCCCAGGAAGGAACATGAGTGGTTATCAGTTTGTAAAAATAAGGAAACAAGAACCATGATTAATTGAAGTGAAAACTGCCAGTGATTGGTGCCAGGGATTAACCTTTCAAAATGTAATTGGGGGTGGGGTGGAGTAGGAATAGGGGGCGGGTAATGACTCATGCTTTGGAGACAACTCTAGCCAAAAGTCTGACCAACAAACAGTCTTTAGACACTTAAGAAACAAAAGCTCATACTCCCGAAGAAAATACTTTCTGATCAGGAATTTCAGTCTATGACTTTGCTTCTAACACAGGCTGGGTCGTTCATCACCTCTTAAGGACTCTGAAAATAGGGCTGATGTACTAGCTGGTGCGGGTATGGATGTATTTGTTATAGGGACTTGGGCTGCTTACCACTGGGTTCTTTGCTCCTGCTCTATCTCTGTTTGAGAAGCAACATGGTACAATGGAAAGAATGGTGGTTCTGGAGTTGGAGAATCTGAGTTCAAATCCCAGGTTTTCTATTTCCTACTTGTGCCATCTTAGGCATATCATTTAACTTGTCTGGGCCTCAGTCTCCTTGTCTGTAAAATGAATGGGTTGGACCAAAAAACTCTTCCAGTTCTATGACACTATCATCCTCTTCCTGTGTTTGGCTAGCTATTAGTAGAAGCAAACCATGTCCTCAGCTTTCTGGGCTGCTCCAGGTTCTGCAGTGAACACAGAGAATCATGGGGAATTCCTAGGAAAGTTGAAAAATAATCAGTTTAGGTCAAAAAGCCATTAGTTTAAAGGCAAGTGGGATATGGTGAATCTCCCTATGTATCAGAGGCTTTAATTATTGGGACAATACCCAAGGATGTTTCCCCTATCCCACCCCCAAAAACAAAACAAAATGATTCCAAAAAACAAAATGAAAAGAGGTCAGATTTGTTTTCAAGGTTTCAGTCCTTCAACCTAAGGCAAGGGAAGGGAATGGTCAAAAAGGCCTTTCTTCAGTTTCAAGTGTTGCATCAAGTTGCATCAGTCCTCTCCCTTGGCAAGTGAAGGGTAAGGAAGAGAGGAGAACCATGTATTTTCTGGGAAGTGAAGCCACTGGACCAAGTTTTGGATCAAGTTTAAAAAAATTCAGATATATAACAAGTTGGATAGTGGTGACTTTGAGATTCCCTTCCTGTACAGTTTCCTGGACCCCAAGAGTAATAACTGTTAGGGTGGAGAGGGAACAGGATTTAAAGAAAATAGGACATTGCATCTTCCTTCGCTGTAAGTGTTGGCCAAAAAAAGCTTCAGGAGTTGTTCAAGAACTTTGCAAACTCTTCTTATCATCCCCACTGAAAAATGGGCATGGGTGGATTGGAAAGGAAAGATATGAAAAAACATGGATATTTGCCCTGGGCAGCTCTCCTAAGAGGCTATCTGGGGCTCTTTGCTGTGTCCTTTCAAAGATTAATGGTAGCATTATACCTGTACTGAAACAGTGTCATTAATACTAGCTCTAGAATGGAAAAATGAGTGTGTTCGTCTTTCACTGCTAAAGACCATGCCATCAGAGAAATGGTACCATGACTTGCACTTGACTTTGTTTTTTTTTTTTTGAGTATGGGAGGGCTGTGCAGGTCACCAGCCTCACTTCTCCACAGTCATCTGAGTCCAGTGACTAGATAGATATTCATCAGAATGACTGGAGATGACCCAGGATGAGGCAATTGGGGTTAAGTGACTTCCCCAAGGTCACACAGCTAGTGAATGTCAAGTGTCTGAGGTGAGATTTGAACTCAGGTCCTCCTGACTCTTGCACTGGTGCTCTATCCACTGCACCACCTAAAAGAACTAACAAAGGAAAAGGCGAGGAAAAAGGAAACCAACAACATAGCATCAACCAACTCCTACTTTGACCTAAAGAAGCCTACTGTTCCTCCCAGTGACAAACAAGTATTTCAATGATTGTATAAATATGACTCAAGGAGACCATGTTTCCATGCTGTTATGAGGCACCTTTGGCTCTTCCACATTTCTACAGTATCCATGCTATCCCTTTGGTGCACTGGTTCTTTACCTTTCAGGTATCATGAACCCCTTTGTCATTCTAATGAAACCTATGAACCCCATCTTAAATGCATGAAATGAAATGCATAAGAATACAGAGGTAACCTATTGTATGGAAATACAGTTCTATAGATAAATATACTCCGTGAACTCTAGGTGTATATTTACATACATACATCTATATATCTATTGCTATATTCACATATAATGTTCATGGAATTGACTGTTGGCAGACCTCAACTGGATGCTCAGCTCTTGGGCAAAAGTGGGAACTCTGCAGAGGTATGACAGTAGGGAACTCTCGTGTAATGGAAAATGATATGCAGTTTTTGAAAGCTAATTGAGGCTTCCACTCAGGTTCTTTTGTTTGAATGGGGCATTTTATGTTCATTCCCTCTGCCTTTTGTCCTTGGCCGGCTGCTGTTTCCCAAACATCTTTGTAAGGCAAATGCACTGTTATTGTTTTCATAACTTTATCCATCTGTCTTCATAAATAAGATGTGTGCTTAGTACCCAGTGACTGGCTTGGTGTTTTTCAGAGGCACATCATTCTTATATTTATCCATTGTGTTCACATACTATGTAGGAAGACACTTTGAGAATCCAATTTTTAGCAGTACAACAATGCTTGCATTAATTTTGCAGCCTGAGTATTGCTATGTGAGATAAGGAGAGGGTGACTTTCCTCCATATTGACTCTTCAAAGGTAACTGAAACCAGAGTGACTATGGCATAATTTATATCATGGGCGGGGAGGGTGGGGCAGAGCTCAATTGGGCAGGAAATATTTGCTGTAACAGGCAAAGACGGAGACTCATCTCTACACATACCTGGTTTGACTTTTGGTAGTTAGTCGCAAAATTTAGGGCAGGTAGGTGCTGAAGTGGATAGAAGGGCAGACCTGAAGTCAGGAAAAATCATCTTCAAATCTGGCTTCTCACATTTACTATGTGACCCTGGGCAAGTCACTTAACTGTTTCCCTCAACTGTAAAATGATCTGGAGGAGGAAATGGCAAACCAACCCAGTATCTCTGCCAAGAAAACCTCAAATAGGGTCATGAAGAGTCAGACACAATTGAAACAACTGAACAACAGCCACAACATTTAATTCAATAATCATTTATCAAAGGTCTAGTAGATGCCAAGTCCTAAAGAGACAAAGATATATACGAAATAGTTCCTCAAGGAGCTTATATTTGTGAACAGACATACATTTAGTACAAAGTAAATTCAAAAACGAGAGAATATTAACAGCTGAAGGGGTCACAGGATTAGGGAAGACACCCCAGAATTGATGCCTGAGCCTGAAACAAGCTGAGGATTCTGAGTATAATCCAAACAGAGTAGACAAGTATTGTAATCTAACTGTTGCCAACTGTTAATGTGATTGCACTTGATAGTCAAAAAGTAATTATATAATTTTTTTAAACTAATGACTTCTTGTCCAAGAGCATTGCATCCCGCTTATACATGTTTGCCTGCTCAGCTAGGAATGGCAAAAACGAAGGAAAAAGCCAGAAGATCTTTCTGGCCATATTTACCTTGGCTGTACTCATTAGTGGATACTAAGTATTTCTAAAACATCCTATTTGGCAAACGAGCCCTCTCCAGGGTGCTTATAGTGTTCGGGCTGTTTCTCCAACAGATGGGTCAGAGGTTGACTTGGCCATCAAAACAACTTAACCGGTTTTGCATGAAGATTCAGCCTGAATCAATTTGGTTGATTAACCACTCCTTCCATCACCCCCAATTTCATCTCCGTCTCCTGTGCACACACAGAAACATGTGCAGAAAAACCTGTGAAGATTAGTTCTATGGGCTAAATCCTCTAAGGGTTAATAGGTAATGTGGCATAGTAGATAGAGAGCAGGATGTTAAATCATAGCAAAGTCTGAGTTCAAACCCCACCTCAGACGCTTTCTACCTGCCTGACCCTGCTCAAGTGACTTGCCCTTTATCTTGCCTCAGTTTCCTCATCTGTAAAATGGGTGTGAAAACATCTAAAGCTGGGTGGTACAGAGGATAGAGTGCCAGGCCTAGAAGTCAGGAAGAACTAGCTATGTGACCCTGGGTAAGTCACTTAACCCTGTCTGCCTTGGTTTTCTCATCTGTGAAATGAGCTAGATAGAGAAGACAAACCATCCTAGTATCACTGCCAAGAAAAACAGCATTTATCTCACAGAGATCTTATGAGGATCAAGTGAGATACTATATATATATATATATACACACACACACACACACACACACACACACACACACACATAAAATGCTTTAAAAAATAAACGTTAAAGCATTATATAAACACCAGTGGTCAGTGTACAATTATGCATGTATAATCTCTGAATTTGGCCTTGAAATATATTTTATGGATCTTAGCACCCTGGCTCTTAGACCTAGTCTTCCAACCATCTGAGGTCATTCCAGTTTTACTGATAAAGGTTATCGTCTTGACCTCTTATCTGTTGCCTAGGTTTAGTAGAGAGTTACGAAAGATCAAATGGGATTATTCCTGAACTCTATTAAGAACATAGTCAAGATTTTCAAAGTAACATTGCCTACAAAGGATTTATCGTCATATATTTTCCCAGCACCAGTCTACCCCCTGTGCCTGCAAAGCTCTCTCTACCTCACCTTCCCCTTTAGAATTCTTTCCTTTCTTCATAGTCCAGTTCTCATGCCCCCTCTTATGGAAGGTCTTGTCTTATTCCCATAGTGGTTGGCACTCTCCCTCTTCATATTATACCTACCATGTACGTGTGTGTGTGTGTGTGTGTGTGTGTGTGTTCAGTTGTTTCAGCTGTGTCTGACTTTTCACGTCTCCATTTGGAATTTTCTTGGCAAAGATATTGCATTTGCTTCTCCATCTCATTTTACAGATGAGGAACTGACGCAAGCAGGGTTAAGTGATGTGCCCAGGGTCACACAACCAGCAAGGTTCTGAGGCCATACACCTTGAGAAGATGGGAGGTGGGGCAACATAGTAAAACTGTAGATTGAGTGCAACCTCAAAGCCAGGGAGACCAGTATTCAATTTTTTCAGCAGGCTTTCTGTCTCAGGGACCCTGGACAAGCGATCTAAACTCTCAGTGCTCTAGTCAATTCTCTAAGACTATAATTTGCACAAAAGGTGTGGATCTTCAGTACTAGAGAGAGCTTCCTTCCTTAGGAGTTCCTTATGCCAATGAAATTTTAGGTCTAGGTCCTTTCTTGATTTATTTATTTTACCGGTTGTATCCCCCAGTAGATTATAAGCTTTTTAAAGA
This sequence comes from Bettongia penicillata ogilbyi, assembly GCA_023548195.1. Lineage (NCBI taxonomy): Eukaryota > Metazoa > Chordata > Mammalia > Diprotodontia > Potoroidae > Bettongia > Bettongia penicillata. The sequence goes on along the minus strand of JAJHZJ010000455.1, from coordinate 2,882,891 downwards.
CTGGGGCTGTTTCTAGTTTTCGATTTTTGAATTTTCATTGCCTAGAATGTTGCTTTGCATGTAATAGTTACTTAATAATAGCTCCTTTAATTATCAAATTGGAATCTATCTTAGGAAATCTGATCTTTCTTTTCCTCTAGACTAAGAGTCTAGAAGTTCAGTGCTCGTGTCAGGTGTTGGTCACAAAGAAAGGTAGAGGATAGACAGGTGACCCCCAACTCCTTCTACCCCATCCCTGAATGAAGTAATTTGTCTGTTCCCTGACAAATAAGGACTGGATGAGGGATGGTAAAGAAAACCGAAGAAGAAAAAAATTCTTCTATCTCTTTCATGTCATTTTTCTTTTCTCTCTTTTTCCGACCACAAATAAAATAACACCCTAAGACAATTTAAAGGAAAATACCCTGGAGCGGGGAGAGCTAAATACAAATTTTCCTGCCCTCTGAAGGGTGAAAATAATTGCTGGCTGATAACACAAGGCTAAGGGTCAAAGAGAAGGAAACATTTATAAAAATAAGTTTTACTGGTACCTTTTGATATTATAGTTTTGGAAAGAATAGTCTACCTTTCCCCATATCTCAGAATTCAGTCCTCCTTTAAAACAAAGGGGAAAGGTTTAGCATAAATACCCACCACAGTGATCACATCTGAGATAAAGGATGTAAAACACTGCCTAGAGGCCTTCTAGAAGGAACTTCACATTAAGTCCAACCTCTTCCCATTTTTCAGATGAGAAAACTGAGGCTCAGGAAATTGACCAGCCTTGCCCAAAGTCATGCAGTAAATGCCAGAGCTGGGATACAAACCTAGGAACTGAATCTAAAATTCAGAATTCTTTCCACTGAATCTGGCTGTATGTTTCATTAGCTTGTTCTCATGCGCCATTATTGTTTAACGTTTACTCAACGTTTGGCTGCCCTTTAGTGATTACTCACACCCTTGTAACCACTGTCGATATCTTGCCTTTCATTCTCCTTATTTTTCTTTATAGCAGTTCATACCAATCTTCCCATGTTTCTCTGGGCACAATAAAAGGGAACAAATATTTTTCAGGCTTGGGGAAAATGAAAGTTATCCAGACACTTGTGATGACAGGCTTATCTCTTAGAGGGAGAAAGATTCTAAAAGATCTTGGAGTCAAGTCTCATTTTATAGCTGAAGAAACTAAGGTCCCAGGAGAGTTTAAAAAATAATAATAATTGTGTAAGTCATATATTTAGCAATATCACGATCAAGATTTGACTCAAGTTGTTCGGTTTGTTATGTGACCCCTTGTTGGCCAGGTAGTGTTCTGCTGGGGTCCAGGCCTGCCCCCAAGTAAATATATCGTATCCAACGTCCTCTATTGTGTTTTTCTGGAAGGGGGTGTTATTGCATTCATCTTTCTTTTGCTCTCTACTGTTTCCTTTCACCCCATAATGACCTTTATTTCTCTTTTTAAATGCTTTCTCTAGTCAATTGATCCAATGTCCAATTCACTAAAAGTCCCAGCCAAGGAATGAGAACACCATGGTTCATGGAATAATGAATTTGGGCTGCAGAGTGATGTAGCTCTTCCATGGTCTGGAATCTCTTACTGAGCGCCCCGTGTCTTCATAGTAGCACAGACAGCCACATTCTATGCTCCAGGGCTCATGCATGCCTTAACACTTGACTCGAGAGATGGAAACAAGGGAAGGAGGCATAGGAGAGACAGGTGTATGATAGAAGAAGGCAGCAAAACAGGACAGCAGGGACAAGAGAACATGAAGAATGAGGACCAAGGGAGAAAAGTAACAGATAGAAATGAAAGAGAATAGGAGGACATTGGAAAGGAGCCCCAGGGATCATGAAGTTCCCCAAATCCTTTCATTAGGAAAGGGAACTAGTTAAACTGTAAATACATCTATAGCTTTGTTGTCAAATGTTTTTCAGTCACGTCTGACATTCATGACCCCATGTGGGGTTTTCTTGGCAAAGATACTAGAGAGTGTTTTGCCCATTTCTTCTCCAGTTCATTTTACATATGAGGAAACTGAGACAAATAGGGTTAGGTGAGTTACCCAGGGTTACATAGATAGGAAGTTTCTGAGGCTGGATTTGAACTCAAGTCCTCCTGACTCCAAGTCACTCTAATCACTGTGGTGCCTGGCTGTCCCATCTATAGCTTAGGTAGCAAAAATTAAATAAAATAAATAATTCAATGCATTTAAATAAAATTTAAGACCAAACTATCGGCTGTAAATCCAAAAAGACAACAATTCCTATGTGATCTGTTCCTTCTTGTCAGTTGCCACTTTTAGAGATAGACTCTTCCCCATTCAAGCCTTAAGTAGAACATTGCTTCTACCTACTATGATCTACTTGACCTCTTGACCTCTATCATCTTGACCTCTTATCTGTTGCCTAGGTTTAGTAGATAGTTATGAAAGATCAAATGGGATTATTCCTGAACTTTATTAAGAACATAGTCAAGATTTTCAAAGTAACAGTAAACCCAGGTGCCATGATTTCAAGTTCAGTGCTCCTTCTATTGGATCGTGCTGCCTACAGGTTTATAAAATCCTTGGTCACCCTTCAGCTCCCCTTCTCTGGTCCCCTCTTTTCTTCTCCCTCTACTGTAACCCTTTCTATGCTTTCTCCTTTGCCTCTCTCTTCACTTCCGCTACTGACAGCCCAGAGTGGGTGGCAACAGGCCTAACAGAACTCAGAGTGAGGACTGTGACATTCTGAATATCCAGGCCAATTTTTAGTCCTAGTTTGTCCCTGGCTAAATAAAGGCTTTTATTAAGTACTATTGTAAAGTGCTTTCAGAACAGGCTCGGGCACAGGTAAGGATGAGTTTTGTCGAAATGCCAATACCATCACCAAAGGCTTGAAGCTCCCTGAATCAGATATCCTTTGAAATGAAAGTCTAGCAATTAAATGAATTGAAATATGTGTTTTTATAACATGGTGAAATGTACTAAAACCTTGTGTGGTGTTTTATTCTGCACCATATCATTCTTTTGTTTTGATGCTATAGTTAAATAAAACATTTGAAATATTTCTCTTCTCTACTTGGCAAAAATATATTTTCCATGAAGTGGACTTCTGCCATATTCCTAGTTCAGTCTTCCCTTCTTACAGACTACCATCTAGAAGAAGACAAAGGAACCTGTATGGTTGTTGGCTTTCTACGTTGGCTGATAGGAGCCGTCCCCTTCTCTTTCTCTTCCATGAAGCAGTATACCTGCCATGTATATCGTGGGGATTTGGGAGGGGAAGGGGAAGGAGGGAGGGAAAAAATTTAGAACTCAAAATCTTACAGAGGTGAATGTTGAAAACTCTCTTTATGTGTAGTTGGAAAAAATAAAATACTATTAAGTGGGAGAGGGGAGAGTATCTCAGTAGAATATAAACCATGAAATCAGAATCTATTGCATTTTTGTATTTGCCTCTTTGGTGTCTAGCATAATGCTTAGCACATAGTAGGTGCTTAATAAATGAATTGAAATTGAAGTGAAGTAAATTAGAGAAGAGCTTTGTAGATGCTCAATCCATCAACTAGCTGTATTTATGCAGTCACTTGTTACTCAGCTTTATACTTGACACTGTTGGAAACAGAAAAATCACAGGACATGATCACAAACCCCCAAAGAATTTATAATCTTCATGGGAATACAAGACCGGTTCCCATGGGAACATGAGAATACATATGAAGTACTGATTTCACAGAAATTTTGATGCTTTGATGAATCCATGATTTTATCAAAACCCTACCAGTGCAGATCACAACTCATCCTACATGGCTTCCCAGTTTGTATGATTCTTGTCCATATCCCCACATAAAATCCTCCATTGAGTATCTACAAGTACACTTGGTCTGTCAGTTATCCTTTGCAAAAGCTACATGATCAGCACCTTCTTTAAGGTGCATTCTTTTTTAAAATTTTATTTTTAATTTATGGAATAAAATGAATATTTGCATAACACTGTAAAATAAAAAAGATGACTGCATATGAAATGGTAATTCTACTATGTACAACTTGCTATTTATTTCAAGTATACAGCAAAATGATCATGGAAATTTCTTTTTTTCTTCCTTCCTCACTTCCCACCCTAGAGATGACTACCGTTAGACACAAATACGTAATTGTGCAATTATTCTACACATACTTGAAAGAACTTGTATCAGTTCTTTCTCTTGATGCAGATAGTATCTTCACATGTCTTTTATAATTAATTTGGGTATTTATAATAGTCAAAATAACTTACTCAAAGTCACTCTAAGGCACATCTTTGAAACATCAATCTTACATTGGCATCTTCATTGGTGATTTGTTGTCCATTTTTTGCTCCTACCATACCTTTTCTCATTATGTTTCACATCCATGTGATATTTGATAATTTTGTACTTTGATTCTCTTTGATTCTTTGATTCCCAGTCATATAATATCATTAGAAGAATATTGGCATTGATAAGGTGGACTTTTTTCTGTTCAGGAGGCTACCTGGGCTTGTTGAGTGAATGAACCATGATGTTTCCCAAATGCAATTTAGCTTCTCCCTCTTCCATTCAATTCTGGGTCCAAACATAGTGGCTCTCCAAGATATGTACACTAATGGAGTAAATCAATGGACCGTCCATTCAACTCTGTGTCATCATCTGGTCAGTATACATTCTTCATACTTGCCTTTGGATTTTTAACCTGTCAATTTTGAGTGTTCATGAATTCCATCAACAAGACTCTATCGTATTCTAGGGTCTACTGTAAGCTGCATGGTGTTATCTGCAAACAGTGACACTTAACTATAGGGGAAAAAAGAAGCTATGTCTGAATGGTCAGCTAGTTATCCACAAGGGAGTCACTTCAAAATCAGCTGTCTTTGTGCTGCCATATCTTTAACCAGTTATAGCAGAGGTCAAAATCAGCAACTGATTATAAAAAAGGATAAACATAAGAAATCATTGTAAGTAATTACAACAGTTCTCAGCCTTTCTATTTAAGCAAGCTGTCAATTCTGATAAATTGGAAATGGATAAAAGGAAAGACAGTCTTATGGTTATTGTGATTCCTTTGAGAAGTTTAACTGACATAAAACTGTTATTGCAAAGAGACCAAAAGAGCTCAGAAACTATCCCAACCAGTAAATACTTGTTCTCTCTGCCAAGTATAGAGTAGCCAAGAATCACATCAATTTAGAATATCATGGAGGAGGAAGGAAAGTTATGTACAGTATCATCTGACAAAACATTAACTGGTAGTGGAAATGAAAACAAATCTGCAGAAAACTTATAAGGAGAATCAGATAAGGCAGATCATTTCCAAAACATTGGTAGATACAACTGTAAGGTAAGATGCAACACAAAAAGATGCAAAAAATGGAACAGATTTACCAGCATCCAATAGTGATCTATTCTCATTATCTGACAGTGGAACCATCACATTTTAGCTTTAGTGTCTTGGTATTTGATCCTTTATGTGAAGAACTAAAAACAACACTTCAAATAAAATAAAGTTGGCAACGGCAACTATCTTTCTGACTAAATACTCACAAAAGCAGGCAGCTAGTTAGTGCAGTGGATAGTGTTAGTATTGGAGTCAGGAAGGCTAGAGCTTAGATCACCAGTTATAGAGTCTGGGCAACCCACTTATCTTCTGCCTTATCTGTAATATGACAATAACAAATAATATTTAACTCTCAGGATTGTTGGGAGAAAATGTTAGCGTGTAAAGCAATGTGCAAACTTCGAAGTGCTGTGTTAAGTGGTTCAATTGTATTACCCTGCCTATCGTTGTTAGACACGGAAAGAATTTGTACTGGGCACGGTAAACTTTTACAGGTACTTTGGGGATCGATTACTGAGAATCAAGACGTGGTAAAGACCACTAACGGAGTCACAAAAGATGACCGAGAACACATGAGATATTAGTGGAAGGCTCCATCTAGAAGTGCAGTGTAAGAATAGTTTGAATCTTCATAGATTTGTGAGATTTGGAGTTTTGGGCTTTTCTCCTTAGGCAGAGAAATACTGCAGGTTATCGGATTGGGGCAGGAAGAAAAGGAAAGTCCAGAAAAGAAGGAGAAACCCATTTTGGAGGCGAAGAGACTCTTCTCAACATGTGCAACACTAACCATTGGTCTTATTAGCCCACACCTCTGGGAAAACTACCCAGGTGAAGGACCGCAAGGCATAAGATGCGTTCGGTACCTTGGGCACTCATTCATGTGACTGTGGGGGTGAAGAAAGACAGACAAGAAAAGCCTTAGTGGTCCTCATCCCTTTCCCTGCTTTACTTCAGCTGGGTGAGGTTCATACATATTCCTTATCTTTTGTTTCGCACTCTGTTTCGGACTGAATATGACTTCTCTAATCTTTTTTCACATAAATACCTGTGGTTTGCCCATCCTTTGCATCTCCTGTGTCCTTTCGCTCACAACATGAGACGTGGGGACATGGGACAGCTCTCAGAACCGTGGAGTGGAGTGGCTTTTCCTAATAGAGGGATAGGATTCCAGTGCTCAGACTATTAGAAAGTTTTCCCTTCCTAACTGGGAGAATAGTCATAAGTCATTCATTTGTTTTATAACTGGACTTCCAAGGGAAGACATTACCAGTTTGGGTCTTTAAATCTTCCACTTGGCACAGTGGATAGAACACTGAGTTTGGAATCAGGAAGACTCATTTTCATGAGTTCAAATCTGGCCTTAGACATTTACTAGCTGTATGACCCTGGACAAGTCACTTCACCCTCAGTGTGCCTTAGTCTCCTGATCTGTAAAATGAGCTGGAAAAGGAAATGGCAAAATACTTCAGTATCTTTGCTAAGAAAATCCCACATGGGGTCATGAAGAGTCAGACCCAACTGAAATGACTCAACAACATCAAACTATCATCCTGATATAGAGACCCCTACTCTTACATCAGTAAAACCCATACGCTCACTCATCTCTATCAAATATAAGAAGTGTATGCAGGTAGTGAGGGTAGCCTTGATGAAAATAAAAGATGGGAAATCTGCAGGGTTTTGAAATTAATTTTCTACCATGGAACATATTTTCATAGACACATGGTGGCTAGAGGTGTGGTAGGTTCTGTTTTACTTGGTTACTAATTACAAAGAACAAAGAATGTCATTTGATTTGGTAAAGCATAATGGTGCTTTGAAATCTTTTTTCTAAAAATGTATCTCCTGCACTTATGTTAAGATTACACAAGGTTCCTTAATTGATGTAAGCACCAAGGTAAATCCGTTGATCTGGTCTTAAAATCTAATTGATCTTAAGCTGCCTGTGCTTACAGAGACAGGCAGACCAATTTAGGATGTCAATATAGGAATCTCAGCAGAGGAATGTTTGAGGGACCGTGAATCTGGGGTTGAAAGTGCTACCTTGCATTCAGTGAAACAGGTTCTGTATTTTCTTTATTGCTGTAGCCCATAATTCTTGTACTGATGGGAGTTGATAAGATGATCCCCTAATCAATTTGACGAGTTCCTGACTAATCAACTAGAGGGTTAGGCAAGAAAGGAGCTGACTGTATGCCCCTAGTCAAATAATTTAATCCCAGTGAACCTCAGTTTCTTTATTTGTAAAATCAGGAGGTTGGACTCAACAGGACCTCGCAGGTCCCATCCGGATTCTATCATCCTATAAACTCTTGTAGACCAATGTACTTTGATTTCGTTTTGTGCACATCTTCCTTTCTCCATCTTAAACCTAGGATCTTCTTATTATAAAGATATATTTTCTGTCCCTTTTCCCCCAAGATCCTATCAGTTTTCCTTTCATAGACTGCTTAGGACATCATTTTAAAATACTCTGTTGCCATTCATTCATTTCACTTGCATCTGACTCTTCAAGAATCCATTTGGGTTTTCTTGGCAAAGATACGGTTGTGGTTTGCCACTTCCTTCTCCAGTCCTTTTACAGATGAGGAAAAGGAGGCAAACCAAGTTTAGTGACTTGCCCAGGATCACACAGCCATTAAGCGTCTGAAACTGGATTTGAACTTAGGTCTTCCTGACTCCAGGCCTGGCACTCTATCCAATGTACCACCTAGCTGCCCCAGTTTCTAACTATTAACCCTTCTAAAAGGGGTCATAAGGTTTTAAAATGGAAGAGGTTTCAGAGGCTGTCTGTTTTATCTCCCTCATTTTCAGATAAGGGAATTGAGGGTAAGTTTAGGGTTGCATAGGCAGTAAGTGGCAGATGCCATATGTGACCCCAAGTTTTCTGATTCCAAAATCTCCACTCTTTTTAGATGGAGATGCTTCAGCTTCAGTTCTACTTCTCTGAAGATCTGTCTGGGTTCTAGCTGCTAGGAAGGTCCAGGGGACCTGCACCCAGAACAAAGATTACATGCCATTGAGAAATGTAAGCCAAATCCCAGCTTAACTTTATTAAATATGTACAAACAAGATCCCACTAAAGGATTAGATGTGAACTAAATTTGACTAGTAATGACAATTTCCCATACCTCCCACAAGCAAACGATTTCTTCCTTTTCTTCTCTTCCTCCAAGAGGACCCAGAATTCTTATGGGTGTTAATTAAGTCATTTCATCCAGGTGTTGAAGCCAAGGCACAGAGAACCTGTGACCAACCTCCTTCCCCCAGGATTCCATGGTGTAGAATGGAACAGAAGGGACAAACATCCTCAGTACATATTTTCTCCAAATTCCTCACACAAATACAACTTGAGATTTGCAACAACTCATTCCATTGGGAGTAATTCAAGTTTTATCATTCCTTGAACTGAATAAATAAACTTGATGTGGTGGGTGGTAGTCAGAAAAGTGAATTTTGAAAAAAATCAATCCATTTTTTACCCACGATGGTTCACATTTGTCGAGGAATTTTAGCCAAATTAAATAAATGTCAGGTCTCTCTCAGAATTCTAGGAAGAAAAAGGAATATACGAGCCCCAGGTATGACTACAAGCATAGAAATCTGTGGAACTGCAACATGGAAACTGGATGAGCAAATTTCTTTTCCAGTTTCCCTGAATGAGTTAGAATAATGTGAAAAGATACTTTACTGTCTCTATCATTGTCGTAGGTATAGCCTTATGCCTGAGAAAACCAAGACTAAGCATTATATGAGTTCTCCTTAAGATTCGAGATTGAAATTGACTCCCCTCCCCCATGAGTAAGGACAACATACTAGAAAATATCTTCCTCATCTAGCATGGGGGGACTGTATGATTGGCTAACAGAAACTTGTCTATTGAAGGGATCTCCCATACTCATGAGATCATAGTTCTGGATCACCTTCCCCATGTCAAATAGGGACAGTTAGGTGGCTCAGTGAAGAGTGTTGGACCTGGAGTCAGGAAGACTCACCCTACACTTAGCAGCGATGTGACCCTGAGCAAGTCACTTAATCCTATTGGCCTCAGTTTTCTCATCTGTAAAATGAGCTGGAGAAGGCAAGGGTGAACCATTCCAGTATCTTTGCTAAGAAAACCCCAAATAGGGTCATGAAATGTTGGCAGTGACCCAACAACAACAGTCCAGCACTTATGAAGGGGCATATTCCCAACATAGATTGCCCTTAGTTTTGGCCATATCTAAAACCTTAGCTTGGCACTTTTGACCTTCCTGCCAGTTTTCTTAATTGTCCAAATTCTTTGGTCACCTTCAGTCAGAACAATACCAAGGCAAGGGTGGGAGAGCTGTGGAACAACTTTGCTTTCAAATACCACAGAGAGAATCAAAGACGGCATCTTAGGATCTAGAACCGTCTACGGAGGTCATCTAGTCTAACTCACTCATTTTCCAGACAAGGGTACAGAGGTTGACAAAGTTTTAAGTGATTCGTGCAAGGTTACCCATGTAGTAAATGTCAAGGGACAGGAGCTGAACCCAGGTCTTCAATATCCTTTCCACTGTAGTTCTAACATCATTTATGTCTTTTGTTTGGGAGATAAACTGATTTATCTAATTTTGCCCTTCTCCCACAGTCTCATTTCTGACAAAGTCAAAATGTCATTATGGTTCACTTGAAATTTTAAATGACCCTCATCATGAGGATGTGACAGTCTTGCCAGTCTGGAATGAAAAATGATCCCCTGGGAACAACGTATAAAATACCAAGAATTATTTGAGGACAAGTCTCCAGTCCTTGGTATGTTCAGGGATCCAAATCTGCTTGAAGACATCACTAGGCTTCACTAGGTATTATTTCCAGAGGCTACTCCCATTGTCTCTAACAGCTGGAGGGGGTGCATCCTCAGCTTTTTCAGGATTCAGCTGCTAGTTGAATTCATGGGGCAACACTAGTTGCCCATAAGTCCCAGGGATAATATGTAGCAAGTGTTGGGCAGCCCAACCAAGGCTTTTGCCATGATCTGCACTCAGTGAAGATATAGCATCAGTCTTCTTTTCTCTGCTCGAGATGGAAATTGAAAAGAGAACTCCAGAGCTAAACTTGCCTCCCTTTCTCTCAGAAAAAGCCAATTTGGACCTCCCTTCTCATTTTCCTCATTATGTCGGGGTGGGAACTCATGACTAGGGGCAACAGCAACAAGGTGCTCTCTGGGATTGTCTCTCTGGGTGACTTTTAGCCCCCTCTGAGAGAGGTGAAAGGATATCATTGCTTGTCTTGAACTCAGCCCTCCCACATAGTACCACATGGCTCCATCAGGCAGAGCAGCCAGCCTGTCATCATTCAGAAATAGTCACAGTTTGAATCAATTCAGGCTTGGGAAAGATTTCAGAGCCATTTGGATTGTGGTAAGGAACTCATTAAGTGAAAATCCAAACTGGTTTAAATTTTGGACCAATTATGGGCTGATACAGACTACATGCTGAAATGGTTTCAGATTTGAATCCTTGCAGACCCTGAACAGCTTCAGCTCAGTAAAAATATGATACACCATGGAAGTGTTTTGGGAAAAACAAGAGGCTTTATCCTCCTAGCTTTCTTTTCCTGCCCTCCTCCACCCCTGCATCAGTATGGGTGTGTTGTCCCAAAGATACTCTGGCTTGGCCCATTCCCTGGGATGCCAGCCACACCCTGTCACTGACAAGGCACAAGGAGACCCTTCTACTCCATGGCTCTCCCCGGTGCCTCTCAGCAAACAGCACATAACTGTGTTTTCCATCTGCGTGGTCACTTGTTTGTGTATTTTCAGAAAATGGCAGAATCCAAAAGCTGTGAGAGGGTCAGAGAAAGGCCATGTCTCCCCACTTCAAGGAAGATTACAGCGAAGCTCTAACCTACAAAGAATGCCCCCTCGGTGGGCAGGTTTCCCAAGGAAACACACTCACCTAATCAGTACAATAGTCTCTGAACGATACTCATCAGATTCCTTATTTTTAACCTGCATCCCCGAGACAACCCAAATGTTATTCCTACGATTTAGTCTTCAGTTTAGATCTAGAAGAATTATTGAAGTCAGGCTCTTTAAAGAGAACTATATGCAAGGAAAAGCTCCTTTGAGGGATTATCCTGTGCAAAGGGTGACATAGATGAACTTTTATCTTTGGAAACAGAGACAGTTCTCCTTTCCATGCCCCTCTACCCAGCCAACCATTGCTCTCTGGAAACCCAGAGCTTGCAGGACAGTTCAGTCAGGTTTGCCCTTTCAGAATTATGCCCCTTATTCTGAAACTATATCCTCCCCCAATCCCTTCTTCTATCCCAAACCCCTTCCTCTTTTCTCAGCAAGCTCCCCATCTCTCAGCTATTGGGATTAAAAAAAAAATCAGATTGTATTTATTCATAGATAGCATTCAAAGGATTTTGAGCTGAAGAAAATCTCTAGATTTCAGTTTTCTATTCTGTAAAATAAAGTGGATGTGTTAGATGACTTTTAAGCAATTGCAAAAGATCAGAGAGTAAGTAGAAGAAACCTTAGTTCTTTGACTTCAAATTCAGTGCCTTTGTGCTGTTCCACACTGCTTCGTACTAGAATGTGAACAACTGACTTAATGTGGATTGAACGTGTTCAGCCTTCCTAATAAAAAAGGCACTTGTTAATTCACAAAAAATAAAGTTGAAATTCCAGACAAAGTGATGGTCCAGTGGGGAGGAAAACTTTTGATCATGGTGAGCTTATGGCCTGCTATTTCTCTTCCATAAATCTCTTTACCATTGTGATCAACAAGCCAACCTTCTGTAGAAACTGCCCTCCATAGCTTACCCAGCCTATACTGTGTGCAAACCTGTGCCACCCTCACTCTTTTAAGTGGACAAGGTAGGCACCCCAACTCATTCATGAAAGCAAGAGCTGGTTCTCTCCATGGAAAGTGTAGAGACAGCTGCTCTCTGGCTGTTAATTAGCTCCAGATGGGCACAGGGAAAGAGCCATCTGCTGAAGCTGCTTAGGGGTGGCTTGGCCAGGGACTGTAATATGTCCATTTGTGACAGTCCATTTCAAGGATGCTGAAGGGGGTCATTGCTCCCGGTTTGTTATAATACAGCTTCTGAATGAGTACGTGTTCAGATCATGGCACCATTTTCCCTTTGTCTATGGAAGTTCAAAGTAAGAGCCATCATGGTGCCAAAGGGCTGGGCAGAGACGGGACCAAATATTCCATGCACGCCTCTTCTCCGTTGTCAGGAGTCTGTGGGCCAGAGCCTTACTTAAAAGGGGAAAAAAGTAGGGGGTGGAAGGCTTTCAGTGGGACCCTGAGCACAGTTTTAGTTTATTTTAATAACCACTTTTAAAAGTACCTCTTTAATTTTTGGAATTAATAAAAACACTTTCCCTTCCAAATAAATGGAATACATGCTTGTGAAAAGTGTCAAGCAGTAGCAGAAGGCCAGAGTTTGGATTCTGATATTCTAAGGAGAGCACGCTTCGCAAGGAAGCAGAATGATGCCCATCACTATTTCCCATCTTTCTTTGACCTTCCTCTCAACTTCCAAGGCACTTAGTCTTGGTTGGGACACTGGACTCCCAGGAACTGGATAG